>JAUIMM010000176.1:217500-1417500 GCA_031769625.1 Taudactylus pleione
ATGATATTGGCTTATGGCCTTGATTGGATGCTATGAAGGAGTGTACAAGTAGGGTTTGTGTTCATGACCACTGGCTTAAAAGAGCAGTGTTCTTACTCCTGAGATATGGAGCCCTGATTCAGACGTTGGGGGATATTTTATTTTGCAAACTCAGTATATGAAAAAATGTTGACCAAAGAAAAAAATACATATAATATTGATGTCTGAAGTAGTATTTAAGTCCATATTTTTAGGGAAGATTGCAACATTTTCTTTGATTGATATAAAGCAGAAATAATGGAAGGTTGATTATTCTTCAAAGTGGTTTGTGAAACAGATTTGCAGTGAATATCTTAAGTTTTTCTCTTCACAAGCAACAAGGAAGAGACATTGTAGAACAAAGAAGAAAAGGAAGAACACTGTCAGAAGTGGGATTTGAACCCACGCCTCCAGAGAAGACTGCGACCTGAACGCAGCGCCTTAGACCGCTCGGCCATCCTGACACATAAAACACTAAGTTTCATAAAAATTGGATAAAACTAATTAACCAAAACTACTTTTTCAAAGGTGCAATGTCCATGCTGCTGTTGAAACTATTGATTCAAATATTAGTAATAAATTGCTTTTTCAATTATTTTTCAAAGATGCTTAAGGTTGGATAAATCAAAAAGATATTGTAAAAATAACATTAACACGGAATTACCTATAGTTTAGGATTTTCCAAATATTTGAGAAAATACTTGACACAAATAACATCTTCACATGCTCTACAATTAATGCCTGAATTTTGTATTGATTGATTGAGAGCTGCATTGAAAGAAAATCATTACTCCAAATGTGGCAGTTTCCAAAATACATTGAAAAGGGGATGTGCAGTATCTATTTTTCTAATTCATAGAATGCCAAGGAAAAATGCGGTAATTATTTTTTTTGCTCTATTCAGGATTGGATTCCAAGTGTCTAGAATTTGTTGTCTTGTGGATTTTCACTCACCATAGAAAAGACATTTATGAACTTTCCAAGAACTGGCTAATGATATTGGCTTATGGCCTTGATTGGATGCTATGAAGTAGTGTACAAGTAGGGTTTGTGTTCAACACCACTGGCTTAAAAGAGCAGTGTTCTTACTCCTGAGATATGGAGCCCTGATTCAGAAGTTGGGGGATATTTTATTTTGCAAACTCAGTATATGAAAAAATGTTGACCAAAGAAAAAAATACATATAATATTGATGTCTGAAGTAGTATTTAAGTCCATATTTTTAGGGAAGATTGCAACATTTTCTTTGATTGATATAAAGCAGAAATAATGGAAGGTTGATTATTCTTCAAAGTGGTTTGTGAAACAGATTTGCAGTGAATATCTTAAGTATTTCTCTTCACAAGCAACAAGGAAGAGACATTGTAGAACAAAGAAGAAAAGGAAGAACACTGTCAGAAGTGGGATTTGAACCCACGCCTCCAGAGGAGACTGCGACCTGAACGCAGCACCTTAGACCGCTCGGCCATCCTGACACATAAAAAACTAAGTTTCATAAAAATTGGATAAAACTAATTAACCAAAATTACTTTTTCAAAGGTGCAATGTCCATGCTGCTGTTGAAACTATTGATTCAAATATTAGTAATAAATTGCTTTTTCAATTATTTTTCAAAGATGCTTAAAGTTGGATAAATCAAAAAGATATTGTAAAAATAACATTAACACGGAATTAACTATAGTTTAGGATTTTCCAAATATTTGAGAAAATGCTTGATACAAATAACATCTTCACATGCTCTACAATTAATGCCTGAATTTTGTATTGATTGATTGAGAGCTGCATTGAAAGAAAATCATTACTCCAAATGTGGCAGTTTCCAAAATACATTGAAAAGGGGTTGTGCAGTATCTATTTTTCTAATTCATAGAATGCCAAGGAAAAATGCTGTAATTATTTTTTTTGCTCTATTCAGGATTGGATTCCAAGTGTCTAGAATTTGTTGTCTTGTGGATTTTCACTCACCATAGAAAAGACATTTATGAACTTTCCAAGAACTGGCTAATGATATTGGCTTATGGCCTTGATTGGATGCTATTAAGGAGTGTACAAGTAGGGTTTGTGTTCATGACCACTGGCTTAAAAGAGCAGTGTTCTTACTCCTGAGATATGGAGCCCTGATTCAGAAGTTGGGGGATATTTTATTTTGCAAACTCAGTATATGAAAAAATGTTGACCAAAGAAAAAAATACATATAATATTGATGTCTGAAGTAGTATTTAAGTCCATATTTTTAGGAAAGATTGCAACATTTTTTTTGCTCTATTCAGGATTGGATTCCAAGTTTCTAGAATTTGTTGTCTTGTGGATTTTCACTCACCATAGAAAAGACATTTATGAACTTTCCAAGAACTGGTTAATGATATTGGCTTATGGCCTTGATTGGATGCTATGAAGGAGTGTACAAGTAGGGTTTGTGTTCATGACCACTGGCTTAAAAGAGCAGTGTTCTTACTCCTGAGATATGGAGCCCTGATTCAGACGTTGGGGGATATTTTATTTTGCAAACTCAGTATATGAAAAAATGTTGACCAAAGAAAAAAATACATAAAATATTGATGTCTGAAGTAGTATTTAAGTCCATATTTTTAGGGAAGATTGCAACATTTTCTTTGATTGATATAAAGCAGAAATAATGGAAGGTTGATTATTCTTCAAAGTGGTTTGTGAAACAGATTTGCAGTGAATATCTTAAGTATTTCTCTTCACAAGCAACAAGGAAGAGACATTGTAGAACAAAGAAGAAAAGGAAGAACACTGTCAGAAGTGGGATTTGAACCCACGCCTCCAGAGAAGACTGCGACCTGAACGCAGCGCCTTAGACCGCTCGGCCATCCTGACACATAAAACACTAAGTTTCATAAAAATTGGATAAAACTAATTAACCAAAACTACTTTTTCAAAGGTGCAATGTCCATGCTGCTGTTGAAACTATTGATTCAAATATTAGTAATAAATTGCTTTTTCAATTATTTTTCAAAGATGCTTAAGGTTGGATAAATCAAAAAGATATTGTAAAAATAACATTAACACGGAATTACCTATAGTTTAGGATTTTCCAAATATTTGAGAAAATACTTGACACAAATAACATCTTCACATGCTCTACAATTAATGCCTGAATTTTGTATTGATTGATTGAGAGCTGCATTGAAAGAAAATCATTACTCCAAATGTGGCAGTTTCCAAAATACATTGAAAAGGGGATGTGCAGTATCTATTTTTCTAATTCATAGAATGCCAAGGAAAAATGCGGTAATTATTTTTTTTGCTCTATTCAGGATTGGATTCCAAGTGTCTAGAATTTGTTGTCTTGTGGATTTTCACTCACCATAGAAAAGACATTTATGAACTTTCCAAGAACTGGCTAATGATATTGGCTTATGGCCTTGATTGGATGCTATGAAGTAGTGTACAAGTAGGGTTTGTGTTCAACACCACTGGCTTAAAAGAGCAGTGTTCTTACTCCTGAGATATGGAGCCCTGATTCAGAAGTTGGGGGATATTTTATTTTGCAAACTCAGTATATGAAAAAATGTTGACCAAAGAAAAAAATACATATAATATTGATGTCTGAAGTAGTATTTAAGTCCATATTTTTAGGGAAGATTGCAACATTTTCTTTGATTGATA
Source organism: Taudactylus pleione (assembly GCA_031769625.1). NCBI lineage: Eukaryota > Metazoa > Chordata > Amphibia > Anura > Myobatrachidae > Taudactylus > Taudactylus pleione. The sequence continues at coordinate 221,152 of JAUIMM010000176.1, forward strand.
TAAAGCAGAAATAATGGAAGGTTGATTATTCTTCAAAGTGGTTTGTGAAACAGATTTGCAGTGAATATCTTAAGTATTTCTCTTCACAAGCAACAAGGAAGAGACATTGTAGAACAAAGAAGAAAAGGAAGAACACTGTCAGAAGTGGGATTTGAACCCACGCCTCCAGAGGAGACTGCGACCTGAACGCAGCACCTTAGACCGCTCGGCCATCCTGACACATAAAAAACTAAGTTTCATAAAAATTGGATAAAACTAATTAACCAAAATTACTTTTTCAAAGGTGCAATGTCCATGCTGCTGTTGAAACTATTGATTCAAATATTAGTAATAAATTGCTTTTTCAATTATTTTTCAAAGATGCTTAAAGTTGGATAAATCAAAAAGATATTGTAAAAATAACATTAACACGGAATTAACTATAGTTTAGGATTTTCCAAATATTTGAGAAAATGCTTGATACAAATAACATCTTCACATGCTCTACAATTAATGCCTGAATTTTGTATTGATTGATTGAGAGCTGCATTGAAAGAAAATCATTACTCCAAATGTGGCAGTTTCCAAAATACATTGAAAAGGGGTTGTGCAGTATCTATTTTTCTAATTCATAGAATGCCAAGGAAAAATGCTGTAATTATTTTTTTTGCTCTATTCAGGATTGGATTCCAAGTGTCTAGAATTTGTTGTCTTGTGGATTTTCACTCACCATAGAAAAGACATTTATGAACTTTCCAAGAACTGGCTAATGATATTGGCTTATGGCCTTGATTGGATGCTATTAAGGAGTGTACAAGTAGGGTTTGTGTTCATGACCACTGGCTTAAAAGAGCAGTGTTCTTACTCCTGAGATATGGAGCCCTGATTCAGAAGTTGGGGGATATTTTATTTTGCAAACTCAGTATATGAAAAAATGTTGACCAAAGAAAAAAATACATATAATATTGATGTCTGAAGTAGTATTTAAGTCCATATTTTTAGGAAAGATTGCAACATTTTTTTTGCTCTATTCAGGATTGGATTCCAAGTTTCTAGAATTTGTTGTCTTGTGGATTTTCACTCACCATAGAAAAGACATTTATGAACTTTCCAAGAACTGGCTAATGATATTGGCTTATGGCCTTGATTGGATGCTATGAAGGAGTGTACAAGTAGGGTTTGTGTTCATGACCACTGGCTTAAAAGAGCAGTGTTCTTACTCCTGAGATATGGAGCCCTGATTCAGACGTTGGGGGATATTTTATTTTGCAAACTCAGTATATGAAAAAATGTTGACCAAAGAAAAAAATACATATAATATTGATGTCTGAAGTAGTATTTAAGTCCATATTTTTAGGGAAGATTGCAACATTTTCTTTGATTGATATAAAGCAGAAATAATGGAAGGTTGATTATTCTTCAAAGTGGTTTGTGAAACAGATTTGCAGTGAATATCTTAAGTATTTCTCTTCACAAGCAACAAGGAAGAGACATTGTAGAACAAAGAAGAAAAGGAAGAACACTGTCAGAAGTGGGATTTGAACCCACGCCTCCAGAGAAGACTGCGACCTGAACGCAGCGCCTTAGACCGCTCGGCCATCCTGACACATAAAACACTAAGTTTCATAAAAATTGGATAAAACTAATTAACCAAAACTACTTTTTCAAAGGTGCAATGTCCATGCTGCTGTTGAAACTATTGATTCAAATATTAGTAATAAATTGCTTTTTCAATTATTTTTCAAAGATGCTTAAGGTTGGATAAATCAAAAAGATATTGTAAAAATAACATTAACACGGAAATACCTATAGTTTAGGATTTTCCAAATATTTGAGAAAATACTTGACACAAATAACATCTTCACATGCTCTACAATTAATGCCTGAATTTTGTATTGATTGATTGAGAGCTGCATTGAAAGAAAATCATTACTCCAAATGTGGCAGTTTCCAAAATACATTGAAAAGGGGATGTGCAGTATCTATTTTTCTAATTCATAGAATGCCAAGGAAAAATGCGGTAATTATTTTTTTTGCTCTATTCAGGATTGGATTCCAAGTGTCTAGAATTTGTTGTCTTGTGGATTTTCACTCACCATAGAAAAGACATTTATGAACTTTCCAAGAACTGGCTAATGATATTGGCTTATGGCCTTGATTGGATGCTATGAAGTAGTGTACAAGTAGGGTTTGTGTTCAACACCACTGGCTTAAAAGAGCAGTGTTCTTACTCCTGAGATATGGAGCCCTGATTCAGAAGTTGGGGGATATTTTATTTTGCAAACTCAGTATATGAAAAAATGTTGACCAAAGAAAAAAATACATATAATATTGATGTCTGAAGTAGTATTTAAGTCCATATTTTTAGGGAAGATTGCAACATTTTCTTTGATTGATATAAAGCAGAAATAATGGAAGGTTGATTATTCTTCAAAGTGGTTTGTGAAACAGATTTGCAGTGAATATCTTAAGTATTTCTCTTCACAAGCAACAAGGAAGAGACATTGTAGAACAAAGAAGAAAAGGAAGAACACTGTCAGAAGTGGGATTTGAACCCACGCCTCCAGAGGAGACTGCGACCTGAACGCAGCACCTTAGACCGCTCGGCCATCCTGACACATAAAAAACTAAGTTTCATAAAAATTGGATAAAACTAATTAACCAAAATTACTTTTTCAAAGGTGCAATGTCCATGCTGCTGTTGAAACTATTGATTCAAATATTAGTAATAAATAGCTTTTTGAATTATTTTTCAAAGATGCTTAAAGTTGGATAAATCAAAAAGATATTGTAAAAATAACATTAACACGGAATTAACTATAGTTTAGGATTTTCCAAATATTTGAGAAAATGCTTGATACAAATAACATCTTCACATGCTCTACAATTAATGCCTGAATTTTGTATTGATTGATTGAGAGCTGCATTGAAAGAAAATCATTACTCCAAATGTGGCAGTTTCCAAAATACATTGAAAAGGGGTTGTGCAGTATCTATTTTTCTAATTCATAGAATGCCAAGGAAAAATGCGGTAATTATTTTTTTTGCTCTATTCAGGATTGGATTCCAAGTGTCTAGAATTTGTTGTCTTGTGAATTTTCACTCACCATAGAAAAGACATTTATGAACTTTCCAAGAACTGGCTAATGATATTGGCTTATGGCCTTGATTGGATGCTATGAAGGAGTGTACAAGTAGGGTTTGTGTTCATGACCACTGGCTTAAAAGAGCAGTGTTCTTACTCCTGAGATATGGAGCCCTGATTCAGAAGTTGGGGGATATTTTATTTTGCAAACTCAGTATATGAAAAAATGTTGACCAAAGAAAAAAATACATATAATATTGATGTCTGAAGTAGTATTTAAGTCCATATTTTTAGGAAAGATTGCAACATTTTCTTTGATTGATATAAAGCAGAAATAATGGAAGTTTGATTATTCTTCAAAGTAGTTTGTGAAACAGATTTGCAGTGAATATCTTAAGTATTTCTCTTCACAAGCAACAAGGAAGAGACATTGTAGAACAAAGAAGAAAAGGAAGAACACTGTCAGAAGTGGGATTTGAACCCACGCCTCCAGAGGAGACTGCGACCTGAACGCAGCGCCTTAGACCGCTCTGCCATCCTGACACATAAAAAACTACGTTTCATAAAAATTGGATAAAACTAATTAACCAAAACTACTTTTTCAAAGGTGCAATGTCCATGCTGCTGTTGAAACTATTGATTCAAATATTAGTAATAAATTGCTTTTTCAAATATTTTTCAAAGATGCTTAAGGTTGGATAAATCAAAAAGATATTGTAAAAATAACATTAACATGGAATTACCTATAGTTTAGGATTTTCCAAATATTTGAGAAAATGCTTGATACAAATAACATCTTCACATGCTCTACAATTAATGCCTGAATTTTGTATTGATTGATTGAGAGCTGCATTGAAAGAAAATCATTACTCCAAATGTGGCAGTTTCCAAAATACATTGAAAAGGGGTTGTGCAGTATCTATTTTTCTAATTCATAGAATGCCAAGGAAAAATGCGGTAATTATTTTTTTTGCTCTATTCAGGATTGGATTCCAAGTGTCTAGAATTTGTTGTCTTTTGGATTTTCACTCACCATAGAAAAGACATTTATGAACTTTCCAAGAACTGGCTAATGATATTGGCTTATGGCCTTGATTGGATGCTATTAAGGAGTGTACAAGTAGGGTTTGTGTTCATGACCACTGGCTTAAAAGAGCAGTGTTCTTACTCCTGAGATATGGAGCCCTGATTCAGAAGTTGGGGGATATTTTATTTTGCAAACTCAGTATATGAAAAAATGTTGACCAAAGAAAAAAATACATATAATATTGATGTCTGAAGTAGTATTTAAGTCCATATTTTTAGGAAAGATTGCAACATTTTTTTTGCTCTATTCAGGATTGGATTCCAAGTTTCTAGAATTTGTTGTCTTGTGGATTTTCACTCACCATAGAAAAGACATTTATGAACTTTCCAAGAACTGGCTAATGATATTGGCTTATGGCCTTGATTGGATGCTATGAAGGAGTGTACAAGTAGGGTTTGTGTTCATGACCACTGGCTTAAAAGAGCAGTGTTCTTACTCCTGAGATATGGAGCCCTGATTCAGACGTTGGGGGATATTTTATTTTGCAAACTCAGTATATGAAAAAATGTTGACCAAAGAAAAAAATACATATAATATTGATGTCTGAAGTAGTATTTAAGTCCATATTTTTAGGGAAGATTGCAACATTTTCTTTGATTGATATAAAGCAGAAATAATGGAAGGTTGATTATTCTTCAAAGTGGTTTGTGAAACAGATTTGCAGTGAATATCTTAAGTATTTCTCTTCACAAGCAACAAGGAAGAGACATTGTAGAACAAAGAAGAAAAGGAAGAACACTGTCAGAAGTGGGATTTGAACCCACGCCTCCAGAGAAGACTGCGACCTGAACGCAGCGCCTTAGACCGCTCGGCCATCCTGACACATAAAACACTAAGTTTCATAAAAATTGGATAAAACTAATTAACCAAAACTACTTTTTCAAAGGTGCAATGTCCATGCTGCTGTTGAAACTATTGATTCAAATATTAGTAATAAATTGCTTTTTCAATTATTTTTCAAAGATGCTTAAGGTTGGATAAATCAAAAAGATATTGTAAAAATAACATTAACACGGAATTACCTATAGTTTAGGATTTTCCAAATATTTGAGAAAATACTTGACACAAATAACATCTTCACATGCTCTACAATTAATGCCTGAATTTTGTATTGATTGATTGAGAGCTGCATTGAAAGAAAATCATTACTCCAAATGTGGCAGTTTCCAAAATACATTGAAAAGGGGATGTGCAGTATCTATTTTTCTAATTCATAGAATGCCAAGGAAAAATGCGGTAATTATTTTTTTTGCTCTATTCAGGATTGGATTCCAAGTGTCTAGAATTTGTTGTCTTGTGGATTTTCACTCACCAAAGAAAAGACATTTATGAACTTTCCAAGAACTGGCTAATGATATTGGCTTATGGCCTTGATTGGATGCTATGAAGTAGTGTACAAGTAGGGTTTGTGTTCAACACCACTGGCTTAAAAGAGCAGTGTTCTTACTCCTGAGATATGGAGCCCTGATTCAGAAGTTGGGGGATATTTTATTTTGCAAACTCAGTATATGAAAAAATGTTGACCAAAGAAAAAAATACATATAATATTGATGTCTGAAGTAGTATTTAAGTCCATATTTTTAGGGAAGATTGCAACATTTTCTTTGATTGATATAAAGCAGAAATAATGGAAGGTTGATTATTCTTCAAAGTGGTTTGTGAAACAGATTTGCAGTGAATATCTTAAGTATTTCTCTTCACAAGCAACAAGGAAGAGACATTGTAGAACAAAGAAGAAAAGGAAGAACACTGTCAGAAGTGGGATTTGAACCCACGCCTCCAGAGGAGACTGCGACCTGAACGCAGCACCTTAGACCGCTCGGCCATCCTGACACATAAAAAACTAAGTTTCATAAAAATTGGATAAAACTAATTAACCAAAATTACTTTTTCAAAGGTGCAATGTCCATGCTGCTGTTGAAACTATTGATTCAAATATTAGTAATAAATTGCTTTTTCAATTATTTTTCAAAGATGCTTAAAGTTGGATAAATCAAAAAGATATTGTAAAAATAACATTAACACGGAATTAACTATAGTTTAGGATTTTCCAAATATTTGAGAAAATGCTTGATACAAATAACATCTTCACATGCTCTACAATTAATGCCTGAATTTTGTATTGATTGATTGAGAGCTGCATTGAAAGAAAATCATTACTCCAAATGTGGCAGTTTCCAAAATACATTGAAAAGGGGTTGTGCAGTATCTATTTTTCTAATTCATAGAATGCCAAGGAAAAATGCTGTAATTATTTTTTTTGCTCTATTCAGGATTGGATTCCAAGTGTCTAGAATTTGTTGTCTTGTGGATTTTCACTCACCATAGAAAAGACATTTATGAACTTTCCAAGAACTGGCTAATGATATTGGCTTATGGCCTTGATTGGATGCTATTAAGGAGTGTACAAGTAGGGTTTGTGTTCATGACCACTGGCTTAAAAGAGCAGTGTTCTTACTCCTGAGATATGGAGCCCTGATTCAGAAGTTGGGGGATATTTTATTTTGCAAACTCAGTATATGAAAAAATGTTGACCAAAGAAAAAAATACATATAATATTGATGTCTGAAGTAGTATTTAAGTCCATATTTTTAGGAAAGATTGCAACATTTTTTTTGCTCTATTCAGGATTGGATTCCAAGTTTCTAGAATTTGTTGTCTTGTGGATTTTCACTCACCATAGAAAAGACATTTATGAACTTTCCAAGAACTGGCTAATGATATTGGCTTATGGCCTTGATTGGATGCTATGAAGGAGTGTACAAGTAGGGTTTGTGTTCATGACCACTGGCTTAAAAGAGCAGTGTTCTTACTCCTGAGATATGGAGCCCTGATTCAGACGTTGGGGGATATTTTATTTTGCAAACTGAGTATATGAAAAAATGTTGACCAAAGAAAAAAATACATATAATATTGATGTCTGAAGTAGTATTTAAGTCCATATTTTTAGGGAAGATTGCAACATTTTCTTTGATTGATATAAAGCAGAAATAATGGAAGGTTGATTATTCTTCAAAGTGGTTTGTGAAACAGATTTGCAGTGAATATCTTAAGTATTTCTCTTCACAAGCAACAAGGAAGAGACATTGTAGAACAAAGAAGAAAAGGAAGAACACTGTCAGAAGTGGGATTTGAACCCACGCCTCCAGAGAAGACTGCGACCTGAACGCAGCGCCTTAGACCGCTCGGCCATCCTGACACATAAAACACTAAGTTTCATAAAAATTGGATAAAACTAATTAACCAAAACTACTTTTTCAAAGGTGCAATGTCCATGCTGCTGTTGAAACTATTGATTCAAATATTAGTAATAAATTGCTTTTTCAATTATTTTTCAAAGATGCTTAAGGTTGGATAAATCAAAAAGATATTGTAAAAATAACATTAACACGGAATTACCTATAGTTTAGGATTTTCCAAATATTTGAGAAAATACTTGACACAAATAACATCTTCACATGCTCTACAATTAATGCCTGAATTTTGTATTGATTGATTGAGAGCTGCATTGAAAGAAAATCATTACTCCAAATGTGGCAGTTTCCAAAATACATTGAAAAGGGGATGTGCAGTATCTATTTTTCTAATTCATAGAATGCCAAGGAAAAATGCGGTAATTATTTTTTTTGCTCTATTCAGGATTGGATTCCAAGTGTCTAGAATTTGTTGTCTTGTGGATTTTCACTCACCATAGAAAAGACATTTATGAACTTTCCAAGAACTGGCTAATGATATTGGCTTATGGCCTTGATTGGATGCTATGAAGTAGTGTACAAGTAGGGTTTGTGTTCAACACCACTGGCTTAAAAGAGCAGTGTTCTTACTCCTGAGATATGGAGCCCTGATTCAGAAGTTGGGGGATATTTTATTTTGCAAACTCAGTATATGAAAAAATGTTGACCAAAGAAAAAAATACATATAATATTGATGTCTGAAGTAGTATTTAAGTCCATATTTTTAGGGAAGATTGCAACATTTTCTTTGATTGATATAAAGCAGAAATAATGGAAGGTTGATTATTCTTCAAAGTGGTTTGTGAAACAGATTTGCAGTGAATATCTTAAGTATTTCTCTTCACAAGCAACAAGGAAGAGACATTGTAGAACAAAGAAGAAAAGGAAGAACACTGTCAGAAGTGGGATTTGAACCCACGCCTCCAGAGGAGACTGCGACCTGAACGCAGCACCTTAGACCGCTCGGCCATCCTGACACATAAAAAACTAAGTTTCATAAAAATTGGATAAAACTAATTAACCAAAATTACTTTTTCAAAGGTGCAATGTCCATGCTGCTGTTGAAACTATTGATTCAAATATTAGTAATAAATTGCTTTTTCAATTATTTTTCAAAGATGCTTAAGGTTGGATAAATCAAAAAGATATTGTAAAAATAACATTAACACGGAATTACCTATAGTTTAGGATTTTCCAAATATTTGAGAAAATACTTGACACAAATAACATCTTCACATGCTCTACAATTAATGCCTGAATTTTGTATTGATTGATTGAGAGCTGCATTGAAAGAAAATCATTACTCCAAATGTGGCAGTTTCCAAAATACATTGAAAAGGGGATGTGCAGTATCTATTTTTCTAATTCATAGAATGCCAAGGAAAAATGCGGTAATTATTTTTTTTGCTCTATTCAGGATTGGATTCCAAGTGTCTAGAATTTGTTGTCTTGTGGATTTTCACTCACCATAGAAAAGACATTTATGAACTTTCCAAGAACTGGCTAATGATATTGGCTTATGGCCTTGATTGGATGCTATGAAGTAGTGTACAAGTAGGGTTTGTGTTCAACACCACTGGCTTAAAAGAGCAGTGTTCTTACTCCTGAGATATGGAGCCCTGATTCAGAAGTTGGGGGATATTTTATTTTGCAAACTCAGTATATGAAAAAATGTTGACCAAAGAAAAAAATACATATAATATTGATGTCTGAAGTAGTATTTAAGTCCATATTTTTAGGGAAGATTGCAACATTTTCTTTGATTGATATAAAGCAGAAATAATGGAAGGTTGATTATTCTTCAAAGTGGTTTGTGAAACAGATTTGCAGTGAATATCTTAAGTATTTCTCTTCACAAGCAACAAGGAAGAGACATTGTAGAACAAAGAAGAAAAGGAAGAACACTGTCAGAAGTGGGATTTGAACCCACGCCTCCAGAGGAGACTGCGACCTGAACGCAGCACCTTAGACCGCTCGGCCATCCTGACACATAAAAAACTAAGTTTCATAAAAATTGGATAAAACTAATTAACCAAAATTACTTTTTCAAAGGTGCAATGTCCATGCTGCTGTTGAAACTATTGATTCAAATATTAGTAATAAATTGCTTTTTGAATTATTTTTCAAAGATGCTTAAAGTTGGATAAATCAAAAAGATATTGTAAAAATAACATTAACACGGAATTAACTATAGTTTAGGATTTTCCAAATATTTGAGAAAATGCTTGATACAAATAACATCTTCACATGCTCTACAATTAATGCCTGAATTTTGTATTGATTGATTGAGAGCTGCATTGAAAGAAAATCATTACTCCAAATGTGGCAGTTTCCAAAATACATTGAAAAGGGGTTGTGCAGTATCTATTTTTCTAATTCATAGAATGCCAAGGAAAAATGCGGTAATTATTTTTTTTGCTCTATTCAGGATTGGATTCCAAGTGTCTAGAATTTGTTGTCTTGTGAATTTTCACTCACCATAGAAAAGACATTTATGAACTTTCCAAGAACTGGCTAATGATATTGGCTTATGGCCTTGATTGGATGCTATGAAGGAGTGTACAAGTAGGGTTTGTGTTCATGACCACTGGCTTAAAAGAGCAGTGTTCTTACTCCTGAGATATGGAGCCCTGATTCAGAAGTTGGGGGATATTTTATTTTGCAAACTCAGTATATGAAAAAATGTTGACCAAAGAAAAAAATACATATAATATTGATGTCTGAAGTAGTATTTAAGTCCATATTTTTAGGAAAGATTGCAACATTTTCTTTGATTGATATAAAGCAGAAATAATGGAAGGTTGATTATTCTTCAAAGTAGTTTGTGAAACAGATTTGCAGTGAATATCTTAAGTATTTCTCTTCACAAGCAACAAGGAAGAGACATTGTAGAACAAAGAAGAAAAGGAAGAACACTGTCAGAAGTGGGATTTGAACCCACGCCTCCAGAGGAGACTGCGACCTGAACGCAGCGCCTTAGACCGCTCTGCCATCCTGACACATAAAAAACTACGTTTCATAAAAATTGGATAAAACTAATTAACCAAAACTACTTTTTCAAAGGTGCAATGTCCATGCTGCTGTTGAAACTATTGATTCAAATATTAGTAATAAATTGCTTTTTCAAATATTTTTCAAAGATGCTTAAGGTTGGATAAATCAAAAAGATATTGTAAAAATAACATTAACACGGAATTACCTATAGTTTAGGATTTTCCAAATATTTGAGAAAATGCTTGATACAAATAACATCTTCACATGCTCTACAATTAATGCCTGAATTTTGTATTGATTGATTGAGAGCTGCATTGAAAGAAAATCATTACTCCAAATGTGGCAGTTTCCAAAATACATTGAAAAGGGGTTGTGCAGTATCTATTTTTCTAATTCATAGAATGCCAAGGAAAAATGCGGTAATTATTTTTTTTGCTCTATTCAGGATTGGATTCCAAGTGTCTAGAATTTGTTGTCTTTTGGATTTTCACTCACCATAGAAAAGACATTTATGAACTTTCCAAGAACTGGCTAATGATATTGGCTTATGGCCTTGATTGGATGCTATTAAGGAGTGTACAAGTAGGGTTTGTGTTCATGACCACTGGCTTAAAAGAGCAGTGTTCTTACTCCTGAGATATGGAGCCCTGATTCAGAAGTTGGGGGATATTTTATTTTGCAAACTCAGTATATGAAAAAATGTTGACCAAAGAAAAAAATACATATAATATTGATGTCTGAAGTAGTATTTAAGTCCATATTTTTAGGAAAGATTGCAACATTTTTTTTGCTCTATTCAGGATTGGATTCCAAGTTTCTAGAATTTGTTGTCTTGTGGATTTTCACTCACCATAGAAAAGACATTTATGAACTTTCCAAGAACTGGCTAATGATATTGGCTTATGGCCTTGATTGGATGCTATGAAGGAGTGTACAAGTAGGGTTTGTGTTCATGACCACTGGCTTAAAAGAGCAGTGTTCTTACTCCTGAGATATGGAGCCCTGATTCAGACGTTGGGGGATATTTTATTTTGCAAACTCAGTATATGAAAAAATGTTGACCAAAGAAAAAAATACATATAATATTGATGTCTGAAGTAGTATTTAAGTCCATATTTTTAGGGAAGATTGCAACATTTTCTTTGATTGATATAAAGCAGAAATAATGGAAGGTTGATTATTCTTCAAAGTGGTTTGTGAAACAGATTTGCAGTGAATATCTTAAGTTTTTCTCTTCACAAGCAACAAGGAAGAGACATTGTAGAACAAAGAAGAAAAGGAAGAACACTGTCAGAAGTGGGATTTGAACCCACGCCTCCAGAGAAGACTGCGACCTGAACGCAGCGCCTTAGACCGCTCGGCCATCCTGACACATAAAACACTAAGTTTCATAAAAATTGGATAAAACTAATTAACCAAAACTACTTTTTCAAAGGTGCAATGTCCATGCTGCTGTTGAAACTATTGATTCAAATATTAGTAATAAATTGCTTTTTCAATTATTTTTCAAAGATGCTTAAAGTTGGATAAATCAAAAAGATATTGTAAAAATAACATTAACACGGAATTAACTATAGTTTAGGATTTTCCAAATATTTGAGAAAATGCTTGATACAAATAACATCTTCACATGCTCTACAATTAATGCCTGAATTTTGTATTGATTGATTGAGAGCTGCATTGAAAGAAAATCATTACTCCAAATGTGGCAGTTTCCAAAATACATTGAAAAGGGGTTGTGCAGTATCTATTTTTCTAATTCATAGAATGCCAAGGAAAAATGCTGTAATTATTTTTTTTGCTCTATTCAGGATTGGATTCCAAGTGTCTAGAATTTGTTGTCTTGTGGATTTTCACTCACCATAGAAAAGACATTTATGAACTTTCCAAGAACTGGCTAATGATATTGGCTTATGGCCTTGATTGGATGCTATGAAGGAGTGTACAAGTAGGGTTTGTGTTCATGACCACTGGCTTAAAAGAGCAGTGTTCTTACTCCTGAGATATGGAGCCCTGATTCAGAAGTTGGGGGATATTTTATTTTGCAAACTCAGTATATGAAAAAATGTTGACCAAAGAAAAAAATACATATAATATTGATGTCTGAAGTAGTATTTAAGTCCATATTTTTAGGAAAGATTGCAACATTTTCTTTGATTGATATAAAGCAGAAATAATGGAAGGTTGATTATTCTTCAAAGTAGTTTGTGAAACAGATTTGCAGTGAATATCTTAAGTATTTCTCTTCACAAGCAACAAGGAAGAGACATTGTAGAACAAAGAAGAAAAGGAAGAACACTGTCAGAAGTGGGATTTGAACCCACGCCTCCAGAGGAGACTGCGACCTGAACGCAGCGCCTTAGACCGCTCGGCCATCCTGACACATAAAAAACTAAGTTTCATAAAAATTGGATAAAACTAATTAACCAAAATTACTTTTTCAAAGGTGCAATGTCCATGCTGCTGTTGAAACTATTGATTCAAATATTAGTAATAAATTGCTTTTTCAATTATTTTTCAAAGATGCTTAAAGTTGGATAAATCAAAAAGATATTGTAAAAATAACATTAACACGGAATTAACTATAGTTTAGGATTTTCCAAATATTTGAGAAAATGCTTGATACAAATAACATCTTCACATGCTCTACAATTAATGCCTGAATTTTGTATTGATTGATTGAGAGCTGCATTGAAAGAAAATCATTACTCCAAATGTGGCAGTTTCCAAAATACATTGAAAAGGGGTTGTGCAGTATCTATTTTTCTAATTCATAGAATGCCAAGGAAAAATGCGGTAATTATTTTTTTTGCTCTATTCAGGATTGGATTCCAAGTGTCTAGAATTTGTTGTCTTGTGAATTTTCACTCACCATAGAAAAGACATTTATGAACTTTCCAAGAACTGGCTAATGATATTGGCTTATGGCCTTGATTGGATGCTATGAAGGAGTGTACAAGTAGGGTTTGTGTTCATGACCACTGGCTTAAAAGAGCAGTGTTCTTACTCCTGAGATATGGAGCCCTGATTCAGAAGTTGGGGGATATTTTATTTTGCAAACTCAGTATATGAAAAAATGTTGACCAAAGAAAAAAATACATATAATATTGATGTCTGAAGTAGTATTTAAGTCCATATTTTTAGGAAAGATTGCAACATTTTCTTTGATTGATATAAAGCAGAAATAATGGAAGGTTGATTATTCTTCAAAGTAGTTTGTGAAACAGATTTGCAGTGAATATCTTAAGTATTTCTCTTCACAAGCAACAAGGAAGAGACATTGTAGAACAAAGAAGAAAAGGAAGAACACTGTCAGAAGTGGGATTTGAACCCACGCCTCCAGAAGAGACTGCGACCTGAACGCAGCGCCTTAGACCGCTCTGCCATCCTGACACATAAAAAACTACGTTTCATAAAAATTGGATAAAACTAATTAACCAAAACTACTTTTTCAAAGGTGCAATGTCCATGCTGCTGTTGAAACTATTGATTCAAATATTAGTAATAAATTGCTTTTTCAAATATTTTTCAAAGATGCTTAAGGTTGGATAAATCAAAAAGATATTGTAAAAATAACATTAACACGGAATTACCTATAGTTTAGGATTTTCCAAATATTTGAGAAAATGCTTGACACAAATAACATCTTCACATGCTCTACAATTAATGCCTGAATTTTGTATTGATTGATTGAGAGCTGCATTGAAAGAAAATCATTACTCCAAATGTGGCAGTTTCCAAAATACATTGAAAAGGGGATGTGCAGTATCTATTTTTCTAATTCATAGAATGCCAAGGAAAAATGCGGTAATTATTTTTTTTGCTCTATTCAGGATTGGATTCCAAGTGTCTAGAATTTGTTGTCTTGTGGATTTTCACTCACCATAGAAAAGACATTTATGAACTTTCCAAGAACTGGCTAATGATATTGGCTTATGGCCTTGATTGGATGCTATGAAGTAGTGTACAAGTAGGGTTTGTGTTCATGACCACTGGCTTAAAAGAGCAGTGTTCTTACTCCTGAGATATGGAGCCCTGATTCAGAAGTTGGGGGATATTTTATTTTGCAAACTCAGTATATGAAAAAATGTTGACCAAAGAAAAAAATACATATAATATTGATGTCTGAAGTAGTATTTAAGTCCATATTTTTAGGGAAGATTGCAACATTTTCTTTGATTGATATAAAGCAGAAATAATGGAAGGTTGATTATTCTTCAAAGTGGTTTGTGAAACAGATTTGCAGTGAATATCTTAAGTATTTCTCTTCACAAGCAACAACGAAGAGACATTGTAGAACAAAGAAGAAAAGGAAGAACACTGTCAGAAGTGGGATTTGAACCCACGCCTCCAGAGGAGACTGCGACCTGAACGCAGCGCCTTAGACCGCTCGGCCATCCTGACACATAAAAAGCTAAGTTTCATAAAAATTGGATAAAACTAATTAACCAAAACTACTTTTTCAAAGGTGCAATGTCCATGCTGCTGTTGAAACTATTGATTCAAATATTAGTAATAAATTGCTTTTTCAATTATTTTTCAAAGATGCTTAAGGTTGGATAAATCAAAAAGATATTGTAAAAATAACATTAACACGGAATTACCTATAGTTTAGGATTTTCCAAATATTTGAGAAAATGCTTGACACAAATAACATCTTCACATGCTCTACAATTAATGCCTGAATTTTGTATTGATTGATTGAAGCTGCATTGAAAGAAAATCATTACTCCAAATGTGGCAGTTTCCAAAATACATTGAAAAGGGGATGTGCAGTATCTATTTTTCTAATTCATAGAATGCCAAGGAAAAATGCGGTAATTATTTTTTTTGCTCTATTCAGGATTGGATTCCAAGTGTCTAGAATTTGTTGTCTTGTGGATTTTCACTCACCATAGAAAAGACATTTATGAACTTTCCAAGAACTGGCTAATGATATTGGCTTATGGCCTTGATTGGATGCTATGAAGGAGTGTACAAGTAGGGTTTGTGTTCAACACCACTGGCTTAAAAGAGCAGTGTTCTTACTCCTGAGATATGGAGCCCTGATTCAGAAGTTGGGGGATATTTTATTTTGCAAACTCAGTATATGAAAAAATGTTGACCAAAGAAAAAAATACATATAATATTGATGTCTGAAGTAGTATTTAAGTCCATATTTTTAGGGAAGATTGCAACATTTTCTTTGATTGATATAAAGCAGAAATAATGGAAGGTTGATTATTCTTCAAAGTGGTTTGTGAAACAGATTTGCAGTGAATATCTTAAGTATTTCTCTTCACAAGCAACAAGGAAGAGACATTGTAGAACAAAGAAGAAAAGGAAGAACACTGTCAGAAGTGGGATTTGAACCCACGCCTCCAGAGGAGACTGCGACCTGAACGCAGCGCCTTAGACCGCTCGGCCATCCTGACACATAAAAAGCTACATTTCATAAAAATTGGATAAAACTAATTAACCAAAACTACTTTTTCAAAGGTGCAATGTCCATGCTGCTGTTGAAACTATTGATTCAAATATTAGTAATAAATTGCTTTTTCAAATATTTTTCAAAGATGCTTAAGGTTGGATAAATCAAAAAGATATTGTAAAAATAACATTAACACGGAATTACCTATAGTTTAGGATTTTCCAAATATTTGAGAAAATGCTTGACACAAATAACATCTTCACATGCTCTACAATTAATGCCTGAATTTTGTATTGATTGATTGAGAGCTGCATTGAAAGAAAATCATTACTCCAAATGTGGCAGTTTCCAAAATACATTGAAAAGGGGATGTGCAGTATCTATTTTTCTAATTCATAGAATGCCAAGGAAAAATGCGGTAATTATTTTTTTTGCTCTATTCAGGATTGGATTCCAAGTGTCTAGAATTTGTTGTCTTGTGGATTTTCACTCACCATAGAAAAGACATTTATGAACTTTCCAAGAACTGGCTAATGATATTGGCTTATGGCCTTGATTGGATGCTATGAAGGAGTGTTCAAGTAGGGTTTGTGTTCAACACCACTGGCTTAAAAGAGCAGTGTTCTTACTCCTGAGATATGGAGCCCTGATTCAGAAGTTGGGGGATATTTTATTTTGCAAACTCAGTATATGAAAAAATGTTGACCAAAGAAAAAAATACATATAATATTGATGTCTGAAGTAGTATTTAAGTCCATATTTTTAGGGAAGATTGCAACATTTTCTTTGATTGATATAAAGCAGAAATAATGGAAGGTTGATTATTCTTCAAAGTGGTTTGTGAAACAGATTTGCAGTGAATATCTTAAGTATTTCTCTTCACAAGCAACAAGGAAGAGACATTGTAGAACAAAGAAGAAAAGGAAGAACACTGTCAGAAGTGGGATTTGAACCCACGCCTCCAGAGGAGACTGCGACCTGAACGCAGCCACTTAGACCGCTCGGCCATCCTGACACATAAAAAGCTACGTTTCATAAAAATTGGATAAAACTAATTAACCAAAACTACTTTTTCAAAGGTGCAATGTCCATGCTGCTGTTGAAACTATTGATTCAAATATTAGTAATAAATTGCTTTTTCAAATATTTTTCAAAGATGCTTAAGGTTGGATAAATCAAAAAGATATTGTAAAAATAACATTAACACGGAATTACCTATAGTTTAGGATTTTCCAAATATTTGAGAAAATACTTGACACAAATAACATCTTCACATGCTCTACAATTAATGCCTGAATTTTGTATTGATTGATTGAGAGCTGCATTGAAAGAAAATCATTACTCCAAATGTGGCAGTTTCCAAAATACATTGAAAAGGGGATGTGCAGTATCTATTTTTCTAATTCATAGAATGCCAAGGAAAAATGCGGTAATTATTTTTTTTGCTCTATTCAGGATTGGATTCCAAGTGTCTAGAATTTGTTGTCTTGTGGATTTTCACTCACCATAGAAAAGACATTTATGAACTTTCCAAGAACTGGCTAATGATATTGGCTTATGGCCTTGATTGGATGCTATGAAGGAGTGTACAAGTAGGGTTTGTGTTCAACACCACTGGCTTAAAAGAGCAGTGTTCTTACTCCTGAGATATGGAGCCCTGATTCAGAAGTTGGGGGATATTTTATTTTGCAAACTCAGTATATGAAAAAATGTTGACCAAAGAAAAAAATACATATAATATTGATGTCTGAAGTAGTATTTAAGTCCATATTTTTAGGGAAGATTGCAACATTTTCTTTGATTGATATAAAGCAGAAATAATGGAAGGTTGATTATTCTTCAAAGTGGTTTGTGAAACAGATTTGCAGTGAATATCTTAAGTATTTCTCTTCACAAGCAACAAGGAAGAGACATTGTAGAACAAAGAAGAAAAGGAAGAACACTGTCAGAAGTGGGATTTGAACCCACACCTCCAGAGGAGACTGCGACCTGAACGCAGCGCCTTAGACCGCTCGGCCATCCTGACACATAAAAAACTACGTTACATAAAAATTGGATAAAACTAATTAACCAAAATTACTTTTTCAAAGGTGCAATGTCCATGCTGCTGTTGAAACTATTGATTCAAATATTAGTAATAAATTGCTTTTTCAATTATTTTTCAAAGATGCTTAAAGTTGGATAAATCAAAAAGACATTGTAAAAATAACATTAACACGGAATTACCTATACTTTAGGATTTTCCAAATATTTGAGAAAATGCTTGACACAAATAACATCTTCACATGCTCTACAATTAATGCCTGAATTTTGTATTGATTGATTGAGAGCTGCATTGAAAGAAAATCATTACTCCAAATGTGGCAGTTTCCAAAATACATTGAAAAGGGGATGTGCAGTATCTATTTTTCTAATTCATAGAATGCCAAGGAAAAATGCGGTAATTATTTTTTTTGCTCTATTCAGGATTGGATTCCAAGTGTCTAGAATTTGTTGTCTTGTGGATTTTCACTCACCATAGAAAAGACATTTATGAACTTTACAAGAACTGGCTAATGATATTGGCTTATGGCCTTGATTGGATGCTATGAAGGAGTGTACAAGTAGGGTTTGTGTTCAACACCACTGGCTTAAAAGAGCAGTGTTCTTACTCCTGAGATATGGAGCCCTGATTCAGAAGTTGGGGGATATTTTATTTTGCAAACTCAGTATATGAAAAAATGTTGACCAAAGAAAAAAATACATATAATATTGACTTCTGAAGTAGTATTTAAGTCCATATTTTTAGGGAAGATTGCAACATTTTCTTTGATTGATATAAAGCAGAAATAATGGAAGGTTGATTATTCTTCAAAGTGGTTTGTGAAACAGATTTGCAGTGAATATCTTAAGTATTTCTCTTCACAAGCAACAAGGAAGAGACATTGTAGAACAAAGAAGAAAAGGAAGAACACTGTCAGAAGTGGGATTTGAACCCACGCCTCCAGAGGAGACGGCGACCTGAACGCAGCGCCTTAGACCGCTCGGCCATCCTGACACATAAAACTCTAACTTTCATAAAAATTGGATAAAACTAATTAACCAAAACTACTTTTTCAAAGGTGCAATGTCCATGCTGCTGTTGAAACTATTGATTCAAATATTAGTAATAAATTGCTTTTTCAATTATTTTTCAAAGATGCTTAAGGTTGGATAAATCAAAAAGATATTGTAAAAATAACATTAACACGGAATTACCTATAGTTTAGGATTTTCCAAATATTTGAGAAAATGCTTGACACAAATAACATCTTCACATGCTCTACAATTAATGCCTGAATTTTGTATTGATTGATTGAGAGCTGCATTGAAAGAAAATCATTACTCCAAATGTGGCAGTTTCCAAAATACATTGAAAAGGGGATGTGCAGTATCTATTTTTCTAATTCATAGAATGCCAAGGAAAAATGCGGTAATTATTTTTTTTGCTCTATTCAGGATTGGATTCCAAGTGTCTAGAATTTGTTGTCTTGTGGATTTTCACTCACCATAGAAAAGACATTTATGAACTTTCCAAGAACTGGCTAATGATATTGGCTTATGGCCTTGATTGGATGCTATGAAGGAGTGTACAAGTAGGGTTTGTGTTCATGACCACTGGCTTAAAAGAGCAGTGTTCTTACTCCTGAGATATGGAGCCCTGATTCAGAAGTTGGGGGATATTTTATTTTGCAAACTCAGTATATGAAAAAATGTTGACCAAAGAAAAAAATACATATAATATTGATGTCTGAAGTAGTATTTAAGTCCATATTTTTAGGGAAGATTGCAACATTTTCTTTGATTGACATAAAGCAGAAATAATGGAAGGTTGATTATTCTTCAAAGTGGTTTGTGAAACAGATTTGCAGTGAATATCTTAAGTATTTCTCTTCACAAGCAACAAGGAAGAGACATTGTAGAACAAAGAAGAAAAGGAAGAACACTGTCAGAAGTGGGATTTGAACCCACGCCTCCAGAGGAGACTGCGACCTGAACGCAGCGCCTTAGACCGCTCGGCCATCCTGACACATAAAAAGCTAAGTTTCATAAAAATTGGATAAAACTAATTAACCAAAACTACTTTTTCAAAGGTGCAATGTCCATGCTGCTGTTGAAACTATTGATTCAAATATTAGTAATAAATTGCTTTTTCAATTATTTTTCAAAGATGCTTAAGGTTGGATAAATCAAAAAGATATTGTAAAAATAACATTAACACGGAATTACCTATAGTTTAGGATTTTCCAAATATTTGAGAAAATGCTTGACACAAATAACATCTTCACATGCTCTACAATTAATGCCTGAATTTTGTATTGATTGATTGAGAGCTGCATTGAAAGAAAATCATTACTCCAAATGTGGCAGTTTCCAAAATACATTGAAAAGGGGATGTGCAGTATCTATTTTTCTAATTCATAGAATGCCAAGGAAAAATGCGGTAATTATTTTTTTTGCTCTATTCAGGATTGGATTCCAAGTGTCTAGAATTTGTTGTCTTGTGGATTTTCACTCACCATAGAAAAGACATTTATGAACTTTCCAAGAACTGGCTAATGATATTGGCTTATGGCCTTGATTGGATGCTATGAAGGAGTGTACAAGTAGGGTTTGTGTTCAACACCACTGGCTTAAAAGAGCAGTGTTCTTACTCCTGAGATATGGAGCCCTGATTCAGAAGTTGGGGGATATTTTATTTTGCAAACTCAGTATATGAAAAAATGTTGACCAAAGAAAAAAATACATATAATATTGATGTCTGAAGTAGTATTTAAGTCCATATTTTTAGGGAAGATTGCAACATTTTCTTTGATTGATATAAAGCAGAAATAATGGAAGGTTGATTATTCTTCAAAGTGGTTTGTGAAACAGATTTGCAGTGAATATCTTAAGTATTTCTCTTCACAAGCAACAAGGAAGAGACATTGTAGAACAAAGAAGAAAAGGAAGAACACTGTCAGAAGTGGGATTTGAACCCACGCCTCCAGAGGAGACTGCGACCTGAACGCAGCGCCTTAGACCGCTCGGCCATCCTGACACATAAAAAGCTAAGTTTCATAAAAATTGGATAAAACTAATTAACCAAAACTACTTTTTCAAAGGTGCAATGTCCATGCTGCTGTTGAAACTATTGATTCAAATATTAGTAATAAATTGCTTTTTCAATTATTTTTCAAAGATGCTTAAGGTTGGATAAATCAAAAAGATATTGTAAAAATAACATTAACACGGAATTACCTATAGTTTAGGATTTTCCAAATATTTGAGAAAATGCTTGACACAAATAACATCTTCACATGCTCTACAATTAATGCCTGAATTTTGTATTGATTGATTGAGAGCTGCATTGAAAGAAAATCATTACTCCAAATGTGGCAGTTTCCAAAATACATTGAAAAGGGGATGTGCAGTATCTATTTTTCTAATTCATAGAATGCCAAGGAAAAATGCGGTAATTATTTTTTTTGCTCTATTCAGGATTGGATTCCAAGTGTCTAGAATTTGTTGTCTTGTGGATTTTCACTCACCATAGAAAAGACATTTATGAACTTTCCAAGAACTGGCTAATGATATTGGCTTATGGCCTTGATTGGATGCTATGAAGGAGTGTACAAGTAGGGTTTGTGTTCAACACCACTGGCTTAAAAGAGCAGTGTTCTTACTCCTGAGATATGGAGCCCTGATTCAGAAGTTGGGGGATATTTTATTTTGCAAACTCAGTATATGAAAAAATGTTGACCAAAGAAAAAAATACATATAATATTGATGTCTGAAGTAGTATTTAAGTCCATATTTTTAGGGAAGATTGCAACATTTTCTTTGATTGATATAAAGCAGAAATAATGGAAGGTTGATTATTCTTCAAAGTGGTTTGTGAAACAGATTTGCAGTGAATATCTTAAGTATTTCTCTTCACAAGCAACAAGGAAGAGACATTGTAGAACAAAGAAGAAAAGGAAGAACACTGTCAGAAGTGGGATTTGAACCCACGCCTCCAGAGGAGACTGCGACCTGAACGCAGCCACTTAGACCGCTCGGCCATCCTGACACATAAAAAGCTACGTTTCATAAAAATTGGATAAAACTAATTAACCAAAACTACTTTTTCAAAGGTGCAATGTCCATGCTGCTGTTGAAACTATTGATTCAAATATTAGTAATAAATTGCTTTTTCAAATATTTTTCAAAGATGCTTAAGGTTGGATAAATCAAAAAGATATTGTAAAAATAACATTAACACGGAATTACCTATAGTTTAGGATTTTCCAAATATTTGAGAAAATACTTGACACAAATAACATCTTCACATGCTCTACAATTAATGCCTGAATTTTGTATTGATTGATTGAGAGCTGCATTGAAAGAAAATCATTACTCCAAATGTGGCAGTTTCCAAAATACATTGAAAAGGGGATGTGCAGTATCTATTTTTCTAATTCATAGAATGCCAAGGAAAAATGCGGTAATTATTTTTTTTGCTCTATTCAGGATTGGATTCCAAGTGTCTAGAATTTGTTGTCTTGTGGATTTTCACTCACCATAGAAAAGACATTTATGAACTTTCCAAGAACTGGCTAATGATATTGGCTTATGGCCTTGATTGGATGCTATGAAGGAGTGTACAAGTAGGGTTTGTGTTCAACACCACTGGCTTAAAAGAGCAGTGTTCTTACTCCTGAGATATGGAGCCCTGATTCAGAAGTTGGGGGATATTTTATTTTGCAAACTCAGTATATGAAAAAATGTTGACCAAAGAAAAAAATACATATAATATTGATGTCTGAAGTAGTATTTAAGTCCATATTTTTAGGGAAGATTGCAACATTTTCTTTGATTGATATAAAGCAGAAATAATGGAAGGTTGATTATTCTTCAAAGTGGTTTGTGAAACTGATTTGCAGTGAATATCTTAAGTATTTCTCTTCACAAGCAACAAGGAAGAGACATTGTAGAACAAAGAAGAAAAGGAAGAACACTGTCAGAAGTGGGATTTGAACCCACACCTCCAGAGGAGACTGCGACCTGAACGCAGCGCCTTAGACCGCTCGGCCATCCTGACACATAAAAAACTACGTTACATAAAAATTGGATAAAACTAATTAACCAAAATTACTTTTTCAAAGGTGCAATGTCCATGCTGCTGTTGAAACTATTGATTCAAATATTAGTAATAAATTGCTTTTTCAATTATTTTTCAAAGATGCTTAAAGTTGGATAAATCAAAAAGACATTGTAAAAATAACATTAACACGGAATTACCTATACTTTAGGATTTTCCAAATATTTGAGAAAATGCTTGACACAAATAACATCTTCACATGCTCTACAATTAATGCCTGAATTTTGTATTGATTGATTGAGAGCTGCATTGAAAGAAAATCATTACTCCAAATGTGGCAGTTTCCAAAATACATTGAAAAGGGGATGTGCAGTATCTATTTTTCTAATTCATAGAATGCCAAGGAAAAATGCGGTAATTATTTTTTTTGCTCTATTCAGGATTGGATTCCAAGTGTCTAGAATTTGTTGTCTTGTGGATTTTCACTCACCATAGAAAAGACATTTATGAACTTTACAAGAACTGGCTAATGATATTGGCTTATGGCCTTGATTGGATGCTATGAAGGAGTGTACAAGTAGGGTTTGTGTTCAACACCACTGGCTTAAAAGAGCAGTGTTCTTACTCCTGAGATATGGAGCCCTGATTCAGAAGTTGGGGGATATTTTATTTTGCAAACTCAGTATATGAAAAAATGTTGACCAAAGAAAAAAATACATATAATATTGACTTCTGAAGTAGTATTTAAGTCCATATTTTTAGGGAAGATTGCAACATTTTCTTTGATTGATATAAAGCAGAAATAATGGAAGGTTGATTATTCTTCAAAGTGGTTTGTGAAACAGATTTGCAGTGAATATCTTAAGTATTTCTCTTCACAAGCAACAAGGAAGAGACATTGTAGAACAAAGAAGAAAAGGAAGAACACTGTCAGAAGTGGGATTTGAACCCACGCCTCCAGAGGAGACGGCGACCTGAACGCAGCGCCTTAGACCGCTCGGCCATCCTGACACATAAAACTCTAACTTTCATAAAAATTGGATAAAACTAATTAACCAAAACTACTTTTTCAAAGGTGCAATGTCCATGCTGCTGTTGAAACTATTGATTCAAATATTAGTAATAAATTGCTTTTTCAATTATTTTTCAAAGATGCTTAAGGTTGGATAAATCAAAAAGATATTGTAAAAATAACATTAACACGGAATTACCTATAGTTTAGGATTTTCCAAATATTTGAGAAAATGCTTGACACAAATAACATCTTCACATGCTCTACAATTAATGCCTGAATTTTGTATTGATTGATTGAGAGCTGCATTGAAAGAAAATCATTACTCCAAATGTGGCAGTTTCCAAAATACATTGAAAAGGGGATGTGCAGTATCTATTTTTCTAATTCATAGAATGCCAAGGAAAAATGCGGTAATTATTTTTTTTGCTCTATTCAGGATTGGATTCCAAGTGTCTAGAATTTGTTGTCTTGTGGATTTTCACTCACCATAGAAAAGACATTTATGAACTTTCCAAGAACTGGCTAATGATATTGGCTTATGGCCTTGATTGGATGCTATGAAGGAGTGTACAAGTAGGGTTTGTGTTCATGACCACTGGCTTAAAAGAGCAGTGTTCTTACTCCTGAGATATGGAGCCCTGATTCAGAAGTTGGGGGATATTTTATTTTGCAAACTCAGTATATGAAAAAATGTTGACCAAAGAAAAAAATACATATAATATTGATGTCTGAAGTAGTATTTAAGTCCATATTTTTAGGGAAGATTGCAACATTTTCTTTGATTGACATAAAGCAGAAATAATGGAAGGTTGATTATTCTTCAAAGTGGTTTGTGAAACAGATTTGCAGTGAATATCTTAAGTATTTCTCTTCACAAGCAACAAGGAAGAGACATTGTAGAACAAAGAAGAAAAGGAAGAACACTGTCAGAAGTGGGATTTGAACCCACGCCTCCAGAGGAGACTGCGACCTGAACGCAGCGCCTTAGACCGCTCGGCCATCCTGACACATAAAAAGCTAAGTTTCATAAAAATTGGATAAAACTAATTAACCAAAACTACTTTTTCAAAGGTGCAATGTCCATGCTGCTGTTGAAACTATTGATTCAAATATTAGTAATAAATTGCTTTTTCAATTATTTTTCAAAGATGCTTAAGGTTGGATAAATCAAAAAGATATTGTAAAAATAACATTAACACGGAATTACCTATAGTTTAGGATTTTCCAAATATTTGAGAAAATGCTTGACACAAATAACATCTTCACATGCTCTACAATTAATGCCTGAATTTTGTATTGATTGATTGAGAGCTGCATTGAAAGAAAATCATTACTCCAAATGTGGCAGTTTCCAAAATACATTGAAAAGGGGATGTGCAGTATCTATTTTTCTAATTCATAGAATGCCAAGGAAAAATGCGGTAATTATTTTTTTTGCTCTATTCAGGATTGGATTCCAAGTGTCTAGAATTTGTTGTCTTGTGGATTTTCACTCACCATAGAAAAGACATTTATGAACTTTCCAAGAACTGGCTAATGATATTGGCTTATGGCCTTGATTGGATGCTATGAAGGAGTGTACAAGTAGGGTTTGTGTTCAACACCACTGGCTTAAAAGAGCAGTGTTCTTACTCCTGAGATATGGAGCCCTGATTCAGAAGTTGGGGGATATTTTATTTTGCAAACTCAGTATATGAAAAAATGTTGACCAAAGAAAAAAATACATATAATATTGATGTCTGAAGTAGTATTTAAGTCCATATTTTTAGGGAAGATTGCAACATTTTCTTTGATTGATATAAAGCAGAAATAATGGAAGGTTGATTATTCTTCAAAGTGGTTTGTGAAACAGATTTGCAGTGAATATCTTAAGTATTTCTCTTCACAAGCAACAAGGAAGAGACATTGTAGAACAAAGAAGAAAAGGAAGAACACTGTCAGAAGTGGGATTTGAACCCACGCCTCCAGAGGAGACTGCGACCTGAACGCAGCGCCTTAGACCGCTCGGCCATCCTGACACATAAAAAGCTAAGTTTCATAAAAATTGGATAAAACTAATTAACCAAAACTACTTTTTCAAAGGTGCAATGTCCATGCTGCTGTTGAAACTATTGATTCAAATATTAGTAATAAATTGCTTTTTCAATTATTTTTCAAAGATGCTTAAGGTTGGATAAATCAAAAAGATATTGTAAAAATAACATTAACACGGAATTACCTATAGTTTAGGATTTTCCAAATATTTGAGAAAATGCTTGACACAAATAACATCTTCACATGCTCTACAATTAATGCCTGAATTTTGTATTGATTGATTGAGAGCTGCATTGAAAGAAAATCATTACTCCAAATGTGGCAGTTTCCAAAATACATTGAAAAGGGGATGTGCAGTATCTATTTTTCTAATTCATAGAATGCCAAGGAAAAATGCGGTAATTATTTTTTTTGCTCTATTCAGGATTGGATTCCAAGTGTCTAGAATTTGTTGTCTTGTGGATTTTCACTCACCATAGAAAAGACATTTATGAACTTTCCAAGAACTGGCTAATGATATTGGCTTATGGCCTTGATTGGATGCTATGAAGGAGTGTACAAGTAGGGTTTGTGTTCAACACCACTGGCTTAAAAGAGCAGTGTTCTTACTCCTGAGATATGGAGCCCTGATTCAGAAGTTGGGGGATATTTTATTTTGCAAACTCAGTATATGAAAAAATGTTGACCAAAGAAAAAAATACATATAATATTGATGTCTGAAGTAGTATTTAAGTCCATATTTTTAGGGAAGATTGCAACATTTTCTTTGATTGATATAAAGCAGAAATAATGGAAGGTTGATTATTCTTCAAAGTGGTTTGTGAAACAGATTTGCAGTGAATATCTTAAGTATTTCTCTTCACAAGCAACAAGGAAGAGACATTGTAGAACAAAGAAGAAAAGGAAGAACACTGTCAGAAGTGGGATTTGAACCCACGCCTCCAGAGGAGACTGCGACCTGAACGCAGCGCCTTAGACCGCTCGGCCATCCTGACACATAAAAAGCTACGTTTCATAAAAATTGGATAAAACTAATTAACCAAAACTACTTTTTCAAAGGTGCAATGTCCATGCTGCTGTTGAAACTATTGATTCAAATATTAGTAATAAATTGCTTTTTCAAATATTTTTCAAAGATGCTTAAGGTTGGATAAATCAAAAAGATATTGTAAAAATAACATTAACACGGAATTACCTATAGTTTAGGATTTTCCAAATATTTGAGAAAATGCTTGACACAAATAACATCTTCACATGCTCTACAATTAATGCCTGAATTTTGTATTGATTGATTGAGAGCTGCATTGAAAGAAAATCATTACTCCAAATGTGGCAGTTTCCAAAATACATTGAAAAGGGGATGTGCAGTATCTATTTTTCTAATTCATAGAATGCCAAGGAAAAATGCGGTAATTATTTTTTTTGCTCTATTCAGGATTGGATTCCAAGTGTCTAGAATTTGTTGTCTTGTGGATTTTCACTCACCATAGAAAAGACATTTATGAACTTTCCAAGAACTGGCTAATGATATTGGCTTATGGCCTTGATTGGATGCTATGAAGGAGTGTACAAGTAGGGTTTGTGTTCAACACCACTGGCTTAAAAGAGCAGTGTTCTTACTCCTGAGATATGGAGCCCTGATTCAGAAGTTGGGGGATATTTTATTTTGCAAACTCAGTATATGAAAAAATGTTGACCAAAGAAAAAAATACATATAATATTGATGTCTGAAGTAGTATTTAAGTCCATATTTTTAGGGAAGATTGCAACATTTTCTTTGATTGATATAAAGCAGAAATAATGGAAGGTTGATTATTCTTCAAAGTGGTTTGTGAAACAGATTTGCAGTGAATATCTTAAGTATTTCTCTTCACAAGCAACAAGGAAGAGACATTGTAGAACAAAGAAGAAAAGGAAGAACACTGTCAGAAGTGGGATTTGAACCCACGCCTCCAGAGGAGACTGCGACCTGAACGCAGCACCTTAGACCGCTCGGCCATCCTGACACATAAAAAGCTAAGTTTCATAAAAATTGGATAAAACTAATTAACCAAAACTACTTTTTCAAAGGTGCAATGTCCATGCTGCTGTTGAAACTATTGATTCAAATATTAGTAATAAATTGCTTTTTCAATTATTTTTCAAAGATGCTTAAGGTTGGATAAATCAAAAAGATATTGTAAAAATAACATTAACACGGAATTACCTATAGTTTAGGATTTTCCAAATATTTGAGAAAATGCTTGACACAAATAACATCTTCACATGCTCTACAATTAATGCCTGAATTTTGTATTGATTGATTGAGAGCTGCATTGAAAGAAAATCATTACTCCAAATGTGGCAGTTTCCAAAATACATTGAAAAGGGGATGTGCAGTATCTATTTTTCTAATTCATAGAATGCCAAGGAAAAATGCGGTAATTATTTTTTTTGCTCTATTCAGGATTGGATTCCAAGTGTCTAGAATTTGTTGTCTTGTGGATTTTCACTCACCATAGAAAAGACATTTATGAACTTTCCAAGAACTGGCTAATGATATTGGCTTATGGCCTTGATTGGATGCTATGAAGGAGTGTACAAGTAGGGTTTGTGTTCAACACCACTGGCTTAAAAGAGCAGTGTTCTTACTCCTGAGATATGGAGCCCTGATTCAGAAGTTGGGGGATATTTTATTTTGCAAACTCAGTATATGAAAAAATGTTGACCAAAGAAAAAAATACATATAATATTGATGTCTGAAGTAGTATTTAAGTCCATATTTTTAGGGAAGATTGCAACATTTTCTTTGATTGATATAAAGCAGAAATAATGGAAGGTTGATTATTCTTCAAAGTGGTTTGTGAAACAGATTTGCAGTGAATATCTTAAGTATTTCTCTTCACAAGCAACAAGGAAGAGACATTGTAGAACAAAGAAGAAAAGGAAGAACACTGTCAGAAGTGGGATTTGAACCCACGCCTCCAGAGGAGACTGCGACCTGAACGCAGCGCCTTAGACCGCTCGGCCATCCTGACACATAAAAAGCTACGTTTCATAAAAATTGGATAAAACTAATTAACCAAAACTACTTTTTCAAAGGTGCAATGTCCATGCTGCTGTTGAAACTATTGATTCAAATATTAGTAATAAATTGCTTTTTCAAATATTTTTCAAAGATGCTTAAGGTTGGATAAATCAAAAAGATATTGTAAAAATAACATTAACACGGAATTACCTATAGTTTAGGATTTTCCAAATATTTGAGAAAATGCTTGACACAAATAACATCTTCACATGCTCTACAATTAATGCCTGAATTTTGTATTGATTGATTGAGAGCTGCATTGAAAGAAAATCATTACTCCAAATGTGGCAGTTTCCAAAATACATTGAAAAGGGGATGTGCAGTATCTATTTTTCTAATTCATAGAATGCCAAGGAAAAATGCGGTAATTATTTTTTTTGCTCTATTCAGGATTGGATTCCAAGTGTCTAGAATTTGTTGTCTTGTGGATTTTCACTCACCATAGAAAAGACATTTATGAACTTTCCAAGAACTGGCTAATGATATTGGCTTATGGCCTTGATTGGATGCTATGAAGGAGTGTACAAGTAGGGTTTGTGTTCAACACCACTGGCTTAAAAGAGCAGTGTAATTACTCCTGAGATATGGAGCCCTGATTCAGAAGTTGGGGGATATTTTATTTTGCAAACTCAGTATATGAAAAAATGTTGACCAAAGAAAAAAATACATATAACATTGATGTCTGAAGTAGTAGTCCATATTTTTAGGAAAGATTGCAACATTTTCTTTGATTGATATAAAGCAGAAATAATGGAAGGTTGATTATTCTTCAAAGTGGTTTGTGAAACAGATTTGCAGTGAATATCTTAAGTATTTCTCTTCACAAGCAACAAGGAAGAGACATTGTAGAACAAAGAAGAAAAGGAAGAACACTGTCAGAAGTGGGATTTGAACCCACGCCTCCAGAGGAGACTGCGACCTGAACGCAGCGCCTTAGACCGCTCGGCCATCCTGACACATAAAAAGCTAAGTTTCATAAAAATTGGATAAAACTAATTAACCAAAACTACTTTTTCAAAGGTGCAATGTCCATGCTGCTGTTGAAACTATTGATTCAAATATTAGTAATAAATTGCTTTTTCAATTATTTTTCAAAGATGCTTAAGGTTGGATAAATCAAAAAGATATTGTAAAAATAACATTAACACGGAATTACCTATAGTTTAGGATTTTCCAAATATTTGAGAAAATGCTTGACACAAATAACATCTTCACATGCTCTACAATTAATGCCTGAATTTTGTATTGATTGATTGAGAGCTGCATTGAAAGAAAATCATTACTCCAAATGTGGCAGTTTCCAAAATACATTGAAAAGGGGATGTGCAGTATCTATTTTTCTAATTCATAGAATGCCAAGGAAAAATGCGGTAATTATTTTTTTTGCTCTATTCAGGATTGGATTCCAAGTGTCTAGAATTTGTTGTCTTGTGGATTTTCACTCACCATAGAAAAGACATTTATGAACTTTCCAAGAACTGGCTAATGATATTGGCTTATGGCCTTGATTGGATGCTATGAAGGAGTGTACAAGTAGGGTTTGTGTTCAACACCACTGGCTTAAAAGAGCAGTGTTCTTACTCCTGAGATATGGAGCCCTGATTCAGAAGTTGGGGGATATTTTATTTTGCAAACTCAGTATATGAAAAAATGTTGACCAAAGAAAAAAATACATATAATATTGATGTCTGAAGTAGTATTTAAGTCCATATTTTTAGGGAAGATTGCAACATTTTCTTTGATTGATATAAAGCAGAAATAATGGAAGGTTGATTATTCTTCAAAGTGGTTTGTGAAACAGATTTGCAGTGAATATCTTAAGTATTTCTCTTCACAAGCAACAAGGAAGAGACATTGTAGAACAAAGAAGAAAAGGAAGAACACTGTCAGAAGTGGGATTTGAACCCACGCCTCCAGAGGAGACTGCGACCTGAACGCAGCGCCTTAGACCGCTCGGCCATCCTGACACATAAAAAGCTACGTTTCATAAAAATTGGATAAAACTAATTAACCAAAACTACTTTTTCAAAGGTGCAATGTCCATGCTGCTGTTGAAACTATTGATTCAAATATTAGTAATAAATTGCTTTTTCAAATATTTTTCAAAGATGCTTAAGGTTGGATAAATCAAAAAGATATTGTAAAAATAACATTAACACGGAATTACCTATAGTTTAGGATTTTCCAAATATTTGAGAAAATGCTTGACACAAATAACATCTTCACATGCTCTACAATTAATGCCTGAATTTTGTATTGATTGATTGAGAGCTGCATTGAAAGAAAATCATTACTCCAAATGTGGCAGTTTCCAAAATACATTGAAAAGGGGATGTGCAGTATCTATTTTTCTAATTCATAGAATGCCAAGGAAAAATGCGGTAATTATTTTTTTTGCTCTATTCAGGATTGGATTCCAAGTGTCTAGAATTTGTTGTCTTGTGGATTTTCACTCACCATAGAAAAGACATTTATGAACTTTCCAAGAACTGGCTAATGATATTGGCTTATGGCCTTGATTGGATGCTATGAAGGAGTGTACAAGTAGGGTTTGTGTTCAACACCACTGGCTTAAAAGAGCAGTGTAATTACTCCTGAGATATGGAGCCCTGATTCAGAAGTTGGGGGATATTTTATTTTGCAAACTCAGTATATGAAAAAATGTTGACCAAAGAAAAAAATACATATAACATTGATGTCTGAAGTAGTAGTCCATATTTTTAGGAAAGATTGCAACATTTTCTTTGATTGATATAAAGCAGAAATAATGGAAGGTTGATTATTCTTCAAAGTGGTTTGTGAAACAGATTTGCAGTGAATATCTTAAGTATTTCTCTTCACAAGCAACAAGGAAGAGACATTGTAGAACAAAGAAGAAAAGGAAGAACACTGTCAGAAGTGGGATTTGAACCCACGCCTCCAGAGGAGACTGCGACCTGAACGCAGCGCCTTAGACCGCTCGGCCATCCTGACACATAAAAAGCTAAGTTTCATAAAAATTGGATAAAACTAATTAACCAAAACTACTTTTTCAAAGGTGCAATGTCCATGCTGCTGTTGAAACTATTGATTCAAATATTAGTAATAAATTGCTTTTTCAATTATTTTTCAAAGATGCTTAAGGTTGGATAAATCAAAAAGATATTGTAAAAATAACATTAACACGGAATTACCTATAGTTTAGGATTTTCCAAATATTTGAGAAAATGCTTGACACAAATAACATCTTCACATGCTCTACAATTAATGCCTGAATTTTGTATTGATTGATTGAGAGCTGCATTGAAAGAAAATCATTACTCCAAATGTGGCAGTTTCCAAAATACATTGAAAAGGGGATGTGCAGTATCTATTTTTCTAATTCATAGAATGCCAAGGAAAAATGCGGTAATTATTTTTTTTGCTCTATTCAGGATTGGATTCCAAGTGTCTAGAATTTGTTGTCTTGTGGATTTTCACTCACCATAGAAAAGACATTTATGAACTTTCCAAGAACTGGCTAATGATATTGGCTTATGGCCTTGATTGGATGCTATGAAGGAGTGTACAAGTAGGGTTTGTGTTCAACACCACTGGCTTAAAAGAGCAGTGTTCTTACTCCTGAGATATGGAGCCCTGATTCAGAAGTTGGGGGATATTTTATTTTGCAAACTCAGTATATGAAAAAATGTTGACCAAAGAAAAAAATACATATAATATTGATGTCTGAAGTAGTATTTAAGTCCATATTTTTAGGGAAGATTGCAACATTTTCTTTGATTGATATAAAGCAGAAATAATGGAAGGTTGATTATTCTTCAAAGTGGTTTGTGAAACAGATTTGCAGTGAATATCTTAAGTATTTCTCTTCACAAGCAACAAGGAAGAGACATTGTAGAACAAAGAAGAAAAGGAAGAACACTGTCAGAAGTGGGATTTGAACCCACGCCTCCAGAGGAGACTGCGACCTGAACGCAGCGCCTTAGACCGCTCGGCCATCCTGACACATAAAAAGCTACGTTTCATAAAAATTGGATAAAACTAATTAACCAAAACTACTTTTTCAAAGGTGCAATGTCCATGCTGCTGTTGAAACTATTGATTCAAATATTAGTAATAAATTGCTTTTTCAAATATTTTTCAAAGATGCTTAAGGTTGGATAAATCAAAAAGATATTGTAAAAATAACATTAACACGGAATTACCTATAGTTTAGGATTTTCCAAATATTTGAGAAAATGCTTGACACAAATAACATCTTCACATGCTCTACAATTAATGCCTGAATTTTGTATTGATTGATTGAGAGCTGCATTGAAAGAAAATCATTACTCCAAATGTGGCAGTTTCCAAAATACATTGAAAAGGGGATGTGCAGTATCTATTTTTCTAATTCATAGAATGCCAAGGAAAAATGCGGTAATTATTTTTTTTGCTCTATTCAGGATTGGATTCCAAGTGTCTAGAATTTGTTGTCTTGTGGATTTTCACTCACCATAGAAAAGACATTTATGAACTTTCCAAGAACTGGCTAATGATATTGGCTTATGGCCTTGATTGGATGCTATGAAGGAGTGTACAAGTAGGGTTTGTGTTCAACACCACTGGCTTAAAAGAGCAGTGTAATTACTCCTG
Source organism: Taudactylus pleione (assembly GCA_031769625.1). Taxonomy (NCBI): domain Eukaryota; kingdom Metazoa; phylum Chordata; class Amphibia; order Anura; family Myobatrachidae; genus Taudactylus; species Taudactylus pleione. The sequence goes on from JAUIMM010000176.1 coordinate 254,751, forward strand.
AGATATGGAGCCCTGATTCAGAAGTTGGGGGATATTTTATTTTGCAAACTCAGTATATGAAAAAATGTTGACCAAAGAAAAAAATACATATAACATTGATGTCTGAAGTAGTAGTCCATATTTTTAGGAAAGATTGCAACATTTTCTTTGATTGATATAAAGCAGAAATAATGGAAGGTTGATTATTCTTCAAAGTGGTTTGTGAAACAGATTTGCAGTGAATATCTTAAGTATTTCTCTTCACAAGCAACAAGGAAGAGACATTGTAGAACAAAGAAGAAAAGGAAGAACACTGTCAGAAGTGGGATTTGAACCCACGCCTCCAGAGGAGACTGAGACATGAACGCAGCGCCTTAGACCGCTCGGCCATCCTGACACATGAAAAACTATGTTTCATAAAAATTGGATAAAACTAATTAACCAAAACTACTTTTTCAAAGGTGCAATGTCCATGCTGCTGTTGAAACTATTGATTCAAATATTAGTAATAAATTGCTTTTTCAATTATTTTTCAAAGATGCTTAAGGTTGGATAAATCAAAAAGATATTGTAAAAATAACATTAACACGGAATTACCTATAGTTTAGGATTTTCCAAATATTTGAGAAAATGCTTGATACAAATAACATCTTCACATGCTCTACAATTAATGCCTGAATTTTGGATTGATTGATTGAGAGCTGCATTGAAAGAAAATCATTACTCCAAATGTGGCAGTTTCCAAAATACATTGAAAAGGGGATGTGCAGTATCTATTTTTCTAATTCATAGAATGCCAAGGAAAAATGCGGTAATTATTTTTTTTGCTCTATTCAGGATTGGATTCCAAGTGTCTAGAATTTGTTGTCTTGTGGATTTTCACTCACCATAGAAAAGACATTTATGAACTTTCCAAGAACTGGCTAATGATATTGGCTTATGGCCTTGATTGGATGCTATGAAGGAGTGTACAAGTAGGGTTTGTGTTCATGACCACTGGCTTAAAAGAGGGGTGTTCTTACTCCTGAGATATGGAGCCCTGATTCAGAAGTTGGGGGATATTTTATTTTGCAAACTCAGTATATGAAAAAATGTTGACCAAAGAAAAAAATACATATAATATTGATGTCTGAAGTAGTATTTAAGTCCATATTTTTAGGAAAGATTGCAACATTTTCTTTGATTGATATAAAGCAGAAATAATGGAAGGTTGATTATTCTTCAAAGTGGTTTGTGAAACAGATTTGCAGTGAATATCTTAAGTATTTCTCTTCACAAGCAACAAGGAAGAGACATTGTAGAACAAAGAAGAAAAGGAAGAACACTGTCAGAAGTGGGATTTGAACCCACGCCTCCAGAGGAGACTGCGACCTGAACGCAGCGCCTTAGACCGCTCGGCCATCCTGACACATAGAAAACTACGTTTCATAAAAATTGGATAAAACTAATTAACCAAAACTACTTTTTCAAAGGTGCAATGTCCATGCTGCTGTTGAAACTATTGATTCAAATATTAGTAATAAATTGCTTTTTCAATTATTTTTCAAAGATGCTTAAGGTTGGATAAATCAAAAAGATATTGTAAAAATAACATTAACACGGAATTACCTATAGTTTAGGATTTTCCAAATATTTGAGAAAATGCTTGATACAAATAACATCTTCACATGCTCTACAATTAATGCCTGAATTTTGGATTGATTGATTGAGAGCTGCATTGAAAGAAAATCATTACTCCAAATGTGGCAGTTTCCAAAATACATTGAAAAGGGGTTGTGCAGTATCTATTTTTCTAATTCATAGAATGCCAAGGAAAAATGCGGTAATTATATTTTTGCTCTATTCAGGATTGGATTCCAAGTGTCTAGAATTTGTTGTCTTGTGGATTTTCACTCACCATAGAAAAGACATTTATGAACTTTCCAAGAACTGGCTAATGATATTGGCTTATGGCCTTGATTGGATGCTATGAAGGAGTGTACAAGTAGGGTTTGTGTTCATGACCACTGGCTTAAAAGAGCAGTGTTCTTACTCCTGAGATATGGAGCCCTGATTCAGAAGTTGGGGGATATTTTATTTTGCAAACTCAGTATATGAAAAAATGTTGACCAAAGAAAAAAATACATATAAAATTGATGTCTGAAGTAGTATTTAAGTCCATATTTTTAGGAAAGATTGCAACATTTTCTTTGATTGATATAAAGCAGAAATAATGGAAGGTTGATTATTCTTCAAAGTGGTTTGTGAAACAGATTTGCAGTGAATATCTTAAGTATTTCTCTTCACAAGCAACAAGGAAGAGACATTGTAGAACAAAGAAGAAAAGGAAGAACACTGTCAGAAGTGGGATTTGAACCCACGCCTCCAGAGGAGACTGCGACCTGAACGCAGTGCCTTAGACCGCTCGGCCATCCTGACACATGAAAAACTACGTTTCATAAAAATTGGATAAAACTAATTAACCAAAACTACTTTTTCAAAGGTGCAATGTCCATGCTGCTGTTGAAACTATTGATTCAAATATTAGTAATAAATTGCTTTTTCAATTATTTTTCAAAGATGCTTAAGGTTGGATAAATCAAAAAGATATTGTGAAAATAACATTAACACGGAATTACCTATAGTTTAGGATTTTCCAAATATTTGAGAAAATGCTTGACACAAATAACATCTTCACATGCTCTACAATTAATGCCTGAATTTTGGATTGATTGATTGAGAGCTGCATTGAAAGAAAATCATTACTCCAAATGTGGCAGTTTCCAAAATACAATGAAAAGGGGATGTGCAGTATCTATTTTTCTAATTCATAGAATGCCAAGGAAAAATGCGGTAATTATTTTTTTTGCTCTATTCAGGATTGGATTCCAAGTGTCTAGAATTTGTTGTCTTGTGGATTTTCACTCACCATAGAAAAGACATTTATGAACTTTCCAAGAACTGGCTAATGATATTGGCTTATGGCCTTGATTGGATGCTATGAAGGAGTGTACAAGTAGGGTTTGTGTTCATGACCACTGGCTTAAAAGAGCAGTGTTCTTACTCCTGAGATATGGAGCCCTGATTCAGAAGTTGGGGGATATTTTATTTTGCAAACTCAGTATATGAAAAAATGTTGACCAAAGAAAAAAATACATATAATATTGATGTCTGAAGTAGTATTTAAGTCCATATTTTTAGGAAAGATTGCAACATTTTCTTTGATTGATATAAAGCAGAAATAATGGAAGGTTGATTATTCTTCAAAGTGGTTTGTGAAACAGATTTGCAGTGAATATCTTAAGTATTTCTCTTCACAAGCAACAAGGAAGAGACATTGTAGAACAAAGAAGAAAAGGAAGAACACTGTCAGAAGTGGGATTTGAACCCACGCCTCCACAAGAGACTGCGACCTGAACGCAGTGCCTTAGACCGCTCGGCCATCCTGACACATGAAAAACTACGTTTCATAAAAATTGGATAAAACTAATTAACCAAAACTACTTTTTCAAAGGTGCAATGTCCATGCTGCTGTTGAAACTATTGATTCAAATATTAGTAATAAATTGCTTTTTCAATTATTTTTCAAAGATGCTTAAGGTTGGATAAATCAAAAAGATATTGTAAAAATAACATTAACACGGAATTACCTATAGTTTAGGATTTTCCAAATATTTGAGAAAATGCTTGACACAAATAACATCTTCACATGCTCTACAATTAATGCCTGAATTTTGTATTGATTGATTGAGAGCTGCATTGAAAGAAAATCATTACTCCAAATGTGGCAGTTTCCAAAATACATTGAAAAGGGGATGTGCAGTATCTATTTTTCTAATTCATAGAATGCCAAGGAAAAATGCGGTAATTATTTTTTTTGCTCTATTCAGGATTGGATTCCAAGTGTCTAGAATTTGTTGTCTTGTGGATTTTCACTCACCATAGAAAAGACATTTATGAACTTTCCAAGAACTGGCTAATGATATTGGCTTATGGCCTTGATTGGATGCTATGAAGGAGTGTACAAGTAGGGTTTGTGTTCATGACCACTGGCTTAAAAGAGCAGTGTTCTTACTCCTGAGATATGGAGCCCTGATTCAGAAGTTGGGGGATATTTTATTTTGCAAACTCAGTATATGAAAAAATGTTGACCAAAGAAAAAAATACATATAATATTGATGTCTGAAGTAGTATTTAAGTCCATATTTTTAGGAAAGATTGCAACATTTTCTTTGATTGATATAAAGCAGAAATAATGGAAGGTTGATTATTCTTCAAAGTGGTTTGTGAAACAGATTTGCAGTGAATATCTTAAGTATTTCTCTTCACAAGCAACAAGGAAGAGACATTGTAGAACAAAGAAGAAAAGGAAGAACACTGTCAGAAGTGGGATTTGAACCCACGCCTCCAGAGGAGACTGCGACCTGAACGCAGCGCCTGAGACCGCTCGGCCATCCTGACACATAAAAAACTAAGTTTCATAAAAATTGGATAAAACTAATTAACCAAAACTACTTTTTCAAAGGTGCAATGTCCATGCTGCTGTTGAAACTATTGATTCAAATATTAGTAATAAATTGCTTTTTCAATTATTTTTCAAAGATGCTTAAGGTTGGATAAATCAAAAAGATATTGTAAAAATAACATTAACACGGAATTACCTATAGTTTAGGATTTTCCAAATATTTGAGAAAATGCTTGACACAAATAACATCTTCACATGCTCTACAATTAATGCCTGAATTTTGGATTGATTGATTGAGAGCTGCATTGAAAGAAAATCATTACTCCAAATGTGGCAGTTTCCAAAATACATTGAAAAGGGGTTGTGCAGTATCTATTTTTCTAATTCATAGAATGCCAAGGAAAAATGCGGTAATTATATTTTTGCTCTATTCAGGATTGGATTCCAAGTGTCTAGAATTTGTTGTCTTGTGGATTTTCACTCACCATAGAAAAGACATTTATGAACTTTCCAAGAACTGGCTAATGATATTGGCTTATGGCCTTGATTGGATGCTATGAAGGAGTGTACAAGTAGGGTTTGTGTTCATGACCACTGGCTTAAAAGAGCAGTGTTCTTACTCCTGAGATATGGAGCCCTGATTCAGAAGTTGGGGGATATTTTAATTTGCAAACTCAGTATATGAAAAAATGTTGACCAAAGAAAAAAATACATATAATATTGATGTCTGAAGTAGTATTTAAGTCCATATTTTTAGGAAAGATTGCAACATTTTCTTTGATTGATATAAAGCAGAAATAATGGAAGGTTGATTATTCTTCAAAGTGGTTTGTGAAACAGATTTGCAGTGAATATCTTAAGTATTTCTCTTCACAAGCAACAAGGAAGAGACATTGTAGAACATTGAAGAACACTGTCAGAAGTGGGATTTGAACCCACGCCTCCAGAGGAGACTGCGACCTAAACGCAGCGCCTTAGACCGCTCGGCCATCCTGACACATGAAAAACTACGTTTCATAAAAATTGGATAAAACTAATTAACCAAAACTACTTTTTCAAAGGTGCAATGTCCATGCTGCTGTTGAAACTATTGATTCAAATATTAGTAATAAATTGCTTTTTCAATTATTTTTCAAAGATGCTTAAGGTTGGATAAATCAAAAAGATATTGTAAAAATAACATTAACACGGAATTACCTATAGTTTAGGATTTTCCAAATATTTGAGAAAATGCTTGACACAAATAACATCTTCACATGCTCTACAATTAATGCCTGAATTTTGGATTGATTGATTGAGAGCTGCATTGAAAGAAAATCATTACTCCAAATGTGGCAGTTTCCAAAATACATTGAAAAGGGGATGTGCAGTATCTATTTTTCTAATTCATAGAATGCCAAGGAAAAATGCGGTAATTATTTTTTTTGCTCTATTCAGGATTGGATTCCAAGTGTCTAGAATTTGTTGTCTTGTGGATTTTCACTCACCATAGAAAAGACATTTATGAACTTTCCAAGAACTGGCTAATGATATTGGCTTATGGCCTTGATTGGATGCTATGAAGGAGTGTACAAGTAGGGTTTGTGTTCAACACCACTGGCTTAAAAGAGCAGTGTTCTTACTCCTGAGATATGGAGCCCTGATTCAGAAGTTGGGGGATATTTTATTTTGCAAACTCAGTATATGAAAAAATGTTGACCAAAGAAAAAAATACATATAATATTGATGTCTGAAGTAGTATTTCAGTCCATATTTTTAGGGAAGATTGCAACATTTTCTTTGATTGATATAAAGCAGAAATAATGGAAGGTTGATTATTCTTCAAAGTGGTTTGTGAAACAGATTTGCAGTGAATATCTTAAGTATTTCTCTTCACAAGCAACAAGGAAGAGACATTGTAGAACAAAGAAGAAAAGGAAGAACACTGTCAGAAGTGGGATTTGAACCCACGCCTCCAGAGGAGACTGCAACCTGAACGCAGCGCCTGACACATAAAAAACTAAGTTTCATAAAAATTGGATAAAACTAATTACCAAAACTACTTTTTCAAAGGTGCAATGTCCATGCTGCTGTTGAAACTATTGATTCAAATATTAGTAATAAATTGCTTTTTCAATTATTTTTCAAAGATGCTTAAGGTTGGATAAATCAAAAAGATATTGTAAAAATAACATTAACACGGAATTACCTATAGTTTAGGATTTTCCAAATATTTGAGAAAATGCTTGACACAAATAACATCTTCACATGCTCTACAATTAATGCCTGAATTTTGTATTGATTGATTGAGAGCTGCATTGAAAGAAAATCATTACTCCAAATGTGGCAGTTTCCAAAATACATTGAAAAGGGGATGTGCAGTATCTATTTTTCTAATTCATAGAATGCCAAGGAAAAATGCGGTAATTATATTTTTGCTCTATTCAGGATTGGATTCCAAGTGTCTAGAATTTGTTGTCTTGTGGATTTTCACTCACCATAGAAAAGACATTTATGAACTTTCCAAGAACTGGCTAATGATATTGGCTTATGGCCTTGATTGGATGCTATGAAGGAGTGTACAAGTAGGGTTTGTGTTCAACACCACTGGCTTAAAAGAGCAGTGTAATTACTCCTGAGATATGGAGCCCTGATTCAGAAGTTGGGGGATATTTTATTTTGCAAACTCAGTATATGAAAAAATGTTGACCAAAGAAAAAAATACATATAACATTGATGTCTGAAGTAGTATTTAAGTCCATATTTTTAGGAAAGATTGCAACATTTTCTTTGATTGATATAAAGCAGAAATAATGGAAGGTTGATTATTCTTCAAAGTGGTTTGTGAAACAGATTTGCAGTGAATATCTTAAGTATTTCTCTTCACAAGCAACAAGGAAGAGACATTATAGAACAAAGAAGAAAAGGAAGAACACTGTCAGAAGTGGGATTTGAACCCACGCCTCCAGAGGAGACTGCGACCTGAACGCAGCGCCTTAGACCGCTCAGCCATCCTGACACATAAAAAACTACGTTTCATAAAAATTGGATAAAACTAATTAACCAAAACTACTTTTTCAAAGGTGCAATGTCCATGCTGCTGTTGAAACTATTGATTCAAATATTAGTAATAAATTGCTTTTTCAATTATTTTTCAAAGATGCTTAAGGTTGGATAAATCAAAAAGATATTGTAAAAATAACATTAACACGGAATTACCTATAGTTTAGGATTTTCCAAATATTTGAGAAAATGCTTGACACAAATAACATCTTCACATGCTCTACAATTAATGCCTGAATTTTGTATTGATTGATTGAGAGCTGCATTGAAAGAAAATCATTACTCCAAATGTGGCAGTTTCCAAAATACATTGAAAAGGGGATGTGCAGTATCTATTTTTCTAATTCATAGAATGCCAAGGAAAAATGTGGTAATTATTTTTTTTGCTCTATTCAGGATTGGATTCCAAGTGTCTAGAATTTGTTGTCTTGTGGATTTTCACTCACCATAGAAAAGACATTTATGAACTTTCCAAGAACTGGCTAATGATATTGGCTTATGGCCTTGATTGGATGCTATGAAGGAGTGTACAAGTAGGGTTTGTGTTCAACACCACTGGCTTAAAAGAGCAGTGTAATTACTCCTGAGATATGGAGCCCTGATTCAGAAGTTGGGGGATATTTTATTTTGCAAACTCAGTATATGAAAAAATGTTGACCAAAGAAAAAAATACATATAACATTGATGTCTGAAGTAGTATTTAAGTCCATATTTTTAGGAAAGATTGCAACATTTTCTTTGATTGATATAAAGCAGAAATAATGGAAGGTTGATTATTCTTCAAAGTGGTTTGTGAAACAGATTTGCAGTGAATATCTTAAGTATTTCTCTTCACAAGCAACAAGGAAGAGACATTGTAGAACAAAGAAGAAAAGGAAGAACACTGTCAGAAGTGGGATTTGAACCCACGCCTCCAGAGGAGACTGCGACCTGAACGCAGCACCTTAGACCGCTCGGCCATCCTGACACATAAAAAACTACGTTTCATAAAAATTGGATAAAACTAATTAACCAAAACTACTTTTTCAAAGGTGCAATGTCCATGCTGCTGTTGAAACTATTGATTCAAATATTAGTAATAAATTGCTTTTTCAATTATTTTTCAAAGATGCTTAAGGTTGGATAAATCAAAAAGATATTGTAAAAATAACATTAACACGGAATTACCTATAGTTTAGGATTTTCCAAATATTTGAGAAAATGCTTGACACAAATAACATCTTCACATGCTCTACAATTAATGCCTGAATTTTGTATTGATTGATTGAGAGCTGCATTGAAAGAAAATCATTACTCCAAATGTGGCAGTTTCCAAAATACATTGAAAAGGGGATGTGCAGTATCTATTTTTCTAATTCATAGAATGCCAAGGAAAAATGCGGTAATTATTTATTTTGCTCTATTCAGGATTGGATTCCAAGTGTCTAGAATTTGTTGTCTTGTGGATTTTCACTCACCATAGAAAAGACATTTATGAACTTTCCAAGAACTGGCTAATGATATTGGCTTATGGCCTTGATTGGATGCTATGAAGGAGTGTACAAGTAGGGTTTGTGTTCATGACCACTGGCTTAAAAGAGCAGTGTTCTTACTCCTGAGATATGGAGCCCTGATTCAGAAGTTGGGGGATATTTTATTTTGCAAACTCAGTATATGAAAAAATGTTGACCAAAGAAAAAAATACATATAATATTGATGTCTGAAGTAGTATTTAAGTCCATATTTTTAGGAAAGATTGCAACATTTTCTTTGATTGATATAAAGCAGAAATAATGGAAGGTTGATTATTCTTCAAAGTGGTTTGTGAAACAGATTTGCAGTGAATATCTTAAGTATTTCTCTTCACAAGCAACAAGGAAGAGACATTGTAGAACAAAGAAGAAAAGGAAGAACACTGTCAGAAGTGGGATTTGAACCCACGCCTCCAGAGGAGACTGTGACCTGAACGCAGCGCCTGAGACTGCTCGGCCATCCTGACACATAAAAAACTAAGTTTCATAAAAATTGGATAAAACTAATTAACCAAAACTACTTTTTCAAAGGTGCAATGTCCATGCTGCTGTTGAAACTATTGATTCAAATATTAGTAATAAATTGCTTTTTCAATTATTTTTCAAAGATGCTTAAGGTTGGATAAATCAAAAAGATATTGTAAAAATAACATTAACACGGAATTACCTATAGTTTAGGATTTTCCAAATATTTGAGAAAATGCTTGACACAAATAACATCTTCACATGCTCTACAATTAATGCCTGAATTTTGGATTGATTGATTGAGAGCTGCATTGAAAGAAAATCATTACTCCAAATGTGGCAGTTTCCAAAATACATTGAAAAGGGGATGTGCAGTATCTATTTTTCTAATTCATAGAATGCCAAGGAAAAATGCGGTAATTATTTTTTTTGCTCTATTCAGGATTGGATTCCAAGTGTCTAGAATTTGTTGTCTTGTGGATTTTCACTCACCATAGAAAAGACATTTATGAACTTTCCAAGAACTGGCTAATGATATTGGCTTATGGCCTTGATTGGATGCTATGAAGGAGTGTACAAGTAGGGTTTGTGTTCAACACCACTGGCTTAAAAGAGCAGTGTTCTTACTCCTGAGATATGGAGCCCTGATTCAGAAGTTGGGGGATATTTTATTTTGCAAACTCAGTATATGAAAAAATGTTGACCAAAGAAAAAAATACATATAATATTGATGTCTGAAGTAGTATTTCAGTCCATATTTTTAGGGAAGATTGCAACATTTTCTTTGATTGATATAAAGCAGAAATAATGGAAGGTTGATTATTCTTCAAAGTGGTTTGTGAAACAGATTTGCAGTGAATATCTTAAGTATTTCTCTTCACAAGCAACAAGGAAGAGACATTGTAGAACAAAGAAGAAAAGGAAGAACACTGTCAGAAGTGGGATTTAAACCCACGCCTCCAGAGGAGACTGCAACCTGAACGCAGCGCCTTAGACCGCTCGGCCATCCTGACACATAAAAAACTAAGTTTCATAAAAATTGGATAAAACTAATTAACCAAAACTACTTTTTCAAAGGTGCAATGTCCATGCTGCTGTTGAAACTATTGATTCAAATATTAGTAAAAAATTGCTTTTTCAATTATTTTTCAAAGATGCTTAAAGTTGGATAAATCAAAAAGATATTGTAAAAATAACATTAACACGGAATTACCTATAGTTTAGGATTTTCCAAATATTTGAGAAAATGCTTGATACAAATAACATCTTCACATGCTCTACAATTAATGCCTGAATTTTGGATTGATTGATTGAGAGCTGCATTGAAAGAAAATCATTACTCCAAATGTGGCAGTTTCCAAAATACATTGAAAAGGGGTTGTGCAGTATCTATTTTTCTAATTCATAGAATGCCAAGGAAAAATGTGGTAATTATTTTTTTTGCTCTATTCAGGATTGGATTCCAAGTTTCTAGAATTTGTTGTCTTGTGGATTTTCACTCACCATAGAAAAGACATTTATGAACTTTCCAAGAACTGGCTAATGATATTGGCTTATGGCCTTGATTGGATGCTATGAAGGAGTGTACAAGTAGGGTTTGTGTTCATGACCACTGGCTTAAAAGAGCAGTGTTCTTACTCCTGAGATATGGAGCCCTGATTCAGAAGTTGGGGGATATTTTATTTTGCAAACTCAGTATATGAAAAAATGTTGACCAAAGAAAAAAATACATATAATATTGATGTCTGAAGTAGTATTTAAGTCCATATTTTTAGGAAAGATTGCAACATTTTCTTTGATTGATATAAAGCAGAAATAATGGAAGGTTGATTATTCTTCAAAGTGGTTTGTGAAACAGATTTGCAGTGAATATCTTAAGTATTTCTCTTCACAAGCAACAAGGAAGAGACATTGTAGAACAAAGAAGAAAAGGAAGAACACTGTCAGAAGTGAGATTTGAACCCACGCCTCCAGAGGAGACTGCGACCTGAACGCAGCGCCTTAGACCTCTCGGCCATCCTGACACATAAAAAACTAAGTTTCATAAAAATTGGATAAAACTAATTAACCAAAACTACTTTTTCAAAGGTGCAATGTCCATGCTGCTGTTGAAACTATTGATTCAAATATTAGTAATAAATTGCTTTTTCAATTATTTTTCAAAGATGCTTAAGGTTGGATAAATCAAAAAGATATTGTAAAAATAACATTAACACGGAATTACCTATAGTTTAGGATTTTCCAAATATTTGAGAAAATGCTTGACACAAATAACATCTTCACATGCTCTACAATTAATGCCTGAATTTTGTATTGATTGATTGAGAGCTGCATTGAAAGAAAATCATTACTCCAAATGTGGCAGTTTCCAAAATACATTGAAAAGGGGATGTGCAGTATCTATTTTTCTAATTCATAGAATGCCAAGGAAAAATGCGGTAATTATTTTTTTTGCTCTATTCAGGATTGGATTCCAAGTGTCTAGAATTTGTTGTCTTATGGATTTTCACTCACCATAGAAAAGACATTTATGAACTTTCCAAGAACTGGCTAATGATATTGGCTTATGGCCTTGATTGGATGCTATGAAGGAGTGTACAAGTAGGGTTTGTGTTCAACACCACTGGCTTAAAAGAGCAGTGTAATTACTCCTGAGATATGGAGCCCTGATTCAGAAGTTGGGGGATATTTTATTTTGCAAACTCAGTATATGAAAAAATGTTGACCAAAGAAAAAAATACATATAACATTGATGTCTGAAGTAGTATTTAAGTCCATATTTTTAGGAAAGATTGCAACATTTTCTTTGATTGATATAAAGCAGAAATAATGGAAGGTTGATTATTCTTCAAAGTGGTTTGTGAAACAGATTTGCAGTGAATATCTTAAGTATTTCTCTTCACAAGCAACAAGGAAGAGACATTGTAGAACAAAGAAGAAAAGGAAGAACACTGTCAGAAGTGGGATTTGAACCCACGCCTCCAGAGGAGACTGCGACCTGAACGCAGCGCCTTAGACCGCTCGGCCATCCTGACACATAAAAAACTAAATTTCATAAAAATTGGATAAAACTAATTAACCAAAACTACTTTTTCAAAGGTGCAATGTCCATGCTGCTGTTGAAACTATTGATTCAAATATTAGTAATAAATTGCTTTTTCAATTATTTTTCAAAGATGCTTAAGGTTGGATAAATCAAAAAGATATTGTAAAAATAACATTAACACGGAATTACCTATAGATTAGTATTTTCCAAATATTTGAGAAAATGCTTGACACAAATAACATCTTCACATGCTCTACAATTAATGCCTGAATTTTGTATTGATTGATTGAGAGCTGCATTGAAAGAAAATCATTACTCCAAATGTGGCAGTTTCCAAAATACATTGAAAAGGGGATGTGCAGTATCTATTTTTCTAATTCATAGAATGCCAAGGAAAAATGCGGTAATTATTTTTTTTGCTCTATTCAGGATTGGATTCCAAGTGTCTAGAATTTGTTGTCTTGTGGATTTTCACTCACCATAGAAAAGACATTTATGAACTTTCCAAGAACTGGCTAATGATATTGGCTTATGGCCTTGATTGGATGCTATGAAGGAGTGTACAAGTAGGGTTTGTGTTCAACACCACTGGCTTAAAAGAGCAGTGTAATTACTCCTGAGATATGGAGCCCTGATTCAGAAGTTGGGGGATATTTTATTTTGCAAACTCAGTATATGAAAAAATGTTGACCAAAGAAAAAAATACATATAACATTGATGTCTGAAGTAGTATTTAAGTCCATATTTTTAGGAAAGATTGCAACATTTTCTTTGATTGATATAAAGCAGAAATAATGGAAGGTTGATTATTCTTCAAAGTGGTTTGTGAAACAGATTTGCAGTGAATATCTTAAGTATTTCTCTTCACAAGCAACAAGGAAGAGACATTGTAGAACAAAGAAGAAAAGGAAGAACACTGTCAGAAGTGGGATTTGAACCCACGCCTCCAGAGGAGACTGCGACCTGAACGCAGCGCCTTAGACCGCTCGGCCATCCTGACACATAAAAAACTAAATTTCATAAAAATTGGATAAAACTAATTAACCAAAACTACTTTTTCAAAGGTGCAATGTCCATGCTGCTGTTGAAACTATTGATTCAAATATTAGTAATAAATTGCTTTTTCAATTATTTTTCAAAGATGCTTAAGGTTGGATAAATCAAAAAGATATTGTAAAAATAACATTAACACGGAATTACCTATAGATTAGGATTTTCCAAATATTTGAGAAAATGCTTGACACAAATAACATCTTCACATGCTCTACAATTAATGCCTGAATTTTGTATTGATTGATTGAGAGCTGCATTGAAAGAAAATCATTACTCCAAATGTGGCAGTTTCCAAAATACATTGAAAAGGGGATGTGCAGTATCTATTTTTCTAATTCATAGAATGCCAAGGAAAAATGTGGTAATTATTTTTTTTGCTCTATTCAGGATTGGATTCCAAGTGTCTAGAATTTGTTGTCTTGTGGATTTTCACTCACCATAGAAAAGACATTTATGAACTTTCCAAGAACTGGCTAATGATATTGGCTTATGGCCTTGATTGGATGCTATGAAGGAGTGTACAAGTAGGGTTTGTGTTCAACACCACTGGCTTAAAAGAGCAGTGTAATTACTCCTGAGATATGGAGCCCTGATTCAGAAGTTGGGGGATATTTTATTTTGCAAACTCAGTATATGAAAAAATGTTGACCAAAGAAAAAAATACATATAACATTGATGTCTGAAGTAGTATTTAAGTCCATATTTTTAGGAAAGATTGCAACATTTTCTTTGATTGATATAAAGCAGAAATAATGGAAGGTTGATTATTCTTCAAAGTGGTTTGTGAAACAGATTTGCAGTGAATATCTTAAGTATTTCTCTTCACAAGCAACAAGGAAGAGACATTGTAGAACAAAGAAGAAAAGGAAGAACACTGTCAGAAGTGGGATTTGAACCCACGCCTCCAGAGGAGACTGCGACCTGAACGCAGCACCTTAGACCGCTCGGGCATTCTGACACATAAAAAACTACGTTTCATAAAAATTGGATAAAACTAATTAACCAAAACTACTTTTTCAAAGGTGCAATGTCCATGCTGCTGTTGAAACTATTGATTCAAATATTAGTAATAAATTGCTTTTTCAATTATTTTTCAAAGATGCTTAAGGTTGGATAAATCAAAAAGATATTGTAAAAATAACATTAACACGGAATTACCTATAGTTTAGGATTTTCCAAATATTTGAGAAAATGCTTGACACAAATAACAACTTCACATGCTCTACAATTAATGCCTGAATTTTGTATTGATTGATTGAGAGCTGCATTGAAAGAAAATCATTACTCCAAATGTGGCAGTTTCCAAAATACATTGAAAAGGGGATGTGCAGTATCTATTTTTCTAATTCATAGAATGCCAAGGAAAAATGCGGTAATTATTTATTTTGCTCTATTCAGGATTGGATTCCAAGTGTCTAGAATTTGTTGTCTTATGGATTTTCACTCACCATAGAAAAGACATTTATGAACTTTCCAAGAACTGGCTAATGATATTGGCTTATGGCCTTGATTGGATGCTATGAAGGAGTGTACAAGTAGGGTTTGTGTTCATGACCACTGGCTTAAAAGAGCAGTGTTCTTACTCCTGAGATATGGAGCCCTGATTCAGAAGTTGGGGGATATTTTATTTTGCAAACTCAGTATATGAAAAAATGTTGACCAAAGAAAAAAATACATATAATATTGATGTCTGAAGTAGTATTTAAGTCCATATTTTTAGGAAAGATTGCAACATTTTCTTTGATTGATATACAGCAGAAATAATGGAAGGTTGATTATTCTTCAAAGTGGTTTGTGAAACAGATTTGCAGTGAATATCTTAAGTATTTCTCTTCACAAGCAACAAGGAAGAGACATTGTAGAACAAAGAAGAAAAGGAAGAACACTTTCAGAAGTGGGATGTGAACCCACGCCTCCAGAGGAGACTGCGACCTGAACGCAGCGCCTGAGACCGCTCGGCCATCCTGACACATAAAAAACTAAGTTTCATAAAAATTGGATAAAACTAATTAACCAAAACTACTTTTTCAAAGGTGCAATGTCCATGCTGCTGTTGAAACTATTGATTCAAATATTAGTAATAAATTGCTTTTTCAATTATTTTTCAAAGATGCTTAAGGTTGGATAAATCAAAAAGATATTGTAAAAATAACATTAACACGGAATTACCTATAGTTTAGGATTTTCCAAATATTTGAGAAAATGCTTGACACAAATAACATCTTCACATGCTCTACAATTAATGCCTGAATTTTGTATTGATTGATTGAGATCTGCATTGAAAGAAAATCATTACTCCAAATGTGGCAGTTTCCAAAATACATTGAAAAGGGGTTGTGCAGTATCTATTTTTCTAATTCATAGAATGCCAAGGAAAAATGCGGTAATTATATTTTTGCTCTATTCAGGATTGGATTCCAAGTGTCTAGAATTTGTTGTCTTGTGGATTTTCACTCACCATAGAAAAGACATTTATGAACTTTCCAAGAACTGGCTAATGATATTGGCTTATGGCCTTGATTGGATGCTATGAAGGAGTGTACAAGTAGGGTTTGTGTTCATGACCACTGGCTTAAAAGAGCAGTGTTCTTACTCCTGAGATATGGAGCCCTGATTCAGAAGTTGGGGGATATTTTATTTTGCAAACTCAGTATATGAAAAAATGTTGACCAAAGAAAAAAATACATATAATATTGATGTCTGAAGTAGTATTTAAGTCCATATTTTTAGGAAAGATTGCAACATTTTCTTTGATTGATATAAAGCAGAAATAATGGAAGGTTGATTATTCTTCAAAGTGGTTTGTGAAACAGATTTGCAGTGAATATCTTAAGTATTTCTCTTCACAAGCAACAAGGAAGAGACATTGTAGAACATTGAAGAACACTGTCAGAAGTGGGATTTAAACCCACGCCTCCAGAGGAGACTGCGACCTGAACGCAGCGCCTTATACCGCTCGGCCATCCTGACACATGAAAAACTACGTTTCATAAAAATTGGATAAAACTAATTAACCAAAACTACTTTTTCAAAGGTGCAATGTCCATGCCGCTGTTGAAACTATTGATTCAAATATTAGTAATAAATTGCTTTTTCAATTATTTTTCAAAGATGCTTAAGGTTGGATAAATCAAAAAGATATTGTAAAAATAACATTAACACGGAATTACCTATAGTTTAGGATTTTCCAAATATTTGAGAAAATGCTTGACACAAATAACATCTTCACATGCTCTACAATTAATGCCTGAATTTTGTATTGATTGATTGAGAGCTGCATTGAAAGAAAATCATTACTCCAAATGTGGCAGTTTCCAAAATACATTGAAAAGGGGATGTGCAGTATCTATTTTTCTAATTCATAGAATGCCAAGGAAAAATGCGGTAATTATTTTTTTTGCTCTATTCAGGATTGGATTCCAAGTGTCTAGAATTTGTTGTCTTGTGGATTTTCACTCACCATAGAAAAGACATTTATGAACTTTCCAAGAACTGGCTAATGATATTGGCTTATGGCCTTGATTGGATGCTATGAAGGAGTGTACAAGTAGGGTTTGTGTTCAACACCACTGGCTTAAAAGAGCAGTGTTCTTACTCCTGAGATATGGAGCCCTGATTCAGAAGTTGGGGGATATTTTATTTTGCAAACTCAGTATATGAAAAAATGTTGACCAAAGAAAAAAATACATATAATATTGATGTCTGAAGTAGTATTTCAGTCCATATTTTTAGGGAAGATTGCAACATTTTCTTTGATTGATATAAAGCAGAAATAATGGAAGGTTGATTATTCTTCAAAGTGGTTTGTGAAACAGATTTGCAGTGAATATCTTAAGTATTTCTCTTCACAAGCAACAAGGAAGAGACATTGTAGAACAAAGAAGAAAAGGAAGAACACTGTCAGAAGTGGGATTTGAACCCACGCCTCCAGAGGAGACTGCAACCTGAACGCAGCGCCTGACACATAAAAAACTAAGTTTCATAAAAATTGGATAAAACTAATTAACCAAAACTACTTTTTCAAAGGTGCAATGTCCATGCTGCTGTTGAAACTATTGATTCAAATATTAGTAATAAATTGCTTTTTCAATTATTTTTCAAAGATGCTTAAGGTTGGATAAATCAAAAAGATATTGTAAAAATAACATTAACACGGAATTACCTATAGTTTAGGATTTTCCAAATATTTGAGAAAATGCTTGACACAAATAACATCTTCACATGCTCTACAATTAATGCCTGAATTTTGTATTGATTGATTGAGAGCTGCATTGAAAGAAAATCATTACTCCAAATTTGGCAGTTTCCAAAATACATTGAAAAGGGGATGTGCAGTATCTATTTTTCTAATTCATAGAATGCCAAGGAAAAATGTGGTAATTATTTTTTTTGCTCTATTCAGGATTGGATTCCAAGTGTCTAGAATTTGTTGTCTTGTGGATTTTCACTCACCATAGAAAAGACATTTATGAACTTTCCAAGAACTGGCTAATGATATTGGCTTATGGCCTTGATTGGATGCTATGAAGGAGTGTACAAGTAGGGTTTGTGTTCAACACCACTGGCTTAAAAGAGCAGTGTAATTACTCCTGAGATATGGAGCCCTGATTCAGAAGTTGGGGGATATTTTATTTTGCAAACTCAGTATATGAAAAAATGTTGACCAAAGAAAAAAATACATATAACATTGATGTCTGAAGTAGTATTTAAGTCCATATTTTTAGGAAAGATTGCAACATTTTCTTTGATTGATATAAAGCAGAAATAATGGAAGGTTGATTATTCTTCAAAGTGGTTTGTGAAACAGATTTGCAGTGAATATCTTAAGTATTTCTCTTCACAAGCAACAAGGAAGAGACATTGTAGAACAAAGAAGAAAAGGAAGAACACTGTCAGAAGTGGGATTTGAACCCACGCCTCCAGAGGAGACTGCGACCTGAACGCAGCACCTTAGACCGCTCGGCCATCCTGACACATAAAAAACTACGTTTCATAAAAATTGGATAAAACTAATTAACCAAAACTACTTTTTCAAAGGTGCAATGTCCATGCTGCTGTTGAAACTATTGATTCAAATATTAGTAATAAATTGCTTTTTCAATTATTTTTCAAAGATGCTTAAGGTTGGATAAATCAAAAAGATATTGTAAAAATAACATTAACACGGAATTACCTATAGTTTAGGATTTTCCAAATATTTGAGAAAATGCTTGACACAAATAACAACTTCACATGCTCTACAATTAATGCCTGAATTTTGTATTGATTGATTGAGAGCTGCATTGAAAGAAAATCATTACTCCAAATGTGGCAGTTTCCAAAATACATTGAAAAGGGGATGTGCAGTATCTATTTTTCTAATTCATAGAATGCCAAGGAAAAATGCGGTAATTATTTATTTTGCTCTATTCAGCATTGGATTCCAAGTGTCTAGAATTTGTTGTCTTGTGGATTTTCACTCACCATAGAAAAGACATTTATGAACTTTCCAAGAACTGGCTAATGATATTGGCTTATGGCCTTGATTGGATGCTATGAAGGAGTGTACAAGTAGGGTTTGTGTTCATGACCACTGGCTTAAAAGAGCAGTGTTCTTACTCCTGAGATATGGAGCCCTGATTCAGAAGTTGGGGGATATTTTATTTTGCAAACTCAGTATATGAAAAAATGTTGACCAAAGAAAAAAATACATATAATATTGATGTCTGAAGTAGTATTTAAGTCCATATTTTTAGGAAAGATTGCAACATTTTCTTTGATTGATATAAAGCAGAAATAATGGAAGGTTGATTATTCTTCAAAGTGGTTTGTGAAACAGATTTGCAGTGAATATCTTAAGTATTTCTCTTCACAAGCAACAAGGAAGAGACATTGTAGAACAAAGAAGAAAAGGAAGAACACTGTCAGAAGTGGGATTTGAACCCACGCCTCCAGAGGAGACTGCGACCTGAACGCAGCGCCTGAGACCGCTCGGCCATCCTGACACATAAAAAACTAAGTTTCATAAAAATTGGATAAAACTAATTAACCAAAACTACTTTTTCAAAGGTGCAATGTCCATGCTGCTGTTGAAACTATTGATTCAAATATTAGTAATAAATTGCTTTTTCAATTATTTTTCAAAGATGCTTAAGGTTGGATAAATCAAAAAGATATTGTAAAAATAACATTAACACGGAATTACCTATAGTTTAGGATTTTCCAAATATTTGAGAAAATGCTTGACACAAATAACATCTTCACATGCTCTACAATTAATGCCTGAATTTTGTATTGATTGATTGAGAGCTGCATTGAAAGAAAATCATTACTCCAAATGTGGCAGTTTCCAAAATACATTGAAAAGGGGTTGTGCAGTATCTATTTTTCTAATTCATAGAATGCCAAGGAAAAATGCGGTAATTATATTTTTGCTCTATTCAGGATTGGATTCCAAGTGTCTAGAATTTGTTGTCTTGTGGATTTTCACTCACCATAGAAAAGACATTTATGAACTTTCCAAGAACTGGCTAATGATATTGGCTTATGGCCTTGATTGGATGCTATGAAGGAGTGTACAAGTAGGGTTTGTGTTCATGACCACTGGCTTAAAAGAGCAGTGTTCTTACTCCTGAGATATGGAGCCCTGATTCAGAAGTTGGGGGATATTTTATTTTGCAAACTCAGTATATGAAAAAATGTTGACCAAAGAAAAAAATACATATAATATTGATGTCTGAAGTAGTATTTAAGTCCATATTTTTAGGAAAGATTGCAACATTTTCTTTGATTGATATAAAGCAGAAATAATGGAAGGTTGATTATTCTTCAAAGTGGTTTGTGAAACAGATTTGCAGTGAATATCTTAAGTATTTCTCTTCACAAGCAACA
Source organism: Taudactylus pleione (assembly GCA_031769625.1). Classification (NCBI taxonomy): domain Eukaryota; kingdom Metazoa; phylum Chordata; class Amphibia; order Anura; family Myobatrachidae; genus Taudactylus; species Taudactylus pleione. The sequence goes on from JAUIMM010000176.1 coordinate 275,161, forward strand.
AGGAAGAGACATTGTAGAACATTGAAGAACACTGTCAGAAGTGGGATTTAAACCCACGCCTCCAGAGGAGACTGCGACCTGTGCGCAGCGCCTTAGACCACTCGGCCATCCTGACACATGAAAAACTACGTTTCATAAAAATTGGATAAAACTAATTAACCAAAACTACTTTTTCAAAGGTGCAATGTCCATGCTGCTGTTGAAACTATTGATTCAAATATTAGTAATAAATTGCTTTTTCAATTATTTTTCAAAGATGCTTAAGGTTGGATAAATCAAAAAGATTTTGTAAAAATAACATTAACACGGAATTACCTATAGTTTAGGATTTTCCAAATATTTGAGAAAATGCTTGACACAAATAACATCTTCACATGCTCTACAATTAATGCCTGAATTTTGTATTGATTGATTGAGAGCTGCATTGAAAGAAAATCATTACTCCAAATGTGGCAGTTTCCAAAATACATTGAAAAGGGGATGTGCAGTATCTATTTTTCTAATTCATAGAATGCCAAAGAAAGATGCGGTAATTATTTTTTTTGCTCTATTCAGGATTGGATTCCAAGTGTCTAGAATTTGTTGTCTTGTGGATTTTCACTCACCATAGAAAAGACATTTATGAACTTTCCAAGAACTGGCTAATGATATTGGCTTATGGCCTTGATTGGATGCTATGAAGGAGTGTACAAGTAGGGTTTGTGTTCAACACCACTGGCTTAAAAGAGCAGTGTTCTTACTCCTGAGATATGGAGCCCTGATTCAGAAGTTGGGGGATATTTTATTTTGCAAACTCAGTATATGAAAAAATGTTGACCAAAGAAAAAAATACATATAATATTGATGTCTGAAGTAGTGTTTCAGTCCATATTTTTAGGGAAGATTGCAACATTTTCTTTGATTGATATAAAGCAGAAATAATGGAAGGTTGATTATTCTTCAAAGTGGTTTGTGAAACAGATTTGCAGTGAATATCTTAAGTATTTCTCTTCACAAGCAACAAGGAAGAGACATTGTAGAACAAAGAAGAAAAGGAAGTGGGATTTGTCAGAAGTGGGATTTGAACCCACGCCTCCAGAGGAGACTGCAACCTGAACGCAGCGCCTTAGACCGCTCGGCCATCCTGACACATAAAAAACTACGTTTCATAAAAATTGGATAAAACTAATTAACCAAAACTACTTTTTCAAAGGTGCAATGTCCATGCTGCTGTTGAAACTATTGATTCAAATATTAGTAATAAATTGCTTTTTCAATTATTTTTCAAAGATGCTTAAGGTTGGATAAATCAAAAAGATATTGTAAAAATAACATTAACACGGAATTACCTATAGTTTAGGATTTTCCAAATATTTGAGAAAATGCTTGACACAAATAACATCTTCACATGCTCTACAATTAATGCCTGAATTTTGTATTGATTGATTGAGAGCTACATTGAAAGAAAATCATTACTCCAAATGTGGCAGTTTCCAAAATACATTGAAAAGGGGATGTGCAGTATCTATTTTTCTAATTCATAGAATGCCAAGGAAAAATGTGGTAATTATTTTTTTTGCTCTATTCAGGATTGGATTCCAAGTGTCTAGAATTTGTTGTCTTGTGGATTTTCACTCACCATAGAAAAGACATTTATGAACTTTCCAAGAACTGGCTAATGATATTGGCTTATGGCCTTGATTGGATGCTATGAAGGAGTGTACAAGTAGGGTTTGTGTTCATGACCACTGGCTTAAAAGAGCAGTGTTCTTACTCCTGAGATATGGAGCCCTGATTCAGAAGTTGGGGGATATTTTATTTTGCAAACTCAGTATATGAAAAAATGTTGACCAAAGAAAAAAATACATATAATATTGATGTCTGAAGTAGTATTTAAGTCCATATTTTTAGGAAAGATTGCAACATTTTCTTTGATTGATATAAAGCAGAAATAATGGAAGGTTGATTATTCTTCAAAGTGGTTTGTGAAACAGATTTGCAGTGAATATCTTAAGTATTTCTCTTCACAAGCAACAAGGAAGAGACATTGTAGAACAAAGAAGAAAAGGAAGAACACTGTCAGAAGTGGGATTTGAACCCACGCCTCCAGAGGAGACTGCGACCTGAACGCAGCGCCTTAGACCGCTCGGCCATCCCGACACATGAAAAACTACGTTTCATAAAAATTGGATAAAACTAATTAACCAAAACTACTTTTTCAAAGGTGCAATGTCCATGCTGCTGTTGAAACTATTGATTCAAATATTAGTAATAAATTGCTTTTTCAATTATTTTTCAAAGATGCTTAAGGTTGGATAAATCAAAAAGATATTGTAAAAATAACATTAACACGGAATTACCTATAGTTTAGGATTTTCCAAATATTTGAGAAAATGCTTGACACAAATAACATCTTCACATGCTCTACAATTAATGCCTGAATTTTGTATTGATTGATTGAGAGCTGCATTGAAAGAAAATCATTACTCCAAATGTGGCAGTTTCCAAAATACATTGAAAAGGGGATGTGCAGTATCTATTTTTCTAATTCATAGAATGCCAAGGAAAAATGCGGTAATTATTTTTTTTGCTCTATTCAGGATTGGATTCCAAGTGTCTAGAATTTGTTGTCTTGTGGATTTTCACTCACCATAGAAAAGACATTTATGAACTTTCCAAGAACTGGCTAATGATATTGGCTTATGGCCTTGATTGGATGCTATGAAGGAGTGTACAAGTAGGGTTTGTGTTCAACACCACTGGCTTAAAAGAGCAGTGTTCTTACTCCTGAGATATGGAGCCCTGATTCAGAAGTTGGGGGATATTTTATTTTGCAAACTCAGTATATGAAAAAATGTTGACCAAAGAAAAAAATACATATAATATTGATGTCTGAAGTAGTATTTCAGTCCATATTTTTAGGGAAGATTGCAACATTTTCTTTGATTGATATAAAGCAGAAATAATGGAAGGTTGATTATTCTTCAAAGTGGTTTGTGAAACAGATTTGCAGTGAATATCTTAAGTATTTCTCTTCACAAGCAACAAGGAAGAGACATTGTAGAACAAAGAAGAAAAGGAAGAACACTGTCAGAAGTGGGATTTGAACCCACGCCTCCAGAGGAGACTGCAACCTGAACGCAGCGCCTGACACATAAAAAACTAAGTTTCATAAAAATTGGATAAAACTAATTAACCAAAACTACTTTTTCAAAGGTGCAATGTCCATGCTGCTGTTGAAACTATTGATTCAAATATTAGTAATAAATTGCTTTTTCAATTATTTTTCAAAGATGCTTAAGGTTGGATAAATCAAAAAGATATTGTAAAAATAACATTAACACGGAATTACCTATAGATTAGGATTTTCCAAATATTTGAGAAAATGCTTGACACAAATAACATCTTCACATGCTCTACAATTAATGCCTGAATTTTGTATTGATTGATTGAGAGCTGCATTGAAAGAAAATCATTACTCCAAATGTGGCAGTTTCCAAAATACATTGAAAAGGGGATGTGCAGTATCTATTTTTCTAATTCATAGAATGCCAAGGAAAAATGTGGTAATTATTTTTTTTGCTCTATTCAGGATTGGATTCCAAGTGTCTAGAATTTGTTGTCTTGTGGATTTTCACTCACCATAGAAAAGACATTTATGAACTTTCCAAGAACTGGCTAATGATATTGGCTTATGGCCTTGATTGGATGCTATGAAGGAGTGTACAAGTAGGGTTTGTGTTCAACACCACTGGCTTAAAAGAGCAGTGTAATTACTCCTGAGATATGGAGCCCTGATTCAGAAGTTGGGGGATATTTTATTTTGCAAACTCAGTATATGAAAAAATGTTGACCAAAGAAAAAAATACATATAACATTGATGTCTGAAGTAGTATTTAAGTCCATATTTTTAGGAAAGATTGCAACATTTTCTTTGATTGATATAAAGCAGAAATAATGGAAGGTTGATTATTCTTCAAAGTGGTTTGTGAAACAGATTTGCAGTGAATATCTTAAGTATTTCTCTTCACAAGCAACAAGGAAGAGACATTGTAGAACAAAGAAGAAAAGGAAGAACACTGTCAGAAGTGGGATTTGAACCCACGCCTCCAGAGGAGACTGCGACCTGAACGCAGCACCTTAGACCGCTCGGGCATCCTGACACATAAAAAACGACGTTTCATAAAAATTGGATAAAACTAATTAACCAAAACTACTTTTTCAAAGGTGCAATGTCCATGCTGCTGTTGAAACTATTGATTCAAATATTAGTAATAAATTGCTTTTTCAATTATTTTTCAAAGATGCTTAAGGTTGGATAAATCAAAAAGATATTGTAAAAATAACATTAACACGGAATTACCTATAGATTAGGATTTTCCAAATATTTGAGAAAATGCTTGACACAAATAACATCTTCACATGCTCTACAATTAATGCCTGAATTTTGTATTGATTGATTGAGAGCTACATTGAAAGAAAATCATTACTCCAAATGTGGCAGTTTCCAAAATACATTGAAAAGGGGATGTGCAGTATCTATTTTTCTAATTCATAGAATGCCAAGGAAAAATGTGGTAATTATTTTTTTTGCTCTATTCAGGATTGGATTCCAAGTGTCTAGAATTTGTTGTCTTGTGGATTTTCACTCACCATAGAAAAGACATTTATGAACTTTCCAAGAACTGGCTAATGATATTGGCTTATGGCCTTGATTGGATGCTATGAAGGAGTGTACAAGTAGGGTTTGTGTTCATGACCACTGGCTTAAAAGAGCAGTGTTCTTACTCCTGAGATATGGAGCCCTGATTCAGAAGTTGGGGGATATTTTATTTTGCAAACTCAGTATATGAAAAAATGTTGACCAAAGAAAAAAATACATATAATATTGATGTCTGAAGTAGTATTTAAGTCCATATTTTTAGGAAAGATTGCAACATTTTCTTTGATTGATATAAAGCAGAAATAATGGAAGGTTGATTATTCTTCAAAGTGGTTTGTGAAACAGATTTGCAGTGAATATCTTAAGTATTTCTCTTCACAAGCAACAAGGAAGAGACATTGTAGAACAAAGAAGAAAAGGAAGAACACTGTCAGAAGTGGGATTTGAACCCACGCCTCCAGAGGAGACTGCGACCTGAACGCAGCGCCTTAGACCGCTCGGCCATCCCGACACATGAAAAACTACGTTTCATAAAAATTGGATAAAACTAATTAACCAAAACTACTTTTTCAAAGGTGCAATGTCCATGCTGCTGTTGAAACTATTGATTCAAATATTAGTAATAAATTGCTTTTTCAATTATTTTTCAAAGATGCTTAAGGTTGGATAAATCAAAAAGATATTGTAAAAATAACATTAACACGGAATTACCTATAGTTTAGGATTTTCCAAATATTTGAGAAAATGCTTGACACAAATAACATCTTCACATGCTCTACAATTAATGCCTGAATTTTGTATTGATTGATTGAGAGCTGCATTGAAAGAAAATCATTACTCCAAATGTGGCAGTTTCCAAAATACATTGAAAAGGGGATGTGCAGTATCTATTTTTCTAATTCATAGAATGCCAAGGAAAAATGCGGTAATTATTTTTTTTGCTCTATTCAGGATTGGATTCCAAGTGTCTAGAATTTGTTGTCTTGTGGATTTTCACTCACCATAGAAAAGACATTTATGAACTTTCCAAGAACTGGCTAATGATATTGGCTTATGGCCTTGATTGGATGCTATGAAGGAGTGTACAAGTAGGGTTTGTGTTCAACACCACTGGCTTAAAAGAGCAGTGTTCTTACTCCTGAGATATGGAGCCCTGATTCAGAAGTTGGGGGATATTTTATTTTGCAAACTCAGTATATGAAAAAATGTTGACCAAAGAAAAAAATACATATAATATTGATGTCTGAAGTAGTATTTCAGTCCATATTTTTAGGGAAGATTGCAACATTTTCTTTGATTGATATAAAGCAGAAATAATGGAAGGTTGATTATTCTTCAAAGTGGTTTGTGAAACAGATTTGCAGTGAATATCTTAAGTATTTCTCTTCACAAGCAACAAGGAAGAGACATTGTAGAACAAAGAAGAAAAGGAAGAACACTGTCAGAAGTGGGATTTGAACCCACGCCTCCAGAGGAGACTGCAACCTGAACGCAGCGCCTGACACATAAAAAACTAAGTTTCATAAAAATTGGATAAAACTAATTAACCAAAACTACTTTTTCAAAGGTGCAATGTCCATGCTGCTGTTGAAACTATTGATTCAAATATTAGTAATAAATTGCTTTTTCAATTATTTTTCAAAGATGCTTAAGGTTGGATAAATCAAAAAGATATTGTAAAAATAACATTAACACGGAATTACCTATAGATTAGGATTTTCCAAATATTTGAGAAAATGCTTGACACAAATAACATCTTCACATGCTCTACAATTAATGCCTGAATTTTGTATTGATTGATTGAGAGCTGCATTGAAAGAAAATCATTACTCCAAATGTGGCAGTTTCCAAAATACATTGAAAAGGGGATGTGCAGTATCTATTTTTCTAATTCATAGAATGCCAAGGAAAAATGTGGTAATTATTTTTTTTGCTCTATTCAGGATTGGATTCCAAGTGTCTAGAATTTGTTGTCTTGTGGATTTTCACTCACCATAGAAAAGACATTTATGAACTTTCCAAGAACTGGCTAATGATATTGGCTTATGGCCTTGATTGGATGCTATGAAGGAGTGTACAAGTAGGGTTTGTGTTCAACACCACTGGCTTAAAAGAGCAGTGTAATTACTCCTGAGATATGGAGCCCTGATTCAGAAGTTGGGGGATATTTTATTTTGCAAACTCAGTATATGAAAAAATGTTGACCAAAGAAAAAAATACATATAACATTGATGTCTGAAGTAGTATTTAAGTCCATATTTTTAGGAAAGATTGCAACATTTTCTTTGATTGATATAAAGCAGAAATAATGGAAGGTTGATTATTCTTCAAAGTGGTTTGTGAAACAGATTTGCAGTGAATATCTTAAGTATTTCTCTTCACAAGCAACAAGGAAGAGACATTGTAGAACAAAGAAGAAAAGGAAGAACACTGTCAGAAGTGGGATTTGAACCCACGCCTCCAGAGGAGACTGCGACCTGAACGCAGCACCTTAGACCGCTCGGGCATCCTGACACATAAAAAACGACGTTTCATAAAAATTGGATAAAACTAATTAACCAAAACTACTTTTTCAAAGGTGCAATGTCCATGCTGCTGTTGAAACTATTGATTCAAATATTAGTAATAAATTGCTTTTTCAATTATTTTTCAAAGATGCTTAAGGTTGGATAAATCAAAAAGATATTGTAAAAATAACATTAACACGGAATTACCTATAGATTAGGATTTTCCAAATATTTGAGAAAATGCTTGACACAAATAACATCTTCACATGCTCTACAATTAATGCCTGAATTTTGTATTGATTGATTGAGAGCTGCATTGAAAGAAAATCATTACTCCAAATGTGGCAGTTTCCAAAATACATTGAAAAGGGGATGTGCAGTATCTATTTTTCTAATTCATAGAATGCCAAGGAAAAATGTGGTAATTATTTTTTTTGCTCTATTCAGGATTGGATTCCAAGTGTCTAGAATTTGTTGTCTTGTGGATTTTCACTCACCATAGAAAAGACATTTATGAACTTTCCAAGAACTGGCTAATGATATTGGCTTATGGCCTTGATTGGATGCTATGAAGGAGTGTACAAGTAGGGTTTGTGTTCAACACCACTGGCTTAAAAGAGCAGTGTAATTACTCCTGAGATATGGAGCCCTGATTCAGAAGTTGGGGGATATTTTATTTAGCAAACTCAGTATATGAAAAAATGTTGACCAAAGAAAAAAATACATATAACATTGATGTCTGAAGTAGTATTTAAGTCCATATTTTTAGGAAAGATTGCAACATTTTCTTTGATTGATATAAAGCAGAAATAATGGAAGGTTGATTATTCTTCAAAGTGGTTTGTGAAACAGATTTGCAGTGAATATCTTAAGTATTTCTCTTCACAAGCAACAAGGAAGAGACATTGTAGAACAAAGAAGAAAAGGAAGAACACTGTCAGAAGTGGGATTTGAACCCACGCCTCCAGAGGAGACTGCGACCTGAACGCAGCACCTTAGACCGCTCGGGCATCCTGACACATAAAAAACGACGTTTCATAAAAATTGGATAAAACTAATTAACCAAAACTACTTTTTCAAAGGTGCAATGTCCATGCTGCTGTTGAAACTATTGATTCAAATATTTGTAATAAATTGCTTTTTCAATTATTTTTCAAAGATGCTTAAGGTTGGATAAATCAAAAAGATATTGTAAAAATAACATTAACACGGAATTACCTATAGTTTAGGATTTTCCAAATATTTGAGAAAATGCTTGACACAAATAACAACTTCACATGCTCTACAATTAATGCCTGAATTTTGTATTGATTGATTGAGAGCTGCATTGAAAGAAAATCATTACTCCAAATGTGGCAGTTTCCAAAATACATTGAAAAGGGGATGTGCAGTATCTATTTTTCTAATTCATAGAATGCCAAGGAAAAATGCGGTAATTATTTATTTTGCTCTATTCAGGATTGGATTCCAAGTGTCTAGAATTTGTTGTCTTGTGGATTTTCACTCACCATAGAAAAGACATTTATGAACTTTCCAAGAACTGGCTAATGATATTGGCTTATGGCCTTGATTGGATGCTATGAAGGAGTGTACAAGTAGGGTTTGTGTTCATGACCACTGGCTTAAAAGAGCAGTGTTCTTACTCCTGAGATATGGAGCCCTGATTCAGAAGTTGGGGGATATTTTATTTTGCAAACTCAGTATATGAAAAAATGTTGACCAAAGAAAAAAATACATATAATATTGATGTCTGAAGTAGTATTTAAGTCCATATTTTTAGGAAAGATTGCAACATTTTCTTTGATTGATATAAAGCAGAAATAATGGAAGGTTGATTATTCTTCAAAGTGGTTTGTGAAACAGATTTGCAGTGAATATCTTAAGTATTTCTCTTCACAAGCAACAAGGAAGAGACATTGTAGAACAAAGAAGAAAAGGAAGAACACTGTCAGAAGTGGGATGTGAACCCAAGCCTCCAGAGGAGACTGCGACCTGAACGCAGCGCCTTAGACCGCTCGGCCATCCCGACACATAAAAAACTACGTTTCATAAAAATTGGATAAAACTAATTAACCAAAATTACTTTTTCAAAGGTGCAATGTCCATGCTGCTGTTGAAACTATTGATTCAAATATTAGTAATAAATTGCTTTTTCAATTATTTTTCAAAGATGCTTAAGGTTGGATAAATCAAAAAGATATTGTAAAAATAACATTAACACGGAATTACCTATAGTTTAGGATTTTCCAAATATTTGAGAAAATGCTTGACACAAATAACATCTTCACATGCTCTACAATTAATGCCTGAATTTTGTATTGATTGATTGAGAGCTGCATTGAAAGAAAATCATTACTCCAAATGTGGCAGTTTCCAAAATACATTGAAAAGGGGATGTGCAGTATCTATTTTTCTAATTCATAGAATGCCAAGGAAAAATGCGGTAATTATTTTTTTTGCTCTATTCAGGATTGGATTCCAAGTGTCTAGAATTTGTTGTCTTGTGGATTTTCACTCACCATAGAAAAGACATTTATGAACTTTCCAAGAACTGGCTAATGATATTGGCTTATGGCCTTGATTGGATGCTATGAAGGAGTGTACAAGTAGGGTTTGTGTTCAACACCACTGGCTTAAAAGAGCAGTGTTCTTACTCCTGAGATATGGAGCCCTGATTCAGAAGTTGGGGGATATTTTATTTTGCAAACTCAGTATATGAAAAAATGTTGACCAAAGAAAAAAATACATATAATATTGATGTCTGAAGTAGTATTTCAGTCCATATTTTTAGGGAAGATTGCAACATTTTCTTTGATTGATATAAAGCAGAAATAATGGAAGGTTGATTATTCTTCAAAGTGGTTTGTGAAACAGATTTGCAGTGAATATCTTAAGTATTTCTCTTCACAAGCAACAAGGAAGAGACATTGTAGAACAAAGAAGAAAAGGAAGAACACTGTCAGAAGTGGGATTTGAACCCACGCCTCCAGAGGAGACTGCAACCTGAACGCAGCGCCTGACACATAAAAAACTAAGTTTCATAAAAATTGGATAAAACTAATTAACCAAAACTACTTTTTCAAAGGTGCAATGTCCATGCTGCTGTTGAAACTATTGATTCAAATATTAGTAATAAATTGCTTTTTCAATTATTTTTCAAAGATGCTTAAGGTTGGATAAATCAAAAAGATATTGTAAAAATAACATTAACACGGAATTACCTATAGATTAGGATTTTCCAAATATTTGAGAAAATGCTTGACACAAATAACATCTTCACATGCTCTACAATTAATGCCTGAATTTTGTATTGATTGATTGAGAGCTGCATTGAAAGAAAATCATTACTCCAAATGTGGCAGTTTCCAAAATACATTGAAAAGGGGATGTGCAGTATCTATTTTTCTAATTCATAGAATGCCAAGGAAAAATGTGGTAATTATTTTTTTTGCTCTATTCAGGATTGGATTCCAAGTGTCTAGAATTTGTTGTCTTGTGGATTTTCACTCACCATAGAAAAGACATTTATGAACTTTCCAAGAACTGGCTAATGATATTGGCTTATGGCCTTGATTGGATGCTATGAAGGAGTGTACAAGTAGGGTTTGTGTTCAACACCACTGGCTTAAAAGAGCAGTGTAATTACTCCTGAGATATGGAGCCCTGATTCAGAAGTTGGGGGATATTTTATTTTGCAAACTCAGTATATGAAAAAATGTTGACCAAAGAAAAAAATACATATAACATTGATGTCTGAAGTAGTATTTAAGTCCATATTTTTAGGAAAGATTGCAACATTTTCTTTGATTGATATAAAGCAGAAATAATGGAAGGTTGATTATTCTTCAAAGTGGTTTGTGAAACAGATTTGCAGTGAATATCTTAAGTATTTCTCTTCACAAGCAACAAGGAAGAGACATTGTAGAACAAAGAAGAAAAGGAAGAACACTGTCAGAAGTGGGATTTGAACCCACGCCTCCAGAGGAGACTGCGACCTGAACGCAGCACCTTAGACCGCTCGGGCATCCTGACACATAAAAAACGACGTTTCATAAAAATTGGATAAAACTAATTAACCAAAACTACTTTTTCAAAGGTGCAATGTCCATGCTGCTGTTGAAACTATTGATTCAAATATTAGTAATAAATTGCTTTTTCAATTATTTTTCAAAGATGCTTAAGGTTGGATAAATCAAAAAGATATTGTAAAAATAACATTAACACGGAATTACCTATAGATTAGGATTTTCCAAATATTTGAGAAAATGCTTGACACAAATAACATCTTCACATGCTCTACAATTAATGCCTGAATTTTGTATTGATTGATTGAGAGCTGCATTGAAAGAAAATCATTACTCCAAATGTGGCAGTTTCCAAAATACATTGAAAAGGGGATGTGCAGTATCTATTTTTCTAATTCATAGAATGCCAAGGAAAAATGTGGTAATTATTTTTTTTGCTCTATTCAGGATTGGATTCCAAGTGTCTAGAATTTGTTGTCTTGTGGATTTTCACTCACCATAGAAAAGACATTTATGAACTTTCCAAGAACTGGCTAATGATATTGGCTTATGGCCTTGATTGGATGCTATGAAGGAGTGTACAAGTAGGGTTTGTGTTCAACACCACTGGCTTAAAAGAGCAGTGTAATTACTCCTGAGATATGGAGCCCTGATTCAGAAGTTGGGGGATATTTTATTTAGCAAACTCAGTATATGAAAAAATGTTGACCAAAGAAAAAAATACATATAACATTGATGTCTGAAGTAGTATTTAAGTCCATATTTTTAGGAAAGATTGCAACATTTTCTTTGATTGATATAAAGCAGAAATAATGGAAGGTTGATTATTCTTCAAAGTGGTTTGTGAAACAGATTTGCAGTGAATATCTTAAGTATTTCTCTTCACAAGCAACAAGGAAGAGACATTGTAGAACAAAGAAGAAAAGGAAGAACACTGTCAGAAGTGGGATTTGAACCCACGCCTCCAGAGGAGACTGCGACCTGAACGCAGCACCTTAGACCGCTCGGGCATCCTGACACATAAAAAACGACGTTTCATAAAAATTGGATAAAACTAATTAACCAAAACTACTTTTTCAAAGGTGCAATGTCCATGCTGCTGTTGAAACTATTGATTCAAATATTTGTAATAAATTGCTTTTTCAATTATTTTTCAAAGATGCTTAAGGTTGGATAAATCAAAAAGATATTGTAAAAATAACATTAACACGGAATTACCTATAGTTTAGGATTTTCCAAATATTTGAGAAAATGCTTGACACAAATAACAACTTCACATGCTCTACAATTAATGCCTGAATTTTGTATTGATTGATTGAGAGCTGCATTGAAAGAAAATCATTACTCCAAATGTGGCAGTTTCCAAAATACATTGAAAAGGGGATGTGCAGTATCTATTTTTCTAATTCATAGAATGCCAAGGAAAAATGCGGTAATTATTTATTTTGCTCTATTCAGGATTGGATTCCAAGTGTCTAGAATTTGTTGTCTTGTGGATTTTCACTCACCATAGAAAAGACATTTATGAACTTTCCAAGAACTGGCTAATGATATTGGCTTATGGCCTTGATTGGATGCTATGAAGGAGTGTACAAGTAGGGTTTGTGTTCATGACCACTGGCTTAAAAGAGCAGTGTTCTTACTCCTGAGATATGGAGCCCTGATTCAGAAGTTGGGGGATATTTTATTTTGCAAACTCAGTATATGAAAAAATGTTGACCAAAGAAAAAAATACATATAATATTGATGTCTGAAGTAGTATTTAAGTCCATATTTTTAGGAAAGATTGCAACATTTTCTTTGATTGATATAAAGCAGAAATAATGGAAGGTTGATTATTCTTCAAAGTGGTTTGTGAAACAGATTTGCAGTGAATATCTTAAGTATTTCTCTTCACAAGCAACAAGGAAGAGACATTGTAGAACAAAGAAGAAAAGGAAGAACACTGTCAGAAGTGGGATGTGAACCCAAGCCTCCAGAGGAGACTGCGACCTGAACGCAGCACCTTAGACCGCTCGGCCATCCTGACACATAAAAAACTACGTTTCATAAAAATTGGATAAAACTAATTAACCAAAATTACTTTTTCAAAGGTGCAATGTCCATGCTGCTGTTGAAACTATTGATTCAAATATTAGTAATAAATTGCTTTTTCAATTATTTTTCAAAGATGCTTAAGGTTGGATAAATCAAAAAGATATTGTAAAAATAACATTAACACGGAATTACCTATAGTTTAGGATTTTCCAAATATTTGAGAAAATGCTTGACACAAATAACATCTTCACATGCTCTACAATTAATGCCTGAATTTTGTATTGATTGATTGAGAGCTGCATTGAAAGAAAATCATTACTCCAAATGTGGCAGTTTCCAAAATACATTGAAAAGGGGATGTGCAGTATCTATTTTTCTAATTCATAGAATGCCAAGGAAAAATGCGGTAATTATTTTTTTTGCTCTATTCAGGATTGGATTCCAAGTGTCTAGAATTTGTTGTCTTGTGGATTTTCACTCACCATAGAAAAGACATTTATGAACTTTCCAAGAACTGGCTAATGATATTGGCTTATGGCCTTGATTGGATGCTATGAAGGAGTGTACAAGTAGGGTTTGTGTTCAACACCACTGGCTTAAAAGAGCAGTGTTCTTACTCCTGAGATATGGAGCCCTGATTCAGAAGTTGGGGGATATTTTATTTTGCAAACTCAGTATATGAAAAAATGTTGACCAAAGAAAAAAATACATATAATATTGATGTCTGAAGTAGTATTTCAGTCCATATTTTTAGGGAAGATTGCAACATTTTCTTTGATTGATATAAAGCAGAAATAATGGAAGGTTGATTATTCTTCAAAGTGGTTTGTGAAACAGATTTGCAGTGAATATCTTAAGTATTTCTCTTCACAAGCAACAAGGAAGAGACATTGTAGAACAAAGAAGAAAAGGAAGAACACTGTCAGAAGTGGGATTTGAACCCACGCCTCCAGAGGAGACTGCAACCTGAACGCAGCGCCTGACACATAAAAAACTACGTTTCATAAAAATTGGATAAAACTAATTAACCAAAACTACTTTTTCAAAGGTGCAATGTCCATGCTGCTGTTGAAACTATTGATTCAAATATTAGTAATAAATTGCTTTTTCAATTATTTTTCAAAGATGCTTAAGGTTGGATAAATCAAAAAGATATTGTAAAAATAACATTAACACGGAATTACCTATAGATTAGGATTTTCCAAATATTTGAGAAAATGCTTGACACAAATAACATCTTCACATGCTCTACAATTAATGCCTGAATTTTGTATTGATTGATTGAGAGCTGCATTGAAAGAAAATCATTACTCCAAATGTGGCAGTTTCCAAAATACATTGAAAAGGGGATGTGCAGTATCTATTTTTCTAATTCATAGAATGCCAAGGAAAAATGTGGTAATTATTTTTTTTGCTCTATTCAGGATTGGATTCCAAGTGTCTAGAATTTGTTGTCTTGTGGATTTTCACTCACCATAGAAAAGACATTTATGAACTTTCCAAGAACTGGCTAATGATATTGGCTTATGGCCTTGATTGGATGCTATGAAGGAGTGTACAAGTAGGGTTTGTGTTCAACACCACTGGCTTAAAAGAGCAGTGTAATTACTCCTGAGATATGGAGCCCTGATTCAGAAGTTGGGGGATATTTTATTTTGCAAACTCAGTATATGAAAAAATGTTGACCAAAGAAAAAAATACATATAACATTGATGTCTGAAGTAGTATTTAAGTCCATATTTTTAGGAAAGATTGCAACATTTTCTTTGATTGATATAAAGCAGAAATAATGGAAGGTTGATTATTCTTCAAAGTGGTTTGTGAAACAGATTTGCAGTGAATATCTTAAGTATTTCTCTTCACAAGCAACAAGGAAGAGACATTGTAGAACAAAGAAGAAAAGGAAGAACACTGTCAGAAGTGGGATTTGAACCCACGCCTCCAGAGGAGACTGCGACCTGAACGCAGCACCTTAGACCGCTCGGGCATCCTGACACATAAAAAACGACGTTTCATAAAAATTGGATAAAACTAATTAACCAAAACTACTTTTTCAAAGGTGCAATGTCCATGCTGCTGTTGAAACTATTGATTCAAATATTAGTAATAAATTGCTTTTTCAATTATTTTTCAAAGATGCTTAAGGTTGGATAAATCAAAAAGATATTGTAAAAATAACATTAACACGGAATTACCTATAGATTAGGATTTTCCAAATATTTGAGAAAATGCTTGACACAAATAACATCTTCACATGCTCTACAATTAATGCCTGAATTTTGTATTGATTGATTGAGAGCTGCATTGAAAGAAAATCATTACTCCAAATGTGGCAGTTTCCAAAATACATTGAAAAGGGGATGTGCAGTATCTATTTTTCTAATTCATAGAATGCCAAGGAAAAATGTGGTAATTATTTTTTTTGCTCTATTCAGGATTGGATTCCAAGTGTCTAGAATTTGTTGTCTTGTGGATTTTCACTCACCATAGAAAAGACATTTATGAACTTTCCAAGAACTGGCTAATGATATTGGCTTATGGCCTTGATTGGATGCTATGAAGGAGTGTACAAGTAGGGTTTGTGTTCAACACCACTGGCTTAAAAGAGCAGTGTAATTACTCCTGAGATATGGAGCCCTGATTCAGAAGTTGGGGGATATTTTATTTAGCAAACTCAGTATATGAAAAAATGTTGACCAAAGAAAAAAATACATATAACATTGATGTCTGAAGTAGTATTTAAGTCCATATTTTTAGGAAAGATTGCAACATTTTCTTTGATTGATATAAAGCAGAAATAATGGAAGGTTGATTATTCTTCAAAGTGGTTTGTGAAACAGATTTGCAGTGAATATCTTAAGTATTTCTCTTCACAAGCAACAAGGAAGAGACATTGTAGAACAAAGAAGAAAAGGAAGAACACTGTCAGAAGTGGGATTTGAACCCACGCCTCCAGAGGAGACTGCGACCTGAACGCAGCACCTTAGACCGCTCGGGCATCCTGACACATAAAAAACTACGTTTCATAAAAATTGGATAAAACTAATTAACCAAAACTACTTTTTCAAAGGTGCAATGTCCATGCTTCTGTTGAAACTATTGATTCAAATATTAGTAATAAATTGCTTTTTCAATTATTTTTCAAAGATGCTTAAGGTTGGATAAATCAAAAAGATATTGTAAAAATAACATTAACACGGAATTACCTATAGTTTAGGATTTTCCAAATATTTGAGAAAATGCTTGACACAAATAACAACTTCACATGCTCTACAATTAATGCCTGAATTTTGTATTGATTGATTGAGAGCTGCATTGAAAGAAAATCATTACTCCAAATGTGGCAGTTTCCAAAATACATTGAAAAGGGGATGTGCAGTATCTATTTTTCTAATTCATAGAATGCCAAGGAAAAATGCGGTAATTATTTATTTTGCTCTATTCAGGATTGGATTCCAAGTGTCTAGAATTTGTTGTCTTGTGGATTTTCACTCACCATAGAAAAGACATTTATGAACTTTCCAAGAACTGGCTAATGATATTGGCTTATGGCCTTGATTGGATGCTATGAAGGAGTGTACAAGTAGGGTTTGTGTTCATGACCACTGGCTTAAAAGAGCAGTGTTCTTACTCCTGAGATATGGAGCCCTGATTCAGAAGTTGGGGGATATTTTATTTTGCAAACTCAGTATATGAAAAAATGTTGACCAAAGAAAAAAATACATATAATATTGATGTCTGAAGTAGTATTTAAGTCCATATTTTTAGGAAAGATTGCAACATTTTCTTTGATTGATATAAAGCAGAAATAATGGAAGGTTGATTATTCTTCAAAGTGGTTTGTGAAACAGATTTGCAGTGAATATCTTAAGTATTTCTCTTCACAAGCAACAAGGAAGAGACATTGTAGAACAAAGAAGAAAAGGAAGAACACTGTCAGAAGTGGGATGTGAACCCACGCCTCCAGAGGAGACTGCGACCTGAACGCAGCGCCTGAGACCGCTCGGCCATCCTGACACATAAAAAACTAAGTTTCATAAAAATTGGATAAAACTAATTAACCAAAACTACTTTTTCAAAGGTGCAATGTCCATGCTGCTGTTGAAACTATTGATTCAAATATTAGTAATAAATTGCTTTTTCAATTATTTTTCAAAGATGCTTAAGGTTGGATAAATCAAAAAGATATTGTAAAAATAACATTAACACGGAATTACCTATAGTTTAGGATTTTCCAAATATTTGAGAAAATGCTTGACACAAATAACATCTTCACATGCTCTACAATTAATGCCTGAATTTTGTATTGATTGATTGAGAGCTGCATTGAAAGAAAATCATTACTCCAAATGTGGCAGTTTCCAAAATACATTGAAAAGGGGTTGTGCAGTATCTATTTTTCTAATTCATAGAATGCCAAGGAAAAATGCGGTAATTATATTTTTGCTCTATTCAGGATTGGATTCCAAGTGTCTAGAATTTGTTGTCTTGTGGATTTTCACTCACCATAGAAAAGACATTTATGAACTTTCCAAGAACTGGCTAATGATATTGGCTTATGGCCTTGATTGGATGCTATGAAGGAGTGTACAAGTAGGGTTTGTGTTCATGACCACTGGCTTAAAAGAGCAGTGTTCTTACTCCTGAGATATGGAGCCCTGATTCAGAAGTTGGGGGATATTTTATTTTGCAAACTCAGTATATGAAAAAATGTTGACCAAAGAAAAAAATACATATAATATTGATGTCTGAAGTAGTATTTAAGTCCATATTTTTAGGAAAGATTGCAACATTTTCTTTGATTGATATAAAGCAGAAATAATGGAAGGTTGATTATTCTTCAAAGTGGTTTGTGAAACAGATTTGCAGTGAATATCTTAAGTATTTCTCTTCACAAGCAACAAGGAAGAGACGTTGTAGAACATTGAAGAACACTGTCAGAAGTGGGATTTAAACCCACGCCTCCAGAGGAGACTGCGACCTGAACGCAGCGCCTTAGACCGCTCGGCCATCCTGACACATGAATAACTACGTTTCATAAAAATTGGATAAAACTAATTAACCAAAACTACTTTTTCAAAGGTGCAATGTCCATGCTGCTGTTGAAACTATTGATTCAAATATTAGTAATAAATTGCTTTTTCAATTATTTTTCAAAGATGCTTAAGGTTGGATAAATCAAAAAGATATTGTAAAAATAACATTAACACGGAATTACCTATAGTTTAGGATTTTCCAAATATTTGAGAAAATGCTTGACACAAATAACATCTTCACATGCTCTACAATTAATGCCTGAATTTTGTATTGATTGATTGAGAGCTGCATTGAAAGAAAATCATTACTCCAAATGTGGCAGTTTCCAAAATACATTGAAAAGGGGATGTGCAGTATCTATTTTTCTAATTCATAGAATGCCAAGGAAAAATGCGGTAATTATTTTTTTTGCTCTATTCAGGATTGGATTCCAAGTGTCTAGAATTTGTTGTCTTGTGGATTTTCACTCACCATAGAAAAGACATTTATGAACTTTCCAAGAACTGGCTAATGATATTGGCTTATGGCCTTGATTGGATGCTATGAAGGAGTGTACAAGTAGGGTTTGTGTTCAACACCACTGGCTTAAAAGAGCAGTGTTCTTACTCCTGAGATATGGAGCCCTGATTCAGAAGTTGGGGGATATTTTATTTTGCAAACTCAGTATATGAAAAAATGTTGACCAAAGAAAAAAATACATATAATATTGATGTCTGAAGTAGTATTTCAGTCCATATTTTTAGGGAAGATTGCAACATTTTCTTTGATTGATATAAAGCAGAAATAATGGAAGGTTGATTATTCTTCAAAGTGGTTTGTGAAACAGATTTGCAGTGAATATCTTAAGTATTTCTCTTCACAAGCAACAAGGAAGAGACATTGTAGAACAAAGAAGAAAAGGAAGAACACTGTCAGAAGTGGGATTTGAACCCACGCCTCCAGAGGAGACTGCGACCTGAACGCAGCACCTTAGACCGCTCGGCCATCCTGACACATAAAAAACTACGTTTCATAAAAATTGGATAAAACTAATTAACCAAAACTACTTTTTCAAAGGTGCAATGTCCATGCTGCTGTTGAAACTATTGATTCAAATATTAGTAATAAATTGCTTTTTCAATTATTTTTCAAAGATGCTTAAGGTTGGATAAATCAAAAAGATATTGTAAAAATAACATTAACACGGAATTACCTATAGTTTAGGATTTTCCAAATATTTGAGAAAATGCTTGACACAAATAACAACTTCACATGCTCTACAATTAATGCCTGAATTTTGTATTGATTGATTGAGAGCTGCATTGAAAGAAAATCATTACTCCAAATGTGGCAGTTTCCAAAATACATTGAAAAGGGGATGTGCAGTATCTATTTTTCTAATTCATAGAATGCCAAGGAAAAATGCGGTAATTATTTATTTTGCTCTATTCAGCATTGGATTCCAAGTGTCTAGAATTTGTTGTCTTGTGGATTTTCACTCACCATAGAAAAGACATTTATGAACTTTCCAAGAACTGGCTAATGATATTGGCTTATGGCCTTGATTGGATGCTATGAAGGAGTGTACAAGTAGGGTTTGTGTTCATGACCACTGGCTTAAAAGAGCAGTGTTCTTACTCCTGAGATATGGAGCCCTGATTCAGAAGTTGGGGGATATTTTATTTTGCAAACTCAGTATATGAAAAAATGTTGACCAAAGAAAAAAATACATATAATATTGATGTCTGAAGTAGTATTTAAGTCCATATTTTTAGGAAAGATTGCAACATTTTCTTTGATTGATATAAAGCAGAAATAATGGAAGGTTGATTATTCTTCAAAGTGGTTTGTGAAACAGATTTGCAGTGAATATCTTAAGTATTTCTCTTCACAAGCAACAAGGAAGAGACATTGTAGAACAAAGAAGAAAAGGAAGAACACTGTCAGAAGTGGGATTTGAACCCACGCCTCCAGAGGAGACTGCGACCTGAACGCAGCGCCTGAGACCGCTCGGCCATCCTGACACATAAAAAACTAAGTTTCATAAAAATTGGATAAAACTAATTAACCAAAACTACTTTTTCAAAGGTGCAATGTCCATGCTGCTGTTGAAACTATTGATTCAAATATTAGTAATAAATTGCTTTTTCAATTATTTTTCAAAGATGCTTAAGGTTGGATAAATCAAAAAGATATTGTAAAAATAACATTAACACGGAATTACCTATAGTTTAGGATTTTCCAAATATTTGAGAAAATGCTTGACACAAATAACATCTTCACATGCTCTACAATTAATGCCTGAATTTTGTATTGATTGATTGAGAGCTGCATTGAAAGAAAATCATTACTCCAAATGTGGCAGTTTCCAAAATACATTGAAAAGGGGTTGTGCAGTATCTATTTTTCTAATTCATAGAATGCCAAGGAAAAATGCGGTAATTATATTTTTGCTCTATTCAGGATTGGATTCCAAGTGTCTAGAATTTGTTGTCTTGTGGATTTTCACTCACCATAGAAAAGACATTTATGAACTTTCCAAGAACTGGCTAATGATATTGGCTTATGGCCTTGATTGGATGCTATGAAGGAGTGTACAAGTAGGGTTTGTGTTCATGACCACTGGCTTAAAAGAGCAGTGTTCTTACTCCTGAGATATGGAGCCCTGATTCAGAAGTTGGGGGATATTTTATTTTGCAAACTCAGTATATGAAAAAATGTTGACCAAAGAAAAAAATACATATAATATTGATGTCTGAAGTAGTATTTAAGTCCATATTTTTAGGAAAGATTGCAACATTTTCTTTGATTGATATAAAGCAGAAATAATGGAAGGTTGATTATTCTTCAAAGTGGTTTGTGAAACAGATTTGCAGTGAATATCTTAAGTATTTCTCTTCACAAGCAACAAGGAAGAGACATTGTAGAACATTGAAGAACACTGTCAGAAGTGGGATTTAAACCCACGCCTCCAGAGGAGACTGCGACCTGTACGCAGCGCCTTAGACCGCTCGGCCATCCTGACACATGAAAAACTACGTTTCATAAAAATTGGATAAAACTAATTAACCAAAACTACTTTTTCAAAGGTGCAATGTCCATGCTGCTGTTGAAACTATTGATTCAAATATTAGTAATAAATTGCTTTTTCAATTATTTTTCAAAGATGCTTAAGGTTGGATAAATCAAAAAGATTTTGTAAAAATAACATTAACACGGAATTACCTATAGTTTAGGATTTTCCAAATATTTGAGAAAATGCTTGACACAAATAACATCTTCACATGCTCTACAATTAATGCCTGAATTTTGTATTGATTGATTGAGAGCTGCATTGAAAGAAAATCATTACTCCAAATGTGGCAGTTTCCAAAATACATTGAAAAGGGGATGTGCAGTATCTATTTTTCTAATTCATAGAATGCCAAAGAAAAATGCGGTAATTATTTTTTTTGCTCTATTCAGGATTGGATTCCAAGTGTCTAGAATTTGTTGTCTTGTGGATTTTCACTCACCATAGAAAAGACATTTATGAACTTTCCAAGAACTGGCTAATGATATTGGCTTATGGCCTTGATTGGATGCTATGAAGGAGTGTACAAGTAGGGTTTGTGTTCAACACCACTGGCTTAAAAGAGCAGTGTTCTTACTCCTGAGATATGGAGCCCTGATTCAGAAGTTGGGGGATATTTTATTTTGCAAACTCAGTATATGAAAAAATGTTGACCAAAGAAAAAAATACATATAATATTGATGTCTGAAGTAGTATTTCAGTCCATATTTTTAGGGAAGATTGCAACATTTTCTTTGATTGATATAAAGCAGAAATAATGGAAGGTTGATTATTCTTCAAAGTGGTTTGTGAAACAGATTTGCAGTGAATATCTTAAGTATTTCTCTTCACAAGCAACAAGGAAGAGACATTGTAGAACAAAGAAGAAAAGGAAGAACACTGTCAGAAGTGGGATTTGAACCCACGCCTCCAGAGGAGACTGCAACCTGAACGCAGCGCCTTAGACCGCTCGGCCATCCTGACACATAAAAAACTACGTTTCATAAAAATTGGATAAAACTAATTAACCAAAACTACTTTTTCAAAGGTGCAATGTCCATGCTGCTGTTGAAACTATTGATTCAAATATTAGTAATAAATTGCTTTTTCAATTATTTTTCAAAGATGCTTAAGGTTGGATAAATCAAAAAGATATTGTAAAAATAACATTAACACGGAATTACCTATAGTTTAGGATTTTCCAAATATTTGAGAAAATGCTTGACACAAATAACATCTTCACATGCTCTACAATTAATGCCTGAATTTTGTATTGATTGATTGAGAGCTGCATTGAAAGAAAATCATTACTCCAAATGTGGCAGTTTCCAAAATACATTGAAAAGGGGATGTGCAGTATCTATTTTTCTAATTCATAGAATGCCAAGGAAAAATGTGGTAATTATTTTTTTTGCTCTATTCAGGATTGGATTCCAAGTGTCTAGAATTTGTTGTCTTGTGGATTTTCACTCACCATAGAAAAGACATTTATGAACTTTCCAAGAACTGGCTAATGATATTGGCTTATGGCCTTGATTGGATGCTATGAAGGAGTGTACAAGTAGGGTTTGTGTTCATGACCACTGGCTTAAAAGAGCAGTGTTCTTACTCCTGAGATATGGAGCCCTGATTCAGAAGTTGGGGGATATTTTATTTTGCAAACTCAGTATATGAAAAAATGTTGACCAAAGAAAAAAATACATATAATATTGATGTCTGAAGTAGTATTTAAGTCCATATTTTTAGGAAAGATTGCAACATTTTCTTTGATTGATATAAAGCAGAAATAATGGAAGGTTGATTATTCTTCAAAGTGGTTTGTGAAACAGATTTGCAGTGAATATCTTAAGTATTTCTCTTCACAAGCAACAAGGAAGAGACATTGTAGAACAAAGAAGAAAAGGAAGAACACTGTCAGAAGTGGGATTTGAACCCACGCCTCCAGAGGAGACTGCGACCTGAACGCAGCGCCTTAGACCGCTCGGCCATCCTGACACATAAAAAACTACGTTTCATAAAAATTGGATAAAACTAATTAACCAAAACTACTTTTTCAAAGGTGCAATGTCCATGCTGCTGTTGAAACTATTGATTCAAATATTAGTAATAAATTGCTTTTTCAATTATTTTTCAAAGATGCTTAAGGTTGGATAAATCAAAAAGATATTGTAAAAATAACATTAACACGGAATTACCTATAGTTTAGGATTTTCCAAATATTTGAGAAAATGCTTGACACAAATAACATCTTCACATGCTCTACAATTAATGCCTGAATTTTGTATTGATTGATTGAGAGCTGCATTGAAAGAAAATCATTACTCCAAATGTGGCAGTTTCCAAAATACATTGAAAAGGGGATGTGCAGTATCTATTTTTCTAATTCATAGAATGCCAAGGAAAAATGTGGTAATTATTTTTTTTGCTCTATTCAGGATTGGATTCCAAGTGTCTAGAATTTGTTGTCTTGTGGATTTTCACTCACCATAGAAAAGACATTTATGAACTTTCCAAGAACTGGCTAATGATATTGGCTTATGGCCTTGATTGGATGCTATGAAGGAGTGTACAAGTAGGGTTTGTGTTCATGACCACTGGCTTAAAAGAGCAGTGTTCTTACTCCTGAGATATGGAGCCCTGATTCAGAAGTTGGGGGATATTTTATTTTGCAAACTCAGTATATGAAAAAATGTTGACCAAAGAAAAAAATACATATAATATTGATGTCTGAAGTAGTATTTAAGTCCATATTTTTAGGAAAGATTGCAACATTTTCTTTGATTGATATAAAGCAGAAATAATGGAAGGTTGATTATTCTTCAAAGTGGTTTGTGAAACAGATTTGCAGTGAATATCTTAAGTATTTCTCTTCACAAGCAACAAGGAAGAGACATTGTAGAACAAAGAAGAAAAGGAAGAACACTGTCAGAAGTGGGATTTGAACCCACGCCTCCAGAGGAGACTGCGACCTGAACGCAGCGCCTTAGACCGCTCGGCCATCCCGACACATGAAAAACTACGTTTCATAAAAATTGGATAAAACTAATTAACCAAAACTACTTTTTCAAAGGTGCAATGTCCATGCTGCTGTTGAAACTATTGATTCAAATATTAGTAATAAATTGCTTTTTCAATTATTTTTCAAAGATGCTTAAGGTTGGATAAATCAAAAAGATATTGTAAAAATAACATTAACACGGAATTACCTATAGTTTAGGATTTTCCAAATATTTGAGAAAATGCTTGACACAAATAACATCTTCACATGCTCTACAATTAATGCCTGAATTTTGTATTGATTGATTGAGAGCTGCATTGAAAGAAAATCATTACTCCAAATGTGGCAGTTTCCAAAATACATTGAAAAGGGGATGTGCAGTATCTATTTTTCTAATTCATAGAATGCCAAGGAAAAATGCGGTAATTATTTTTTTTGCTCTATTCAGGATTGGATTCCAAGTGTCTAGAATTTGTTGTCTTGTGGATTTTCACTCACCATAGAAAAGACATTTATGAACTTTCCAAGAACTGGCTAATGATATTGGCTTATGGCCTTGATTGGATGCTATGAAGGAGTGTACAAGTAGGGTTTGTGTTCAACACCACTGGCTTAAAAGAGCAGTGTTCTTACTCCTGAGATATGGAGCCCTGATTCTGAAGTTGGGGGATATTTTATTTTGCAAACTCAGTATATGAAAAAATTTTGACCAAAGAAAAAAATACATATAATATTGATGTCTGAAGTAGTATTTCAGTCCATATTTTTAGGGAAGATTGCAACATTTTCTTTGATTGATATAAAGCAGAAATAATGGAAGGTTGATTATTCTTCAAAGTGGTTTGTGAAACAGATTTGCAGTGAATATCTTAAGTATTTCTCTTCACAAGCAACAAGGAAGAGACATTGTAGAACAAAGAAGAAAAGGAAGAACACTGTCAGAAGTGGGATTTGAACCCACGCCTCCAGAGGAGACTGCAACCTGAACGCAGCGCCTTAGACCGCTCGGCCATCCTGACACATAAAAAACTAAGTTTCATAAAAATTGGATAAAACTAATTAACCAAAACTACTTTTTCAAAGGTGCAATGTCCATGCTGCTGTTGAAACTATTGATTCAAATATTAGTAATAAATTGCTTTTTCAATTATTTTTCAA
Source organism: Taudactylus pleione (assembly GCA_031769625.1). Classification (NCBI taxonomy): domain Eukaryota; kingdom Metazoa; phylum Chordata; class Amphibia; order Anura; family Myobatrachidae; genus Taudactylus; species Taudactylus pleione. The sequence continues at coordinate 300,596 of JAUIMM010000176.1, forward strand.
AGATGCTTAAAGTTGGATAAATCAAAAAGATATTGTAAAAATAACATTAACACGGAATTACCTATAGTTTAGGATTTTCCAAATATTTGAGAAAATGCTTGATACAAATAACATCTTCACATGCTCTACAATTAATGCCTGAATTTTGGATTGATTGATTGAGAGCTGCATTGAAAGAAAATCATTACTCCAAATGTGGCAGTTTCCAAAATACATTGAAAAGGGGTTGTGCAGTATCTATTTTTCTAATTCATAGAATGCCAAGGAAAAATGCGGTAATTATTTTTTTTGCTCTATTCAGGATTGGATTCCAAGTGTCTAGAATTTGTTGTCTTGTGGATTTTCACTCACCATAGAAAAGACATTTATGAACTTTCCAAGAACTGGCTAATGATATTGGCTTATGGCCTTGATTGGATGCTATGAAGGAGTGTACAAGTAGGGTTTGTGTTCATGACCACTGGCTTAAAAGAGCAGTGTTCTTACTCCTGAGATATGGAGCCCTGATTCAGAAGTTGGGGGATATTTTATTTTGCAAACTCAGTATATGAAAAAATGTTGACCAAAGAAAAAAATACATATAATATTGATGTCTGAAGTAGTATTTAAGTCCATATTTTTAGGAAAGATTGCAACATTTTCTTTGATTGATATAAAGCAGAAATAATGGAAGGTTGATTATTCTTCAAAGTGGTTTGTGAAACAGATTTGCAGTGAATATCTTAAGTATTTCTCTTCACAAGCAACAAGGAAGAGACATTGTAGAACAAAGAAGAAAAGGAAGAACACTGTCAGAAGTGGGATTTGAACCCACGCCTCCAGAGGAGACTGCGACCTGAACGCAGCGCCTTAGACCGCTCGGCCATCCTGACACATAAAAAACTACGTTTCATAAAAATTGGATAAAACTAATTAACCAAAACTACTTTTTCAAAGGTGCAATGTCCATGCTGCTGTTGAAACTATTGATTCAAATATTAGTAATAAATTGCTTTTTCAATTATTTTTCAAAGATGCTTAAGGTTGGATAAATCAAAAAGATATTGTAAAAATAACATTAACACGGAATTACCTATAGTTTAGGATTTTCCAAATATTTGAGAAAATGCTTGACACAAATAACATCTTCACATGCTCTACAATTAATGCCTGAATTTTGTATTGATTGATTGAGAGCTGCATTGAAAGAAAATCATTACTCCAAATGTGGCAGTTTCCAAAATACATTGAAAAGGGGATGTGCAGTATCTATTTTTCTAATTCATAGAATGCCAAGGAAAAATGTGGTAATTATTTTTTTTGCTCTATTCAGGATTGGATTCCAAGTGTCTAGAATTTGTTGTCTTGTGGATTTTCACTCACCATAGAAAAGACATTTATGAACTTTCCAAGAACTGGCTAATGATATTGGCTTATGGCCTTGATTGGATGCTATGAAGGAGTGTACAAGTAGGGTTTGTGTTCATGACCACTGGCTTAAAAGAGCAGTGTTCTTACTCCTGAGATATGGAGCCCTGATTCAGAAGTTGGGGGATATTTTATTTTGCAAACTCAGTATATGAAAAAATGTTGACCAAAGAAAAAAATACATATAATATTGATGTCTGAAGTAGTATTTAAGTCCATATTTTTAGGAAAGATTGCAACATTTTCTTTGATTGATATAAAGCAGAAATAATGGAAGGTTGATTATTCTTCAAAGTGGTTTGTGAAACAGATTTGCAGTGAATATCTTAAGTATTTCTCTTCACAAGCAACAAGGAAGAGACATTGTAGAACAAAGAAGAAAAGGAAGAACACTGTCAGAAGTGGGATTTGAACCCACGCCTCCAGAGGAGACTGCGACCTGAACGCAGCGCCTTAGACCGCTCGGCCATCCCGACACATGAAAAACTACGTTTCATAAAAATTGGATAAAACTAATTAACCAAAACTACTTTTTCAAAGGTGCAATGTCCATGCTGCTGTTGAAACTATTGATTCAAATATTAGTAATAAATTGCTTTTTCAATTATTTTTCAAAGATGCTTAAGGTTGGATAAATCAAAAAGATATTGTAAAAATAACATTAACACGGAATTACCTATAGTTTAGGATTTTCCAAATATTTGAGAAAATGCTTGACACAAATAACATCTTCACATGCTCTACAATTAATGCCTGAATTTTGTATTGATTGATTGAGAGCTGCATTGAAAGAAAATCATTACTCCAAATGTGGCAGTTTCCAAAATACATTGAAAAGGGGATGTGCAGTATCTATTTTTCTAATTCATAGAATGCCAAGGAAAAATGCGGTAATTATTTTTTTTGCTCTATTCAGGATTGGATTCCAAGTGTCTAGAATTTGTTGTCTTGTGGATTTTCACTCACCATAGAAAAGACATTTATGAACTTTCCAAGAACTGGCTAATGATATTGGCTTATGGCCTTGATTGGATGCTATGAAGGAGTGTACAAGTAGGGTTTGTGTTCAACACCACTGGCTTAAAAGAGCAGTGTTCTTACTCCTGAGATATGGAGCCCTGATTCTGAAGTTGGGGGATATTTTATTTTGCAAACTCAGTATATGAAAAAATTTTGACCAAAGAAAAAAATACATATAATATTGATGTCTGAAGTAGTATTTCAGTCCATATTTTTAGGGAAGATTGCAACATTTTCTTTGATTGATATAAAGCAGAAATAATGGAAGGTTGATTATTCTTCAAAGTGGTTTGTGAAACAGATTTGCAGTGAATATCTTAAGTATTTCTCTTCACAAGCAACAAGGAAGAGACATTGTAGAACAAAGAAGAAAAGGAAGAACACTGTCAGAAGTGGGATTTGAACCCACGCCTCCAGAGGAGACTGCAACCTGAACGCAGCGCCTTAGACCGCTCGGCCATCCTGACACATAAAAAACTAAGTTTCATAAAAATTGGATAAAACTAATTAACCAAAACTACTTTTTCAAAGGTGCAATGTCCATGCTGCTGTTGAAACTATTGATTCAAATATTAGTAATAAATTGCTTTTTCAATTATTTTTCAAAGATGCTTAAAGTTGGATAAATCAAAAAGATATTGTAAAAATAACATTAACACGGAATTACCTATAGTTTAGGATTTTCCAAATATTTGAGAAAATGCTTGATACAAATAACATCTTCACATGCTCTACAATTAATGCCTGAATTTTGGATTGATTGATTGAGAGCTGCATTGAAAGAAAATCATTACTCCAAATGTGGCAGTTTCCAAAATACATTGAAAAGGGGTTGTGCAGTATCTATTTTTCTAATTCATAGAATGCCAAGGAAAAATGCGGTAATTATTTTTTTTGCTCTATTCAGGATTGGATTCCAAGTGTCTAGAATTTGTTGTCTTGTGGATTTTCACTCACCATAGAAAAGACATTTATGAACTTTCCAAGAACTGGCTAATGATATTGGCTTATGGCCTTGATTGGATGCTATGAAGGAGTGTACAAGTAGGGTTTGTGTTCAACACCACTGGCTTAAAAGAGCAGTGTTCTTACTCCTGAGATATGGAGCCCTGATTCAGAAGTTGGGGGATATTTTATTTTGCAAACTCAGTATATGAAAAAATGTTGACCAAAGAAAAAAAAACATATAATATTGATGTCTGAAGTAGTATTTAAGTCCATATTTTTAGGGAAGATTGCAACATTTTCTTTGATTGATATAAAGCAGAAATAATGGAAGGTTGATTATTCTTCAAAGTGGTTTGTGAAACAGATTTGCAGTGAATATCTTAAGTATTTCTCTTCACAAGCAACAAGGAAGAGACATTGTAGAACAAAGAAGAAAAGGAAGAACACTGTCAGAAGTGGGATTTGAACCCACGCCTCCAGAGGAGACTGCGACCTGAACGCAGCGCCTTAGACCGCTCGGCCATCCTGACACAAAAAAAACTAAGTTTCATAAAAATTGGATAAAACTAATTAACCAAAACTACTTTTTCAAAGGTGCAATGTCCATGCTGCTGTTGAAACTATTGATTCAAATATTAGTAATAAATTGCTTTTTCAATTATTTTTCAAAGATGCTTAAAGTTGGATAAATCAAAAAGATATTGTAAAAATAACATTAACACGGAATTACCTATAGTTTAGGATTTTCCAAATATTTGAGAAAATGCTTGATACAAATAACATCTTCACATGCTCTACAATTAATGCCTGAATTTTGGATTGATTGATTGAGAGCTGCATTGAAAGAAAATCATTACTCCAAATGTGGCAGTTTCCAAAATACATTGAAAAGGGGTTGAGCAGTATCTATTTTTCTAATTCATAGAATGCCAAGGAAAAATGCGGTAATTATTTTTTTTGCTCTATTCAGGATTGGATTCCAAGTTTCTAGAATTTGTTGTCTTGTGGATTTTCACTCACCATAGAAAAGACATTTATGAACTTTCCAAGAACTGGCTAATGATATTGGCTTATGGCCTTGATTGGATGCTATGAAGGAGTGTACAAGTAGGGTTTGTGTTCATGACCACTGGCTTAAAAGAGCAGTGTTCTTACTCCTGAGATATGGAGCCCTGATTCAGAAGTTGGGGGATATTTTATTTTGCAAACTCAGTATATGAAAAAATGTTGACCAAAGAAAAAAATACATATAATATTGATGTCTAAAGTAGTATTTAAGTCCATATTTTTAGGAAAGATTGCAAAATTTTCTTTGATTGATATAAAGCAGAAATAATGGAAGGTTGATTATTCTTCAAAGTGGTTTGTGAAACAGATTTGCAGTGAATATCTTAAGTATTTCTCTTCACAAGCAACAAGGAAGAGACATTGTAGAACAAAGACGAAAAGGAAGAACACTGTCAGAAGTGGGATTTGAACCCACGCCTCCAGAGGAGACTGCGACCTGAACGCAGCGCCTTAGACCGCTCGGCCATCCTGACACATAAAAAACTACGTTTCATAAAAATTGGATAAAACTAATTAACCAAAACTACTTTTTCAAAGGTGCAATGTCCATGCTGCTGTTGAAACTATTGATTCAAATATTAGTAATAAATTGCTTTTTCAATTATTTTTCAAAGATGCTTAAGGTTGGATAAATCAAAAAGATATTGTAAAAATAACATTAACACGGAATTACCTATAGTTTAGGATTTTCCAAATATTTGAGAAAATGCTTGACACAAATAACATCTTCACATGCTCTACAATTAATGCCTGAATTTTGTATTGATTGATTGAGAGCTGCATTGAAAGAAAATCATTACTCCAAATGTGGCAGTTTCCAAAATACATTGAAAAGGGGTTGTGCAGTATCTATTTTTCTAATTCATAGAATGCCAAGGAAAAATGCGGTAATTATTTTTTTTGCTCTATTCAGGATTGGATTCCAAGTTTCTAGAATTTGTTGTCTTGTGGATTTTCACTCACCATAGAAAAGACATTTATGAACTTTCCAAGAACTGGCTAATGATATTGGCTTATGGCCTTGATTGGATGCTATGAAGGAGTGTACAAGTAGGGTTTGTGTTCATGACCACTGGCTTAAAAGAGCAGTGTTCTTACTCCTGAGATATGGAGCCCTGATTCAGAAGTTGGGGGATATTTTATTTTGCAAACTCAGTATATGAAAAAATGTTGACCAAAGAAAAAAATACATATAATATTGATGTCTGAAGTAGTATTTAAGTCCATATTTTTAGGGAAGATTGCAACATTTTCTTTGATTGATATAAAGCAGATATAATGGAAGGTTGATTATTCTTCAAAGTGGTTTGTGAAACAGATTTGCAGTGAATATCTTAAGTATTTCTCTTCACAAGCAACAAGGAAGAGACATTGTAGAACAAAGACGAAAAGGAAGAACACTGTCAGAAGTGAGATTTGAACCCACGCCTCCAGAGGAGACTGCGACCTGAACGCAGCGCCTTAGACCGCTCGGCCATCCTGACACATAAAAAACTACGTTTCATAAAAATTGGATAAAACTAATTAACCAAAACTACTTTTTCAAAGGTGCAATGTCCATGCTGCTGTTGAAACTATTGATTCAAATATTAGTAATAAATTGCTTTTTCAATTATTTTTCAAAGATGCTTAAAGTTGGATAAATCAAAAAGATATTGTAAAAATAACATTAACACGGAATTACCTATAGTTTAGGATTTTCCAAATATTTGAGAAAATGCTTGATACAAATAACATCTTCACATGCTCTACAATTAATGCCTGAATTTTGGATTGATTGATTGAGAGCTGCATTGAAAGAAAATCATTACTCCAAATGTGGCAGTTTCCAAAATACATTGAAAAGGGGTTGAGCAGTATCTATTTTTCTAATTCATAGAATGCCAAGGAAAAATGCGGTAATTATTTTTTTTGCTCTATTCAGGATTGGATTCCAAGTTTCTAGAATTTGTTGTCTTGTGGATTTTCACTCACCATAGAAAAGACATTTATGAACTTTCCAAGAACTGGCTAATGATATTGGCTTATGGCCTTGATTGGATGCTATGAAGGAGTGTACAAATAGGGTTTGTGTTCATGACCACTGGCTTAAAAGAGCAGTGTTCTTACTCCTGAGATATGGAGTCCTGATTTAGAAGTTGGGGGATATTTTATTTTGCAAACTCAGTATATGAAAAAATGTTGACCAAAGAAAAAAATACATATAATATTGATGTCTGAAGTAGTATTTAAGTCCATATTTTTAGGAAAGATTGCAACATTTTCTTTGATTGATATAAAGCAGAAATAATGGAAGGTTGATTATTCTTCAAAGTGGTTTGTGAAACAGATTTGCAGTGAATATCTTAAGTATTTCTCTTCACAAGCAACAAGGAAGAGACATTGTAGAACAAAGAAGAAAAGGAAGAACACTGTCAGAAGTGAGATTTGAACCCACGCCTCCAGAGGAGACTGCGACCTGAACGCAGCGCCTTAGACCGCTCGGCCATCCTGACACATAAAAAACTACGTTTCATAAAAATTGGATAAAACTAATTAACCAAAACTACTTTTTCAAAGGTGCAATGTCTATGCTGCTGTTGAAACTATTGATTCAAATATTAGTAATAAATTGCTTTTTCAATTATTTTTCAAAGATGCTTAAGGTTGGATAAATCAAAAAGATATTGTAAAAATAACATTAACACGGAATTACCTATAGTTTAGGATTTTCCAAATATTTGAGAAAATGCTTGACACAAATAACATCTTCACATGCTCTACAATTAATGCCTGAATTTTGTATTGATTGATTGAGAGCTGCATTGAAAGAAAATCATTACTCCAAATGTGGCAGTTTCCAAAATACATTGAAAAGGGGATGTGCAGTATCTATTTTTCTAATTCATAGAATGCCAAGGAAAAATGCGGTAATTATTTTTTTTGCTCTATTCAGGATTGGATTCCAAGTGTCTAGAATTTGTTGTCTTGTGGATTTTCACTCACCATAGAAAAGACATTTATGAACTTTCCAAGAACTGGCTAATGATATTGGCTTATGGCCTTGATTGGATGCTATGAAGGAGTGTACAAGTAGGGTTTGTGTTCAACACCACTGGCTTAAAAGAGCAGTGTTCTTACTCCTGAGATATGGAGCCCTGATTCAGAAGTTGGGGGATATTTTATTTTGCAAACTCAGTATATGAAAAAATGTTGACCAAAGAAAAAAATACATATAATATTGATGTCTGAAGTAGTATTTCAGTCCATATTTTTAGGGAAGATTGCAACATTTTCTTTGATTGATATAAAGCAGAAATAATGGAAGGTTGATTATTCTTCAAAGTGGTTTGTGAAACAGATTTGCAGTGAATATCTTAAGTATTTCTCTTCACAAGCAACAAGGAAGAGACATTGTAGAACAAAGAAGAAAAGGAAGAACACTGTCAGAAGTGGGATTTGAACCCACGCCTCCAGAGGAGACTGCAACCTGAACGCAGCGCCTTAGACCGCTCGGCCATCCTGACACATAAAAAACTACGTTTCATAAAAATTGGATAAAACTAATTAACCAAAACTACTTTTTCAAAGGTGCAATGTCTATGCTGCTGTTGAAACTATTGATTCAAATATTAGTAATAAATTGCTTTTTCAATTATTTTTCAAAGATGCTTAAGGTTGGATAAATCAAAAAGATATTGTAAAAATAACATTAACACGGAATTACCTATAGTTTAGGATTTTCCAAATATTTGAGAAAATGCTTGACACAAATAACATCTTCACATGCTCTACAATTAATGCCTGAATTTTGTATTGATTGATTGAGAGCTGCATTGAAAGAAAATCATTACTCCAAATGTGGCAGTTTCCAAAATACATTGAAAAGGGGATGTGCAGTATCTATTTTTCTAATTCATAGAATGCCAAGGAAAAATGCGGTAATTATTTTTTTTGCTCTATTCAGGATTGGATTCCAAGTGTCTAGAATTTGTTGTCTTGTGGATTTTCACTCACCATAGAAAAGACATTTATGAACTTTCCAAGAACTGGCTAATGATATTGGCTTATGGCCTTGATTGGATGCTATGAAGGAGTGTACAAGTAGGGTTTGTGTTCAACACCACTGGCTTAAAAGAGCAGTGTTCTTACTCCTGAGATATGGAGCCCTGATTCAGAAGTTGGGGGATATTTTATTTTGCAAACTCAGTATATGAAAAAATGTTGACCAAAGAAAAAAATACATATAATATTGATGTCTGAAGTAGTATTTCAGTCCATATTTTTAGGGAAGATTGCAACATTTTCTTTGATTGATATAAAGCAGAAATAATGGAAGGTTGATTATTCTTCAAAGTGGTTTGTGAAACAGATTTGCAGTGAATATCTTAAGTATTTCTCTTCACAAGCAACAAGGAAGAGACATTGTAGAACAAAGAAGAAAAGGAAGAACACTGTCAGAAGTGGGATTTGAACCCACGCCTCCAGAGGAGACTGCAACCTGAACGCAGCGCCTTAGACCGCTCGGCCATCCTGACACATAAAAAACTACGTTTCATAAAAATTGGATAAAACTAATTAACCAAAACTACTTTTTCAAAGGTGCAATGTCCATGCTGCTGTTGAAACTTTTGATTCAAATATTAGTAATAAATTGCTTTTTCAATTATTTTTCAAAGATGCTTAAGGTTGGATAAATCAAAAAGATATTGTAAAAATAACATTAACACGGAATTACCTATAGTTTAGGATTTTCCAAATATTTGAGAAAATGCTTGACACAAATAACATCTTCACATGCTCTACAATTAATGCCTGAATTTTGTATTGATTGATTGAGAGCTGCATTGAAAAAAAATCATTACTCCAAATGTGGCAGTTTCCAAAATACATTGAAAAGGGGATGTGCAGTATCTATTTTTCTAATTCATAGAATGCCAAGGAAAAATGTGGTAATTATTTTTTTTGCTCTATTCAGGATTGGATTCCAAGTTTCTAGAATTTGTTGTCTGGATTTTCACTCACCATAGAAAAGACATTTATGAACTTTCCAAGAACTGGCTAATGATATTGGCTTATGGCCTTGATTGGATGCTATGAAGGAGTGTACAAGTAGGGTTTGTGTTCATGACCACTGGCTTAAAAGAGCAGTGTTCTTACTCCTGAGATATGGAGCCCTGATTCAGAAGTTGGGGGATATTTTATTTTGCAAACTCAGTATATGAAAAAATGTTGACCAAAGAAAAAAATACATATAATATTGATGTCTGAAGTAGTATTTAAGTCCATATTTTTAGGAAAGATTGCAACATTTTCTTTGATTGATATAAAGCAGAAATAATGGAAGGTTGATTATTCTTCAAAGTGGTTTGTGAAACAGATTTGCAGTGAATATCTTAAGTATTTCTCTTCACAAGCAACAAGGAAGAGACATTGTAGAACAAAGACGAAAAGGAAGAACACTGTCAGAAGTGGGATTTGAACCCACGCCTCCAGAGGAGACTGCGACCTGAACGCAGCGCCTTAGACCGCTCGGCCATCCTGACACATAAAAAACTATGTTTCATAAAAATTGGATAAAACTAATTAACCAAAACTACTTTTTCAAAGGTGCAATGTCCATGCTGCTGTTGAAACTATTGATTCAAATATTAGTAATAAATTGCTTTTTCAATTATTTTTCAAAGATGCTTAAGGTTGGATAAATCAAAAAGATATTGTAAAAATAACATTAACACGGAATTACCTATAGTTTAGGATTTTCCAAATATTTGAGAAAATGCTTGATACAAATAACATCTTCACATGCTCTACAATTAATGCCTGAATTTTGGATTGATTGATTGAGAGCTGCATTGAAAGAAAATCATTACTCCAAATGTGGCAGTTTCCAAAATACATTGAAAAGGGGTTGAGCAGTATCTATTTTTCTAATTCATAGAATGCCAAGGAAAAATGCGGTAATTATTTTTTTTGCTCTATTCAGGATTGGATTCCAAGTTTCTAGAATTTGTTGTCTTGTGGATTTTCACTCACCATAGAAAAGACATTTATGAACTTTCCAAGAACTGGCTAATGATATTGGCTTATGGCCTTGATTGGATGCTATGAAGGAGTGTACAAATAGGGTTTGTGTTCATGACCACTGGCTTAAAAGAGCAGTGTTCTTACTCCTGAGATATGGAGTCCTGATTCAGAAGTTGGGGGATATTTTATTTTGCAAACTCAGTATATGAAAAAATGTTGACCAAAGAAAAAAATACATATAATATTGATGTCTGAAGTAGTATTTAAGTCCATATTTTTAGGAAAGATTGCAACATTTTCTTTGATTGATATAAAGCAGAAATAATGGAAGGTTGATTATTCTTCAAAGTGGTTTGTGAAACAGATTTGCAGTGAATATCTTAAGTATTTCTCTTCACAAGCAACAAGGAAGAGACATTGTAGAACAAAGAAGAAAAGGAAGAACACTGTCAGAAGTGAGATTTGAACCCACGCCTCCAGAGGAGACTGCGACCTGAACGCAGCGCCTTAGACCGCTCGGCCATCCTGACACATAAAAAACTACGTTTCATAAAAATTGGATAAAACTAATTAACCAAAACTACTTTTTCAAAGGTGCAATGTCTATGCTGCTGTTGAAACTATTGATTCAAATATTAGTAATAAATTGCTTTTTCAATTATTTTTCAAAGATGCTTAAGGTTGGATAAATCAAAAAGATATTGTAAAAATAACATTAACACGGAATTACCTATAGTTTAGGATTTTCCAAATATTTGAGAAAATGCTTGACACAAATAACATCTTCACATGCTCTACAATTAATGCCTGAATTTTGTATTGATTGATTGAGAGCTGCATTGAAAGAAAATCATTACTCCAAATGTGGCAGTTTCCAAAATACATTGAAAAGGGGATGTGCAGTATCTATTTTTCTAATTCATAGAATGCCAAGGAAAAATGCGGTAATTATTTTTTTTGCTCTATTCAGGATTGGATTCCAAGTGTCTAGAATTTGTTGTCTTGTGGATTTTCACTCACCATAGAAAAGACATTTATGAACTTTCCAAGAACTGGCTAATGATATTGGCTTATGGCCTTGATTGGATGCTATGAAGGAGTGTACAAGTAGGGTTTGTGTTCAACACCACTGGCTTAAAAGAGCAGTGTTCTTACTCCTGAGATATGGAGCCCTGATTCAGAAGTTGGGGGATATTTTATTTTGCAAACTCAGTATATGAAAAAATGTTGACCAAAGAAAAAAATACATATAATATTGATGTCTGAAGTAGTATTTCAGTCCATATTTTTAGGAAAGATTGCAACATTTTCTTTGATTGATATAAAGCAGAAATAATGGAAGGTTGATTATTCTTCAAAGTGGTTTGTGAAACAGATTTGCAGTGAATATCTTAAGTATTTCTCTTCACAAGCAAAAAAGAAGAGACATTGTAGAACAAAGAAGAAAAGGAAGAACACTGTCAGAAGTGGGATTTGAACCCACGCCTCCAGAGGAGACTGCAACCTGAACACAGCGCCTTAGACCGCTCGGCCATCCTGACACATAAAAAACTACGTTTCATAAAAATTGGATAAAACTAATTAACCAAAACTACTTTTTCAAAGGTGCAATGTCCATGCTGCTGTTGAAACTATTGATTCAAATATTAGTAATAAATTGCTTTTTCAATTATTTTTCAAAGATGCTTAAGGTTGGATAAATCAAAAAGATATTGTAAAAATAACATTAACACGGAATTACCTATAGTTTAGGATTTTCCAAATATTTGAGAAAATGCTTGACACAAATAACATCTTCACATGCTCTACAATTAATGCCTGAATTTTGTATTGATTGATTGAGAGCTGCATTGAAAGAAAATCATTACTCCAAATGTGGCAGTTTCCAAAATACATTGAAAAGGGGATGTGCAGTATCTATTTTTCTAATTCATAGAATGCCAAGGAAAAATGTGGTAATTATTTTTTTTGCTCTATTCAGGATTGGATTCCAAGTTTCTAGAATTTGTTGTCTGGATTTTCACTCACCATAGAAAAGACATTTATGAACTTTCCAAGAACTGGCTAATGATATTGGCTTATGGCCTTGATTGGATGCTATGAAGGAGTGTACAAGTAGGGTTTGTGTTCATGACCACTGGCTTAAAAGAGCAGTGTTCTTACTCCTGAGATATGGAGCCCTGATTCAGAAGTTGGGGGATATTTTATTTTGCAAACTCAGTATATGAAAAAATGTTGACCAAAGAAAAAAATACATATAATATTGATGTCTGAAGTAGTATTTAAGTCCATATTTTTAGGAAAGATTGCAACATTTTCTTTGATTGATATAAAGCAGAAATAATGGAAGGTTGATTATTCTTCAAAGTGGTTTGTGAAACAGATTTGCAGTGAATATCTTAAGTATTTCTCTTCACAAGCAACAAGGAAGAGACGTTGTAGAACATTGAAGAACACTGTCAGAAGTGGGATTTAAACCCACGCCTCCAGAGGAGACTGCGACCTGAACGCAGCGCCTTAGACCGCTCGGCCATCCTGACACATGAATAACTACGTTTCATAAAAATTGGATAAAACTAATTAACCAAAACTACTTTTTCAAAGGTGCAATGTCCATGCTGCTGTTGAAACTATTGATTCAAATATTAGTAATAAATTGCTTTTTCAATTATTTTTCAAAGATGCTTAAGGTTGGATAAATCAAAAAGATATTGTAAAAATAACATTAACACGGAATTACCTATAGTTTAGGATTTTCCAAATATTTGAGAAAATGCTTGACACAAATAACATCTTCACATGCTCTACAATTAATGCCTGAATTTTGTATTGATTGATTGAGAGCTGCATTGAAAGAAAATCATTACTCCAAATGTGGCAGTTTCCAAAATACATTGAAAAGGGGATGTGCAGTATCTATTTTTCTAATTCATAGAATGCCAAGGAAAAATGCGGTAATTATTTTTTTTGCTCTATTCAGGATTGGATTCCAAGTGTCTAGAATTTGTTGTCTTGTGGATTTTCACTCACCATAGAAAAGACATTTATGAACTTTCCAAGAACTGGCTAATGATATTGGCTTATGGCCTTGATTGGATGCTATGAAGGAGTGTACAAGTAGGGTTTGTGTTCATGACCACTGGCTTAAAAGAGCAGTGTTCTTACTCCTGAGATATGGAGCCCTGATTCAGAAGTTGGGGGATATTTTATTTTGCAAACTCAGTATATGAAAAAATGTTGACCAAAGAAAAAAATACATATAATATTGATGTCTGAAGTAGTATTTAAGTCCATATTTTTAGGAAAGATTGCAACATTTTCTTTGATTGATATAAAGCAGAAATAATGGAAGGTTGATTATTCTTCAAAGTGGTTTGTGAAACAGATTTGCAGTGAATATCTTAAGTATTTCTCTTCACAAGCAACAAGGAAGAGACATTGTAGAACAAAGACGAAAAGGAAGAACACTGTCAGAAGTGGGATTTGAACCCACGCCTCCAGAGGAGACTGCGACCTGAACGCAGCGCCTTAGACCGCTCGGCCATCCTGACACATAAAAAACTATGTTTCATAAAAATTGGATAAAACTAATTAACCAAAACTACTTTTTCAAAGGTGCAATGTCCATGCTGCTGTTGAAACTATTGATTCAAATATTAGTAATAAATTGCTTTTTCAATTATTTTTCAAAGATGCTTAAGGTTGGATAAATCAAAAAGATATTGTAAAAACAACATTAACACGGAATTACCTATAGTTTAGGATTTTCCAAATATTTGAGAAAATGCTTGACACAAATAACATCTTCACATGCTCTACAATTAATGCCTGAATTTTGTATTGATTGATTGAGAGCTGCATTGAAAGAAAATCATTACTCCAAATGTGGCAGTTTCCAAAATACATTGAAAAGGGGATGTGCAGTATCTATTTTTCTAATTCATAGAATGCCAAGGAAAAATGCGGTAATTATTTTTTTTGCTCTATTCAGGATTGGATTCCAAGTGTCTAGAATTTGTTGTCTTGTGGATTTTCACTCACCATAGAAAAGACATTTATGAACTTTCCAAGAACTGGCTAATGATATTGGCTTATGGCCTTGATTGGATGCTATGAAGGAGTGTACAAGTAGGGTTTGTGTTCAACACCACTGGCTTAAAAGAGCAGTGTTCTTACTCCTGAGATATGGAGCCCTGATTCAGAAGTTGGGGGATATTTTATTTTGCAAACTCAGTATATGAAAAAATGTTGACCAAAGAAAAAAAAACATATAATATTGATGTCTGAAGTAGTATTTAAGTCCATATTTTTAGGGAAGATTGCAACATTTTCTTTGATTGATATAAAGCAGAAATAATGGAAGGTTGATTATTCTTCAAAGTGGTTTGTGAAACAGATTTGCAGTGAATATCTTAAGTATTTCTCTTCACAAGCAACAAGGAAGAGACATTGTAGAACAAAGAAGAAAAGGAAGAACACTGTCAGAAGTGGGATTTGAACCCACGCCTCCAGAGGAGACTGCGACCTGAACGCAGCGCCTTAGACCGCTCGGCCATCCTGACACAAAAAAAACTAAGTTTCATAAAAATTGGATAAAACTAATTAATCAAAACTACTTTTTCAAAGGTGCAATGTCCATGCTGCTGTTGAAACTATTGATTCAAATATTAGTAATAAATTGCTTTTTCAATTATTTTTCAAAGATGCTTAAAGTTGGATAAATCAAAAAGATATTGTAAAAATAACATTAACACGGAATTACCTATAGTTTAGGATTTTCCAAATATTTGAGAAAATGCTTGATACAAATAACATCTTCACATGCTCTACAATTAATGCCTGAATTTTGGATTGATTGATTGAGAGCTGCATTGAAAGAAAATCATTACTCCAAATGTGGCAGTTTCCAAAATACATTGAAAAGGGGTTGAGCAGTATCTATTTTTCTAATTCATAGAATGCCAAGGAAAAATGCGGTAATTATTTTTTTTGCTCTATTCAGGATTGGATTCCAAGTTTCTAGAATTTGTTGTCTTGTGGATTTTCACTCACCATAGAAAAGACATTTATGAACTTTCCAAGAACTGGCTAATGATATTGGCTTATGGCCTTGATTGGATGCTATGAAGGAGTGTACAAGTAGGGTTTGTGTTCATGACCACTGGCTTAAAAGAGCAGTGTTCTTACTCCTGAGATATGGAGCCCTGATTCAGAAGTTGGGGGATATTTTATTTTGCAAACTCAGTATATGAAAAAATGTTGACCAAAGAAAAAAATACATATAATATTGATGTCTGAAGTAGTATTTAAGTCCATATTTTTAGGAAAGATTGCAACATTTTCTTTGATTGATATAAAGCAGAAATAATGGAAGGTTGATTATTCTTCAAAGTGGTTTGTGAAACAGATTTGCAGTGAATATCTTAAGTATTTCTCTTCACAAGCAACAAGGAAGAGACATTGTAGAACAAAGACGAAAAGGAAGAACACTGTCAGAAGTGGGATTTGAACCCACGCCTCCAGAGGAGACTGCGACCTGAACGCAGCGCCTTAGACCGCTCGGCCATCCTGACACATAAAAAACTACGTTTCATAAAAATTGGATAAAACTAATTAACCAAAACTACTTTTTCAAAGGTGCAATGTCCATGCTGCTGTTGAAACTATTGATTCAAATATTAGTAATAAATTGCTTTTTCAATTATTTTTCAAAGATGCTTAAGGTTGGATAAATCAAAAAGATATTGTAAAAATAACATTAACACGGAATTACCTATAGTTTAGGATTTTCCAAATATTTGAGAAAATGCTTGACACAAATAACATCTTCACATGCTCTACAATTAATGCCTGAATTTTGTATTGATTGATTGAGAGCTGCATTGAAAGAAAATCATTACTCCAAATGTGGCAGTTTCCAAAATACATTGAAAAGGGGTTGTGCAGTATCTATTTTTCTAATTCATAGAATGCCAAGGAAAAATGCGGTAATTATTTTTTTTGCTCTATTCAGGATTGGATTCCAAGTTTCTAGAATTTGTTGTCTTGTGGATTTTCACTCACCATAGAAAAGACATTTATGAACTTTCCAAGAACTGGCTAATGATATTGGCTTATGGCCTTGATTGGATGCTATGAAGGAGTGTACAAGTAGGGTTTGTGTTCATGACCACTGGCTTAAAAGAGCAGTGTTCTTACTCCTGAGATATGGAGCCCTGATTCAGAAGTTGGGGGATATTTTATTTTGCAAACTCAGTATATGAAAAAATGTTGACCAAAGAAAAAAATACATATAATATTGATGTCTGAAGTAGTATTTAAGTCCATATTTTTAGGGAAGATTGCAACATTTTCTTTGATTGATATAAAGCAGAAATAATGGAAGGTTGATTATTCTTCAAAGTGGTTTGTGAAACAGATTTGCAGTGAATATCTTAAGTATTTCTCTTCACAAGCAACAAGGAAGAGACATTGTAGAACAAAGAAGAAAAGGAAGAACACTGTCAGAAGTGGGATTTGAACCCACGCCTCCAGAGGAGACTGCGACCTGAACGCAGCGCCTTAGACCGCTCGGCCATCCTGACACAAAAAAAACTAAGTTTCATAAAAATTGGATAAAACTAATTAACCAAAACTACTTTTTCAAAGGTGCAATGTCCATGCTGCTGTTGAAACTATTGATTCAAATATTAGTAATAAATTGCTTTTTCAATTATTTTTCAAAGATGCTTAAAGTTGGATAAATCAAAAAGATATTGTAAAAATAACATTAACACGGAATTACCTATAGTTTAGGATTTTCCAAATATTTGAGAAAATGCTTGATACAAATAACATCTTCACATGCTCTACAATTAATGCCTGAATTTTGGATTGATTGATTGAGAGCTGCATTGAAAGAAAATCATTACTCCAAATGTGGCAGTTTCCAAAATACATTGAAAAGGGGTTGAGCAGTATCTATTTTTCTAATTCATAGAATGCCAAGGAAAAATGCGGTAATTATTTTTTTTGCTCTATTCAGGATTGGATTCCAAGTTTCTAGAATTTGTTGTCTTGTGGATTTTCACTCACCATAGAAAAGACATTTATGAACTTTCCAAGAACTGGCTAATGATATTGGCTTATGGCCTTGATTGGATGCTATGAAGGAGTGTACAAGTAGGGTTTGTGTTCATGACCACTGGCTTAAAAGAGCAGTGTTCTTACTCCTGAGATATGGAGCCCTGATTCAGAAGTTGGGGGATATTTTATTTTGCAAACTCAGTATATGAAAAAATGTTGACCAAAGAAAAAAATACATATAATATTGATGTCTGAAGTAGTATTTAAGTCCATATTTTTAGGAAAGATTGCAACATTTTCTTTGATTGATATAAAGCAGAAATAATGGAAGGTTGATTATTCTTCAAAGTGGTTTGTGAAACAGATTTGCAGTGAATATCTTAAGTATTTCTCTTCACAAGCAACAAGGAAGAGACATTGTAGAACAAAGACGAAAAGGAAGAACACTGTCAGAAGTGGGATTTGAACCCACGCCTCCAGAGGAGACTGCGACCTGAACGCAGCGCCTTAGACCGCTCGGCCATCCTGACACATAAAAAACTACGTTTCATAAAAATTGGATAAAACTAATTAACCAAAACTACTTTTTCAAAGGTGCAATGTCCATGCTGCTGTTGAAACTATTGATTCAAATATTAGTAATAAATTGCTTTTTCAATTATTTTTCAAAGATGCTTAAGGTTGGATAAATCAAAAAGATATTGTAAAAATAACATTAACACGGAATTACCTATAGTTTAGGATTTTCCAAATATTTGAGAAAATGCTTGACACAAATAACATCTTCACATGCTCTACAATTAATGCCTGAATTTTGTATTGATTGATTGAGAGCTGCATTGAAAGAAAATCATTACTCCAAATGTGGCAGTTTCCAAAATACATTGAAAAGGGGTTGTGCAGTATCTATTTTTCTAATTCATAGAATGCCAAGGAAAAATGCGGTAATTATTTTTTTTGCTCTATTCAGGATTGGATTCCAAGTTTCTAGAATTTGTTGTCTTGTGGATTTTCACTCACCATAGAAAAGACATTTATGAACTTTCCAAGAACTGGCTAATGATATTGGCTTATGGCCTTGATTGGATGCTATGAAGGAGTGTACAAGTAGGGTTTGTGTTCATGACCACTGGCTTAAAAGAGCAGTGTTCTTACTCCTGAGATATGGAGCCCTGATTCAGAAGTTGGGGGATATTTTATTTTGCAAACTCAGTATATGAAAAAATGTTGACCAAAGAAAAAAATACATATAATATTGATGTCTGAAGTAGTATTTAAGTCCATATTTTTAGGGAAGATTGCAACATTTTCTTTGATTGATATAAAGCAGAAATAATGGAAGGTTGATTATTCTTCAAAGTGGTTTGTGAAACAGATTTGCAGTGAATATCTTAAGTATTTCTCTTCACAAGCAACAAGGAAGAGACATTGTAGAACAAAGACGAAAAGGAAGAACACTGTCAGAAGTGGGATTTGAACCCACGCCTCCAGAGGAGACTGCGACCTGAACGCAGCGCCTTAGACCGCTCGGCCATCCTGACACATAAAAAACTACGTTTCATAAAAATTGGATAAAACTAATTAACCAAAACTACTTTTTCAAAGGTGCAATGTCCATGCTGCTGTTGAAACTATTGATTCAAATATTAGTAATAAATTGCTTTTTCAATTATTTTTCAAAGATGCTTAAGGTTGGATAAATCAAAAAGATATTGTAAAAATAACATTAACACGGAATTACCTATAGTTTAGGATTTTCCAAATATTTGAGAAAATGCTTGACACAAATAACATCTTCACATGCTCTACAATTAATGCCTGAATTTTGTATTGATTGATTGAGAGCTGCATTGAAAGAAAATCATTACTCCAAATGTGGCAGTTTCCAAAATACATTGAAAAGGGGATGTGCAGTATCTATTTTTCTAATTCATAGAATGCCAAGGAAAAATGCGGTAATTATTTTTTTTGCTCTATTCAGGATTGGATTCCAAGTGTCTAGAATTTGTTGTCTTGTGGATTTTCACTCACCATAGAAAAGACATTTATGAACTTTCCAAGAACTGGCTAATGATATTGGCTTATGGCCTTGATTGGATGCTATGAAGGAGTGTACAAGTAGGGTTTGTGTTCAACACCACTGGCTTAAAAGAGCAGTGTTCTTACTCCTGAGATATGGAGCCCTGATTCAGAAGTTGGGGGATATTTTATTTTGCAAACTCAGTATATGAAAAAATGTTGACCAAAGAAAAAAAAACATATAATATTGATGTCTGAAGTAGTATTTAAGTCCTTATTTTTAGGGAAGATTGCAACATTTTCTTTGATTGATATAAAGCAGAAATAATGGAAGGTTGATTATTCTTCAAAGTGGTTTGTGAAACAGATTTGCAGTGAATATCTTAAGTATTTCTCTTCACAAGCAACAAGGAAGAGACATTGTAGAACAAAGAAGAAAAGGAAGAACACTGTCAGAAGTGGGATTTGAACCCACGCCTCCAGAGGAGACTGCGACCTGAACGCAGCGCGTTAGACCGCTCGGCCATCCTGACACAAAAAAAACTAAGTTTCATAAAAATTGGATAAAACTAATTAACCAAAACTACTTTTTCAAAGGTGCAATGTCCATGCTGCTGTTGAAACTATTGATTCAAATATTAGTAATAAATTGCTTTTTCAATTATTTTTCAAAGATGCTTAAAGTTGGATAAATCAAAAAGATATTGTAAAAATAACATTAACACGGAATTACCTATAGTTTAGGATTTTCCAAATATTTGAGAAAATGCTTGATACAAATAACATCTTCACATGCTCTACAATTAATGCCTGAATTTTGGATTGATTGATTGAGAGCTGCATTGAAAGAAAATCATTACTCCAAATGTGGCAGTTTCCAAAATACATTGAAAAGGGGTTGAGCAGTATCTATTTTTCTAATTCATAGAATGCCAAGGAAAAATGCGGTAATTATTTTTTTTGCTCTATTCAGGATTGGATTCCAAGTTTCTAGAATTTGTTGTCTTGTGGATTTTCACTCACCATAGAAAAGACATTTATGAACTTTCCAAGAACTGGCTAATGATATTGGCTTATGGCCTTGATTGGATGCTATGAAGGAGTGTACAAGTAGGGTTTGTGTTCATGACCACTGGCTTAAAAGAGCAGTGTTCTTACTCCTGAGATATGGAGCCCTGATTCAGAAGTTGGGGGATATTTTATTTTGCAAACTCAGTATATGAAAAAATGTTGACCAAAGAAAAAAATACATATAATATTGATGTCTGAAGTAGTATTTAAGTCCATATTTTTAGGAAAGATTGCAACATTTTCTTTGATTGATATAAAGCAGAAATAATGGAAGGTTGATTATTCTTCAAAGTGGTTTGTGAAACAGATTTGCAGTGAATATCTTAAGTATTTCTCTTCACAAGCAACAAGGAAGAGACATTGTAGAACAAAGACGAAAAGGAAGAACACTGTCAGAAGTGGGATTTGAACCCACGCCTCCAGAGGAGACTGCGACCTGAACGCAGCGCCTTAGACCGCTCGGCCATCCTGACACATAAAAAACTACGTTTCATAAAAATTGGATAAAACTAATTAACCAAAACTACTTTTTCAAAGGTGCAATGTCCATGCTGCTGTTGAAACTATTGATTCAAATATTAGTAATAAATTGCTTTTTCAATTATTTTTCAAAGATGCTTAAGGTTGGATAAATCAAAAAGATATTGTAAAAATAACATTAACACGGAATTACCTATAGTTTAGGATTTTCCAAATATTTGAGAAAATGCTTGACACAAATAACATCTTCACATGCTCTACAATTAATGCCTGAATTTTGTATTGATTGATTGAGAGCTGCATTGAAAGAAAATCATTACTCCAAATGTGGCAGTTTCCAAAATACATTGAAAAGGGGTTGTGCAGTATCTATTTTTCTAATTCATAGAATGCCAAGGAAAAATGCGGTAATTATTTTTTTTGCTCTATTCAGGATTGGATTCCAAGTTTCTAGAATTTGTTGTCTTGTGGATTTTCACTCACCATAGAAAAGACATTTATGAACTTTCCAAGAACTGGCTAATGATATTGGCTTATGGCCTTGATTGGATGCTATGAAGGAGTGTACAAGTAGGGTTTGTGTTCATGACCACTGGCTTAAAAGAGCAGTGTTCTTACTCCTGAGATATGGAGCCCTGATTCAGAAGTTGGGGGATATTTTATTTTGCAAACTCAGTATATGAAAAAATGTTGACCAAAGAAAAAAATACATATAATATTGATGTCTGAAGTAGTATTTAAGTCCATATTTTTAGGGAAGATTGCAACATTTTCTTTGATTGATATAAAGCAGAAATAATGGAAGGTTGATTATTCTTCAAAGTGGTTTGTGAAACAGATTTGCAGTGAATATCTTAAGTATTTCTCTTCACAAGCAACAAGGAAGAGACATTGTAGAACAAAGACGAAAAGGAAGAACACTGTCAGAAGTGAGATTTGAACCCACGCCTCCAGAGGAGACTGCGACCTGAACGCAGCGCCTTAGACCGCTCGGCCATCCTGACACATAAAAAACTACGTTTCATAAAAATTGGATAAAACTAATTAACCAAAACTACTTTTTCAAAGGTGCAATGTCCATGCTGCTGTTGAAACTATTGATTCAAATATTAGTAATAAATTGCTTTTTCAATTATTTTTCAAAGATGCTTAAAGTTGGATAAATCAAAAAGATATTGTAAAAATAACATTAACACGGAATTACCTATAGTTTAGGATTTTCCAAATATTTGAGAAAATGCTTGATACAAATAACATCTTCACATGCTCTACAATTAATGCCTGAATTTTGGATTGATTGATTGAGAGCTGCATTGAAAGAAAATCATTACTCCAAATGTGGCAGTTTCCAAAATACATTGAAAAGGGGTTGAGCAGTATCTATTTTTCTAATTCATAGAATGCCAAGGAAAAATGCGGTAATTATTTTTTTTGCTCTATTCAGGATTGGATTCCAAGTTTCTAGAATTTGTTGTCTTGTGGATTTTCACTCACCATAGAAAAGACATTTATGAACTTTCCAAGAACTGGCTAATGATATTGGCTTATGGCCTTGATTGGATGCTATGAAGGAGTGTACAAATAGGGTTTGTGTTCATGACCACTGGCTTAAAAGAGCAGTGTTCTTACTCCTGAGATATGGAGTCCTGATTCAGAAGTTGGGGGATATTTTATTTTGCAAACTCAGTATATGAAAAAATGTTGACCAAAGAAAAAAATACATATAATATTGATGTCTGAAGTAGTATTTAAGTCCATATTTTTAGGAAAGATTGCAACATTTTCTTTGATTGATATAAAGCAGAAATAATGGAAGGTTGATTATTCTTCAAAGTGGTTTGTGAAACAGATTTGCAGTGAATATCTTAAGTATTTCTCTTCACAAGCAACAAGGAAGAGACATTGTAGAACAAAGAAGAAAAGGAAGAACACTGTCAGAAGTGAGATTTGAACCCACGCCTCCAGAGGAGACTGCGACCTGAACGCAGCGCCTTAGACCGCTCGGCCATCCTGACACATAAAAAACTACGTTTCATAAAAATTGGATAAAACTAATTAACCAAAACTACTTTTTCAAAGGTGCAATGTCTATGCTGCTGTTGAAACTATTGATTCAAATATTAGTAATAAATTGCTTTTTCAATTATTTTTCAAAGATGCTTAAGGTTGGATAAATCAAAAAGATATTGTAAAAATAACATTAACACGGAATTACCTATAGTTTAGGATTTTCCAAATATTTGAGAAAATGCTTGACACAAATAACATCTTCACATGCTCTACAATTAATGCCTGAATTTTGTATTGATTGATTGAGAGCTGCATTGAAAGAAAATCATTACTCCAAATGTGGCAGTTTCCAAAATACATTGAAAAGGGGATGTGCAGTATCTATTTTTCTAATTCATAGAATGCCAAGGAAAAATGCGGTAATTATTTTTTTTGCTCTATTCAGGATTGGATTCCAAGTGTCTAGAATTTGTTGTCTTGTGGATTTTCACTCACCATAGAAAAGACATTTATGAACTTTCCAAGAACTGGCTAATGATATTGGCTTATGGCCTTGATTGGATGCTATGAAGGAGTGTACAAGTAGGGTTTGTGTTCAACACCACTGGCTTAAAAGAGCAGTGTTCTTACTCCTGAGATATGGAGCCCTGATTCAGAAGTTGGGGGATATTTTATTTTGCAAACTCAGTATATGAAAAAATGTTGACCAAAGAAAAAAATACATATAATATTGATGTCTGAAGTAGTATTTCAGTCCATATTTTTAGGGAAGATTGCAACATTTTCTTTGATTGATATAAAGCAGAAATAATGGAAGGTTGATTATTCTTCAAAGTGGTTTGTGAAACAGATTTGCAGTGAATATCTTAAGTATTTCTCTTCACAAGCAACAAGGAAGAGACATTGTAGAACAAAGAAGAAAAGGAAGAACACTGTCAGAAGTGGGATTTGAACCCACGCCTCCAGAGGAGACTGCAACCTGAACGCAGCGCCTTAGACCGCTCGGCCATCCTGACACATAAAAAACTACGTTTCATAAAAATTGGATAAAACTAATTAACCAAAACTACTTTTTCAAAGGTGCAATGTCCATGCTGCTGTTGAAACTATTGATTCAAATATTAGTAATAAATTGCTTTTTCAATTATTTTTCAAAGATGCTTAAGGTTGGATAAATCAAAAAGATATTGTAAAAATAACATTAACACGGAATTACCTATAGTTTAGGATTTTCCAAATATTTGAGAAAATGCTTGACACAAATAACATCTTCACATGCTCTACAATTAATGCCTGAATTTTGTATTGATTGATTGAGAGCTGCATTGAAAGAAAATCATTACTCCAAATGTGGCAGTTTCCAAAATACATTGAAAAGGGGATGTGCAGTATCTATTTTTCTAATTCATAGAATGCCAAGGAAAAATGTGGTAATTATTTTTTTTGCTCTATTCAGGATTGGATTCCAAGTGTCTAGAATTTGTTGTCTTGTGGATTTTCACTCACCATAGAAAAGACATTTATGAACTTTCCAAGAACTGGCTAATGATATTGGCTTATGGCCTTGATTGGATGCTATGAAGGAGTGTACAAGTAGGGTTTGTGTTCATGACCACTGGCTTAAAAGAGCAGTGTTCTTACTCCTGAGATATGGAGCCCTGATTCAGAAGTTGGGGGATATTTTATTTTGCAAACTCAGTATATGAAAAAATGTTGACCAAAGAAAAAAATACATATAATATTGATGTCTGAAGTAGTATTTAAGTCCATATTTTTAGGAAAGATTGCAACATTTTCTTTGATTGATATAAAGCAGAAATAATGGAAGGTTGATTATTCTTCAAAGTGGTTTGTGAAACAGATTTGCAGTGAATATCTTAAGTATTTCTCTTCACAAGCAACAAGGAAGAGACATTGTAGAACAAAGAAGAAAAGGAAGAACACTGTCAGAAGTGGGATTTGAACCCACGCCTCCAGAGGAGACTGCGACCTGAACGCAGCGCCTTAGACCGCTCGGCCATCCCGACACATGAAAAACTACGTTTCATAAAAATTGGATAAAACTAATTAACCAAAACTACTTTTTCAAAGGTGCAATGTCCATGCTGCTGTTGAAACTATTGATTCAAATATTAGTAATAAATTGCTTTTTCAATTATTTTTCAAAGATGCTTAAGGTTGGATAAATCAAAAAGATATTGTAAAAATAACATTAACACGGAATTACCTATAGTTTAGGATTTTCCAAATATTTGAGAAAATGCTTGACACAAATAACATCTTCACATGCTCTACAATTAATGCCTGAATTTTGTATTGATTGATTGAGAGCTGCATTGAAAGAAAATCATTACTCCAAATGTGGCAGTTTCCAAAATACATTGAAAAGGGGATGTGCAGTATCTATTTTTCTAATTCATAGAATGCCAAGGAAAAATGCGGTAATTATTTTTTTTGCTCTATTCAGGATTGGATTCCAAGTGTCTAGAATTTGTTGTCTTGTGGATTTTCACTCACCATAGAAAAGACATTTATGAACTTTCCAAGAACTGGCTAATGATATTGGCTTATGGCCTTGATTGGATGCTATGAAGGAGTGTACAAGTAGGGTTTGTGTTCAACACCACTGGCTTAAAAGAGCAGTGTTCTTACTCCTGAGATATGGAGCCCTGATTCAGAAGTTGGGGGATATTTTATTTTGCAAACTCAGTATATGAAAAAATGTTGACCAAAGAAAAAAATACATATAATATTGATGTCTGAAGTAGTATTTCAGTCCATATTTTTAGGGAAGATTGCAACATTTTCTTTGATTGATATAAAGCAGAAATAATGGAAGGTTGATTATTCTTCAAAGTGGTTTGTGAAACAGATTTGCAGTGAATATCTTAAGTATTTCTCTTCACAAGCAACAAGGAAGAGACATTGTAGAACAAAGAAGAAAAGGAAGAACACTGTCAGAAGTGGGATTTGAACCCACGCCTCCAGAGGAGACTGCAACCTGAACGCAGCGCCTTAGACCGCTCGGCCATCCTGACACATAAAAAACTAAGTTTCATAAAAATTGGATAAAACTAATTAACCAAAACTACTTTTTCAAAGGTGCAATGTCCATGCTGCTGTTGAAACTATTGATTCAAATATTAGTAATAAATTGCTTTTTCAATTATTTTTCAAAGATGCTTAAAGTTGGATAAATCAAAAAGATATTGTAAAAATAACATTAACACGGAATTACCTATAGTTTAGGATTTTCCAAATATTTGAGAAAATGCTTGATACAAATAACATCTTCACATGCTCTACAATTAATGCCTGAATTTTGGATTGATTGATTGAGAGCTGCATTGAAAGAAAATCATTACTCCAAATGTGGCAGTTTCCAAAATACATTGAAAAGGGGTTGTGCAGTATCTATTTTTCTAATTCATAGAATGCCAAGGAAAAATGCGGTAATTATTTTTTTTGCTCTATTCAGGATTGGATTCCAAGTTTCTAGAATTTGTTGTCTGGATTTTCACTCACCATAGAAAAGACATTTATGAACTTTCCAAGAACTGGCTAATGATATTGGCTTATGGCCTTGATTGGATGCTATGAAGGAGTGTACAAGTAGGGTTTGTGTTCATGACCACTGGCTTAAAAGAGCAGTGTTCTTACTCCTGAGATATGGAGCCCTGATTCAGAAGTTGGGGGATATTTTATTTTGCAAACTCAGTATATGAAAAAATGTTGACCAAAGAAAAAAATACATATAATATTGATGTCTGAAGTAGTATTTAAGTCCATATTTTTAGGAAAGATTGCAACATTTTCTTTGATTGATATAAAGCAGAAATAATGGAAGGTTGATTATTCTTCAAAGTGGTTTGTGAAACAGATTTGCAGTGAATATCTTAAGTATTTCTCTTCACAAGCAACAAGGAAGAGACATTGTAGAACAAAGACGAAAAGGAAGAACACTGTCAGAAGTGGGATTTGAACCCACGCCTCCAGAGGAGACTGCGACCTGAACGCAGCGCCTTAGACCGCTCGGCCATCCTGACACATAAAAAACTACGTTTCATAAAAATTGGATAAAACTAATTAACCAAAACTACTTTTTCAAAGGTGCAATGTCCATGCTGCTGTTGAAACTATTGATTCAAATATTAGTAATAAATTGCTTTTTCAATTATTTTTCAAAGATGCTTAAGGTTGGATAAATCAAAAAGATATTGTAAAAATAACATTAACACGGAATTACCTATAGTTTAGGATTTTCCAAATATTTGAGAAAATGCTTGACACAAATAACATCTTCACATGCTCTACAATTAATGCCTGAATTTTGTATTGATTGATTGAGAGCTGCATTGAAAGAAAATCATTACTCCAAATGTGGCAGTTTCCAAAATACATTGAAAAGGGGATGTGCAGTATCTATTTTTCTAATTCATAGAATGCCAAGGAAAAATGCGGTAATTATTTTTTTTGCTCTATTCAGGATTGGATTCCAAGTGTCTAGAATTTGTTGTCTTGTGGATTTTCACTCACCATAGAAAAGACATTTATGAACTTTCCAAGAACTGGCTAATGATATTGGCTTATGGCCTTGATTGGATGCTATGAAGGAGTGTACAAGTAGGGTTTGTGTTCAACACCACTGGCTTAAAAGAGCAGTGTTCTTACTCCTGAGATATGGAGCCCTGATTCAGAAGTTGGGGGATATTTTATTTTGCAAACTCAGTATATGAAAAAATGTTGACCAAAGAAAAAAAAACATATAATATTGATGTCTGAAGTAGTATTTAAGTCCATATTTTTAGGGAAGATTGCAACATTTTCTTTGATTGATATAAAGCAGAAATAATGGAAGGTTGATTATTCTTCAAAGTGGTTTGTGAAACAGATTTGCAGTGAATATCTTAAGTATTTCTCTTCACAAGCAACAAGGAAGAGACATTGTAGAACAAAGAAGAAAAGGAAGAACACTGTCAGAAGTGGGATTTGAACCCACGCCTCCAGAGGAGACTGCGACCTGAACGCAGCGCCTTAGACCGCTCGGCCATCCTGACACAAAAAAAACTAAGTTTCATAAAAATTGGATAAAACTAATTAACCAAAACTACTTTTTCAAAGGTGCAATGTCCATGCTGCTGTTGAAACTATTGATTCAAATATTAGTAATAAATTGCTTTTTCAATTATTTTTCAAAGATGCTTAAAGTTGGATAAATCAAAAAGATATTGTAAAAATAACATTAACACGGAATTACCTATAGTTTAGGATTTTCCAAATATTTGAGAAAATGCTTGATACAAATAACATCTTCACATGCTCTACAATTAATGCCTGAATTTTGGATTGATTGATTGAGAGCTGCATTGAAAGAAAATCATTACTCCAAATGTGGCAGTTTCCAAAATACATTGAAAAGGGGTTGAGCAGTATCTATTTTTCTAATTCATAGAATGCCAAGGAAAAATGCGGTAATTATTTTTTTTGCTCTATTCAGGATTGGATTCCAAGTTTCTAGAATTTGTTGTCTTGTGGATTTTCACTCACCATAGAAAAGACATTTATGAACTTTCCAATAACTGGCTAATGATATTGGCTTATGGCCTTGATTGGATGCTATGAAGGAGTGTACAAGTAGGGTTTGTGTTCATGACCACTGGCTTAAAAGAGCAGTGTTCTTACTCCTGAGATATGGAGCCCTGATTCAGAAGTTGGGGGATATTTTATTTTGCAAACTCAGTATATGAAAAAATGTTGACCAAAGAAAAAAATACATATAATATTGATGTCTGAAGTAGTATTTAAGTCCATATTTTTAGGAAAGATTGCAACATTTTCTTTGATTGATATAAAGCAGAAATAATGGAAGGTTGATTATTCTTCAAAGTGGTTTGTGAAACAGATTTGCAGTGAATATCTTAAGTATTTCTCTTCACAAGCAACAAGGAAGAGACATTGTAGAACAAAGACGAAAAGGAAGAACACTGTCAGAAGTGGGATTTGAACCCACGCCTCCAGAGGAGACTGCGACCTGAACGCAGCGCCTTAGACCGCTCGGCCATCCTGACACATAAAAAACTACGTTTCATAAAAATTGGATAAAACTAATTAACCAAAACTACTTTTTCAAAGGTGCAATGTCCATGCTGCTGTTGAAACTATTGATTCAAATATTAGTAATAAATTGCTTTTTCAATTATTTTTCAAAGATGCTTAAGGTTGGATAAATCAAAAAGATATTGTAAAAATAACATTAACACGGAATTACCTATAGTTTAGGATTTTCCAAATATTTGAGAAAATGCTTGACACAAATAACATCTTCACATGCTCTACAATTAATGCCTGAATTTTGTATTGATTGATTGAGAGCTGCATTGAAAGAAAATCATTACTCCAAATGTGGCAGTTTCCAAAATACATTGAAAAGGGGTTGTGCAGTATCTATTTTTCTAATTCATAGAATGCCAAGGAAAAATGCGGTAATTATTTTTTTTGCTCTATTCAGGATTGGATTCCAAGTTTCTAGAATTTGTTGTCTTGTGGATTTTCACTCACCATAGAAAAGACATTTATGAACTTTCCAAGAACTGGCTAATGATATTGGCTTATGGCCTTGATTGGATGCTATGAAGGAGTGTACAAGTAGGGTTTGTGTTCAACACCACTGGCTTAAAAGAGCAGTGTTCTTACTCCTGAGATATGGAGCCCTGATTCAGAAGTTGGGGGATATTTTATTTTGCAAACTCAGTATATGAAAAAATGTTGACCAAAGAAAAAAATACATATAATATTGATGTCTGAAGTAGTATTTAAGTCCATATTTTTAGGGAAGATTGCAACATTTTCTTTGATTGATATAAAGCAGAAATAATGGAAGGTTGATTATTCTTCAAAGTGGTTTGTGAAACAGATTTGCAGTGAATATCTTAAGTATTTCTCTTCACAAGCAACAAGGAAGAGACATTGTAGAACAAAGAAGAAAAGGAAGAACACTGTCAGAAGTGGGATTTGAACCCACGCCTCCAGAGGAGACTGCGACCTGAACGCAGCGCCTTAGACCGCTCGGCCATCCTGACACAAAAAAAACTAAGTTTCATAAAAATTGGATAAAACTAATTAACCAAAACTACTTTTTCAAAGGTGCAATGTCCATGCTGCTGTTGAAACTATTGATTCAAATATTAGTAATAAATTGCTTTTTCAATTATTTTTCAAAGATGCTTAAAGTTGGATAAATCAAAAAGATATTGTAAAAATAACATTAACACGGAATTACCTATAGTTTAGGATTTTCCAAATATTTGAGAAAATGCTTGATACAAATAACATCTTCACATGCTCTACAATTAATGCCTGAATTTTGGATTGATTGATTGAGAGCTGCATTGAAAGAAAATCATTACTCCAAATGTGGCAGTTTCCAAAATACATTGAAAAGGGGTTGAGCAGTATCTATTTTTCTAATTCATAGAATGCCAAGGAAAAATGCGGTAATTATTTTTTTTGCTCTATTCAGGATTGGATTCCAAGTTTCTAGAATTTGTTGTCTTGTGGATTTTCACTCACCATAGAAAAGACATTTATGAACTTTCCAAGAACTGGCTAATGATATTGGCTTATGGCCTTGATTGGATGCTATGAAGGAGTGTACAAGTAGGGTTTGTGTTCATGACCACTGGCTTAAAAGAGCAGTGTTCTTACTCCTGAGATATGGAGCCCTGATTCAGAAGTTGGGGGATATTTTATTTTGCAAACTCAGTATATGAAAAAATGTTGACCAAAGAAAAAAATACATATAATATTGATGTCTGAAGTAGTATTTAAGTCCATATTTTTAGGAAAGATTGCAACATTTTCTTTGATTGATATAAAGCAGAAATAATGGAAGGTTGATTATTCTTCAAAGTGGTTTGTGAAACAGATTTGCAGTGAATATCTTAAGTATTTCTCTTCACAAGCAACAAGGAAGAGACATTGTAGAACATAGACGAAAAGGAAGAACACTGTCAGAAGTGGGATTTGAACCCACGCCTCCAGAGGAGACTGCGACCTGAACGCAGCGCCTTAGACCGCTCGGCCATCCTGACACATAAAAAACTACGTTTCATAAAAATTGGATAAAACTAATTAACCAAAACTACTTTTTCAAAGGTGCAATGTCCATGCTGCTGTTGAAACTATTGATTCAAATATTAGTAATAAATTGCTTTTTCAATTATTTTTCAAAGATGCTTAAGGTTGGATAAATCAAAAAGATATTGTAAAAATAACATTAACACGGAATTACCTATAGTTTAGGATTTTCCAAATATTTGAGAAAATGCTTGACACAAATAACATCTTCACATGCTCTACAATTAATGCCTGAATTTTGTATTGATTGATTGAGAGCTGCATTGAAAGAAAATCATTACTCCAAATGTGGCAGTTTCCAAAATACATTGAAAAGGGGTTGTGCAGTATCTATTTTTCTAATTCATAGAATGCCAAGGAAAAATGCGGTAATTATTTTTTTTGCTCTATTCAGGATTGGATTCCAAGTTTCTAGAATTTGTTGTCTTGTGGATTTTCACTCACCATAGAAAAGACATTTATGAACTTTCCAAGAACTGGCTAATGATATTGGCTTATGGCCTTGATTGGATGCTATGAAGGAGTGTACAAGTAGGGTTTGTGTTCATGACCACTGGCTTAAAAGAGCAGTGTTCTTACTCCTGAGATATGGAGCCCTGATTCAGAAGTTGGGGGATATTTTATTTTGCAAACTCAGTATATGAAAAAATGTTGACCAAAGAAAAAAATACATATAATATTGATGTCTGAAGTAGTATTTAAGTCCATATTTTTAGGGAAGATTGCAACATTTTCTTTGATTGATATAAAGCAGAAATAATGGAAGGTTGATTATTCTTCAAAGTGGTTTGTGAAACAGATTTGCAGTGAATATCTTAAGTATTTCTCTTCACAAGCAACAAGGAAGAGACATTGTAGAACAAAGACGAAAAGGAAGAACACTGTCAGAAGTGAGATTTGAACCCACGCCTCCAGAGGAGACTGCGACCTGAACGCAGCGCCTTAGACCGCTCGGCCATCCTGACACATAAAAAACTACGTTTCATAAAAATTGGATAAAACTAATTAACCAAAACTACTTTTTCAAAGGTGCAATGTCCATGCTGCTGTTGAAACTATTGATTCAAATATTAGTAATAAATTGCTTTTTCAATTATTTTTCAAAGATGCTTAAAGTTGGATAAATCAAAAAGATATTGTAAAAATAACATTAACACGGAATTACCTATAGTTTAGGATTTTCCAAATATTTGAGAAAATGCTTGATACAAATAACATCTTCACATGCTCTACAATTAATGCCTGAATTTTGGATTGATTGATTGAGAGCTGCATTGAAAGAAAATCATTACTCCAAATGTGGCAGTTTCCAAAATACATTGAAAAGGGATTGAGCAGTATCTATTTTTCTAATTCATAGAATGCCAAGGAAAAATGCGGTAATTATTTTTTTTGCTCTATTCAGGATTGGATTCCAAGTTTCTAGAATTTGTTGTCTTGTGGATTTTCACTCACCATAGAAAAGACATTTATGAACTTTCCAAGAACTGGCTAATGATATTGGCTTATGGCCTTGATTGGATGCTATGAAGGAGTGTACAAATAGGGTTTGTGTTCATGACCACTGGCTTAAAAGAGCAGTGTTCTTACTCCTGAGATATGGAGTCCTGATTCAGAAGTTGGGGGATATTTTATTTTGCAAACTCAGTATATGAAAAAATGTTGACCAAAGAAAAAAATACATATAATATTGATGTCTGAAGTAGTATTTAAGTCCATATTTTTAGGAAAGATTGCAACATTTTCTTTGATTGATATAAAGCAGAAATAATGGAAGGTTGATTATTCTTCAAAGTGGTTTGTGAAACAGATTTGCAGTGAATATCTTAAGTATTTCTCTTCACAAGCAACAAGGAAGAGACATTGTAGAACAAAGACGAAAAGGAAGAACACTGTCAGAAGTGAGATTTGAACCCACGCCTCCAGAGGAGACTGCGACCTGAACGCAGCGCCTTAGACCGCTCGGCCATCCTGACACATAAAAAACTACGTTTCATAAAAATTGGATAAAACTAATTAACCAAAACTACTTTTTCAAAGGTGCAATGTCTATGCTGCTGTTGAAACTATTGATTCAAATATTAGTAATAAATTGCTTTTTCAATTATTTTTCAAAGATGCTTAAAGTTGGATAAATCAAAAAGATATTGTAAAAATAACATTAACACGGAATTACCTATAGTTTAGGATTTTCCAAATATTTGAGAAAATGCTTGACACAAATAACATCTTCACATGCTCTACAATTAATGCCTGAATTTTGTATTGATTGATTGAGAGCTGCATTGAAAGAAAATCATTACTCCAAATGTGGCAGTTTCCAAAATACATTGAAAAGGGGATGTGCAGTATCTATTTTTCTAATTCATAGAATGCCAAGGAAAAATGCGGTAATTATTTTTTTTGCTCTATTCAGGATTGGATTCCAAGTGTCTAGAATTTGTTGTCTTGTGGATTTTCACTCACCATAGAAAAGACATTTATGAACTTTCCAAGAACTGGCTAATGATATTGGCTTATGGCCTTGATTGGATGCTATGAAGGAGTGTACAAGTAGGGTTTGTGTTCATGACCACTGGCTTAAAAGAGCAGTGTTCTTACTCCTGAGATATGGAGCCCTGATTCAGAAGTTGGGGGATATTTTATTTTGCAAACTCAGTATATGAAAAAATGTTGACCAAAGAAAAAAATACATATAATATTGATGTCTGAAGTAGTATTTAAGTCCATATTTTTAGGGAAGATTGCAACATTTTCTTTGATTGATATAAAGCAGAAATAATGGAAGGTTGATTATTCTTCAAAGTGGTTTGTGAAACAGATTTGCAGTGAATATCTTAAGTATTTCTCTTCACAAGCAACAAGGAAGAGACATTGTAGAACAAAGACGAAAAGGAAGAACACTGTCAGAAGTGAGATTTGAACCCACGCCTCCAGAGGAGACTGCGACCTGAACGCAGCGCCTTAGACCGCTCGGCCATCCTGACACATAAAAAACTACGTTTCATAAAAATTGGATAAAACTAATTAACCAAAACTACTTTTTCAAAGGTGCAATGTCCATGCTGCTGTTGAAACTATTGATTCAAATATTAGTAATAAATTGCTTTTTCAATTATTTTTCAAAGATGCTTAAAGTTGGATAAATCAAAAAGATATTGTAAAAATAACATTAACACGGAATTACCTATAGTTTAGGATTTTCCAAATATTTGAGAAAATGCTTGATACAAATAACATCTTCACATGCTCTACAATTAATGCCTGAATTTTGGATTGATTGATTGAGAGCTGCATTGAAAGAAAATCATTACTCCAAATGTGGCAGTTTCCAAAATACATTGAAAAGGGGTTGAGCAGTATCTATTTTTCTAATTCATAGAATGCCAAGGAAAAATGCGGTAATTATTTTTTTTGCTCTATTCAGGATTGGATTCCAAGTTTCTAGAATTTGTTGTCTTGTGGATTTTCACTCACCATAGAAAAGACATTTATGAACTTTCCAAGAACTGGCTAATGATATTGGCTTATGGCCTTGATTGGATGCTATGAAGGAGTGTACAAGTAGGGTTTGTGTTCAACACCACTGGCTTAAAAGAGCAGTGTTCTTACTCCTGAGATATGGAGCCCTGATTCAGAAGTTGGGGGATATTTTATTTTGCAAACTCAGTATATGAAAAAATGTTGACCAACGAAAAAAATACATATAATATTGATGTCTGAAGTAGTATTTAAGTCCATATTTTTAGGGAAGATTGCAACATTTTCTTTGATTGATATAAAGCAGAAATAATGGAAGGTTGATTATTCTTCAAAGTGGTTTGTGAAACAGATTTGCAGTGAATATCTTAAGTATTTCTCTTCACAAGCAACAAGGAAGAGACATTGTAGAACAAAGAAGAAAAGGAAGAACACTGTCAGAAGTGGGATTTGAACCCACGCCTCCAGAGGAGACTGCGACCTGAACGCAGCGCCTTAGACCGCTCGGCCATCCTGACACATAAAAAACTACGTTTCATAAAAATTGGATAAAACTAATTAACCAAAACTACTTTTTCAAAGGTGCAATGTCCATGCTGCTGTTGAAACTATTGATTCAAATATTAGTAATAAATTGCTTTTTCAATTATTTTTCAAAGATGCTTAAAGTTGGATAAATCAAAAAGATATTGTAAAAATAACATTAACACGGAATTACCTATAGTTTAGGATTTTCCAAATATTTGAGAAAATGCTTGATACAAATAACATCTTCACATGCTCTACAATTAATGCCTGAATTTTGGATTGATTGATTGAGAGCTGCATTGAAAGAAAATCATTACTCCAAATGTGGCAGTTTCCAAAATACATTGAAAAGGGGTTGAGCAGTATCTATTTTTCTAATTCATAGAATGCCAAGGAAAAATGCGGTAATTATTTTTTTTGCTCTATTCAGGATTGGATTCCAAGTTTCTAGAATTTGTTGTCTTGTGGATTTTCACTCACCATAGAAAAGACATTTATGAACTTTCCAAGAACTGGCTAATGATATTGGCTTATGGCCTTGATTGGATGCTATGAAGGAGTGTACAAATAGGGTTTGTGTTCATGACCACTGGCTTAAAAGAGCAGTGTTCTTACTCCTGAGATATGGAGTCCTGATTCAGAAGTTGGGGGATATTTTATTTTGCAAACTCAGTATATGAAAAAATGTTGACCAAAGAAAAAAATACATATAATATTGATGTCTGAAGTAGTATTTAAGTCCATATTTTTAGGAAAGATTGCAACATTTTCTTTGATTGATATAAAGCAGAAATAATGGAAGGTTGATTATTCTTCAAAGTGGTTTGTGAAACAGATTTGCAGTGAATATCTTAAGTATTTCTCTTCACAAGCAACAAGGAAGAGACATTGTAGAACAAAGAAGAAAAGGAAGAACACTGTCAGAAGTGAGATTTGAACCCACGCCTCCAGAGGAGACTGCGACCTGAACGCAGCGCCTTAGACCGCTCGGCCATCCTGACACATAAAAAACTACGTTTCATAAAAATTGGATAAAACTAATTAACCAAAACTACTTTTTCAAAGGTGCAATGTCTATGCTGCTGTTGAAACTATTGATTCAAATATTAGTAATAAATTGCTTTTTCAATTATTTTTCAAAGATGCTTAAGGTTGGATAAATCAAAAAGATATTGTAAAAATAACATTAACACGGAATTACCTATAGTTTAGGATTTTCCAAATATTTGAGAAAATGCTTGACACAAATAACATCTTCACATGCTCTACAATTAATGCCTGAATTTTGTATTGATTGATTGAGAGCTGCATTGAAAGAAAATCATTACTCCAAATGTGGCAGTTTCCAAAATACATTGAAAAGGGGATGTGCAGTATCTATTTTTCTAATTCATAGAATGCCAAGGAAAAATGCGGTAATTATTTTTTTTGCTCTATTCAGGATTGGATTCCAAGTGTCTAGAATTTGTTGTCTTGTGGATTTTCACTCACCATAGAAAAGACATTTATGAACTTTCCAAGAACTGGCTAATGATATTGGCTTATGGCCTTGATTGGATGCTATGAAGGAGTGTACAAGTAGGGTTTGTGTTCAACACCACTGGCTTAAAAGAGCAGTGTTCTTACTCCTGAGATATGGAGCCCTGATTCAGAAGTTGGGGGATATTTTATTTTGCAAACTCAGTATATGAAAAAATGTTGACCAAAGAAAAAAATACATATAATATTGATGTCTGAAGTAGTATTTAAGTCCATATTTTTAGGGAAGATTGCAACATTTTCTTTGATTGATATAAAGCAGAAATAATGGAAGGTTGATTATTCTTCAAAGTGGTTTGTGAAACAGATTTGCAGTGAATATCTTAAGTATTTCTCTTCACAAGCAACAAGGAAGAGACATTGTAGAACAAAGAAGAAAAGGAAGAACACTGTCAGAAGTGGGATTTGAACCCACGCCTCCAGAGGAGACTGCGACCTGAACGCAGCGCCTTAGACCGCTCGGCCATCCTGACACATAAAAAACTAAGTTTCATAAAAATTGGATAAAACTAATTAACCAAAACTACTTTTTCAAAGGTGCAATGTCCATGCTGCTGTTGAAACTATTGATTCAAATATTAGTAATAAATTGCTTTTTCAATTATTTTTCAAAGATGCTTAAAGTTGGATAAATCAAAAAGATATTGTAAAAATAACATTAACACGGAATTATCTATAGTTTAGGATTTTCCAAATATTTGAGAAAATGCTTGATACAAATAACATCTTCACATGCTCTACAATTAATGCCTGAATTTTGGATTGATTGATTGAGAGCTGCATTGAAAGAAAATCATTACTCCAAATGTGGCAGTTTCCAAAATACATTGAAAAGGGGTTGAGCAGTATCTATTTTTCTAATTCATAGAATGCCAAGGAAAAATGCGGTAATTATTTTTTTTGCTCTATTCAGGATTGGATTCCAAGTTTCTAGAATTTGTTGTCTTGTGGATTTTCACTCACCATAGAAAAGACATTTATGAACTTTCCAAGAACTGGCTAATGATATTGGCTTATGGCCTTGATTGGATGCTATGAAGGAGTGTACAAGTAGGGTTTGTGTTCATGACCACTGGCTTAAAAGAGCAGTGTTCTTACTCCTGAGATATGGAGCCCTGATTCAGAAGTTGGGGGATATTTTATTTTGCAAACTCAGTATATGAAAAAATGTTGACCAAAGAAAAAAATACATATAATATTGATGTCTGAAGTAGTATTTAAGTCCATATTTTTAGGAAAGATTGCAACATTTTCTTTGATTGATATAAAGCAGAAATAATGGAAGGTTGATTATTCTTCAAAGTGGTTTGTGAAATATCTTAAGTATTTCTCTTCACAAGCAACAAGGAAGAGACATTGTAGAACAAAGACGAAAAGGAAGAACACTGTCAGAAGTGGGATTTGAACCCACGCCTCCAGAGGAGACTGCGACCTGAACGCAGCGCCTTAGACCGCTCGGCCATCCTGACACATAAAAAACTACGTTTCATAAAAATTGGATAAAACTAATTAACCAAAACTACTTTTTCAAAGGTGCAATGTCCATGCTGCTGTTGAAACTATTGATTCAAATATTAGTAATAAATTGCTTTTTCAATTATTTTTCAAAGATGCTTAAGGTTGGATAAATCAAAAAGATATTGTAAAAATAACATTAACACGGAATTACCTATAGTTTAGGATTTTCCAAATATTTGAGAAAATGCTTGACACAAATAACATCTTCACATGCTCTACAATTAATGCCTGAATTTTGTATTGATTGATTGAGAGCTGCATTGAAAGAAAATCATTACTCCAAATGTGGCAGTTTCCAAAATACATTGAAAAGGGGTTGTGCAGTATCTATTTTTCTAATTCATAGAATGCCAAGGAAAAATGCGGTAATTATTTTTTTTGCTCTATTCAGGATTGGATTCCAAGTTTCTAGAATTTGTTGTCTTGTGGATTTTCACTCACCATAGAAAAGACATTTATGAACTTTCCAAGAACTGGCTAATGATATTGGCTTATGGCCTTGATTGGATGCTATGAAGGAGTGTACAAGTAGGGTTTGTGTTCATGACCACTGGCTTAAAAGAGCAGTGTTCTTACTCCTGAGATATGGAGCCCTGATTCAGAAGTTGGGGGATATTTTATTTTGCAAACTCAGTATATGAAAAAATGTTGACCAAAGAAAAAAATACATATAATATTGATGTCTGAAGTAGTATTTAAGTCCATATTTTTAGGGAAGATTGCAACATTTTCTTTGATTGATATAAAGCAGAAATAATGGAAGGTTGATTATTCTTCAAAGTGGTTTGTGAAACAGATTTGCAGTGAATATCTTAAGTATTTCTCTTCACAAGCAACAAGGAAGAGACATTGTAGAACAAAGAAGAAAAGGAAGAACACTGTCAGAAGTGAGATTTGAACCCACGCCTCCAGAGGAGACTGCGACCTGAACGCAGCGCCTTAGACCGCTCGGCCATCCTGACACATAAAAAACTACGTTTCATAAAAATTGGATAAAACTAATTAACCAAAACTACTTTTTCAAAGGTGCAATGTCTATGCTGCTGTTGAAACTATTGATTCAAATATTAGTAATAAATTGCTTTTTCAATTATTTTTCAAAGATGCTTAAGGTTGGATAAATCAAAAAGATATTGTAAAAATAACATTAACACGGAATTACCTATAGTTTAGGATTTTCCAAATATTTGAGAAAATGCTTGACACAAATAACATCTTCACATGCTCTACAATTAATGCCTGAATTTTGTATTGATTGATTGAGAGCTGCATTGAAAGAAAATCATTACTCCAAATGTGGCAGTTTCCAAAATACATTGAAAAGGGGATGTGCAGTATCTATTTTTCTAATTCATAGAATGCCAAGGAAAAATGCGGTAATTATTTTTTTTGCTCTATTCAGGATTGGATTCCAAGTGTCTAGAATTTGTT
Organism: Taudactylus pleione; assembly: GCA_031769625.1. NCBI lineage: Eukaryota > Metazoa > Chordata > Amphibia > Anura > Myobatrachidae > Taudactylus > Taudactylus pleione. Next base: position 340,322 of record JAUIMM010000176.1, read on the forward strand.
GTCTTGTGGATTTTCACTCACCATAGAAAAGACATTTATGAACTTTCCAAGAACTGGCTAATGATATTGGCTTATGGCCTTGATTGGATGCTATGAAGGAGTGTACAAGTAGGGTTTGTGTTCAACACCACTGGCTTAAAAGAGCAGTGTTCTTACTCCTGAGATATGGAGCCCTGATTCAGAAGTTGGGGGATATTTTATTTTGCAAACTCAGTATATGAAAAAATGTTGACCAAAGAAAAAAATACATATAATATTGATGTCTGAAGTAGTATTTAAGTCCATATTTTTAGGGAAGATTGCAACATTTTCTTTGATTGATATAAAGCAGAAATAATGGAAGGTTGATTATTCTTCAAAGTGGTTTGTGAAACAGATTTGCAGTGAATATCTTAAGTATTTCTCTTCACAAGCAACAAGGAAGAGACATTGTAGAACAAAGAAGAAAAGGAAGAACACTGTCAGAAGTGGGATTTGAACCCACGCCTCCAGAGGAGACTGCGACCTGAACGCAGCGCCTTAGACCGCTCGGCCATCCTGACACATAAAAAACTAAGTTTCATAAAAATTGGATAAAACTAATTAACCAAAACTACTTTTTCAAATGTGCAATGTCCATGCTGCTGTTGAAACTATTGATTCAAATATTAGTAATAAATTGCTTTTTCAATTATTTTTCAAAGATGCTTAAAGTTGGATAAATCAAAAAGATATTGTAAAAATAACATTAACACGGAATTACCTATAGTTTAGGATTTTCCAAATATTTGAGAAAATGCTTGATACAAATAACATCTTCACATGCTCTACAATTAATGCCTGAATTTTGGATTGATTGATTGAGAGCTGCATTGAAAGAAAATCATTACTCCAAATGTGGCAGTTTCCAAAATACATTGAAAAGGGGTTGAGCAGTATCTATTTTTCTAATTCATAGAATGCCAAGGAAAAATGCGGTAATTATTTTTTTTGCTCTATTCAGGATTGGATTCCAAGTTTCTAGAATTTGTTGTCTTGTGGATTTTCACTCACCATAGAAAAGACATTTATGAACTTTCCAAGAACTGGCTAATGATATTGGCTTATGGCCTTGATTGGATGCTATGAAGGAGTGTACAAGTAGGGTTTGTGTTCATGACCACTGGCTTAAAAGAGCAGTGTTCTTACTCCTGAGATATGGAGCCCTGATTCAGAAGTTGGGGGATATTTTATTTTGCAAACTCAGTATATGAAAAAATGTTGACCAAAGAAAAAAATACATATAATATTGATGTCTGAAGTAGTATTTAAGTCCATATTTTTAGGAAAGATTGCAACATTTTCTTTGATTGATATAAAGCAGAAATAATGGAAGGTTGATTATTCTTCAAAGTGGTTTGTGAAACAGATTTGCAGTGAATATCTTAAGTATTTCTCTTCACAAGCAACAAGGAAGAGACATTGTAGAACAAAGACGAAAAGGAAGAACACTGTCAGAAGTGGGATTTGAACCCACGCCTCCAGAGGAGACTGCGACCTGAACGCAGCGCCTTAGACCACTCGGCCATCCTGACACATAAAAAACTACGTTTCATAAAAATTGAATAAAACTAATTAACCAAAACTACTTTTTCAAAGGTGCAATGTCCATGCTGCTGTTGAAACTATTGATTCAAATATTAGTAATAAATTGCTTTTTCAATTATTTTTCAAAGATGCTTAAGGTTGGATAAATCAAAAAGATATTGTAAAAATAACATTAACACGGAATTACCTATAGTTTAGGATTTTCCAAATATTTGAGAAAATGCTTGACACAAATAACATCTTCACATGCTCTACAATTAATGCCTGAATTTTGTATTGATTGATTGAGAGCTGCATTGAAAGAAAATCATTACTCCAAATGTGGCAGTTTCCAAAATACATTGAAAAGGGGTTGTGCAGTATCTATTTTTCTAATTCATAGAATGCCAAGGAAAAATGCGGTAATTATTTTTTTTGCTCTATTCAGGATTGGATTCCAAGTTTCTAGAATTTGTTGTCTTGTGGATTTTCACTCACCATAGAAAAGACATTTATGAACTTTCCAAGAACTGGCTAATGATATTGGCTTATGGCCTTGATTGGATGCTATGAAGGAGTGTACAAGTAGGGTTTGTGTTCATGACCACTGGCTTAAAAGAGCAGTGTTCTTACTCCTGAGATATGGAGCCCTGATTCAGAAGTTGGGGGATATTTTATTTTGCAAACTCAGTATATGAAAAAATGTTGACCAAAGAAAAAAATACATATAATATTGATGTCTGAAGTAGTATTTAAGTCCATATTTTTAGGGAAGATTGCAACATTTTCTTTGATTGATATAAAGCAGAAATAATGGAAGGTTGATTATTCTTCAAAGTGGTTTGTGAAACAGATTTGCAGTGAATATCTTAAGTATTTCTCTTCACAAGCAACAAGGAAGAGACATTGTAGAACAAAGAAGCAAAGGAAGAACACTGTCAGAAGTCTGATTTGAACCCACGCCTCCAGAGGAGACTGCGACCTGAACGCAGCGCCTTAGACCGCTCGGCCATCCTGACACATAAAAAACTAAGTTTCATAAAAATTGGATAAAACTAATTAACCAAAATTACTTTTTCAAAGGTGCAATGTCCATGCTGCTGTTGAAACTATTGATTCAAATATTAGTAATAAATTGCTTTTTCAATTATTTTTCAAAGATGCTTAAAGTTGGATAAATCAAAAAGATATTGTAAAAATAACATTAACACGGAATTAACTATAGTTTAGGATTTTCCAAATATTTGAGAAAATGCTTGATACAAATAACATCTTCACATGCTCTACAATTAATGCCTGAATTTTGTATTGATTGATTGAGAGCTGCATTGAAAGAAAATCATTACTCCAAATGTGGCAGTTTCCAAAATACATTGAAAAGGGGTTGTGCAGTATCTATTTTTCTAATTCATAGAATGCCAAGGAAAAATGCGGTAATTATTTTTTTTGCTCTATTCAGGATTGGATTCCAAGTGTCTAGAATTTGTTGTCTTGTGGATTTTCACTCACAATAGAAAAGACATTTATGAACTTTCCAAGAACTGGCTAATGATATTGGCTTATGGCCTTGATTGGATGCTATGAAGGAGTGTACAAGTAGGGTTTGTGTTCATGACCACTGGCTTAAAAGAGCAGTGTTCTTACTCCTGAGATATGGAGCCCTGATTCAGAAGTTGGGGGATATTTTATTTTGCAAACTCAGTATATGAAAAAATGTTGACCAAAGAAAAAAATACATATAATATTGATGTCTGAAGTAGTATTTAAGTCCATATTTTTAGGAAAGATTGCAACATTTTCTTTGATTGATATAAAGCAGAAATAATGGAAGGTTGATTATTCTTCAAAGTAGTTTGTGAAACAGATTTGCAGTGAATATCTTAAGTATTTCTCTTCACAAGCAACAAGGAAGAGACATTGTAGAACAAAGAAGAAAAGGAAGAACACTGTCAGAAGTGGGATTTGAACCCACGCCTCCAGAGGAGACTGCGACCTGAACGCAGCGCCTTAGACCGCTCGGCCATCCTGACACATAAAAAACTATGTTTCATAAAAATTGGATAAAACTAATTAACCAAAACGACTTTTTCAAAGGTGCAATGTCCATGCTGCTGTTGAAACTATTGATTCAAATATTAGTAATAAATTGCTTTTTCAATTATTTTTCAAAGATGCTTAAGGTTGGATAAATCAAAAAGATATTGTAAAAATAACATTAACATGGAATTACCTATAGTTTAGGATTTTCCAAATATTTGAGAAAATGCTTGACACAAATAACATCTTCACATGCTCTACAATTAATGCCTGAATTTTCTATTGATTGATTGAGAGCTGCATTGAAAGAAAATCATTACTCCAAATGTGGCAGTTTCCAAAATACATTGAAAAGGGGATGTGCAGTATCTATTTTTCTAATTCATAGAATGCCAAGGAAAAATGCGGTAATTATTTTTTTTGCTCTATTCAGGATTGGATTCCAAGTGTCTAGAATTTGTTGTCTTGTGGATTTTCACTCACCATAGAAAAGACATTTATGAACTTTCCAAGAACTGGCTAATGATATTGGCTTATGGCCTTGATTGGATGCTATGAAGGAGTGTACAAGTAGGGTTTGTGTTCATGACCACTGGCTTAAAAGAGCAGTGTTCTTACTCCTGAGATATGGAGCCCTGATTCAGAAGTTGGGGGATATTTTATTTTGCAAACTCAGTATATGAAAAAATGTTGACCAAAGAAAAAAATACATATAATATTGATGTCTGAAGTAGTATTTAAGTCCATATTTTTAGGGAAGATTGCAACATTTTCTTTGATTGATATAAAGCAGAAATAATGGAAGGTTGATTATTCTTCAAAGTGGTTTGTGAAACAGATTTGCAGTGAATATCTTAAGTATTTCTCTTCACAAGCAACAAGGAAGAGACATTGTAGAACAAAGAAGAAAACTGTCAGAAGTGGGATTTGAACCCACGCCTCCAGAGGAGACTGCGACCTGAACGCAGCGCCTTAGACCGCTCGGCCATCCTGACACATAAAAAACTACGTTTCATAAAAATTGGATAAAACTAATTAACCAATACTACTTTTTCAAAGGTGCAATGTCCATGCTGCTGTTGAAACTATTGATTCAAATATTAGTAATAAATTGCTTTTTCAATTATTTTTCAAAGATGCTTAAGGTTGGATAAATCAAAAAGATATTGTAAAAATAACATTAACACGGAATTACCTATAGTTTAGGATTTTCCAAATATTTGAGAAAATGCTTGACACAAATAACATCTTCACATGCTCTACAATTAATGCCTGAATTTTGTATTGATTGATTGAGAGCTGCATTGAAAGAAAATCATTACTCCAAATGTGGCAGTTTCCAAAATACATTGAAAAGGGGTTGTGCAGTATCTATTTTTCTAATTCATAGAATGCCAAGGAAAAATGCGGTAATTATTTTTTTTGCTCTATTCAGGATTGGATTCCAAGTTTCTAGAATTTGTTGTCTTGTGGATTTTCACTCACCATAGAAAAGACATTTATGAACTTTCCAAGAACTGGCTAATGATATTGGCTTATGGCCTTGATTGGATGCTATGAAGGAGTGTACAAGTAGGGTTTGTGTTCATGACCACTGGCTTAAAAGAGCAGTGTTCTTACTCCTGAGATATGGAGCCCTGATTCAGAAGTTGGGGGATATTTTATTTTGCAAACTCAGTATATGAAAAAATGTTGACCAAAGAAAAAAATACATATAATATTGATGTCTGAAGTAGTATTTAAGTCCATATTTTTAGGGAAGATTGCAACATTTTCTTTGATTGATATAAAGCAGAAATAATGGAAGGTTGATTATTCTTCAAAGTGGTTTGTGAAACAGATTTGCAGTGAATATCTTAAGTATTTCTCTTCACAAGCAACAAGGAAGAGACATTGTAGAACAAAGAAGCAAAGGAAGAACACTGTCAGAAGTCTGATTTGAACCCACGCCTCCAGAGGAGACTGCGACCTGAACGCAGCGCCTTAGACCGCTCGGCCATCCTGACACATAAAAAACTAAGTTTCATAAAAATTGGATAAAACTAATTAACCAAAACTACTTTTTCAAAGGTGCAATGTCCATGCTGCTGTTGAAACTATTGATTCAAATATTAGTAATAAATTGCTTTTTCAATTATTTTTCAAAGATGCTTAAAGTTGGATAAATCAAAAAGATATTGTAAAAATAACATTAACACGGAATTATCTATAGTTTAGGATTTTCCAAATATTTGAGAAAATGCTTGATACAAATAACATCTTCACATGCTCTACAATTAATGCCTGAATTTTGGATTGATTGATTGAGAGCTGCATTGAAAGAAAATCATTACTCCAAATGTGGCAGTTTCCAAAATACATTGAAAAGGGGTTGAGCAGTATCTATTTTTCTAATTCATAGAATGCCAAGGAAAAATGCGGTAATTATTTTTTTTGCTCTATTCAGGATTGGATTCCAAGTTTCTAGAATTTGTTGTCTTGTGGATTTTCACTCACCATAGAAAAGACATTTATGAACTTTCCAAGAACTGGCTAATGATATTGGCTTATGGCCTTGATTGGATGCTATGAAGGAGTGTACAAGTAGGGTTTGTGTTCATGACCACTGGCTTAAAAGAGCAGTGTTCTTACTCCTGAGATATGGAGCCCTGATTCAGAAGTTGGGGGATATTTTATTTTGCAAACTCAGTATATGAAAAAATGTTGACCAAAGAAAAAAATACATATAATATTGATGTCTGAAGTAGTATTTAAGTCCATATTTTTAGGAAAGATTGCAACATTTTCTTTGATTGATATAAAGCAGAAATAATGGAAGGTTGATTATTCTTCAAAGTGGTTTGTGAAATATCTTAAGTATTTCTCTTCACAAGCAACAAGGAAGAGACATTGTAGAACAAAGACGAAAAGGAAGAACACTGTCAGAAGTGGGATTTGAACCCACGCCTCCAGAGGAGACTGCGACCTGAACGCAGCGCCTTAGACCGCTCGGCCATCCTGACACATAAAAAACTACGTTTCATAAAAATTGGATAAAACTAATTAACCAAAACTACTTTTTCAAAGGTGCAATGTCCATGCTGCTGTTGAAACTATTGATTCAAATATTAGTAATAAATTGCTTTTTCAATTATTTTTCAAAGATGCTTAAGGTTGGATAAATCAAAAAGATATTGTAAAAATAACATTAACACGGAATTACCTATAGTTTAGGATTTTCCAAATATTTGAGAAAATGCTTGACACAAATAACATCTTCACATGCTCTACAATTAATGCCTGAATTTTGTATTGATTGATTGAGAGCTGCATTGAAAGAAAATCATTACTCCAAATGTGGCAGTTTCCAAAATACATTGAAAAGGGGTTGTGCAGTATCTATTTTTCTAATTCATAGAATGCCAAGGAAAAATGCGGTAATTATTTTTTTTGCTCTATTCAGGATTGGATTCCAAGTTTCTAGAATTTGTTGTCTTGTGGATTTTCACTCACCATAGAAAAGACATTTATGAACTTTCCAAGAACTGGCTAATGATATTGGCTTATGGCCTTGATTGGATGCTATGAAGGAGTGTACAAGTAGGGTTTGTGTTCATGACCACTGGCTTAAAAGAGCAGTGTTCTTACTCCTGAGATATGGAGCCCTGATTCAGAAGTTGGGGGATATTTTATTTTGCAAACTCAGTATATGAAAAAATGTTGACCAAAGAAAAAAATACATATAATATTGATGTCTGAAGTAGTATTTAAGTCCATATTTTTAGGGAAGATTGCAACATTTTCTTTGATTGATATAAAGCAGAAATAATGGAAGGTTGATTATTCTTCAAAGTGGTTTGTGAAACAGATTTGCAGTGAATATCTTAAGTATTTCTCTTCACAAGCAACAAGGAAGAGACATTGTAGAACAAAGAAGAAAAGGAAGAACACTGTCAGAAGTGAGATTTGAACCCACGCCTCCAGAGGAGACTGCGACCTGAACGCAGCGCCTTAGACCGCTCGGCCATCCTGACACATAAAAAACTACGTTTCATAAAAATTGGATAAAACTAATTAACCAAAACTACTTTTTCAAAGGTGCAATGTCTATGCTGCTGTTGAAACTATTGATTCAAATATTAGTAATAAATTGCTTTTTCAATTATTTTTCAAAGATGCTTAAGGTTGGATAAATCAAAAAGATATTGTAAAAATAACATTAACACGGAATTACCTATAGTTTAGGATTTTCCAAATATTTGAGAAAATGCTTGACACAAATAACATCTTCACATGCTCTACAATTAATGCCTGAATTTTGTATTGATTGATTGAGAGCTGCATTGAAAGAAAATCATTACTCCAAATGTGGCAGTTTCCAAAATACATTGAAAAGGGGATGTGCAGTATCTATTTTTCTAATTCATAGAATGCCAAGGAAAAATGCGGTAATTATTTTTTTTGCTCTATTCAGGATTGGATTCCAAGTGTCTAGAATTTGTTGTCTTGTGGATTTTCACTCACCATAGAAAAGACATTTATGAACTTTCCAAGAACTGGCTAATGATATTGGCTTATGGCCTTGATTGGATGCTATGAAGGAGTGTACAAGTAGGGTTTGTGTTCAACACCACTGGCTTAAAAGAGCAGTGTTCTTACTCCTGAGATATGGAGCCCTGATTCAGAAGTTGGGGGATATTTTATTTTGCAAACTCAGTATATGAAAAAATGTTGACCAAAGAAAAAAATACATATAATATTGATGTCTGAAGTAGTATTTAAGTCCATATTTTTAGGGAAGATTGCAACATTTTCTTTGATTGATATAAAGCAGAAATAATGGAAGGTTGATTATTCTTCAAAGTGGTTTGTGAAACAGATTTGCAGTGAATATCTTAAGTATTTCTCTTCACAAGCAACAAGGAAGAGACATTGTAGAACAAAGAAGAAAAGGAAGAACACTGTCAGAAGTGGGATTTGAACCCACGCCTCCAGAGGAGACTGCGACCTGAACGCAGCGCCTTAGACCGCTCGGCCATCCTGACACATAAAAAACTAAGTTTCATAAAAATTGGATAAAACTAATTAACCAAAACTACTTTTTCAAATGTGCAATGTCCATGCTGCTGTTGAAACTATTGATTCAAATATTAGTAATAAATTGCTTTTTCAATTATTTTTCAAAGATGCTTAAAGTTGGATAAATCAAAAAGATATTGTAAAAATAACATTAACACGGAATTACCTATAGTTTAGGATTTTCCAAATATTTGAGAAAATGCTTGATACAAATAACATCTTCACATGCTCTACAATTAATGCCTGAATTTTGGATTGATTGATTGAGAGCTGCATTGAAAGAAAATCATTACTCCAAATGTGGCAGTTTCCAAAATACATTGAAAAGGGGTTGAGCAGTATCTATTTTTCTAATTCATAGAATGCCAAGGAAAAATGCGGTAATTATTTTTTTTGCTCTATTCAGGATTGGATTCCAAGTTTCTAGAATTTGTTGTCTTGTGGATTTTCACTCACCATAGAAAAGACATTTATGAACTTTCCAAGAACTGGCTAATGATATTGGCTTATGGCCTTGATTGGATGCTATGAAGGAGTGTACAAGTAGGGTTTGTGTTCATGACCACTGGCTTAAAAGAGCAGTGTTCTTACTCCTGAGATATGGAGCCCTGATTCAGAAGTTGGGGGATATTTTATTTTGCAAACTCAGTATATGAAAAAATGTTGACCAAAGAAAAAAATACATATAATATTGATGTCTGAAGTAGTATTTAAGTCCATATTTTTAGGGAAGATTGCAACATTTTCTTTGATTGATATAAAGCAGAAATAATGGAAGGTTGATTATTCTTCAAAGTGGTTTGTGAAACAGATTTGCAGTGAATATCTTAAGTATTTCTCTTCACAAGCAACAAGGAAGAGACATTGTAGAACAAAGAAGCAAAGGAAGAACACTGTCAGAAGTCTGATTTGAACCCACGCCTCCAGAGGAGACTGCGACCTGAACGCAGCGCCTTAGACCGCTCGGCCATCCTGACACATAAAAAACTAAGTTTCATAAAAATTGGATAAAACTAATTAACCAAAATTACTTTTTCAAAGGTGCAATGTCCATGCTGCTGTTGAAACTATTGATTCAAATATTAGTAATAAATTGCTTTTTCAATTATTTTTCAAAGATGCTTAAAGTTGGATAAATCAAAAAGATATTGTAAAAATAACATTAACACGGAATTAACTATAGTTTAGGATTTTCCAAATATTTGAGAAAATGCTTGATACAAATAACATCTTCACATGCTCTACAATTAATGCCTGAATTTTGTATTGATTGATTGAGAGCTGCATTGAAAGAAAATCATTACTCCAAATGTGGCAGTTTCCAAAATACATTGAAAAGGGGTTGTGCAGTATCTATTTTTCTAATTCATAGAATGCCAAGGAAAAATGCGGTAATTATTTTTTTTGCTCTATTCAGGATTGGATTCCAAGTGTCTAGAATTTGTTGTCTTGTGGATTTTCACTCACCATAGAAAAGACATTTATGAACTTTCCAAGAACTGGCTAATGATATTGGCTTATGGCCTTGATTGGATGCTATGAAGGAGTGTACAAGTAGGGTTTGTGTTCATGACCACTGGCTTAAAAGAGCAGTGTTCTTACTCCTGAGATATGGAGCCCTGATTCAGAAGTTGGGGGATATTTTATTTTGCAAACTCAGTATATGAAAAAATGTTGACCAAAGAAAAAAATACATATAATATTGATGTCTGAAGTAGTATTTAAGTCCATATTTTTAGGAAAGATTGCAACATTTTCTTTGATTGATATAAAGCAGAAATAATGGAAGGTTGATTATTCTTCAAAGTAGTTTGTGAAACAGATTTGCAGTGAATATCTTAAGTATTTCTCTTCACAAGCAACAAGGAAGAGACATTGTAGAACAAAGAAGAAAAGGAAGAACACTGTCAGAAGTGGGATTTGAACCCACGCCTCCAGAGGAGACTGCGACCTGAACGCAGCGCCTTAGACCGCTCGGCCATCCTGACACATAAAAAACTATGTTTCATAAAAATTGGATAAAACTAATTAACCAAAACGACTTTTTCAAAGGTGCAATGTCCATGCTGCTGTTGAAACTATTGATTCAAATATTAGTAATAAATTGCTTTTTCAATTATTTTTCAAAGATGCTTAAGGTTGGATAAATCAAAAAGATATTGTAAAAATAACATTAACACGGAATTACCTATAGTTTAGGATTTTCCAAATATTTGAGAAAATGCTTGACACAAATAACATCTTCACATGCTCTACAATTAATGCCTGAATTTTCTATTGATTGATTGAGAGCTGCATTGAAAGAAAATCATTACTCCAAATGTGGCAGTTTCCAAAATACATTGAAAAGGGGATGTGCAGTATCTATTTTTCTAATTCATAGAATGCCAAGGAAAAATGCGGTAATTATTTTTTTTGCTCTATTCAGGATTGGATTCCAAGTGTCTAGAATTTGTTGTCTTGTGGATTTTCACTCACCATAGAAAAGACATTTATGAACTTTCCAAGAACTGGCTAATGATATTGGCTTATGGCCTTGATTGGATGCTATGAAGGAGTGTACAAGTAGGGTTTGTGTTCATGACCACTGGCTTAAAAGAGCAGTGTTCTTACTCCTGAGATATGGAGCCCTGATTCAGAAGTTGGGGGATATTTTATTTTGCAAACTCAGTATATGAAAAAATGTTGACCAAAGAAAAAAATACATATAATATTGATGTCTGAAGTAGTATTTAAGTCCATATTTTTAGGGAAGATTGCAACATTTTCTTTGATTGATATAAAGCAGAAATAATGGAAGGTTGATTATTCTTCAAAGTGGTTTGTGAAACAGATTTGCAGTGAATATCTTAAGTATTTCTCTTCACAAGCAACAAGGAAGAGACATTGTAGAACAAAGAAGAAAAGGAAGAACACTGTCAGAAGTGGGATTTGAACCCACGCCTCCAGAGGAGACTGCGACCTGAACGCAGCGCCTTAGACCGCTCGGCCATCCTGACACATAAAAAACTAAGTTTCATAAAAATTGGATAAAACTAATTAACCAAAACTACTTTTTCAAATGTGCAATGTCCATGCTGCTGTTGAAACTATTGATTCAAATATTAGTAATAAATTGCTTTTTCAATTATTTTTCAAAGATGCTTAAAGTTGGATAAATCAAAAAGATATTGTAAAAATAACATTAACACGGAATTACCTATAGTTTAGGATTTTCCAAATATTTGAGAAAATGCTTGATACAAATAACATCTTCACATGCTCTACAATTAATGCCTGAATTTTGGATTGATTGATTGAGAGCTGCATTGAAAGAAAATCATTACTCCAAATGTGGCAGTTTCCAAAATACATTGAAAAGGGGTTGAGCAGTATCTATTTTTCTAATTCATAGAATGCCAAGGAAAAATGCGGTAATTATTTTTTTTGCTCTATTCAGGATTGGATTCCAAGTTTCTAGAATTTGTTGTCTTGTGGATTTTCACTCACCATAGAAAAGACATTTATGAACTTTCCAAGAACTGGCTAATGATATTGGCTTATGGCCTTGATTGGATGCTATGAAGGAGTGTACAAGTAGGGTTTGTGTTCATGACCACTGGCTTAAAAGAGCAGTGTTCTTACTCCTGAGATATGGAGCCCTGATTCAGAAGTTGGGGGATATTTTATTTTGCAAACTCAGTATATGAAAAAATGTTGACCAAAGAAAAAAATACATATAATATTGATGTCTGAAGTAGTATTTAAGTCCATATTTTTAGGGAAGATTGCAACATTTTCTTTGATTGATATAAAGCAGAAATAATGGAAGGTTGATTATTCTTCAAAGTGGTTTGTGAAACAGATTTGCAGTGAATATCTTAAGTATTTCTCTTCACAAGCAACAAGGAAGAGACATTGTAGAACAAAGAAGCAAAGGAAGAACACTGTCAGAAGTCTGATTTGAACCCACGCCTCCAGAGGAGACTGCGACCTGAACGCAGCGCCTTAGACCGCTCGGCCATCCTGACACATAAAAAACTAAGTTTCATAAAAATTGGATAAAACTAATTAACCAAAATTACTTTTTCAAAGGTGCAATGTCCATGCTGCTGTTGAAACTATTGATTCAAATATTAGTAATAAATTGCTTTTTCAATTATTTTTCAAAGATGCTTAAAGTTGGATAAATCAAAAAGATATTGTAAAAATAACATTAACACGGAATTAACTATAGTTTAGGATTTTCCAAATATTTGAGAAAATGCTTGATACAAATAACATCTTCACATGCTCTACAATTAATGCCTGAATTTTGTATTGATTGATTGAGAGCTGCATTGAAAGAAAATCATTACTCCAAATGTGGCAGTTTCCAAAATACATTGAAAAGGGGTTGTGCAGTATCTATTTTTCTAATTCATAGAATGCCAAGGAAAAATGCGGTAATTATTTTTTTTGCTCTATTCAGGATTGGATTCCAAGTGTCTAGAATTTGTTGTCTTGTGGATTTTCACTCACCATAGAAAAGACATTTATGAACTTTCCAAGAACTGGCTAATGATATTGGCTTATGGCCTTGATTGGATGCTATGAAGGAGTGTACAAGTAGGGTTTGTGTTCATGACCACTGGCTTAAAAGAGCAGTGTTCTTACTCCTGAGATATGGAGCCCTGATTCAGAAGTTGGGGGATATTTTATTTTGCAAACTCAGTATATGAAAAAATGTTGACCAAAGAAAAAAATACATATAATATTGATGTCTGAAGTAGTATTTAAGTCCATATTTTTAGGAAAGATTGCAACATTTTCTTTGATTGATATAAAGCAGAAATAATGGAAGGTTGATTATTCTTCAAAGTAGTTTGTGAAACAGATTTGCAGTGAATATCTTAAGTATTTCTCTTCACAAGCAACAAGGAAGAGACATTGTAGAACAAAGAAGAAAAGGAAGAACACTGTCAGAAGTGGGATTTGAACCCACGCCTCCAGAGGAGACTGCGACCTGAACGCAGCGCCTTAGACCGCTCGGCCATCCTGACACATAAAAAACTATGTTTCATAAAAATTGGATAAAACTAATTAACCAAAACGACTTTTTCAAAGGTGCAATGTCCATGCTGCTGTTGAAACTATTGATTCAAATATTAGTAATAAATTGCTTTTTCAATTATTTTTCAAAGATGCTTAAGGTTGGATAAATCAAAAAGATATTGTAAAAATAACATTAACACGGAATTACCTATAGTTTAGGATTTTCCAAATATTTGAGAAAATGCTTGACACAAATAACATCTTCACATGCTCTACAATTAATGCCTGAATTTTCTATTGATTGATTGAGAGCTGCATTGAAAGAAAATCATTACTCCAAATGTGGCAGTTTCCAAAATACATTGAAAAGGGGATGTGCAGTATCTATTTTTCTAATTCATAGAATGCCAAGGAAAAATGCGGTAATTATTTTTTTTGCTCTATTCAGGATTGGATTCCAAGTGTCTAGAATTTGTTGTCTTGTGGATTTTCACTCACCATAGAAAAGACATTTATGAACTTTCCAAGAACTGGCTAATGATATTGGCTTATGGCCTTGATTGGATGCTATGAAGGAGTGTACAAGTAGGGTTTGTGTTCATGACCACTGGCTTAAAAGAGCAGTGTTCTTACTCCTGAGATATGGAGCCCTGATTCAGAAGTTGGGGGATATTTTATTTTGCAAACTCAGTATATGAAAAAATGTTGACCAAAGAAAAAAATACATATAATATTGATGTCTGAAGTAGTATTTAAGTCCATATTTTTAGGGAAGATTGCAACATTTTCTTTGATTGATATAAAGCAGAAATAATGGAAGGTTGATTATTCTTCAAAGTGGTTTGTGAAACAGATTTGCAGTGAATATCTTAAGTATTTCTCTTCACAAGCAACAAGGAAGAGACATTGTAGAACAAAGAAGAAAACTGTCAGAAGTGGGATTTGAACCCACGCCTCCAGAGGAGACTGCGACCTGAACGCAGCGCCTTAGACCGCTCGGCCATCCTGACACATAAAAAACTACGTTTCATAAAAATTGGATAAAACTAATTAACCAATACTACTTTTTCAAAGGTGCAATGTCCATGCTGCTGTTGAAACTATTGATTCAAATATTAGTAATAAATTGCTTTTTCAATTATTTTTCAAAGATGCTTAAGGTTGGATAAATCAAAAAGATATTGTAAAAATAACATTAACACGGAATTACCTATAGTTTAGGATTTTCCAAATATTTGAGAAAATGCTTGACACAAATAACATCTTCACATGCTCTACAATTAATGCCTGAATTTTGTATTGATTGATTGAGAGCTGCATTGAAAGAAAATCATTACTCCAAATGTGGCAGTTTCCAAAATACATTGAAAAGGGGTTGTGCAGTATCTATTTTTCTAATTCATAGAATGCCAAGGAAAAATGCGGTAATTATTTTTTTTGCTCTATTCAGGATTGGATTCCAAGTTTCTAGAATTTGTTGTCTTGTGGATTTTCACTCACCATAGAAAAGACATTTATGAACTTTCCAAGAACTGGCTAATGATATTGGCTTATGGCCTTGATTGGATGCTATGAAGGAGTGTACAAGTAGGGTTTGTGTTCATGACCACTGGCTTAAAAGAGCAGTGTTCTTACTCCTGAGATATGGAGCCCTGATTCAGAAGTTGGGGGATATTTTATTTTGCAAACTCAGTATATGAAAAAATGTTGACCAAAGAAAAAAATACATATAATATTGATGTCTGAAGTAGTATTTAAGTCCATATTTTTAGGGAAGATTGCAACATTTTCTTTGATTGATATAAAGCAGAAATAATGGAAGGTTGATTATTCTTCAAAGTGGTTTGTGAAACAGATTTGCAGTGAATATCTTAAGTATTTCTCTTCACAAGCAACAAGGAAGAGACATTGTAGAACAAAGAAGCAAAGGAAGAACACTGTCAGAAGTCTGATTTGAACCCACGCCTCCAGAGGAGACTGCGACCTGAACGCAGCGCCTTAGACCGCTCGGCCATCCTGACACATAAAAAACTAAGTTTCATAAAAATTGGATAAAACTAATTAACCAAAATTACTTTTTCAAAGGTGCAATGTCCATGCTGCTGTTGAAACTATTGATTCAAATATTAGTAATAAATTGCTTTTTCAATTATTTTTCAAAGATGCTTAAAGTTGGATAAATCAAAAAGATATTGTAAAAATAACATTAACACGGAATTAACTATAGTTTAGGATTTTCCAAATATTTGAGAAAATGCTTGATACAAATAACATCTTCACATGCTCTACAATTAATGCCTGAATTTTGTATTGATTGATTGAGAGCTGCATTGAAAGAAAATCATTACTCCAAATGTGGCAGTTTCCAAAATACATTGAAAAGGGGTTGTGCAGTATCTATTTTTCTAATTCATAGAATGCCAAGGAAAAATGCGGTAATTATTTTTTTTGCTCTATTCAGGATTGGATTCCAAGTGTCTAGAATTTGTTGTCTTGTGGATTTTCACTCACCATAGAAAAGACATTTATGAACTTTCCAAGAACTGGCTAATGATATTGGCTTATGGCCTTGATTGGATGCTATGAAGGAGTGTACAAGTAGGGTTTGTGTTCATGACCACTGGCTTAAAAGAGCAGTGTTCTTACTCCTGAGATATGGAGCCCTGATTCAGAAGTTGGGGGATATTTTATTTTGCAAACTCAGTATATGAAAAAATGTTGACCAAAGAAAAAAATACATATAATATTGATGTCTGAAGTAGTATTTAAGTCCATATTTTTAGGAAAGATTGCAACATTTTCTTTGATTGATATAAAGCAGAAATAATGGAAGGTTGATTATTCTTCAAAGTAGTTTGTGAAACAGATTTGCAGTGAATATCTTAAGTATTTCTCTTCACAAGCAACAAGGAAGAGACATTGTAGAACAAAGAAGAAAAGGAAGAACACTGTCAGAAGTGGGATTTGAACCCACGCCTCCAGAGGAGACTGCGACCTGAACGCAGCGCCTTAGACCGCTCGGCCATCCTGACACATAAAAAACTATGTTTCATAAAAATTGGATAAAACTAATTAACCAAAACTACTTTTTCAAGGGTGCAATGTCCATGCTGCTGTTGAAACTATTGATTCAAATATTAGTAATAAATTGCTTTTTCAATTATTTTTCAAAGATGCTTAAGGTTGGATAAATCAAAAAGATATTGTAAAAATAACATTAACACGGAATTACCTATAGTTTAGGATTTTCCAAATATTTGAGAAAATGCTTGACACAAATAACATCTTCACATGCTCTACAATTAATGCCTGAATTTTGTATTGATTGATTGAGAGCTGCATTGAAAGAAAATCATTACTCCAAATGTGGCAGTTTCCAAAATACATTGAAAAGGGGATGTGCAGTATCTATTTTTCTAATTCATAGAATGCCAAGGAAAAATGCGGTAATTATTTTTTTTGCTCTATTCAGGATTGGATTCCAAGTGTCTAGAATTTGTTGTCTTGTGGATTTTCACTCACCATAGAAAAGACATTTATGAACTTTCCAAGAACTGGCTAATGATATTGGCTTATGGCCTTGATTGGATGCTATGAAGGAGTGTACAAGTAGGGTTTGTGTTCATGACCACTGGCTTAAAAGAGCAGTGTTCTTACTCCTGAGATATGGAGCCCTGATTCAGAAGTTGGGGGATATTTTATTTTGCAAACTCAGTATATGAAAAAATGTTGACCAAAGAAAAAAATACATATAATATTGATGTCTGAAGTAGTATTTAAGTCCATATTTTTAGGGAAGATTGCAACATTTTCTTTGATTGATATAAAGCAGAAATAATGGAAGGTTGATTATTCTTCAAAGTGGTTTGTGAAACAGATTTGCAGTGAATATCTTAAGTATTTCTCTTCACAAGCAACAAGGAAGAGACATTGTAGAACAAAGAAGAAAACTGTCAGAAGAGGGATTTGAACCCACGCCTCCAGAGGAGACTGCGACCTGAACGCAGCGCCTTAGACCGCTCGGCCATCCTGACACATAAAAAACTACGTTTCATAAAAATTGGATAAAACTAATTAACCAATACTACTTTTTCAAAGGTGCAATGTCCATGCTGCTGTTGAAACTATTGATTCAAATATTAGTAATAAATTGCTTTTTCAATTATTTTTCAAAGATGCTTAAGGTTGGATAAATCAAAAAGATATTGTAAAAATAACATTAACACGGAATTACCTATAGTTTAGGATTTTCCAAATATTTGAGAAAATGCTTGACACAAATAACATCTTCTCATGCTCTACAATTAATGCCTGAATTTTGTATTGATTGATTGAGAGCTGCATTGAAAGAAAATCATTACTCCAAATGTGGCAGTTTCCAAAATACATTGAAAAGGGGTTGTGCAGTATCTATTTTTCTAATTCATAGAATGCCAAGGAAAAATGCGGTAATTATTTTTTTTGCTCTATTCAGGATTGGATTCCAAGTTTCTAGAATTTGTTGTCTTGTGGATTTTCACTCACCATAGAAAAGACATTTATGAACTTTCCAAGAACTGGCTAATGATATTGGCTTATGGCCTTGATTGGATGCTATGAAGGAGTGTACAAGTAGGGTTTGTGTTCATGACCACTGGCTTAAAAGAGCAGTGTTCTTACTCCTGAGATATGGAGCCCTGATTCAGAAGTTGGGGGATATTTTATTTTGCAAACTCAGTATATGAAAAAATGTTGACCAAAGAAAAAAATACATATAATATTGATGTCTGAAGTAGTATTTAAGTCCATATTTTTAGGGAAGATTGCAACATTTTCTTTGATTGATATAAAGCAGAAATAATGGAAGGTTGATTATTCTTCAAAGTGGTTTGTGAAACAGATTTGCAGTGAATATCTTAAGTATTTCTCTTCACAAGCAACAAGGAAGAGACATTGTAGAACAAAGAAGAAAAGGAAGAACACTGTCAGAAGTGGGATTTGAACCCACGCCTCCAGAGGAGATTGCAACCTGAACGCAGCGCCTTAGACCGCTCGGCCATCCTGACACGTAAAAAACTATGTTTCATAAAAATTGGATAAAACTAATTAACCAAAACTACTTTTTCAAAGGTGCAATGTCCATGCTGCTGTTGAAACTATTGATTCAAATATTAGTAATAAATTGCTTTTTCAATTATTTTTCAAAGATGCTTAAGGTTGGATAAATCAAAAAGATTTGTAAAAATAACATTAACACGGAATTACCTATAGTTTAGGATTTTCCAATATTTGAGAAAATGCTTGACACAAATAACATCTTCACATGCTCTACAATTAATGCCTGAATTTTGTATTGATTGATTGAGAGCTGCATTGAAAGAAAATCATTACTCCAAATGTGGCAGTTTCCAAAATACATTGAAAAGGGGATGTGCAGTATCTATTTTTCTAATTCATAGAATGCCAAGGAAAAATGCGGTAATTATTTTTTTTGCTCTATTCAGGATTGGATTCCAAGTGTCTAGAATTTGTTGTCTTGTGGATTTTCACTCACCATAGAAAAGACATTTATGAACTTTCCAAGAACTGGCTAATGATATTGGCTTATGGCCTTGATTGGATGCTATGAAGGAGTGTACAAGTAGGGTTTGTGTTCATGACCACTGGCTTAAAAGAGCAGTGTTCTTACTCCTGAGATATGGAGCCCTGATTCAGAAGTTGGGGGATATTTTATTTTGCAAACTCAGTATATGAAAAAATGTTGACCAAAGAAAAAAATACATATAATATTGATGTCTGAAGTAGTATTTAAGTCCATATTTTTAGGGAAGATTGCAACATTTTCTTTGATTGATATAAAGCAGAAATAATGGAAGGTTGATTATTCTTCAAAGTGGTTTGTGAAACAGATTTGCAGTGAATATCTTAAGTATTTCTCTTCACAAGCAACAAGGAAGAGACATTGTAGAACAAAGAAGAAAACTGTCAGAAGTGGGATTTGAACCCACGCCTCCAGAGGAGACTGCGACCTGAACGCAGCGCCTTAGACCGCTCGGCCATCCTGACACATAAAAAACTACGTTTCATAAAAATTGGATAAAACTAATTAACCAAAACTACTTTTTCAAAGGTGCAATGTCCATGCTGCTGTTGAAACTATTGATTCAAATATTAGTAATAAATTGCTTTTTCAATTATTTTTCAAAGATGCTTAAGGTTGGATAAATCAAAAAGATATTGTAAAAATAACATTAACACGGAATTACCTATAGTTTAGGATTTTCCAAATATTTGAGAAAATGCTTGACACAAATAACATTTTCACATGCTCTACAATTAATGCCTGAATTTTGTATTGATTGATTGAGAGCTGCATTGAAAGAAAATCATTACTCCAAATGTGGCAGTTTCCAAAATACATTGAAAAGGGGTTGTGCAGTATCTATTTTTCTAATTCATAGAATGCCAAGGAAAAATGCGGTAATTATTTTTTTTGCTCTATTCAGGATTGGATTCCAAGTTTCTAGAATTTGTTGTCTTGTGGATTTTCACTCACCATAGAAAAGACATTTATGAACTTTCCAAGAACTGGCTAATGATATTGGCTTATGGCCTTGATTGGATGCTATGAAGGAGTGTACAAGTAGGGTTTGTGTTCATGACCACTGGCTTAAAAGAGCAGTGTTCTTACTCCTGAGATATGGAGCCCTGATTCAGAAGTTGGGGGATATTTTATTTTGCAAACTCAGTATATGAAAAAATGTTGACCAAAGAAAAAAATACATATAATATTGATGTCTGAAGTAGTATTTAAGTCCATATTTTTAGGGAAGATTGCAACATTTTCTTTGATTGATATAAAGCAGAAATAATGGAAGGTTGATTATTCTTCAAAGTGGTTTGTGAAACAGATTTGCAGTGAATATCTTAAGTATTTCTCTTCACAAGCAACAAGGAAGAGACATTGTAGAACAAAGAAGAAAAGGAAGAACACTGTCAGAAGTCTGATTTGAACCCAGAGGAGACTGCGACCTGAACGCAGCGCCTTAGACCGCTCGGCCATCCTGACACATAAAAAACTAAGTTTCTTAAAAATTGGATAAAACTAATTAACCAAAATTACTTTTTCAAAGGTGCAATGTCCATGCTGCTGTTGAAACTATTGATTCAAATATTAGTAATAAATTGCTTTTTCAATTATTTTTCAAAGATGCTTAAAGTTGGATAAATCAAAAAGATATTGTAAAAATAACATTAACACGGAATTAACTATAGTTTAGGATTTTCCAAATATTTGAGAAAATGCTTGATACAAATAACATCTTCACATGCTCTACAATTAATGCCTGAATTTTGTATTGATTGATTGAGAGCTGCATTGAAAGAAAATCATTACTCCAAATGTGGCAGTTTCCAAAATACATTGAAAAGGGGTTGTGCAGTATCTATTTTTCTAATTCATAGAATGCCAAGGAAAAATGCGGTAATTATTTTTTTTGCTCTATTCAGGATTGGATTCCAAGTGTCTAGAATTTGTTGTCTTGTGGATTTTCACTCACCATAGAAAAGACATTTATGAACTTTCCAAGAACTGGCTAATGATATTGGCTTATGGCCTTGATTGGATGCTATGAAGGAGTGTACAAGTAGGGTTTGTGTTCATGACCACTGGCTTAAAAGAGCAGTGTTCTTACTCCTGAGATATGGAGCCCTGATTCAGAAGTTGGGGGATATTTTATTTTGCAAACTCAGTATATGAAAAAATGTTGACCAAAGAAAAAAATACATATAATATTGATGTCTGAAGTAGTAATTAAGTCCATATTTTTAGGAAAGATTGCAACATTTTCTTTGATTGATATAAAGCAGAAATAATGGAAGGTTGATTATTCTTCAAAGTAGTTTGTGAAACAGATTTGCAGTGAATATCTTAAGTATTTCTCTTCACAAGCAACAAGGAAGAGACATTGTAGAACAAAGAAGAAAAGGAAGAACACTGTCAGAAGTGGGATTTGAACCCACGCCTCCAGAGGAGACTGCGACCTGAACGCAGCGCCTTAGACCGCTCGGCCATCCTGACACATAAAAAACTACGTTTCATAAAAATTGGATAAAACTAATTAACCAAAACTACTTTTTCAAAGGTGCAATGTCCATGCTGCTGTTGAAACTATTGATTCAAATATTAGTAATAAATTGCTTTTTCAATTATTTTTCAAAGATGCTTAAGGTTGGATAAATCAAAAAGATATTGTAAAAATAACATTAACACGGAATTACCTATAGTTTAGGATTTTCCAATATTTGAGAAAATGCTTGACACAAATAACATCTTCACATGCTCTACAATTAATGCCTGAATTTTGTATTGATTGATTGAGAGCTGCATTGAAAGAAAATCATTACTCCAAATGTGGCAGTTTCCAAAATACATTGAAAAGGGGATGTGCAGTATCTATTTTTCTAATTCATAGAATGCCAAGGAAAAATGCGGTAATTATTTTTTTTGCTCTATTCAGGATTGGATTCCAAGTGTCTAGAATTTGTTGTCTTGTGGATTTTCACTCACCATAGAAAAGACATTTATGAACTTTCCAAGAACTGGCTAATGATATTGGCTTATGGCCTTGATTGGATGCTATGAAGGAGTGTACAAGTAGGGTTTGTGTTCAACACCACTGGCTTAAAAGAGCAGTGTTCTTACTCCTGAGATATGGAGCCCTGATTCAGAAGTTGGGGGATATTTTATTTTGCAAACTCAGTATATGAAAAAATGTTGACCAAAGAAAAAAATACATATAATATTGATGTCTGAAGTAGTATTTAAGTCCATATTTTTAGGGAAGATTGCAACATTTTCTTTGATTGATATAAAGCAGAAATAATGGAAGGTTGATTATTCTTCAAAGTGGTTTGTGAAACAGATTTGCAGTGAATATCTTAAGTATTTCTCTTCACAAGCAACAAGGAAGAGACATTGTAGAACAAAGAAGAAAAGGAAGAACACTGTCAGAAGTGGGATTTGAACCCACGCCTCCAGAGGAGATTGCGACCTGAACGCAGCGCCTTAGACCGCTCGGCCATGCTGACACGTAAAAAACTATGTTTCATAAAAATTGGATAAAACTAATTAACCAAAACTACTTTTTCAAAGGTGCAATGTCCATGCTGCTGTTGAAACTATTGATTCAAATATTAGTAATAAATTGCTTTTTCAATTATTTTTCAAAGATGCTTAAAGTTGGATAAATCAAAAAGATATTGTAAAAATAACATTAACACGGAATTACCTATAGTTTAGGATTTTCCAAATATTTGTGAAAATGCTTGACACAAATAACATCTTCACATGCTCTACAATTAATGCCTGAATTTTGTATTGATTGATTGAGAGCTGCATTGAAAGAAAATCATTACTCCAAATGTGGCAGTTTCCAAAATACATTGAAAAGGGGATGTGCAGTATCTATTTTTCTAATTCATAGAATGCCAAGGAAAAATGCGGTAATTATTTTTTTTGCTCTATTCAGGATTGGATTCCAAGTGTCTAGAATTTGTTGTCTTGTGGATTTTCACTCACCATAGAAAAGACATTTATGAACTTTCCAAGAACTGGCTAATGATATTGGCTTATGGCCTTGATTGGATGCTATGAAGGAGTGTACAAGTAGGGTTTGTGTTCAACACCACTGGCTTAAAAGAGCAGTGTTCTTACTCCTGAGATATGGAGCCCTGATTCAGAAGTTGGGGGATATTTTATTTTGCAAACTCAGTATATGAAAAAATGTTGACCAAAGAAAAAAATACATATAATATTGATGTCTGAAGTAGTATTTAAGTCCATATTTTTAGGGAAGATTGCAACATTTTCTTTGATTGATATAAAGCAGAAATAATGGAAGGTTGATCATTCTTCAAAGTGGTTTGTGAAACAGATTTGCAGTGAATATCTTAAGTATTTCTCTTCACAAGCAACAAGGAAGAGACATTGTAGAACAAAGAAGAAAAGGAAGAACACTGTCAGAAGTGGGATTTGAACCCACGCCTCCAGAGGAGACTGCGACCTGAACGCAGCGCCTTAGACCGCTCGGCCATCCTGACACGTAAAAAACTATGTTTCATAAAAATTGGATAAAACTAATTAACCAAAACTACTTTTTCAAAGGTGCAATGTCCATGCTGCTGTTGAAACTATTGATTCAAATATTAGTAATAAATTGCTTTTTCAATTATTTTTCAAAGATGCTTAAAGTTGGATAAATCAAAAAGATATTGTAAAAATAACATTAACACGGAATTACCTATAGTTTAGGATTTTCCAAATATTTGTGAAAATGCTTGACACAAATAACATCTTCACATGCTCTACAATTAATGCCTGAATTTTGTATTGATTGATTGAGAGCTGCATTGAAAGAAAATCATTACTCCAAATGTGGCAGTTTCCAAAATACATTGAAAAGGGGATGTGCAGTATCTATTTTTCTAATTCATAGAATGCCAAGGAAAAATGCGGTAATTATTTTTTTTGCTCTATTCAGGATTGGATTCCAAGTGTCTAGAATTTGTTGTCTTGTGGATTTTCACTCACCATAGAAAAGACATTTATGAACTTTCCAAGAACTGGCTAATGATATTGGCTTATGGCCTTGATTGGATGCTATGAAGGAGTGTACAAGTAGGGTTTGTGTTCAACACCACTGGCTTAAAAGAGCAGTGTTCTTACTCCTGAGATATGGAGCCCTGATTCAGAAGTTGGGGGATATTTTATTTTGCAAACTCAGTATATGAAAAAATGTTGACCAAAGAAAAAAATACATATAATATTGATGTCTGAAGTAGTATTTAAGTCCATATTTTTAGGGAAGATTGCAACATTTTCTTTGATTGATATAAAGCAGAAATAATGGAAGGTTGATTATTCTTCAAAGTGGTTTGTGAAACAGATTTGCAGTGAATATCTTAAGTATTTCTCTTCACAAGCAACAAGGAAGAGACATTGTAGAACAAAGAAGAAAAGGAAGAACACTGTCAGAAGTGGGATTTGAACCCACGCCTCCAGAGGAGACTGCGACCTGAACGCAGCGCCTTAGACCGCTCGGCCATCCTGACACGTAATAAACTATGTTTCATAAAAATTGGATAAAACTAATTAACCAAAACTACTTTTTCAAAGGTGCAATGTCCATGCTGCTGTTGAAACTATTGATTCAAATATTAGTAATAAATTGCTTTTTCAATTATTTTTCAAAGATGCTTAAAGTTGGATAAATCAAAAAGATATTGTAAAAATAACATTAACACGGAATTACCTATAGTTTAGGATTTTCCAAATATTTGTGAAAATGCTTGACACAAATAACATCTTCACATGCTCTACAATTAATGCCTGAATTTTGTATTGATTGATTGAGAGCTGCATTGAAAGAAAATCATTACTCCAAATGTGGCAGTTTCCAAAATACATTGAAAAGGGGATGTGCAGTATCTATTTTTCTAATTCATAGAATGCCAAGGAAAAATGCGGTAATTATTTTTTTTGCTCTATTCAGGATTGGATTCCAAGTGTCTAGAATTTGTTGTCTTGTGGATTTTCACTCACCATAGAAAAGACATTTATGAACTTTCCAAGAACTGGCTAATGATATTGGCTTATGGCCTTGATTGGATGCTATGAAGGAGTGTACAAGTAGGGTTTGTGTTCAACACCACTGGCTTAAAAGAGCAGTGTTCTTACTCCTGAGATATGGAGCCCTGATTCAGAAGTTGGGGGATATTTTATTTTGCAAACTCAGTATATGAAAAAATGTTGACCAAAGAAAAAAATACATATAATATTGATGTCTGAAGTAGTATTTAAGTCCATATTTTTAGGGAAGATTGCAACATTTTCTTTGATTGATATAAAGCAGAAATAATGGAAGGTTGATTATTCTTCAAAGTGGTTTGTGAAACAGATTTGCAGTGAATATCTTAAGTATTTCTCTTCACAAGCAACAAGGAAGAGACATTGTAGAACAAAGAAGAAAAGGAAGAACACTGTCAGAAGTGGGATTTGAACCCACGCCTCCAGAGGAGACTGCGACCTGAACGCAGCGCCTTAGACCGCTCGGCCATCCTGACACGTAATAAACTATGTTTCATAAAAATTGGATAAAACTAATTAACCAAAACTACTTTTTCAAAGGTGCAATGTCCATGCTGCTGTTGAAACTATTGATTCAAATATTAGTAATAAATTGCTTTTTCAATTATTTTTCAAAGATGCTTAAAGTTGGATAAATCAAAAAGATATTGTAAAAATAACATTAACACGGAATTACCTATAGTTTAGGATTTTCCAAATATTTGTGAAAATGCTTGACACAAATAACATCTTCACATGCTCTACAATTAATGCCTGAATTTTGTATTGATTGATTGAGAGCTGCATTGAAAGAAAATCATTACTCCAAATGTGGCAGTTTCCAAAATACATTGAAAAGGGGATGTGCAGTATCTATTTTTCTAATTCATAGAATGCCAAGGAAAAATGCGGTAATTATTTTTTTTGCTCTATTCAGGATTGGATTCCAAGTGTCTAGAATTTGTTGTCTTGTGGATTTTCACTCACCATAGAAAAGACATTTATGAACTTTCCAAGAACTGGCTAATGATATTGGCTTATGGCCTTGATTGGATGCTATGAAGGAGTGTACAAGTAGGGTTTGTGTTCAACACCACTGGCTTAAAAGAGCAGTGTTCTTACTCCTGAGATATGGAGCCCTGATTCAGAAGTTGGGGGATATTTTATTTTGCAAACTCAGTATATGAAAAAATGTTGACCAAAGAAAAAAATACATATAATATTGATGTCTGAAGTAGTATTTAAGTCCATATTTTTAGGGAAGATTGCAACATTTTCTTTGATTGATATAAAGCAGAAATAATGGAAGGTTGATTATTCTTCAAAGTGGTTTGTGAAACAGATTTGCAGTGAATATCTTAAGTATTTCTCTTCACAAGCAACAAGGAAGAGACATTGTAGAACAAAGAAGAAAAGGAAGAACACTGTCAGAAGTGGGATTTGAACCCACGCCTCCAGAGGAGACTGCGACCTGAACGCAGCGCCTTAGACCGCTCGGCCATCCTGACACGTAAAAAACTATGTTTCATAAAAATTGGATAAAACTAATTAACCAAAACTACTTTTTCAAAGGTGCAATGTCCATGCTGCTGTTGAAACTATTGATTCAAATATTAGTAATAAATTGCTTTTTCAATTATTTTTCAAAGATGCTTAAAGTTGGATAAATCAAAAAGATATTGTAAAAATAACATTAACACGGAATTACCTATAGTTTAGGATTTTCCAAATATTTGTGAAAATGCTTGACACAAATAACATCTTCACATGCTCTACAATTAATGCCTGAATTTTGTATTGATTGATTGAGAGCTGCATTGAAAGAAAATCATTACTCCAAATGTGGCAGTTTCCAAAATACATTGAAAAGGGGATGTGCAGTATCTATTTTTCTAATTCATAGAATGCCAAGGAAAAATGCGGTAATTATTTTTTTTGCTCTATTCAGGATTGGATTCCAAGTGTCTAGAATTTGTTGTCTTGTGGATTTTCACTCACCATAGAAAAGACATTTATGAACTTTCCAAGAACTGGCTAATGATATTGGCTTATGGCCTTGATTGGATGCTATGAAGGAGTGTACAAGTAGGGTTTGTGTTCAACACCACTGGCTTAAAAGAGCAGTGTTCTTACTCCTGAGATATGGAGCCCTGATTCAGAAGTTGGGGGATATTTTATTTTGCAAACTCAGTACATGAAAAAATGTTGACCAAAGAAAAAAATACATATAATATTGATGTCTGAAGTAGTATTTAAGTCCATATTTTTAGGGAAGATTGCAACATTTTCTTTGATTGATATAAAGCAGAAATAATGGAAGGTTGATTATTCTTCAAAGTGGTTTGTGAAACAGATTTGCAGTGAATATCTTAAGTATTTCTCTTCACAAGCAACAAGGAAGAGACATTGTAGAACAAAGAAGAAAACTGTCAGAAGTGGGATTTGAACCCACGCCTCCAGAGGAGACTGCGACCTGAACGCAGCGCCTTAGACTGCTCAGCCATCCTGACACATAAAAAACTACGTTTCATAAAAATTGGATAAAACTAATTAACCAAAACTACTTTTTCAAAGGTGCAATGTCCATGCTGCTGTTGAAACTATTGATTCAAATATTAGTAATAAATTGCTTTTTCAATTATTTTTCAAAGATGCTTAAGGTTGGATAAATCAAAAAGATATTGTAAAAATAACATTAACACGGAATTACCTATAGTTTAGGATTTTCCAAATATTTGAGAAAATGCTTGACACAAATAACATTTTCACATGCTCTACAATTAATGCCTGAATTTTGTATTGATTGATTGAGAGCTGCATTGAAAGAAAATCATTACTCCAAATGTGGCAGTTTCCAAAATACATTGAAAAGGGGTTGTGCAGTATCTATTTTTCTAATTCATAGAATGCCAAGGAAAAATGCGGTAATTATTTTTTTTGCTCTATTCAGGATTGGATTCCAAGTTTCTAGAATTTGTTGTCTTGTGGATTTTCACTCACCATAGAAAAGACATTTATGAACTTTCCAAGAACTGGCTAATGATATTGGCTTATGGCCTTGATTGGATGCTATGAAGGAGTGTACAAGTAGGGTTTGTGTTCATGACCACTGGCTTAAAAGAGCAGTGTTCTTACTCCTGAGATATGGAGCCCTGATTCAGAAGTTGGGGGATATTTTATTTTGCAAACTCAGTATATGAAAAAATGTTGACCAAAGAAAAAAATACATATAATATTGATGTCTGAAGTAGTATTTAAGTCCATATTTTTAGGGAAGATTGCAACATTTTCTTTGATTGATATAAAGCAGAAATAATGGAAGGTTGATTATTCTTCAAAGTGGTTTGTGAAACAGATTTGCAGTGAATATCTTAAGTATTTCTCTTCACAAGCAACAAGGAAGAGACATTGTAGAACAAAGAAGAAAAGGAAGAACACTGTCAGAAGTGGGATTTGAACCCACGCCTCCAGAGGAGACTGCGACCTGAACGCAGCGCCTTAGACCGCTCGGCCATCCTGACACATAAAAAACTAAGTTTCATAAAAATTGGATAAAACTAATTAACCAAAATTACTTTTTCAAAGGTGCAATGTCCATGCTGCTGTTGAAACTATTGATTCAAATATTAGTAATAAATTGCTTTTTCAATTATTTTTCAAAGATGCTTAAAGTTGGATAAATCAAAAAGATATTGTAAAAATAACATTAACACGGAATTAACTATAGTTTAGGATTTTCCAAATATTTGAGAAAATGCTTGATACAAATAACATCTTCACATGCTCTACAATTAATGCCTGAATTTTGTATTGATTGATTGAGAGCTGC
This sequence comes from Taudactylus pleione, assembly GCA_031769625.1. NCBI lineage: Eukaryota > Metazoa > Chordata > Amphibia > Anura > Myobatrachidae > Taudactylus > Taudactylus pleione. The sequence continues at coordinate 369,409 of JAUIMM010000176.1, forward strand.
ATTGAAAGAAAATCATTACTCCAAATGTGGCAGTTTCCAAAATACATTGAAAAGGGGTTGTGCAGTATCTATTTTTCTAATTCATAGAATGCCAAGGAAAAATGCGGTAATTATTTTTTTTGCTCTATTCAGGATTGGATTCCAAGTGTCTAGAATTTGTTGTCTTGTGGATTTTCACTCACCATAGAAAAGACATTTATGAACTTTCCAAGAACTGGCTAATGATATTGGCTTATGGCCTTGATTGGATGCTATGAAGGAGTGTACAAGTAGGGTTTGTGTTCATGACCACTGGCTTAAAAGAGCAGTGTTCTTACTCCTGAGATATGGAGCCCTGATTCAGAAGTTGGGGGATATTTTATTTTGCAAACTCAGTATATGAAAAAATGTTGACCAAAGAAAAAAATACATATAATATTGATGTCTGAAGTAGTAATTAAGTCCATATTTTTAGGAAAGATTGCAACATTTTCTTTGATTGATATAAAGCAGAAATAATGGAAGGTTGATTATTCTTCAAAGTAGTTTGTGAAACAGATTTGCAGTGAATATCTTAAGTATTTCTCTTCACAAGCAACAAGGAAGAGACATTGTAGAACAAAGAAGAAAAGGAAGAACACTGTCAGAAGTGGGATTTGAACCCACGCCTCCAGAGGAGACTGCGACCTGAACGCAGCGCCTTAGACCGCTCGGCCATCCTGACACATAAAAAACTACGTTTCATAAAAATTGGATAAAACTAATTAACCAAAACTACTTTTTCAAAGGTGCAATGTCCATGCTGCTGTTGAAACTATTGATTCAAATATTAGTAATAAATTGCTTTTTCAATTATTTTTCAAAGATGCTTAAGGTTGGATAAATCAAAAAGATATTGTAAAAATAACATTAACACGGAATTACCTATAGTTTAGGATTTTCCAATATTTGAGAAAATGCTTGACACAAATAACATCTTCACATGCTCTACAATTAATGCCTGAATTTTGTATTGATTGATTGAGAGCTGCATTGAAAGAAAATCATTACTCCAAATGTGGCAGTTTCCAAAATACATTGAAAAGGGGATGTGCAGTATCTATTTTTCTAATTCATAGAATGCCAAGGAAAAATGCGGTAATTATTTTTTTTGCTCTATTCAGGATTGGATTCCAAGTGTCTAGAATTTGTTGTCTTGTGGATTTTCACTCACCATAGAAAAGACATTTATGAACTTTCCAAGAACTGGCTAATGATATTGGCTTATGGCCTTGATTGGATGCTATGAAGGAGTGTACAAGTAGGGTTTGTGTTCAACACCACTGGCTTAAAAGAGCAGTGTTCTTACTCCTGAGATATGGAGCCCTGATTCAGAAGTTGGGGGATATTTTATTTTGCAAACTCAGTATATGAAAAAATGTTGACCAAAGAAAAAAATACATATAATATTGATGTCTGAAGTAGTATTTAAGTCCATATTTTTAGGGAAGATTGCAACATTTTCTTTGATTGATATAAAGCAGAAATAATGGAAGGTTGATTATTCTTCAAAGTGGTTTGTGAAACAGATTTGCAGTGAATATCTTAAGTATTTCTCTTCACAAGCAACAAGGAAGAGACATTGTAGAACAAAGAAGAAAAGGAAGAACACTGTCAGAAGTGGGATTTGAACCCACGCCTCCAGAGGAGACTGCGACCTGAACGCAGCGCCTTAGACCGCTCGGCCATCCTGACACAAAAAAAACTAAGTTTCATAAAAATTGGATAAAACTAATTAACCAAAACTACTTTTTCAAAGGTGCAATGTCCATGCTGCTGTTGAAACTATTGATTCAAATATTAGTAATAAATTGCTTTTTCAATTATTTTTCAAAGATGCTTAAAGTTGGATAAATCAAAAAGATATTGTAAAAATAACATTAACACGGAATTACCTATAGTTTAGGATTTTCCAAATATTTGTGAAAATGCTTGACACAAATAACATCTTCACATGCTCTACAATTAATGCCTGAATTTTGTATTGATTGATTGAGAGCTGCATTGAAAGAAAATCATTACTCCAAATGTGGCAGTTTCCAAAATACATTGAAAAGGGGATGTGCAGTATCTATTTTTCTAATTCATAGAATGCCAAGGAAAAATGCGGTAATTATTTTTTTTGCTCTATTCAGGATTGGATTCCAAGTGTCTAGAATTTGTTGTCTTGTGGATTTTCACTCACCATAGAAAAGACATTTATGAACTTTCCAAGAACTGGCTAATGATATTGGCTTATGGCCTTGATTGGATGCTATGAAGGAGTGTACAAGTAGGGTTTGTGTTCAACACCACTGGCTTAAAAGAGCAGTGTTCTTACTCCTGAGATATGGAGCCCTGATTCAGAAGTTGGGGGATATTTTATTTTGCAAACTCAGTATATGAAAAAATGTTGACCAAAGAAAAAAATACATATAATATTGATGTCTGAAGTAGTATTTAAGTCCATATTTTTAGGGAAGATTGCAACATTTTCTTTGATTGATATAAAGCAGAAATAATGGAAGGTTGATTATTCTTCAAAGTGGTTTGTGAAACAGATTTGCAGTGAATATCTTAAGTATTTCTCTTCACAAGCAACAAGGAAGAGACATTGTAGAACAAAGAAGAAAAGGAAGAACACTGTCAGAAGTGGGATTTGAACCCACGCCTCCAGAGGAGATTGCGACCTGAACGCAGCGCCTTAGACCGCTCGGCCATGCTGACACGTAAAAAACTATGTTTCATAAAAATTGGATAAAACTAATTAACCAAAACTACTTTTTCAAAGGTGCAATGTCCATGCTGCTGTTGAAACTATTGATTCAAATATTAGTAATAAATTGCTTTTTCAATTATTTTTCAAAGATGCTTAAAGTTGGATAAATCAAAAAGATATTGTAAAAATAACATTAACACGGAATTACCTATAGTTTAGGATTTTCCAAATATTTGTGAAAATGCTTGACACAAATAACATCTTCACATGCTCTACAATTAATGCCTGAATTTTGTATTGATTGATTGAGAGCTGCATTGAAAGAAAATCATTACTCCAAATGTGGCAGTTTCCAAAATACATTGAAAAGGGGATGTGCAGTATCTATTTTTCTAATTCATAGAATGCCAAGGAAAAATGCGGTAATTATTTTTTTTGCTCTATTCAGGATTGGATTCCAAGTGTCTAGAATTTGTTGTCTTGTGGATTTTCACTCACCATAGAAAAGACATTTATGAACTTTCCAAGAACTGGCTAATGATATTGGCTTATGGCCTTGATTGGATGCTATGAAGGAGTGTACAAGTAGGGTTTGTGTTCAACACCACTGGCTTAAAAGAGCAGTGTTCTTACTCCTGAGATATGGAGCCCTGATTCAGAAGTTGGGGGATATTTTATTTTGCAAACTCAGTATATGAAAAAATGTTGACCAAAGAAAAAAATACATATAATATTGATGTCTGAAGTAGTATTTAAGTCCATATTTTTAGGGAAGATTGCAACATTTTCTTTGATTGATATAAAGCAGAAATAATGGAAGGTTGATTATTCTTCAAAGTGGTTTGTGAAACAGATTTGCAGTGAATATCTTAAGTATTTCTCTTCACAAGCAACAAGGAAGAGACATTGTAGAACAAAGAAGAAAAGGAAGAACACTGTCAGAAGTGGGATTTGAACCCATGCCTCCAGAGGAGACTGCGACCTGAACGCAGCACCTTAGACCGCTCGGCCATCCTGACACATAAAAAACTACGTTTCATAAAAATTGGATAAAACTAATTAACCAAAACTACTTTTTCAAAGGTGCAATGTCCATGCTGCTGTTGAAACTATTGATTCAAATATTAGTAATAAATTGCTTTTTCAATTATTTTTCAAAGATGCTTAAAGTTGGATAAATCAAAAAGACATTGTAAAAATAACATTAACACGGAATTACCTATAGTTTAGGATTTTCCAAATATTTGAGAAAATGCTTGACACAAATAACATCTTCACATGCTCTACAATTAATGCCTGAATTTTGTATTGATTGATTGAGAGCTGCATTGAAAGAAAATCATTACTCCAAATGTGGCAGTTTCCAAAATACATTGAAAAGGGGATGTGCAGTATCTATTTTTCTAATTCATAGAATGCCAAGGAAAAATGCGGTAATTATTTTTTTTGCTCTATTCAGGATTGGATTCCAAGTGTCTAGAATTTGTTGTCTTGTGGATTTTCACTCACCATAGAAAAGACATTTATGAACTTTCCAAGAACTGGCTAATGATATTGGCTTATGGCCTTGATTGGATGCTATGAAGGAGTGTACAAGTAGGGTTTGTGTTCATGACCACTGGCTTAAAAGAGCAGTGTTCTTACTCCTGAGATATGGAGCCCTGATTCAGAAGTTGGGGGATATTTTATTTTGCAAACTCAGTATATGAAAAAATGTTGACCAAAGAAAAAAATACATATAATATTGATGTCTGAAGTAGTATTTAAGTCCATATTTTTAGGGAAGATTGCAACATTTTCTTTGATTGATATAAAGCAGAAATAATGGAAGGTTGATTATTCTTCAAAGTGGTTTGTGAAACAGATTTGCAGTGAATATCTTAAGTATTTCTCTTCACAAGCAACAAGGAAGAGACATTGTAGAACAAAGAAGAAAACTGTCAGAAGTGGGATTTGAACCCACGCCTCCAGAGGAGACTGCGACCTGAACGCAGCGCCTTAGACCGCTCGGCCATCCTGACACATAAAAAACTACGTTTCATAAAAATTGGATAAAACTAATTAACCAAAACTACTTTTTCAAAGGTGCAATGTCCATGCTGCTGTTGAAACTATTGATTCAAATATTAGTAATAAATTGCTTTTTCAATTATTTTTCAAAGATGCTTAAGGTTGGATAAATCAAAAAGATATTGTAAAAATAACATTAACACGGAATTACCTATAGTTTAGGATTTTCCAAATATTTGAGAAAATGCTTGACACAAATAACATCTTCACATGCTCTACAATTAATGCCTGAATTTTGTATTGATTGATTGAGAGCTGCATTGAAAGAAAATCATTACTCCAAATGTGGCAGTTTCCAAAATACATTGAAAAGGGGTTGTGCAGTATCTATTTTTCTAATTCATAGAATGCCAAGGAAAAATGCGGTAATTATTTTTTTTGCTCTATTCAGGATTGGATTCCAAGTTTCTAGAATTTGTTGTCTTGTGGATTTTCACTCACCATAGAAAAGACATTTATGAACTTTCCAAGAACTGGCTAATGATATTGGCTTATGGCCTTGATTGGATGCTATGAAGGAGTGTACAAGTAGGGTTTGTGTTCATGACCACTGGCTTAAAAGAGCAGTGTTCTTACTCCTGAGATATGGAGCCCTGATTCAGAAGTTGGGGGATATTTTATTTTGCAAACTCAGTATATGAAAAAATGTTGACCAAAGAAAAAAATACATATAATATTGATGTCTGAAGTAGTATTTAAGTCCATATTTTTAGGGAAGATTGCAACATTTTCTTTGATTGATATAAAGCAGAAATAATGGAAGGTTGATTATTCTTCAAAGTGGTTTGTGAAACAGATTTGCAGTGAATATCTTAAGTATTTCTCTTCACAAGCAACAAGGAAGAGACATTGTAGAACAAAGAAGAAAAGGAAGAACACTGTCAGAAGTCTGATTTGAACCCACGCCTCCAGAGGAGACTGCGACCTGAACGCAGCGCCTTAGAGCGCTCAGCCATCCTGACACATAAAAAACTAACTTTCATAAAAATTGGATAAAACTAATTAACCAAAATTACTTTTTCAAAGGTGCAATGTCCATGCTGCTGTTGAAACTATTGATTCAAATATTAGTAATAAATTGCTTTTTCAATTATTTTTCAAAGATGCTTAAAGTTGGATAAATCAAAAAGATATTGTAAAAATAACATTAACACGGAATTAACTATAGTTTAGGATTTTCCAAATATTTGAGAAAATGCTTGATACAAATAACATCTTCACATGCTCTACAATTAATGCCTGAATTTTGTATTGATTGATTGAGAGCTGCATTGAAAGAAAATCATTACTCCAAATGTGGCAGTTTCCAAAATACATTGAAAAGGGGTTGTGCAGTATCTATTTTTCTAATTCATAGAATGCCAAGGAAAAATGCGGTAATTATTTTTTTTGCTCTATTCAGGATTGGATTCCAAGTGTCTAGAATTTGTTGTCTTGTGGATTTTCACTCACCATAGAAAAGACATTTATGAACTTTCCAAGAACTGGCTAATGATATTGGCTTATGGCCTTGATTGGATGCTATGAAGGAGTGTACAAGTAGGGTTTGTGTTCATGACCACTGGCTTAAAAGAGCAGTGTTCTTACTCCTGAGATATGGAGCCCTGATTCAGAAGTTGGGGGATATTTTATTTTGCAAACTCAGTATATGAAAAAATGTTGACCAAAGAAAAAAATACATATAATATTGATGTCTGAAGTAGTAATTAAGTCCATATTTTTAGGAAAGATTGCAACATTTTCTTTGATTGATATAAAGCAGAAATAATGGAAGGTTGATTATTCTTCAAAGTAGTTTGTGAAACAGATTTGCAGTGAATATCTTAAGTATTTCTCTTCACAAGCAACAAGGAAGAGACATTGTAGAACAAAGAAGAAAAGGAAGAACACTGTCAGAAGTGGGATTTGAACCCACGCCTCCAGAGGAGACTGCGACCTGAACCTTAGACCGCTCGGCCATCCTGACACATAAAAAACTACGTTTCATAAAAATTGGATAAAACTAATTAACCAAAACTACTTTTTCAAAGGTGCAATGTCCATGCTGCTGTTGAAACTATTGATTCAAATATTAGTAATAAATTGCTTTTTCAATTATTTTTCAAAGATGCTTAAGGTTGGATAAATCAAAAAGATATTGTAAAAATAACATTAACACGGAATTACCTATAGTTTAGGATTTTCCAAATATTTGAGAAAATGCTTGATACAAATAACATCTTCACATGCTCTACAATTAATGCCTGAATTTTGGATTGATTGATTGAGAGCTGCATTGAAAGAAAATCATTACTCCAAATGTGGCAGTTTCCAAAATACATTGAAAAGGGGTTGAGCAGTATCTATTTTTCTAATTCATAGAATGCCAAGGAAAAATGCGGTAATTATTTTTTTTGCTCTATTCAGGATTGGATTCCAAGTTTCAAGAATTTGTTGTCTTGTGGATTTTCACTCACCATAGAAAAGACATTTATGAACTTTCCAAGAACTGGCTAATGATATTGGCTTATGGCCTTGATTGGATGCTATGAAGGAGTGTACAAGTAGGGTTTGTGTTCATGACCACTGGCTTAAAAGAGCAGTGTTCTTACTCCTGAGATATGGAGCCCTGATTCAGAAGTTGGGGGATATTTTATTTTGCAAACTCAGTATATGAAAAAATGTTGACCAAAGAAAAAAATACATATAATATTGATGTCTGAAGTAGTATTTAAGTCCATATTTTTAGGAAAGATTGCAACATTTTCTTTGATTGATATAAAGCAGAAATAATGGAAGGTTGATTATTCTTCAAAGTGGTTTGTGAAACAGATTTGCAGTGAATATCTTAAGTATTTCTCTTCACAAGCAACAAGGAAGAGACATTGTAGAACAAAGACGAAAAGGAAGAACACTGTCAGAAGTGGGATTTGAACCCACGCCTCCAGAAGAGACTGCGACCTGAACGCAGCGCCTTAGACCGCTCGGCCATCCTGACACATAAAAAACTACGTTTCATAAAAATTGGATAAAACTAATTAACCAAAACTACTTTTTCAAAGGTGCAATGTCCATGCTGCTGTTGAAACTATTGATTCAAATATTAGTAATAAATTGCTTTTTCAATTATTTTTCAAAGATGCTTAAGGTTGGATAAATCAAAAAGATATTGTAAAAATAACATTAACACGGAATTACCTATAGTTTAGGATTTTCCAAATATTTGAGAAAATGCTTGACACAAATAACATCTTCACATGCTCTACAATTAATGCCTGAATTTTGTATTGATTGATTGAGAGCTGCATTGAAAGAAAATCATTACTCCAAATGTGGCAGTTTCCAAAATACATTGAAAAGGGGATGTGCAGTATCTATTTTTCTAATTCATAGAATGCCAAGGAAAAATGCGGTAATTATTTTTTTTGCTCTATTCAGGATTGGATTCCAAGTGTCTAGAATTTGTTGTCTTGTGGATTTTCACTCACCATAGAAAAGACATTTATGAACTTTCCAAGAACTGGCTAATGATATTGGCTTATGGCCTTGATTGGATGCTATGAAGGAGTGTACAAGTAGGGTTTGTGTTCAACACCACTGGCTTAAAAGAGCAGTGTTCTTACTCCTGAGATATGGAGCCCTGATTCAGAAGTTGGGGGATATTTTATTTTGCAAACTCAGTATATGAAAAAATGTTGACCAAAGAAAAAAATACATATAATATTGATGTCTGAAGTAGTATTTAAGTCCATATTTTTAGGGAAGATTGCAACATTTTCTTTGATTGATATAAAGCAGAAATAATGGAAGGTTGATTATTCTTCAAAGTGGTTTGTGAAACAGATTTGCAGTGAATATCTTAAGTATTTCTCTTCACAAGCAACAAGGAAGAGACATTGTAGAACAAAGAAGAAAAGGAAGAACACTGTCAGAAGTGGGATTTGAACCCATGCCTCCAGAGGAGACTGCGACCTGAACGCAGCACCTTAGACCGCTCGGCCATCCTGACACATAAAAAACTACGTTTCATAAAAATTGGATAAAACTAATTAACCAAAACTACTTTTTCAAAGGTGCAATGTCCATGCTGCTGTTGAAACTATTGATTCAAATATTAGTAATAAATTGCTTTTTCAATTATTTTTCAAAGATGCTTAAAGTTGGATAAATCAAAAAGATTTTGTAAAAATAACATTAACACGGAATTAACTATAGTTTAGGATTTTCCAAATATTTGAGAAAATGCTTGATACAAATAACATCTTCACATGCTCTACAATTAATGCCTGAATTTTGGATTGATTGATTGAGAGCTGCATTGAAAGAAAATCATTACTCCAAATGTGGCAGTTTCCAAAATACATTGAAAAGGGGTTGTGCAGTATCTATTTTTCTAATTCATAGAATGCCAAGGAAAAATGCGGTAATTATTTTTTTTGCTCTATTCAGGATTGGATTCCAAGTGTCTAGAATTTGTTGTCTTGTGGATTTTCACTCACCATAGAAAAGACATTTATGAACTTTCCAAGAACTGGCTAATGATATTGGCTTATGGCCTTGATTGGATGCTATGAAGGAGTGTACAAGTAGGGTTTGTGTTCATGACCACTGGCTTAAAAGAGCAGTGTTCTTACTCCTGAGATATGGAGCCCTGATTCAGAAGTTGGGGGATATTTTATTTTGCAAACTCAGTATATGAAAAAATGTTGACCAAAGAAAAAAATACATATAATATTGATGTCTGAAGTAGTAATTAAGTCCATATTTTTAGGAAAGATTGCAACATTTTCTTTGATTGATATAAAGCAGAAATAATGGAAGGTTGATTATTCTTCAAAGTAGTTTGTGAAACAGATTTGCAGTGAATATCTTAAGTATTTCTCTTCACAAGCAACAAGGAAGAGACATTGTAGAACAAAGAAGAAAAGGAAGAACACTGTCAGAAGTGGGATTTGAACCCACGCCTCCAGAGGAGACTGCGACCTGAACGCAGCGCCTTAGACCGCTCGGCCATCCTGACACATAAAAAACTACGTTTCATAAAAATTGGATAAAACTAATTAACCAAAACTACTTTTTCAAAGGTGCAATGTCCATGCTGCTGTTGAAACTATTGATTCAAATATTAGTAATAAATTGCTTTTTCAATTATTTTTCAAAGATGCTTAAGGTTGGATAAATCAAAAAGATATTGTAAAAATAACATTAACACGGAATTACCTATAGTTTAGGATTTTCCAAATATTTGAGAAAATGCTTGATACAAATAACATCTTCACATGCTCTACAATTAATGCCTGAATTTTGGATTGATTGATTGAGAGCTGCATTGAAAGAAAATCATTACTCCAAATGTGGCAGTTTCCAAAATACATTGAAAAGGGGTTGAGCAGTATCTATTTTTCTAATTCATAGAATGCCAAGGAAAAATGCGGTAATTATTTTTTTTGCTCTATTCAGGATTGGATTCCAAGTTTCTAGAATTTGTTGTCTTGTGGATTTTCACTCACCATAGAAAAGACATTTATGAACTTTCCAAGAACTTGCTAATGATATTGGCTTATGGCCTTGATTGGATGCTATGAAGGAGTGTACAAGTAGGGTTTGTGTTCATAACCACTGGCTTAAAAGAGCAGTGTTCTTACTCCTGAGATATGGAGCCCTGATTCAGAAGTTGGGGGATATTTTATTTTGCAAAATCAGTATATGAAAAAATGTTGACCAAAGAAAAAAATACATATAATATTGATGTCTGAAGTAGTATTTAAGTCCATATTTTTAGGAAAGATTGCAACATTTTCTTTGATTGATATAAAGCAGAAATAATGGAAGGTTGATTATTCTTCAAAGTGGTTTGTGAAACAGATTTGCAGTGAATATCTTAAGTATTTCTCTTCATATATCTTAAGTATTTCTCTTCACAAGCAACAAGGAAGAGACATTGTAGAACAAAGACGAAAAGGAAGAACACTGTCAGAAGTGGGATTTGAACCCACGCCTCCAGAGGAGACTGCGACCTGAACGCAGCGCCTTAGACCGCTCGGCCATCCTGACACATAAAAAACTACGTTTCATAAAAATTGGATAAAACTAATTAACCAAAACTACTTTTTCAAAGGTGCAATGTCCATGCTGCTGTTGAAACTATTGATTCAAATATTAGTAATAAATTGCTTTTTCAATTATTTTTCAAAGATGCTTAAGGTTGGATAAATCAAAAAGATATTGTAAAAATAACATTAACACGGAATTACCTATAGTTTAGGATTTTCCAAATATTTGAGAAAATGCTTGACACAAATAACATCTTCACATGCTCTACAATTAATGCCTGAATTTTGTATTGATTGATTGAGAGCTGCATTGAAAGAAAATCATTACTCCAAATGTGGCAGTTTCCAAAATACATTGAAAAGGGGATGTGCAGTATCTATTTTTCTAATTCATAGAATGCCAAGGAAAAATGCGGTAATTATTTTTTTTGCTCTATTCAGGATTGGATTCCAAGTGTCTAGAATTTGTTGTCTTGTGGATTTTCACTCACCATAGAAAAGACATTTATGAACTTTCCAAGAACTGGCTAATGATATTGGCTTATGGCCTTGATTGGATGCTATGAAGGAGTGTACAAGTAGGGTTTGTGTTCAACACCACTGGCTTAAAAGAGCAGTGTTCTTACTCCTGAGATATGGAGCCCTGATTCAGAAGTTGGGGGATATTTTATTTTGCAAACTCAGTATATGAAAAAATGTTGACCAAAGAAAAAAATACATATAATATTGATGTCTGAAGTAGTATTTAAGTCCATATTTTTAGGGAAGATTGCAACATTTTCTTTGATTGATATAAAGCAGAAATAATGGAAGGTTGATTATTCTTCAAAGTGGTTTGTGAAACAGATTTGCAGTGAATATCTTAAGTATTTCTCTTCACAAGCAACAAGGAAGAGACATTGTAGAACAAAGACGAAAAGGAAGAACACTGTCAGAAGTGGGATTTGAACCCACGCCTCCAGAGGAGACTGCGACCTGAACGCAGCGCCTTAGACCGCTCGGCCATCCTGACACATAAAAAACTACGTTTCATAAAAATTGGATAAAACTAATTAACCAAAACTACTTTTTCAAAGGTGCAATGTCCATGCTGCTGTTGAAACTATTGATTCAAATATTAGTAATAAATTGCTTTTTCAATTATTTTTCAAAGATGCTTAAGGTTGGATAAATCAAAAAGATATTGTAAAAATAACATTAACACGGAATTACCTATAGTTTAGGATTTTCCAAATATTTGAGAAAATGCTTGACACAAATAACATCTTCACATGCTCTACAATTAATGCCTGAATTTTGTATTGATTGATTGAGAGCTGCATTGAAAGAAAATCATTACTCCAAATGTGGCAGTTTCCAAAATACATTGAAAAGGGGATGTGCAGTATCTATTTTTCTAATTCATAGAATGCCAAGGAAAAATGCGGTAATTATTTTTTTTGCTCTATTCAGGATTGGATTCCAAGTGTCTAGAATTTGTTGTCTTGTGGATTTTCACTCACCATAGAAAAGACATTTATGAACTTTCCAAGAACTGGCTAATGATATTGGCTTATGGCCTTGATTGGATGCTATGAAGGAGTGTACAAGTAGGGTTTGTGTTCAACACCACTGGCTTAAAAGAGCAGTGTTCTTACTCCTGAGATATGGAGCCCTGATTCAGAAGTTGGGGAATATTTTATTTTGCAAACTCAGTATATGAAAAAATGTTGACCAAAGAAAAAAATACATATAATATTGATGTCTGAAGTAGTATTTAAGTCCATATTTTTAGGGAAGATTGCAACATTTTCTTTGATTGATATAAAGCAGAAATAATGGAAGGTTGATTATTCTTCAAAGTGGTTTGTGAAACAGATTTGCAGTGAATATCTTAAGTATTTCTCTTCACAAGCAACAAGGAAGAGACATTGTAGAACAAAGAAGAAAAGGAAGAACACTGTCAGAAGTGGGATTTGAACCCACGCCTCCAGAAGAGACTGCGACCTGAACGCAGCGCCTTAGACCGCTCGGCCATCCTGACACATAAAAAACTACGTTTCATAAAAATTGGATAAAACTAATTAACCAAAACTACTTTTTCAAAGGTGCAATGTCCATGCTGCTGTTGAAACTATTGATTCAAATATTAGTAATAAATTGCTTTTTCAATTATTTTTCAAAGATGCTTAAGGTTGGATAAATCAAAAAGATATTGTAAAAATAACATTAACACGGAATTACCTATAGTTTAGGATTTTCCAAATATTTGAGAAAATGCTTGACACAAATAACATCTTCACATGCTCTACAATTAATGCCTGAATTTTGTATTGATTGATTGAGAGCTGCATTGAAAGAAAATCATTACTCCAAATGTGGCAGTTTCCAAAATACATTGAAAAGGGGATGTGCAGTATCTATTTTTCTAATTCATAGAATGCCAAGGAAAAATGCGGTAATTATTTTTTTTGCTCTATTCAGGATTGGATTCCAAGTGTCTAGAATTTGTTGTCTTGTGGATTTTCACTCACCATAGAAAAGACATTTATGAACTTTCCAAGAACTGGCTAATGATATTGGCTTATGGCCTTGATTGGATGCTATGAAGGAGTGTACAAGTAGGGTTTGTGTTCAACACCACTGGCTTAAAAGAGCAGTGTTCTTACTCCTGAGATATGGAGCCCTGATTCAGAAGTTGGGGGATATTTTATTTTGCAAACTCAGTATATGAAAAAATGTTGACCAAAGAAAAAAATACATATAATATTGATGTCTGAAGTAGTATTTAAGTCCATATTTTTAGGGAAGATTGCAACATTTTCTTTGATTGATATAAAGCAGAAATAATGGAAGGTTGATTATTCTTCAAAGTGGTTTGTGAAACAGATTTGCAGTGAATATCTTAAGTATTTCTCTTCACAAGCAACAAGGAAGAGACATTGTAGAACAAAGAAGAAAAGGAAGAACACTGTCAGAAGTGGGATTTGAACCCATGCCTCCAGAGGAGACTGCGACCCGAACGCAGCACCTTAGACCGCTCGGCCATCCTGACACATAAAAAACTACGTTTCATAAAAATTGGATAAAACTAATTAACCAAAACTACTTTTTCAAAGGTGCAATGTCCATGCTGCTGTTGAAAATATTGATTCAAATATTAGTAATAAATTGCTTTTTCAATTATTTTTCAAAGATGCTTAAAGTTGGATAAATCAAAAAGATATTGTAAAAATAACATTAACACGGAATTAACTATAGTTTAGGATTTTCCAAATATTTGAGAAAATGCTTGATACAAATAACATCTTCACATGCTCTACAATTAATGCCTGAATTTTGGATTGATTGATTGAGAGCTGCATTGAAAGAAAATCATTACTCCAAATGTGGCAGTTTCCAAAATACATTGAAAAGGGGTTGTGCAGTATCTATTTTTCTAATTCATAGAATGCCAAGGAAAAATGCGGTAATTATTTTTTTTGCTCTATTCAGGATTGGATTCCAAGTGTCTAGAATTTGTTGTCTTGTGGATTTTCACTCACCATAGAAAAGACATTTATGAACTTTCCAAGAACTGGCTAATGATATTGGCTTATGGCCTTGATTGGATGCTATGAAGGAGTGTACAAGTAGGGTTTGTGTTCATGACCACTGGCTTAAAAGAGCAGTGTTCTTACTCCTGAGATATGGAGCCCTGATTCAGAAGTTGGGGGATATTTTATTTTGCAAACTCAGTATATGAAAAAATGTTGACCAAAGAAAAAAATACATATAATATTGATGTCTGAAGTAGTAATTAAGTCCATATTTTTAGGAAAGATTGCAACATTTTCTTTGATTGATATAAAGCAGAAATAATGGAAGGTTGATTATTCTTCAAAGTAGTTTGTGAAACAGATTTGCAGTGAATATCTTAAGTATTTCTCTTCACAAGCAACAAGGAAGAGACATTGTAGAACAAAGAAGAAAAGGAAGAACACTGTCAGAAGTGGGATTTGAACCCACGCCTCCAGAGGAGACTGCGACCTGAACGCAGCGCCTTAGACCGCTCGGCCATCCTGACACATAAAAAACTACGTTTCATAAAAATTGGATAAAACTAATTAACCAAAACTACTTTTTCAAAGGTGCAATGTCCATGCTGCTGTTGAAACTATTGATTCAAATATTAGTAATAAATTGCTTTTTCAATTATTTTTCAAAGATGCTTAAGGTTGGATAAATCAAAAAGATATTGTAAAAATAACATTAACACGGAATTACCTATAGTTTAGGATTTTCCAAATATTTGAGAAAATGCTTGATACAAATAACATCTTCACATGCTCTACAATTAATGCCTGAATTTTGGATTGATTGATTGAGAGCTGCATTGAAAGAAAATCATTACTCCAAATGTGGCAGTTTCCAAAATACATTGAAAAGGGGTTGAGCAGTATCTATTTTTCTAATTCATAGAATGCCAAGGAAAAATGCGGTAATTATTTTTTTTGCTCTATTCAGGATTGGATTCCAAGTTTCTAGAATTTGTTGTCTTGTGGATTTTCACTCACCATAGAAAAGACATTTATGAACTTTCCAAGAACTGGCTAATGATATTGGCTTATGGCCTTGATTGGATGCTATGAAGGAGTGTACAAGTAGGGTTTGTGTTCATGACCACTGGCTTAAAAGAGCAGTGTTCTTACTCCTGAGATATGGAGCCCTGATTCAGAAGTTGGGGGATATTTTATTTTGCAAAATCAGTATATGAAAAAATGTTGACCAAAGAAAAAAATACATATAATATTGATGTCTGAAGTAGTATTTAAGTCCATATTTTTAGGAAAGATTGCAACATTTTCTTTGATTGATATAAAGCAGAAATAATGGAAGGTTGATTATTCTTCAAAGTGGTTTGTGAAACAGATTTGCAGTGAATATCTTAAGTATTTCTCTTCACAAGCAACAAGGAAGAGACATTGTAGAACAAAGACGAAAAGGAAGAACACTGTCAGAAGTGGGATTTGAACCCACGCCTCCAGAGGAGACTGCGACCTGAACGCAGCGCCTTAGACCGCTCGGCCATCCTGACACATAAAAAACTACGTTTCATAAAAATTGGATAAAACTAATTAACCAAAACTACTTTTTCAAAGGTGCAATGTCCATGCTGCTGTTGAAACTATTGATTCAAATATTAGTAATAAATTGCTTTTTCAATTATTTTTCAAAGATGCTTAAGGTTGGATAAATCAAAAAGATATTGTAAAAATAACATTAACACGGAATTACCTATAGTTTAGGATTTTCCAAATATTTGAGAAAATGCTTGACACAAATAACATCTTCACATGCTCTACAATTAATGCCTGAATTTTGTATTGATTGATTGAGAGCTGCATTGAAAGAAAATCATTACTCCAAATGTGGCAGTTTCCAAAATACATTGAAAAGGGGATGTGCAGTATCTATTTTTCTAATTCATAGAATGCCAAGGAAAAATGCGGTAATTATTTTTTTTGCTCTATTCAGGATTGGATTCCAAGTGTCTAGAATTTGTTGTCTTTTGGATTTTCACTCACCATAGAAAAGACATTTATGAACTTTCCAAGAACTGGCTAATGATATTGGCTTATGGCCTTGATTGGATGCTATGAAGGAGTGTACAAGTAGGGTTTGTGTTCAACACCACTGGCTTAAAAGAGCAGTGTTCTTACTCCTGAGATATGGAGCCCTGATTCAGAAGTTGGGGGATATTTTATTTTGCAAACTCAGTATATGAAAAAATGTTGACCAAAGAAAAAAATACATATAATATTGATGTCTGAAGTAGTATTTAAGTCCATATTTTTAGGGAAGATTGCAACATTTTCTTTGATTGATATAAAGCAGAAATAATGGAAGGTTGATTATTCTTCAAAGTGGTTTGTGAAACAGATTTGCAGTGAATATCTTAAGTATTTCTCTTCACAAGCAACAAGGAAGAGACATTGTAGAACAAAGACGAAAAGGAAGAACACTGTCAGAAGTGGGATTTGAACCCACGCCTCCAGAGGAGACTGCGACCTGAACGCAGCGCCTTAGACCGCTCGGCCATCCTGACACATAAAAAACTAAGTTTCATAAAAATTGGATAAAACTAATTAACCAAAACTACTTTTTCAAAGGTGCAATGTCCATGCTGCTGTTGAAACTATTGATTCAAATATTAGTAATAAATTGCTTTTTCAATTATTTTTCAAAGATGCTTAAGGTTGGATAAATCAAAAGATATTGTAAAAATAACATTAACACGGAATTACCTATAGTTTAGGATTTTCCAAATATTTGAGAAAATGCTTGACACAAATAACATCTTCACATGCTCTACAATTAATGCCTGAATTTTGTATTGATTGATTGAGAGCTGCATTGAAAGAAAATCATTACTCCAAATGTGGCAGTTTCCAAAATACATTGAAAAGGGGATGTGCAGTATCTATTTTTCTAATTCATAGAATGCCAAGGAAAAATGCGGTAATTATTTTTTTTGCTCTATTCAGGATTGGATTCCAAGTGTCTAGAATTTGTTGTCTTGTGGATTTTCACTCACCATAGAAAAGACATTTATGAACTTTCCAAGAACTGGCTAATGATATTGGCTTATGGCCTTGATTGGATGCTATGAAGGAGTGTACAAGTAGGGTTTGTGTTCAACACCACTGGCTTAAAAGAGCAGTGTTCTTACTCCTGAGATATGGAGCCCTGATTCAGAAGTTGGGGAATATTTTATTTTGCAAACTCAGTATATGAAAAAATGTTGACCAAAGAAAAAAATACATATAATATTGATGTCTGAAGTAGTATTTAAGTCCATATTTTTAGGGAAGATTGCAACATTTTCTTTGATTGATATAAAGCAGAAATAATGGAAGGTTGATTATTCTTCAAAGTAGTTTGTGAAACAGATTTGCAGTGAATATCTTAAGTATTTCTCTTCACAAGCAACAAGGAAGAGACATTGTAGAACAAAGACGAAAAGGAAGAACACTGTCAGAAGTGGGATTTGAACCCACGCCTCCAGAGGAGACTGCGACCTGAACGCAGCGCCTTAGACCGCTCGGCCATCCTGACACATAAAAAACTAAGTTTCATAAAAATTGGATAAAACTAATTAACCAAAACTACTTTTTCAAAGGTGCAATGTCCATGCTGCTGTTGAAACTATTGATTCAAATATTAGTAATAAATTGCTTTTTCAATTATTTTTCAAAGATGCTTAAGGTTGGATAAATCAAAAAGATATTGTAAAAATAACATTAACACGGAATTACCTATAGTTTAGGATTTTCCAAATATTTGAGAAAATGCTTGACACAAATAACATCTTCACATGCTCTACAATTAATGCCTGAATTTTGTATTGATTGATTGAGAGCTGCATTGAAAGAAAATCATTACTCCAAATGTGGCAGTTTCCAAAATACATTGAAAAGGGGATGTGCAGTATCTATTTTTCTAATTCATAGAATGCCAAGGAAAAATGCGGTAATTATTTTTTTTGCTCTATTCAGGATTGGATTCCAAGTGTCTAGAATTTGTTGTCTTGTGGATTTTCACTCACCATAGAAAAGACATTTATGAACTTTCCAAGAACTGGCTAATGATATTGGCTTATGGCCTTGATTGGATGCTATGAAGGAGTGTACAAGTAGGGTTTGTGTTCAACACCACTGGCTTAAAAGAGCAGTGTTCTTACTCCTGAGATATGGAGCCCTGATTCAGAAGTTGGGGGATATTTTATTTTGCAAACTCAGTATATGAAAAAATGTTGACCAAAGAAAAAAATACATATAATATTGATGTCTGAAGTAGTATTTAAGTCCATATTTTTAGGGAAGATTGCAACATTTTCTTTGATTGATATAAAGCAGAAATAATGGAAGGTTGATTATTCTTCAAAGTGGTTTGTGAAACAGATTTGCAGTGAATATCTTAAGTATTTCTCTTCACAAGCAACAAGGAAGAGACATTGTAGAACAAAGACGAAAAGGAAGAACACTGTCAGAAGTGGGATTTGAACCCACGCCTCCAGAGGAGACTGCGACCTGAACGCAGCGCCTTAGACCGCTCGGCCATCCTGACACATAAAAAACTACGTTTCATAAAAATTGGATAAAACTAATTAACCAAAACTACTTTTTCAAAGGTGCAATGTCCATGCTGCTGTTGAAACTATTGATTCAAATATTAGTAATAAATTGCTTTTTCAATTATTTTTCAAAGATGCTTAAGGTTGGATAAATCAAAAAGATATTGTAAAAATAACATTAACACGGAATTACCTATAGTTTAGGATTTTCCAAATATTTGAGAAAATGCTTGACACAAATAACATCTTCACATGCTCTACAATTAATGCCTGAATTTTGTATTGATTGATTGAGAGCTGCATTGAAAGAAAATCATTACTCCAAATGTGGCAGTTTCCAAAATACATTGAAAAGGGGATGTGCAGTATCTATTTTTCTAATTCATAGAATGCCAAGGAAAAATGCGGTAATTATTTTTTTTGCTCTATTCAGGATTGGATTCCAAGTGTCTAGAATTTGTTGTCTTGTGGATTTTCACTCACCATAGAAAAGACATTTATGAACTTTCCAAGAACTGGCTAATGATATTGGCTTATGGCCTTGATTGGATGCTATGAAGGAGTGTACAAGTAGGGTTTGTGTTCAACACCACTGGCTTAAAAGAGCAGTGTTCTTACTCCTGAGATATGGAGCCCTGATTCAGAAGTTGGGGGATATTTTATTTTGCAAACTCAGTATATGAAAAAATGTTGACCAAAGAAAAAAATACATATAATATTGATGTCTGAAGTAGTATTTAAGTCCATATTTTTAGGGAAGATTGCAACATTTTCTTTGATTGATATAAAGCAGAAATAATGGAAGGTTGATTATTCTTCAAAGTGGTTTGTGAAACAGATTTGCAGTGAATATCTTAAGTATTTCTCTTCACAAGCAACAAGGAAGAGACATTGTAGAACAAAGACGAAAAGGAAGAACACTGTCAGAAGTGGGATTTGAACCCACGCCTCCAGAGGAGACTGCGACCTGAACGCAGCGCCTTAGACCGCTCGGCCATCCTGACACATAAAAAACTAAGTTTCATAAAAATTGGATAAAACTAATTAACCAAAACTACTTTTTCAAAGGTGCAATGTCCATGCTGCTGTTGAAACTATTGATTCAAATATTAGTAATAAATTGCTTTTTCAATTATTTTTCAAAGATGCTTAAGGTTGGATAAATCAAAAAGATATTGTAAAAATAACATTAACACGGAATTACCTATAGTTTAGGATTTTCCAAATATTTGAGAAAATGCTTGACACAAATAACATCTTCACATGCTCTACAATTAATGCCTGAATTTTGTATTGATTGATTGAGAGCTGCATTGAAAGAAAATCATTACTCCAAATGTGGCAGTTTCCAAAATACATTGAAAAGGGGATGTGCAGTATCTATTTTTCTAATTCATAGAATGCCAAGGAAAAATGCGGTAATTATTTTTTTTGCTCTATTCAGGATTGGATTCCAAGTGTCTAGAATTTGTTGTCTTGTGGATTTTCACTCACCATAGAAAAGACATTTATGAACTTTCCAAGAACTGGCTAATGATATTGGCTTATGGCCTTGATTGGATGCTATGAAGGAGTGTACAAGTAGGGTTTGTGTTCAACACCACTGGCTTAAAAGAGCAGTGTTCTTACTCCTGAGATATGGAGCCCTGATTCAGAAGTTGGGGGATATTTTATTTTGCAAACTCAGTATATGAAAAAATGTTGACCAAAGAAAAAAATACATATAATATTGATGTCTGAAGTAGTATTTAAGTCCATATTTTTAGGGAAGATTGCAACATTTTCTTTGATTGATATAAAGCAGAAATAATGGAAGGTTGATTATTCTTCAAAGTGGTTTGTGAAACAGATTTGCAGTGAATATCTTAAGTATTTCTCTTCACAAGCAACAAGGAAGAGACATTGTAGAACAAAGACGAAAAGGAAGAACACTGTCAGAAGTGGGATTTGAACCCACGCCTCCAGAGGAGACTGCGACCTGAACGCAGCGCCTTAGACCGCTCGGCCATCCTGACACATAAAAAACTAAGTTTCATAAAAATTGGATAAAACTAATTAACCAAAACTACTTTTTCAAAGGTGCAATGTCCATGCTGCTGTTGAAACTATTGATTCAAATATTAGTAATAAATTGCTTTTTCAATTATTTTTCAAAGATGCTTAAGGTTGGATAAATCAAAAAGATATTGTAAAAATAACATTAACACGGAATTACCTATAGTTTAGGATTTTCCAAATATTTGAGAAAATGCTTGACACAAATAACATCTTCACATGCTCTACAATTAATGCCTGAATTTTGTATTGATTGATTGAGAGCTGCATTGAAAGAAAATCATTACTCCAAATGTGGCAGTTTCCAAAATACATTGAAAAGGGGATGTGCAGTATCTATTTTTCTAATTCATAGAATGCCAAGGAAAAATGCGGTAATTATTTTTTTTGCTCTATTCAGGATTGGATTCCAAGTGTCTAGAATTTGTTGTCTTGTGGATTTTCACTCACCATAGAAAAGACATTTATGAACTTTCCAAGAACTGGCTAATGATATTGGCTTATGGCCTTGATTGGATGCTATGAAGGAGTGTACAAGTAGGGTTTGTGTTCAACACCACTGGCTTAAAAGAGCAGTGTTCTTACTCCTGAGATATGGAGCCCTGATTCAGAAGTTGGGGAATATTTTATTTTGCAAACTCAGTATATGAAAAAATGTTGACCAAAGAAAAAAATACATATAATATTGATGTCTGAAGTAGTATTTAAGTCCATATTTTTAGGGAAGATTGCAACATTTTCTTTGATTGATATAAAGCAGAAATAATGGAAGGTTGATTATTCTTCAAAGTAGTTTGTGAAACAGATTTGCAGTGAATATCTTAAGTATTTCTCTTCACAAGCAACAAGGAAGAGACATTGTAGAACAAAGACGAAAAGGAAGAACACTGTCAGAAGTGGGATTTGAACCCACGCCTCCAGAGGAGACTGCGACCTGAACGCAGCGCCTTAGACCGCTCGGCCATCCTGACACATAAAAAACTAAGTTTCATAAAAATTGGATAAAACTAATTAACCAAAACTACTTTTTCAAAGGTGCAATGTCCATGCTGCTGTTGAAACTATTGATTCAAATATTAGTAATAAATTGCTTTTTCAATTATTTTTCAAAGATGCTTAAGGTTGGATAAATCAAAAAGATATTGTAAAAATAACATTAACACGGAATTACCTATAGTTTAGGATTTTCCAAATATTTGAGAAAATGCTTGACACAAATAACATCTTCACATGCTCTACAATTAATGCCTGAATTTTGTATTGATTGATTGAGAGCTGCATTGAAAGAAAATCATTACTCCAAATGTGGCAGTTTCCAAAATACATTGAAAATGGGATGTGCAGTATCTATTTTTCTAATTCATAGAATGCCAAGGAAAAATGCGGTAATTATTTTTTTTGCTCTATTCAGGATTGGATTCCAAGTGTCTAGAATTTGTTGTCTTGTGGATTTTCACTCACCATAGAAAAGACATTTATGAACTTTCCAAGAACTGGCTAATGATATTGGCTTATGGCCTTGATTGGATGCTATGAAGGAGTGTACAAGTAGGGTTTGTGTTCAACACCACTGGCTTAAAAGAGCAGTGTTCTTACTCCTGAGATATGGAGCCCTGATTCAGAAGTTGGGGGATATTTTATTTTGCAAACTCAGTATATGAAAAAATGTTGACCAAAGAAAAAAATACATATAATATTGATGTCTGAAGTAGTATTTAAGTCCATATTTTTAGGGAAGATTGCAACATTTTCTTTGATTGATATAAAGCAGAAATAATGGAAGGTTGATTATTCTTCAAAGTGGTTTGTGAAACAGATTTGCAGTGAATATCTTAAGTATTTCTCTTCACAAGCAACAAGGAAGAGACATTGTAGAACAAAGAAGAAAAGGAAGAACACTGTCAGAAGTGGGATTTGAACCCATGCCTCCAGAGGAGACTGCGACCTGAACGCAGCACCTTAGACCGCTCGGCCATCCTGACACATAAAAAACTACGTTTCATAAAAATTGGATAAAACTAATTAACCAAAACTACTTTTTCAAAGGTGCAATGTCCATGCTGCTGTTGAAACTATTGATTCAAATATTAGTAATAAATTGCTTTTTCAATTATTTTTCAAAGATGCTTAAAGTTGGATAAATCAAAAAGATATTGTAAAAATAACATTAACACGGAATTAACTATAGTTTAGGATTTTCCAAATATTTGAGAAAATGCTTGATACAAATAACATCTTCACATGCTCTACAATTAATGCCTGAATTTTGTATTGATTGATTGAGAGCTGCATTGAAAGAAAATCATTACTCCAAATGTGGCAGTTTCCAAAATACATTGAAAAGGGGATGTGCAGTATCTATTTTTCTAATTCATAGAATGCCAAGGAAAAATGCGGTAATTATTTTTTTTGCTCTATTCAGGATTGGATTCCAAGTGTCTAGAATTTGTTGTCTTGTGGATTTTTACTCACCATAGAAAAGACATTTATGAACTTTCCAAGAACTGGCTAATGATATTGGCTTATGGCCTTGATTGGATGCTATGAAGGAGTGTACAAGTAGGGTTTGTGTTCAACACCACTGGCTTAAAAGAGCAGTGTTCTTACTCCTGAGATATGGAGCCCTGATTCAGAAGTTGGGGGATATTTTATTTTGCAAACTCAGTATATGAAAAAATGTTGACCAAAGAAAAAAATACATATAATATTGATGTCTGAAGTAGTATTTAAGTCCATATTTTTAGGGAAGATTGCAACATTTTCTTTGATTGATATAAAGCAGAAATAATGGAAGGTTGATTATTCTTCAAAGTGGTTTGTGAAACAGATTTGCAGTGAATATCTTAAGTATTTCTCTTCACAAGCAACAAGGAAGAGACATTGTAGAACAAAGAAGAAAAGGAAGAACACTGTCAGAAGTGGGATTTGAACCCACGCCTCCAGAGGAGACTGCGACCTGAACGCAGCGCCTTAGACCGCTCGGCCATCCTGACACATAAAAAACTAAGTTTCATAAAAATTGGATAAAACTAATTAACCAAAACTACTTTTTCAAAGGTGCAATGTCCATGCTGCTGTTGAAACTATTGATTCAAATATTAGTAATAAATTGCTTTTTCAATTATTTTTCAAAGATGCTTAAAGTTGGATAAATCAAAAAGATATTGTAAAAATAACATTAACACGGAATTACCTATAGTTTAGGATTTTCCAAATATTTGAGAAAATGCTTGATACAAATAACATCTTCCCATGCTCTACAATTAATGCCTGAATTTTGGATTGATTGATTGAGAGCTGCATTGAAAGAAAATCATTACTCCAAATGTGGCAGTTTCCAAAATACATTGAAAAGGGGTTGAGCAGTATCTATTTTTCTAATTCATAGAATGCCAAGGAAAAATGCGGTAATTATTTTTTTTGCTCTATTCAGGATTGGATTCCAAGTTTCTAGAATTTGTTGTCTTGTGGATTTTCACTCACCATAGAAAAGACATTTATGAACTTTCCAAGAACTGGCTAATGATATTGGCTTATGGCCTTGATTGGATGCTATGAAGGAGTGTACAAGTAGGGTTTGTGTTCATGACCACTGGCTTAAAAGAGCAGTGTTCTTACTCCTGAGATATGGAGCCCTGATTCAGAAGTTGGGGGATATTTTATTTTGCAAACTCAGTATATGAAAAAATGTTGACCAAAGAAAAAAATACATATAATATTGATGTCTGAAGTAGTATTTAAGTCCATATTTTTAGGAAAGATTGCAACATTTTCTTTGATTGATATAAAGCAGAAATAATGGAAGGTTGATTATTCTTCAAAGTGGTTTGTGAAACAGATTTGCAGTGAATATCTTAAGTATTTCTCTTCACAAGCAACAAGGAAGAGACATTGTAGAACAAAGAAGAAAAGGAAGAACACTGTCAGAAGTCTAATTTGAACCCATGCTTCCAGAGGAGACTGCGACCTGAACGCAGCGCCTTAGACCGCTCGGCCATCCTGACACATAAAAAACTAAGTTTCATAAAAATTGGATAAAACTAATTAACCAAAATTACTTTTTCAAAGGTGCAATGTCCATGCTGCTGTTGAAACTATTGATTCAAATATTAGTAATAAATTGCTTTTTCAATTATTTTTCAAAGATGCTTAAAGTTGGATAAATCAAAAAGATATTGTAAAAATAACATTAACACGGAATTAACTATAGTTTAGGATTTTCCAAATATTTGAGAAAATGCTTGATACAAATAACATCTTCACATGCTCTACAAATAATGCCTGAATTTTGTATTGATTGATTGAGAGCTGCATTGAAAGAAAATCATTACTCCAAATGTGGCAGTTTCCAAAATACATTGAAAAGGGGTTGTGCAGTATCTATTTTTCTAATTCATAGAATGCCAAGGAAAAATGCGGTAATTATTTTTTTTGCTCTATTCAGGATTGGATTCCAAGTGTCTAGAATTTGTTGTCTTGTGGATTTTCACTCACCATAGAAAAGACATTTATGAACTTTCCAAGAACTGGCTAATGATATTGGCTTATGGCCTTGATTGGATGCTATGAAGGAGTGTACAAGTAGGGTTTGTGTTCATGACCACTGGCTTAAAAGAGCAGTGTTCTTACTCCTGAGATATGGAGCCCTGATTCAGAAGTTGGGGGATATTTTATTTTGCAAACTCAGTATATGAAAAAATGTTGACCAAAGAAAAAAATACATATAATATTGATGTCTGAAGTAGTAATTAAGTCCATATTTTTAGGAAAGATTGCAACATTTTCTTTGATTGATATAAAGCAGAAATAATGGAAGGTTGATTATTCTTCAAAGTAGTTTGTGAAACAGATTTGCAGTGAATATCTTAAGTATTTCTCTTCACAAGCAACAAGGAAGAGACATTGTAGACCAAAGAAGAAAAGGAAGAACACTGTCAGAAGTGGGATTTGAACCCACGCCTCCAGAGGAGACTGCGACCTGAACGCAGCGCCTTAGACCGCTCGGCCATCCTGACACATAAAAAACTACGTTTCATAAAAATTGGATAAAACTAATTAACCAAAACTACTTTTTCAAAGGTGCAATGTCCATGCTGCTGTTGAAACTATTGATTCAAATATTAGTAATAAATTGCTTTTTCAATTATTTTTCAAAGATGCTTAAGGTTGGATAAATCAAAAAGATATTGTAAAAATAACATTAACACGGAATTACCTATAGTTTAGGATTTTCCAAATATTTGAGAAAATGCTTGATACAAATAACATCTTCACATGCTCTACAATTAATGCCTGAATTTTGGATTGATTGATTGAGAGCTGCATTGAAAGAAAATCATTACTCCAAATGTGGCAGTTTCCAAAATACATTGAAAAGGGGTTGAGCAGTATCTATTTTTCTAATTCATAGAATGCCAAGGAAAAATGCGGTAATTATTTTTTTTGCTCTATTCAGGATTGGATTCCAAGTTTCTAGAATTTGTTGTCTTGTGGATTTTCACTCACCATAGAAAAGACATTTATGAACTTTCCAAGAACTGGCTAATGATATTGGCTTATGGCCTTGATTGGATGCTATGAAGGAGTGTACAAGTAGGGTTTGTGTTCATGACCACTGGCTTAAAAGAGCAGTGTTCTTACTCCTGAGTTATGGAGCCCTGATTCAGAAGTTGGGGGATATTTTATTTTGCAAACTCAGTATATGAAAAAATGTTGACCAAAGAAAAAAATACATATAATATTGATGTCTGAAGTAGTATTTAAGTCCATATTTTTAGGAAAGATTGCAACATTTTCTTTGATTGATATAAAGCAGAAATAATGGAAGGTTGATTATTCTTCAAAGTGGTTTGTGAAACAGATTTGCAGTGAATATCTTAAGTATTTCTCTTCACAAGCAACAAGGAAGAGACATTGTAGAACAAAGACGAAAAGGAAGAACACTGTCAGAAGTGGGATTTGAACCCACGCCTCCAGAGGAGACTGCGACCTGAACGCAGCGCCTTAGACCGCTCGGCCATCCTGACACATAAAAAACTACGTTTCATAAAAATTGGATAAAACTAATTAACCAAAACTACTTTTTCAAAGGTGCAATGTCCATGCTGCTGTTGAAACTATTGATTCAAATATTAGTAATAAATTGCTTTTTCAATTATTTTTCAAAGATGCTTAAGGTTGGATAAATCAAAAAGATATTGTAAAAATAACATTAACACGGAATTACCTATAGTTTAGGATTTTCCAAATATTTGAGAAAATGCTTGACACAAATAACATCTTCACATGCTCTACAATTAATGCCTGAATTTTGTATTGATTGATTGAGAGCTGCATTGAAAGAAAATCATTACTCCAAATGTGGCAGTTTCCAAAATACATTGAAAAGGGGATGTGCAGTATCTATTTTTCTAATTCATAGAATGCCAAGGAAAAATGCGGTAATTATTTTTTTTGCTCTATTCAGGATTGGATTCCAAGTGTCTAGAATTTGTTGTCTTGTGGATTTTCACTCACCATAGAAAAGACATTTATGAACTTTCCAAGAACTGGCTAATGATATTGGCTTATGGCCTTGATTGGATGCTATGAAGGAGTGTACAAGTAGGGTTTGTGTTCATGACCACTGGCTTAAAAGAGCAGTGTTCTTACTCCTGAGATATGGAGCCCTGATTCAGAAGTTGGGGGATATTTTATTTTGCAAACTCAGTATATGAAAAAATGTTGACCAAAGAAAAAAATACATATAATATTGATGTCTGAAGTAGTAATTAAGTCCATATTTTTAGGAAAGATTGCAACATTTTCTTTGATTGATATAAAGCAGAAATAATGGAAGGTTGATTATTCTTCAAAGTGGTTTGTGAAACAGATTTGCAGTGAATATCTTAAGTATTTCTCTTCACAAGCAACAAGGAAGAGACATTGTAGAACAAAGAAGAAAAGGAAGAACACTGTCAGAAGTGGGATTTGAACCCACGCCTCCAGAGGAGACTGCGACCTGAACGCAGCGCCTTAGACCGCTCGGCCATCCTGACACATAAAAAACTACGTTTCATAAAAATTGGATAAAACTAATTAACCAAAACTACTTTTTCAAAGGTGCAATGTCCATGCTGCTGTTGAAACTATTGATTCAAATATTAGTAATAAATTGCTTTTTCAATTATTTTTCAAAGATGCTTAAGGTTGGATAAATCAAAAAGATATTGTAAAAATAACATTAACACGGAATTACCTATAGTTTAGGATTTTCCAAATATTTGAGAAAATGCTTGACACAAATAACATCTTCACATGCTCTACAATTAATGCCTGAATTTTGTATTGATTGATTGAGAGCTGCATTGAAAGAAAATCATTACTCCAAATGTGGCAGTTTCCAAAATACATTGAAAAGGGGATGTGCAGTATCTATTTTTCTAATTCATAGAATGCCAAGGAAAAATGCGGTAATTATTTTTTTTGCTCTATTCAGGATTGGATTCCAAGTGTCTAGAATTTGTTGTCTTGTGGATTTTCACTCACCATAGAAAAGACATTTATGAACTTTCCAAGAACTGGCTAATGATATTGGCTTATGGCCTTGATTGGATGCTATGAAGGAGTGTACAAGTAGGGTTTGTGTTCAACACCACTGGCTTAAAAGAGCAGTGTTCTTACTCCTGAGATATGGAGCCCTGATTCAGAAGTTGGGGAATATTTTATTTTGCAAACTCAGTATATGAAAAAATGTTGACCAAAGAAAAAAATACATATAATATTGATGTCTGAAGTAGTATTTAAGTCCATATTTTTAGGGAAGATTGCAACATTTTCTTTGATTGATATAAAGCAGAAATAATGGAAGGTTGATTATTCTTCAAAGTAGTTTGTGAAACAGATTTGCAGTGAATATCTTAAGTATTTCTCTTCACAAGCAACAAGGAAGAGACATTGTAGAACAAAGACGAAAAGGAAGAACACTGTCAGAAGTGGGATTTGAACCCACGCCTCCAGAGGAGACTGCGACCTGAACGCAGCGCCTTAGACCGCTCGGCCATCCTGACACATAAAAAACTAAGTTTCATAAAAATTGGATAAAACTAATTAACCAAAACTACTTTTTCAAAGGTGCAATGTCCATGCTGCTGTTGAAACTATTGATTCAAATATTAGTAATAAATTGCTTTTTCAATTATTTTTCAAAGATGCTTAAGGTTGGATAAATCAAAAAGATATTGTAAAAATAACATTAACACGGAATTACCTATAGTTTAGGATTTTCCAAATATTTGAGAAAATGCTTGACACAAATAACATCTTCACATGCTCTACAATTAATGCCTGAATTTTGTATTGATTGATTGAGAGCTGCATTGAAAGAAAATCATTACTCCAAATGTGGCAGTTTCCAAAATACATTGAAAAGGGGATGTGCAGTATCTATTTTTCTAATTCATAGAATGCCAAGGAAAAATGCGGTAATTATTTTTTTTGCTCTATTCAGGATTGGATTCCAAGTGTCTAGAATTTGTTGTCTTGTGGATTTTCACTCACCATAGAAAAGACATTTATGAACTTTCCAAGAACTGGCTAATGATATTGGCTTATGGCCTTGATTGGATGCTATGAAGGAGTGTACAAGTAGGGTTTGTGTTCAACACCACTGGCTTAAAAGAGCAGTGTTCTTACTCCTGAGATATGGAGCCCTGATTCAGAAGTTGGGGAATATTTTATTTTGCAAACTCAGTATATGAAAAAATGTTGACCAAAGAAAAAAATACATATAATATTGATGTCTGAAGTAGTATTTAAGTCCATATTTTTAGGGAAGATTGCAACATTTTCTTTGATTGATATAAAGCAGAAATAATGGAAGGTTGATTATTCTTCAAAGTAGTTTGTGAAACAGATTTGCAGTGAATATCTTAAGTATTTCTCTTCACAAGCAACAAGGAAGAGACATTGTAGAACAAAGAAGAAAAGGAAGAACACTGTCAGAAGTGGGATTTGAACCCACGCCTCCAGAGGAGACTGCGACCTGAACGCAGCGCCTTAGACCGCTCGGCCATCCTGACACATAAAAAACTACGTTTCATAAATATTGGATAAAACTAATTAACCAAAACTACTTTTTCAAAGGTGCAATGTCCATGCTGCTGTTGAAACTATTGATTCAAATATTAGTAATAAATTGCTTTTTCAATTATTTTTCAAAGATGCTTAAGGTTGGATAAATCAAAAAGATATTGTAAAAATAACATTAACACGGAATTACCTATAGTTTAGGATTTTCCAAATATTTGAGAAAATGCTTGACACAAATAACATCTTCACATGCTCTACAATTAATGCCTGAATTTTGTATTGATTGATTGAGAGCTGCATTGAAAGAAAATCATTACTCCAAATGTGGCAGTTTCCAAAATACATTGAAAATGGGATGTGCAGTATCTATTTTTCTAATTCATAGAATGCCAAGGAAAAATGCGGTAATTATTTTTTTTGCTCTATTCAGGATTGGATTCCAAGTGTCTAGAATTTGTTGTCTTGTGGATTTTCACTCACCATAGAAAAGACATTTATGAACTTTCCAAGAACTGGCTAATGATATTGGCTTATGGCCTTGATTGGATGCTATGAAGGAGTGTACAAGTAGGGTTTGTGTTCAACACCACTGGCTTAAAAGAGCAGTGTTCTTACTCCTGAGATATGGAGCCCTGATTCAGAAGTTGGGGGATATTTTATTTTGCAAACTCAGTATATGAAAAAATGTTGACCAAAGAAAAAAATACATATAATATTGATGTCTGAAGTAGTATTTAAGTCCATATTTTTAGGGAAGATTGCAACATTTTCTTTGATTGATATAAAGCAGAAATAATGGAAGGTTGATTATTCTTCAAAGTGGTTTGTGAAACAGATTTGCAGTGAATATCTTAAGTATTTCTCTTCACAAGCAACAAGGAAGAGACATTGTAGAACAAAGAAGAAAAGGAAGAACACTGTCAGAAGTGGGATTTGAACCCATGCCTCCAGAGGAGACTGCGACCTGAACGCAGCACCTTAGACCGCTCGGCCATCCTGACACATAAAAAACTACGTTTCATAAAAATTGGATAAAACTAATTAACCAAAACTACTTTTTCAAAGGTGCAATGTCCATGCTGCTGTTGAAACTATTGATTCAAATATTAGTAATAAATTGCTTTTTCAATTATTTTTCAAAGATGCTTAAAGTTGGATAAATCAAAAAGATATTGTAAAAATAACATTAACACGGAATTAACTATAGTTTAGGATTTTCCAAATATTTGAGAAAATGCTTGATACAAATAACATCTTCACATGCTCTACAATTAATGCCTGAATTTTGTATTGATTGATTGAGAGCTGCATTGAAAGAAAATCATTACTCCAAATGTGGCAGTTTCCAAAATACATTGAAAAGGGGATGTGCAGTATCTATTTTTCTAATTCATAGAATGCCAAGGAAAAATGCGGTAATTATTTTTTTTGCTCTATTCAGGATTGGATTCCAAGTGTCTAGAATTTGTTGTCTTGTGGATTTTTACTCACCATAGAAAAGACATTTATGAACTTTCCAAGAACTGGCTAATGATATTGGCTTATGGCCTTGATTGGATGCTATGAAGGAGTGTACAAGTAGGGTTTGTGTTCAACACCACTGGCTTAAAAGAGCAGTGTTCTTACTCCTGAGATATGGAGCCCTGATTCAGAAGTTGGGGGATATTTTATTTTGCAAACTCAGTATATGAAAAAATGTTGACCAAAGAAAAAAATACATATAATATTGATGTCTGAAGTAGTATTTAAGTCCATATTTTTAGGGAAGATTGCAACATTTTCTTTGATTGATATAAAGCAGAAATAATGGAAGGTTGATTATTCTTCAAAGTGGTTTGTGAAACAGATTTGCAGTGAATATCTTAAGTATTTCTCTTCACAAGCAACAAGGAAGAGACATTGTAGAACAAAGAAGAAAAGGAAGAACACTGTCAGAAGTGGGATTTGAACCCACGCCTCCAGAGGAGACTGCGACCTGAACGCAGCGCCTTAGACCGCTCGGCCATCCTGACACATAAAAAACTAAGTTTCATAAAAATTGGATAAAACTAATTAACCAAAACTACTTTTTCAAAGGTGCAATGTCCATGCTGCTGTTGAAACTATTGATTCAAATATTAGTAATAAATTGCTTTTTCAATTATTTTTCAAAGATGCTTAAAGTTGGATAAATCAAAAAGATATTGTAAAAATAACATTAACACGGAATTACCTATAGTTTAGGATTTTCCAAATATTTGAGAAAATGCTTGATACAAATAACATCTTCCCATGCTCTACAATTAATGCCTGAATTTTGGATTGATTGATTGAGAGCTGCATTGAAAGAAAATCATTACTCCAAATGTGGCAGTTTCCAAAATACATTGAAAAGGGGTTGAGCAGTATCTATTTTTCTAATTCATAGAATGCCAAGGAAAAATGCGGTAATTATTTTTTTTGCTCTATTCAGGATTGGATTCCAAGTTTCTAGAATTTGTTGTCTTGTGGATTTTCACTCACCATAGAAAAGACATTTATGAACTTTCCAAGAACTGGCTAATGATATTGGCTTATGGCCTTGATTGGATGCTATGAAGGAGTGTACAAGTAGGGTTTGTGTTCATGACCACTGGCTTAAAAGAGCAGTGTTCTTACTCCTGAGATATGGAGCCCTGATTCAGAAGTTGGGGGATATTTTATTTTGCAAACTCAGTATATGAAAAAATGTTGACCAAAGAAAAAAATACATATAATATTGATGTCTGAAGTAGTATTTAAGTCCATATTTTTAGGAAAGATTGCAACATTTTCTTTGATTGATATAAAGCAGAAATAATGGAAGGTTGATTATTCTTCAAAGTGGTTTGTGAAACAGATTTGCAGTGAATATCTTAAGTATTTCTCTTCACAAGCAACAAGGAAGAGACATTGTAGAACAAAGAAGAAAAGGAAGAACACTGTCAGAAGTCTAATTTGAACCCATGCTTCCAGAGGAGACTGCGACCTGAACGCAGCGCCTTAGACCGCTCGGCCATCCTGACACATAAAAAACTAAGTTTCATAAAAATTGGATAAAACTAATTAACCAAAATTACTTTTTCAAAGGTGCAATGTCCATGCTGCTGTTGAAACTATTGATTCAAATATTAGTAATAAATTGCTTTTTCAATTATTTTTCAAAGATGCTTAAAGTTGGATAAATCAAAAAGATATTGTAAAAATAACATTAACACGGAATTAACTATAGTTTAGGATTTTCCAAATATTTGAGAAAATGCTTGATACAAATAACATCTTCACATGCTCTACAAATAATGCCTGAATTTTGTATTGATTGATTGAGAGCTGCATTGAAAGAAAATCATTACTCCAAATGTGGCAGTTTCCAAAATACATTGAAAAGGGGTTGTGCAGTATCTATTTTTCTAATTCATAGAATGCCAAGGAAAAATGCGGTAATTATTTTTTTTGCTCTATTCAGGATTGGATTCCAAGTGTCTAGAATTTGTTGTCTTGTGGATTTTCACTCACCATAGAAAAGACATTTATGAACTTTCCAAGAACTGGCTAATGATATTGGCTTATGGCCTTGATTGGATGCTATGAAGGAGTGTACAAGTAGGGTTTGTGTTCATGACCACTGGCTTAAAAGAGCAGTGTTCTTACTCCTGAGATATGGAGCCCTGATTCAGAAGTTGGGGGATATTTTATTTTGCAAACTCAGTATATGAAAAAATGTTGACCAAAGAAAAAAATACATATAATATTGATGTCTGAAGTAGTAATTAAGTCCATATTTTTAGGAAAGATTGCAACATTTTCTTTGATTGATATAAAGCAGAAATAATGGAAGGTTGATTATTCTTCAAAGTAGTTTGTGAAACAGATTTGCAGTGAATATCTTAAGTATTTCTCTTCACAAGCAACAAGGAAGAGACATTGTAGACCAAAGAAGAAAAGGAAGAACACTGTCAGAAGTGGGATTTGAACCCACGCCTCCAGAGGAGACTGCGACCTGAACGCAGCGCCTTAGACCGCTCGGCCATCCTGACACATAAAAAACTACGTTTCATAAAAATTGGATAAAACTAATTAACCAAAACTACTTTTTCAAAGGTGCAATGTCCATGCTGCTGTTGAAACTATTGATTCAAATATTAGTAATAAATTGCTTTTTCAATTATTTTTCAAAGATGCTTAAGGTTGGATAAATCAAAAAGATATTGTAAAAATAACATTAACACGGAATTACCTATAGTTTAGGATTTTCCAAATATTTGAGAAAATGCTTGATACAAATAACATCTTCACATGCTCTACAATTAATGCCTGAATTTTGGATTGATTGATTGAGAGCTGCATTGAAAGAAAATCATTACTCCAAATGTGGCAGTTTCCAAAATACATTGAAAAGGGGTTGAGCAGTATCTATTTTTCTAATTCATAGAATGCCAAGGAAAAATGCGGTAATTATTTTTTTTGCTCTATTCAGGATTGGATTCCAAGTTTCTAGAATTTGTTGTCTTGTGGATTTTCACTCACCATAGAAAAGACATTTATGAACTTTCCAAGAACTGGCTAATGATATTGGCTTATGGCCTTGATTGGATGCTATGAAGGAGTGTACAAGTAGGGTTTGTGTTCATGACCACTGGCTTAAAAGAGCAGTGTTCTTACTCCTGAGTTATGGAGCCCTGATTCAGAAGTTGGGGGATATTTTATTTTGCAAACTCAGTATATGAAAAAATGTTGACCAAAGAAAAAAATACATATAATATTGATGTCTGAAGTAGTATTTAAGTCCATATTTTTAGGAAAGATTGCAACATTTTCTTTGATTGATATAAAGCAGAAATAATGGAAGGTTGATTATTCTTCAAAGTGGTTTGTGAAACAGATTTGCAGTGAATATCTTAAGTATTTCTCTTCACAAGCAACAAGGAAGAGACATTGTAGAACAAAGACGAAAAGGAAGAACACTGTCAGAAGTGGGATTTGAACCCACGCCTCCAGAGGAGACTGCGACCTGAACGCAGCGCCTTAGACCGCTCGGCCATCCTGACACATAAAAAACTACGTTTCATAAAAATTGGATAAAACTAATTAACCAAAACTACTTTTTCAAAGGTGCAATGTCCATGCTGCTGTTGAAACTATTGATTCAAATATTAGTAATAAATTGCTTTTTCAATTATTTTTCAAAGATGCTTAAGGTTGGATAAATCAAAAAGATATTGTAAAAATAACATTAACACGGAATTACCTATAGTTTAGGATTTTCCAAATATTTGAGAAAATGCTTGACACAAATAACATCTTCACATGCTCTACAATTAATGCCTGAATTTTGTATTGATTGATTGAGAGCTGCATTGAAAGAAAATCATTACTCCAAATGTGGCAGTTTCCAAAATACATTGAAAAGGGGATGTGCAGTATCTATTTTTCTAATTCATAGAATGCCAAGGAAAAATGCGGTAATTATTTTTTTTGCTCTATTCAGGATTGGATTCCAAGTGTCTAGAATTTGTTGTCTTGTGGATTTTCACTCACCATAGAAAAGACATTTATGAACTTTCCAAGAACTGGCTAATGATATTGGCTTATGGCCTTGATTGGATGCTATGAAGGAGTGTACAAGTAGGGTTTGTGTTCATGACCACTGGCTTAAAAGAGCAGTGTTCTTACTCCTGAGATATGGAGCCCTGATTCAGAAGTTGGGGGATATTTTATTTTGCAAACTCAGTATATGAAAAAATGTTGACCAAAGAAAAAAATACATATAATATTGATGTCTGAAGTAGTAATTAAGTCCATATTTTTAGGAAAGATTGCAACATTTTCTTTGATTGATATAAAGCAGAAATAATGGAAGGTTGATTATTCTTCAAAGTGGTTTGTGAAACAGATTTGCAGTGAATATCTTAAGTATTTCTCTTCACAAGCAACAAGGAAGAGACATTGTAGAACAAAGAAGAAAAGGAAGAACACTGTCAGAAGTGGGATTTGAACCCACGCCTCCAGAGGAGACTGCGACCTGAACGCAGCGCCTTAGACCGCTCGGCCATCCTGACACATAAAAAACTACGTTTCATAAAAATTGGATAAAACTAATTAACCAAAACTACTTTTTCAAAGGTGCAATGTCCATGCTGCTGTTGAAACTATTGATTCAAATATTAGTAATAAATTGCTTTTTCAATTATTTTTCAAAGATGCTTAAGGTTGGATAAATCAAAAAGATATTGTAAAAATAACATTAACACGGAATTACCTATAGTTTAGGATTTTCCAAATATTTGAGAAAATGCTTGACACAAATAACATCTTCACATGCTCTACAATTAATGCCTGAATTTTGTATTGATTGATTGAGAGCTGCATTGAAAGAAAATCATTACTCCAAATGTGGCAGTTTCCAAAATACATTGAAAAGGGGATGTGCAGTATCTATTTTTCTAATTCATAGAATGCCAAGGAAAAATGCGGTAATTATTTTTTTTGCTCTATTCAGGATTGGATTCCAAGTGTCTAGAATTTGTTGTCTTGTGGATTTTCACTCACCATAGAAAAGACATTTATGAACTTTCCAAGAACTGGCTAATGATATTGGCTTATGGCCTTGATTGGATGCTATGAAGGAGTGTACAAGTAGGGTTTGTGTTCAACACCACTGGCTTAAAAGAGCAGTGTTCTTACTCCTGAGATATGGAGCCCTGATTCAGAAGTTGGGGAATATTTTATTTTGCAAACTCAGTATATGAAAAAATGTTGACCAAAGAAAAAAATACATATAATATTGATGTCTGAAGTAGTATTTAAGTCCATATTTTTAGGGAAGATTGCAACATTTTCTTTGATTGATATAAAGCAGAAATAATGGAAGGTTGATTATTCTTCAAAGTAGTTTGTGAAACAGATTTGCAGTGAATATCTTAAGTATTTCTCTTCACAAGCAACAAGGAAGAGACATTGTAGAACAAAGAAGAAAAGGAAGAACACTGTCAGAAGTGGGATTTGAACCCACGCCTCCAGAGGAGACTGCGACCTGAACGCAGCGCCTTAGACCGCTCGGCCATCCTGACACATAAAAAACTACGTTTCATAAATATTGGATAAAACTAATTAACCAAAACTACTTTTTCAAAGGTGCAATGTCCATGCTGCTGTTGAAACTATTGATTCAAATATTAGTAATAAATTGCTTTTTCAATTATTTTTCAAAGATGCTTAAGGTTGGATAAATCAAAAAGATATTGTAAAAATAACATTAACACGGAATTACCTATAGTTTAGGATTTTCCAAATATTTGAGAAAATGCTTGATACAAATAACATCTTCACATGCTCTACAATTAATGCCTGAATTTTGGATTGATTGATTGAGAGCTGCATTGAAAGAAAATCATTACTCCAAATGTGGCAGTTTCCAAAATACATTGAAAAGGCGTTGAGCAGTATCTATTTTTCTAATTCATAGAATGCCAAGGAAAAATGCGGTAATTATTTTTTTTGCTCTATTCAGGATTGGATTCCAAGTTTCTAGAATTTGTTGTCTTGTGGATTTTCACTCACCATAGAAAAGACATTTATGAACTTTCCAAGAACTGGCTAATGATATTGGCTTATGGCCTTGATTGGATGCTATGAAGGAGTGTACAAGTAGGGTTTGTGTTCATGACCACTGGCTTAAAAGAGCAGTGTTCTTACTCCTGAGATATGGAGTCCTGATTCAGAAGTTGGGGGATATTTTATTTTGCAAAATCAGTATATGAAAAAATGTTGACCAAAGAAAAAAATACATATAATATTGATGTCTGAAGTAGTATTTAAGTCCATATTTTTAGGAAAGATTGCAACATTTTCTTTGATTGATATAAAGCAGAAATAATGGAAGGTTGATTATTCTTCAAAGTGGTTTGTGAAACAGATTTGCAGTGAATATCTTAAGTATTTCTCTTCACAAGCAACAAGGAAGAGACATTGTAGAACAAAGACGAAAAGGAAGAACACTGTCAGAAGTGGGATTTGAACCCACGCCTCCAGAGGAGACTGCGACCTGAACGCAGCGCCTTAGACCGCTCGGCCATCCTGACACATAAAAAACTAAGTTTCATAAAAATTGGATAAAACTAATTAACCAAAACTACTTTTTCAAAGGTGCAATGTCCATGCTGCTGTTGAAACTATTGATTCAAATATTAGTAATAAATTGCTTTTTCAATTATTTTTCAAAGATGCTTAAGGTTGGATAAATCAAAAAGATATTGTAAAAATAACATTAACACGGAATTACCTATAGTTTAGGATTTTCCAAATATTTGAGAAAATGCTTAACACAAATAACATCTTCACATGCTCTACAATTAATGCCTGAATTTTGTATTGATTGATTGAGAGCTGCATTGAAAGAAAATCATTACTCCAAATGTGGCAGTTTCCAAAATACATTGAAAAGGGGATGTGCAGTATCTATTTTTCTAATTCATAGAATGCCAAGGAAAAATGCGGTAATTATTTTTTTTGCTCTATTCAGGATTGGATTCCAAGTGTCTAGAATTTGTTGTCTTGTGGATTTTTACTCACCATAGAAAAGACATTTATGAACTTTCCAAGAACTGGCTAATGATATTGGCTTATGGCCTTGATTGGATGCTATGAAGGAGTGTACAAGTAGGGTTTGTGTTCAACACCACTGGCTTAAAAGAGCAGTGTTCTTACTCCTGAGATATGGAGCCCTGATTCAGAAGTTGGGGGATATTTTATTTTGCAAACTCAGTATATGAAAAAATGTTGACCAAAGAAAAAAATACATATAATATTGATGTCTGAAGTAGTATTTAAGTCCATATTTTTAGGGAAGATTGCAACATTTTCTTTGATTGATATAAAGCAGAAATAATGGAAGGTTGATTATTCTTAAAAGTGGTTTGTGAAACAGATTTGCAGTGAATATCTTAAGTATTTCTCTTCACAAGCAACAAGGAAGAGACATTGTAGAACAAAGAAGAAAAGGAAGAACACTGTCAGAAGTGGGATTTGAACCCACGCCTCCAGAGGAGACTGCGACCTGAACGCAGCGCCTTAGACCGCTCGGCCATCCTGACACATAAAAAACTAAGTTTCATAAAAATTGGATAAAACTAATTAACCAAAACTACTTTTTCAAAGGTGCAATGTCCATGCTGCTGTTGAAACTATTGATTCAAATATTAGTAATAAATTGCTTTTTCAATTATTTTTCAAAGATGCTTAAAGTTGGATAAATCAAAAAGATATTGTAAAAATAACATTAACACGGAATTACCTATAGTTTAGGATTTTCCAAATATTTGAGAAAATGCTTGATACAAATAACATCTTCCCATGCTCTACAATTAATGCCTGAATTTTGGATTGATTGATTGAGAGCTGCATTGAAAGAAAATCATTACTCCAAATGTGGCAGTTTCCAAAATACATTGAAAAGGGGTTGAGCAGTATCTATTTTTCTAATTCATAGAATGCCAAGGAAAAATGCGGTAATTATTTTTTTTGCTCTATTCAGGATTGGATTCCAAGTTTCTAGAATTTGTTGTCTTGTGGATTTTCACTCACCATAGAAAAGACATTTATGAACTTTCCAAGAACTGGCTAATGATATTGGCTTATGGCCTTGATTGGATGCTATGAAGGAGTGTACAAGTAGGGTTTGTGTTCATGACCACTGGCTTAAAAGAGCAGTGTTCTTACTCCTGAGATATGGAGCCCTGATTCAGAAGTTGGGGGATATTTTATTTTGCAAACTCAGTATATGAAAAAATGTTGACCAAAGAAAAAAATACATATAATATTGATGTCTGAAGTAGTATTTAAGTCCATATTTTTAGGAAAGATTGCAACATTTTCTTTGATTGATATAAAGCAGAAATAATGGAAGGTTGATTATTCTTCAAAGTGGTTTGTGAAACAGATTTGCAGTGAATATCTTAAGTATTTCTCTTCACAAGCAACAAGGAAGAGACATTGTAGAACAAAGAGCAGTGTTCTTACTCCTGAGTTATGGAGCCCTGATTCAGAAGTTGGGGGATATTTTATTTTGCAAACTCAGTATATGAAAAAATGTTGACCAAAGAAAAAAATACATATAATATTGATGTCTGAAGTAGTAATTAAGTCCATATTTTTAGGAAAGATTGCAACATTTTCTTTGATTGATATAAAGCAGAAATAATGGAAGGTTGATTATTCTTCAAAGTGGTTTGTGAAACAGATTTGCAGTGAATATCTTAAGTATTTCTCTTCACAAGCAACAAGGAAGAGACATTGTAGAACAAAGAAGAAAAGGAAGAACACTGTCAGAAGTGGGATTTGAACCCACGCCTCCAGAGGAGACTGCGACCTGAACGCAGCGCCTTAGACCGCTCGGCCATCCTGACACATAAAAAACTATGTTTCATA
Organism: Taudactylus pleione; assembly: GCA_031769625.1. NCBI lineage: Eukaryota > Metazoa > Chordata > Amphibia > Anura > Myobatrachidae > Taudactylus > Taudactylus pleione. The sequence continues at coordinate 409,868 of JAUIMM010000176.1, forward strand.
AAAATTGGATAAAACTAATTAACCAAAACTACTTTTTCAAAGGTGCAATGTCCATGCTGCTGTTGAAACTATTGATTCAAATATTAGTAATAAATTGCTTTTTCAATTATTTTTCAAAGATGCTTAAGGTTGGATAAATCAAAAAGATATTGTAAAAATAACATTAACACGGAATTACCTATAGTTTAGGATTTTCCAAATATTTGAGAAAATGCTTGACACAAATAACATCTTCACATGCTCTACAATTAATGCCTGAATTTTGTATTGATTGATTGAGAGCTGCATTGAAAGAAAATCATTACTCCAAATGTGGCAGTTTCCAAAATACATTGAAAAGGGGATGTGCAGTATCTATTTTTCTAATTCATAGAATGCCAAGGAAAAATGCGGTAATTATTTTTTTTGCTCTATTCAGGATTGGATTCCAAGTGTCTAGAATTTGTTGTCTTGTGGATTTTCACTCACCATAGAAAAGACATTTATGAACTTTCCAAGAACTGGCTAATGATATTGGCTTATGGCCTTGATTGGATGCTATGAAGGAGTGTACAAGTAGGGTTTGTGTTCATGACCACTGGCTTCAAAGAGCAGTGTTCTTACTCCTGAGATATGGAGCCCTGATTCAGAAGTTGGGGGATATTTTATTTTGCAAACTCAGTATATGAAAAAATGTTGACCAAAGAAAAAAATACATATAATATTGATGTCTGAAGTAGTATTTAAGTCCATATTTTTAGGGAAGATTGCAACATTTTATTTGATTGATATAAAGCAGAAATAATGGAAGGTTGATTATTCTTCAAAGTGGTTTGTGAAACAGATTTGCAGTGAATATCTTAAGTATTTCTCTTCACAAGCAACAAGGAAGAGACATTGTAGAACAAAGAAGAAAAGGAAGAACACTGTCAGAAGTGGGATTTGAACCAACGCCTCCAGAGGAGACTGCGACCTGAACGCAGCGCCTTAGACCGCTCGGCCATCCTGACACATAAAACACTACGTTTCATAAAAATTGGATAAAACTAATTAACCAAAACTACTTTTTCAAAGGTGCAATGTCCATGCTGCTGTTGAAACTATTGATTCAAATATTAGTAATAAATTGCTTTTTCAATTATTTTTCAAAGATGCTTAAGGTTGGATAAATCAAAAAGATATTGTAAAAATAACATTAACACGGAATTACCTATAGTTTAGGATTTTCCAAATATTTGAGAAAATGCTTGATACAAATAACATCTTCACATGCTCTACAATTAATGCCTGAATTTTGTATTGATTGATTGAGAGCTGCATTGAAAGAAAATCATTACTCCAAATGTGGCAGTTTCCAAAATACATTGAAAAGGGGTTGTGCAGTATCTATTTTTCTAATTCATAGAATGCCAAGGAAAAATGCAGTAATTATTTTTTTTGCTCTATTCAGGATTGGATTCCAAGTGTCTAGAATTTGTTGTCTTGTGGATTTTCACTCACCATAGAAAAGACATTTATGAACTTTCCAAGAACTGGCTAATGATATTGGCTTATGGCCTTGATTGGATGCTATGAAGGAGTGTACAAGTAGGGTTTGTGTTCATGACCACTGGCTTAAAAGAGCAGTGTTCTTACTCCTGAGATATGGAGCCCTGATTCAGAAGTTGGGGAATATTTTATTTTGCAAACTCAGTATATGAAAAAATGTTGACCAAAGAAAAAAATATATATAATATTGATGTCTGAAGTAGTATTTAAGTCCATATTTTTAGGGAAGATTGCAACATTTTATTTGATTGATATAAAGCAGAAATAATGGAAGGTTGATTATTCTTCAAAGTGGTTTGTGAAACAGATTTGCAGTGAATATCTTAAGTATTTCTCTTCACAAGCAACAAGGAAGAGACATTGTAGAACAAAGAAGAAAAGGAAGAACACTGTCAGAAGTGGGATTTGAACCCACACCTCCAGAGGAGACTGCGACCTGAACGCAGTGCCTTAGACCGCTCGGCCATCCTGACACATAAAAAACTATGTTTCATAAAAATTGGATAAAACTAATTAACCAAAACTACTTTTTCAAAGGTGCAATGTCCATGCTGCTGTTGAAACTATTGATTCAAATATTAGTAATAAATTGCTTTTTCAATTATTTTTCAAAGATGCTTAAGGTTGGATAAATCAAAAAGATATTGTAAAAATAACATTAACACGGAATTACCTATAGTTTAGGATTTTCCAAATATTTGAGAAAATGCTTGACACAAATAACATCTTCACATGCTCTACAATTAATGCCTGAATTTTGTATTGATTGATTGAGAGCTGCATTGAAAGAAAATCATTACTCCAAATGTGGCAGTTTCCAAAATACATTGAAAAGGGGATGTGCAGTATCTATTTTTCTAATTCATAGAATGCCAAGGAAAAATGTGGTAATTATTTTTTTTGCTCTATTCAGGATTGGATTCCAAGTGTCTAGAATTTGTTGTCTTGTGGATTTTCACTCACCATAGAAAAGACATTTATGAACTTTCCAAGAACTGGCTAATGATATTGGCTTATGGCCTTGATTGGATGCTATGAAGGAGTGTACAAGTAGGGTTTGTGTTCATGACCACTGGCTTCAAAGAGCAGTGTTCTTACTCCTGAGATATGGAGCCCTGATTCAGAAGTTGGGGGATATTTTATTTTGCAAACTCAGTATATGAAAAAATGTTGACCAAAGAAAAAAATACATATAATATTGATGTCTGAAGTAGTATTTAAGTCCACATTTTTAGGGAAGATTGCAACATTTTATTTGATTGATATAAAGCAGAAATAATGGAAGGTTGATTATTCTTCAAAGTAGTTTGTGAAACAGATTTGCAGTGAATATCTTAAGTATTTCTCTTCACAAGCAACAAGGAAGAGACATTGTAGAACAAAGTAGAAAAGAAAGAACTCTGTCAGAAGTGGGATTTGAACCCACGCCTTCAGAGGAGACTGCGACCTGAACGCAGCGCCTTAGACCGCTCGGCCATCCTGACACACAAAAAACTAAGTTTCATAAAAATTGGATAAAACTAATTAACCAAAACTACTTTTTCAAAGGTGCAATGTCCATGCTGCTGTTGAAACTATTGATTCAAATATTAGTAATAAATTGCTTTTTCAATTATTTTTCAAAGATGCTTAAGGTTGGATAAATCAAAAAGATATTGTAAAAATAACATTAACACGGAATTACCTATAGTTTAGGATTTTCCAAATATTTGAGAAAATGCTTGACACAAATAACATCTTCACATGCTCTACAATTAATGCCTGAATTTTGTATTGATTGATTGAGAGCTGCATTGAAAGAAAATCATTACTCCAAATGTGGCAGTTTCCAAAATACATTGAAAAGGGGATGTGCAGTATCTATTTTTCTAATTCATAGAATGCCAAGGAAAAATGCGGTAATTATTTTTTTTGCTCTATTCAGGATTGGATTCCAAGTGTCTAGAATTTGTTGTCTTGTGGATTTTCACTCACCATAGAAAAGACATTTATGAACTTTCCAAGAACTGGCTAATGATATTGGCTTATGGCCTTGATTGGATGCTATGAAGGAGTGTACAAGTAGGGTTTGTGTTCAACACCACTGGCTTAAAAGAGCAGTGTTCTTACTCCTGAGATATGGAGCCCTGATTCAGAAGTTGGGGGATATTTTATTTTGCAAACTCAGTATATGAAAAAATGTTGACCAAAGAAAAAAATACATATAATATTGATGTCTGAAGTAGTATTTAAGTCCACATTTTTAGGGAAGATTGCAACATTTTATTTGATTGATATAAAGCAGAAATAATGGAAGGTTGATTATTCTTCAAAGTGGTTTGTGAAACAGATTTGCAGTGAATATCTTAAGTATTTCTCTTCACAAGCAACAAGGAAGAGACATTGTAGAACAAAGAAGAAAAGGAAGAACACTGTCAGAAGTGGGATTTGAACCAACGCCTCCAGAGGAGACTGCGACCTGAACGCAGCGCCTTAGACCGCTCGGCCATCCTGACACATAAAAGACTATGTTTCATAAAAATTGGATAAAACTAATTAACCAAAACTACTTTTTCAAAGGTGCAATGTCCATGCTGCTGTTGAAACTATTGATTCAAATATTAGTAATAAATTGCTTTTTCAATTATTTTTCAAAGATGCTTAAGGTTGGATAAATCAAAAAGATATTGTAAAAATAACATTAACACGGAATTACCTATAGTTTAGGATTTTCCAAATATTTGAGAAAATGCTTGATACAAATAACATCTTCACATGCTCTACAATTAATGCCTGAATTTTGTATTGATTGATTGAGAGCTGCATTGAAAGAAAATCATTACTCCAAATGTGGCAGTTTCCAAAATACATTGAAAAGGGGTTGTGCAGTATCTATTTTTCTAATTCATAGAATGCCAAGGAAAAATGCAGTAATTATTTTTTTTGCTCTATTCAGGATTGGATTCCAAGTGTCTAGAATTTGTTGTCTTGTGGATTTTCACTCACCATAGAAAAGACATTTATGAACTTTCCAAGAACTGGCTAATGATATTGGCTTATGGCCTTGATTGGATGCTATGAAGGAGTGTACAAGTAGGGTTTGTGTTCATGACCACTGGCTTAAAAGAGCAGTGTTCTTACTCCTGAGATATGGAGCCCTGATTCAGAAGTTGGGGAATATTTTATTTTGCAAACTCAGTATATGAAAAAATGTTGACCAAAGAAAAAAATATATATAATATTGATGTCTGAAGTAGTATTTAAGTCCATATTTTTAGGAAAGATTGCAACATTTTCTTTGATTGATATAAAGCAGAAATAATGGAAGGTTGATTATTCTTCAAAGTAGTTTGTGAAACAGATTTGCAGTGAATATCTTAAGTATTTCTCTTCACAAGCAACAAGGAAGAGACATTGTAGAACAAAGAAGAAAAGGAAGAACACTGTCAGAAGTGGGATTTGAACCCACGCCTCCAGAGGAGACTGCGACCTGAACGCAGCGCCTTAGACCGCTCGGCCATCCTGACACATAAAAAACTAAGTTTCATAAAAATTGGATAAAACTAATTAACCAAAACTACTTTTTCAAAGGTGCAATGTCCATGCTGCTGTTGAAACTATTGATTCAAATATTAGTAATAAATTGCTTTTTCAATTATTTTTCAAAGATGCTTAAGGTTGGATAAATCAAAAAGATATTGTAAAAATAACATTAACATGGAATTACCTATAGTTTAGGATTTTCCAAATATTTGAGAAAATGCTTGACACAAATAACATCTTCACATGCTCTACAATTAATGCCTGAATTTTGTATTGATTGATTGAGAGCTGCATTGAAAGAAAATCATTACTCCAAATGTGGCAGTTTCCAAAATACATTGAAAAGGGGATGTGCAGTATCTATTTTTCTAATTCATAGAATGCCAAGGAAAAATGCGGTAATTATTTTTTTTGCTCTATTCAGGATTGGATTCCAAGTGTCTAGAATTTGTTGTCTTGTGGATTTTCACTCACCATAGAAAAGACATTTATGAACTTTCCAAGAACTGGCTAATGATATTGGCTTATGGCCTTGATTGGATGCTATGAAGGAGTGTACAAGTAGGGTTTGTGTTCAACACCACTGGCTTAAAAGAGCAGTGTTCTTACTCCTGAGATATGGAGCCCTGATTCAGAAGTTGGGGGATATTTTATTTTGCAAACTCAGTATATGAAAAAATGTTGACCAAAGAAAAAAATACATATAATATTGATGTCTGAAGTAGTATTTAAGTCCATATTTTTAGGAAAGATTGCAACATTTTCTTTGATTGATATAAAGCAGAAATAATGGAAGGTTGATTATTCTTCAAAGTGGTTTGTGAAACAGATTTGCAGTGAATATCTTAAGTATTTCTCTTCACAAGCAACAAGGAAGAGACATTGTAGAACAAAGAAGAAAAGGAAGAACACTGTCAGAAGTGGGATTTGAACCCACGTCTCCAGAGGAGACTGCGACCTGAACGCAGCACCTTAGACCGCTCGGCCATCCTGACACATAAAAAACTACTTTTCATAAAAATTGGATAAAACTAATTAACCAAAACTACTTTTTCAAAGGTGCAATGTCCATGCTGCTGTTGAAACTATTGATTCAAATATTAGTAATAAATTGCTTTTTCAATTATTTTTCAAAGATGCTTAAGGTTGGATAAATCAAAAAGATATTGTAAAAATAACATTAACACGGAATTACCTATAGTTTAGGATTTTCCAAATATTTGAGAAAATGCTTGACACAAATAACATCTTCACATGCTCTACAATTAATGCCTGAATTTTGTATTGATTGATTGAGAGCTGCATTGAAAGAAAATCATTACTCCAAATGTGGCAGTTTCCAAAATACATTGAAAAGGGGATGTGCAGTATCTATTTTTCTAATTCATAGAATGCCAAGGAAAAATGTGGTAATTATTTTTTTTGCTCTATTCAGGATTGGATTCCAAGTGTCTAGAATTTGTTGTCTTGTGGATTTTCACTCACCATAGAAAAGACATTTATGAACTTTCCAAGAACTGGCTAATAATATTGGCTTATGGCCTTGATTGGATGCTATGAAGGAGTGTACAAGTAGGGTTTGTGTTCATGACCACTGGCTTCAAAGAGCAGTGTTCTTACTCCTGAGATATGGAGCCCTGATTCAGAAGTTGGGGGATATTTTATTTTGCAAACTCAGTATATGAAAAAATGTTGACCAAAGAAAAAAATACATATAATATTGATGTCTGAAGTAGTATTTAAGTCCATATTTTTAGGAAAGATTGCAACATTTTCTTTGATTGATATAAAGCAGAAATAATGGAAGGTTGATTATTCTTCAAAGTAGTTTGTGAAACAGATTTGCAGTGAATATCTTAAGTATTTCTCTTCACAAGCAACAAGGAAGAGACATTGTAGAACAAAGAAGAAAAGGAAGAACACTGTCAGAAGTGGGATTTGAACCCACGTCTCCAGAGGAAACTGCGACCTGAACGCAGCACCTTAGACCGCTCGGCCATCCTGACACATAAAAAACTACTTTTCATAAAAATTGGATAAAACTAATTAACCAAAACTACTTTTTCAAAGGTGCAATGTCCATGCTGCTGTTGAAACTATTGATTCAAATATTAGTAATAAATTGCTTTTTCAATTATTTTTCAAAGATGCTTAAGGTTGGATAAATCAAAAAGATATTGTAAAAATAACATTAACACGGAATTACCTATAGTTTAGGATTTTCCAAATATTTGAGAAAATGCTTGACACAAATAACATCTTCACATGCTCTACAATTAATACCTGAATTTTGTATTGATTGATTGAGAGCTGCATTGAAAGAAAATCATTACTCCAAATGTGGCAGTTTCCAAAATACATTGAAAAGGGGATGTGCAGTATCTATTTTTCTAATTCATAGAATGCCAAGGAAAAATGTGGTAATTATTTTTTTTGCTCTATTCAGGATTGGATTCCAAGTGTCTAGAATTTGTTGTCTTGTGGATTTTCACTCACCATAGAAAAGACATTTATGAACTTTCCAAGAACTGGCTAATAATATTGGCTTATGGCCTTGATTGGATGCTATGAAGGAGTGTACAAGTAGGGTTTGTGTTCATGACCACTGGCTTCAAAGAGCAGTGTTCTTACTCCTGAGATATGGAGCCCTGATTCAGAAGTTGGGGGATATTTTATTTTGCAAACTCAGTATATGAAAAAATGTTGACCAAAGAAAAAAATACATATAATATTGATGTCTGAAGTAGTATTTAAGTCCATATTTTTAGGAAAGATTGCAACATTTTCTTTGATTGATATAAAGCAGAAATAATGGAAGGTTGATTATTCTTCAAAGTAGTTTGTGAAACAGATTTGCAGTGAATATCTTAAGTATTTCTCTTCACAAGCAACAAGGAAGAGACATTGTAGAACAAAGTAGAAAAGAAAGAACTCTGTCAGAAGTGGGATTTGAACCCACGCCTCCAGAGGAGACTGCGACCTGAACGCAGCGCCTTAGACCGCTCGGCCATCCTGACACACAAAAAACTAACTTTCATAAAAATTGGATAAAACTAATTAACCAAAACTACTTTTTCAAAGGTGCAATGTCCATGCTGCTGTTGAAACTATTGATTCAAATATTAGTAATAAATTGCTTTTTCAATTATTTTTCAAAGATGCTTAAGGTTGGATAAATCAAAAAGATATTGTAAAAATAACATTAACACGGAATTACCTATAGTTTAGGATTTTCCAAATATTTGAGAAAATGCTTGACACAAATAACATCTTCACATGCTCTACAATTAATGCCTGAATTTTGTATTGATTGATTGAGAGCTGCATTGAAAGAAAATCATTACTCCAAATGTGGCAGTTTCCAAAATACATTGAAAAGGGGATGTGCAGTATCTATTTTTCTAATTCATAGAATGCCAAGGAAAAATGTGGTAATTATTTTTTTTGCTCTATTCAGGATTGGATTCCAAGTGTCTAGAATTTGTTGTCTTGTGGATTTTCACTCACCATAGAAAAGACATTTATGAACTTTCCAAGAACTGGCTAATAATATTGGCTTATGGCCTTGATTGGATGCTATGAAGGAGTGTACAAGTAGGGTTTGTGTTCATGACCACTGGCTTCAAAGAGCAGTGTTCTTACTCCTGAGATATGGAGCCCTGATTCAGAAGTTGGGGGATATTTTATTTTGCAAACTCAGTATATGAAAAAATGTTGACCAAAGAAAAAAATACATATAATATTGATGTCTGAAGTAGTATTTAAGTCCATATTTTTAGGAAAGATTGCAACATTTTCTTTGATTGATATAAAGCAGAAATAATGGAAGGTTGATTATTCTTCAAAGTAGTTTGTGAAACAGATTTGCAGTGAATATCTTAAGTATTTCTCTTCACAAGCAACAAGGAAGAGACATTGTAGAACAAAGTAGAAAAGAAAGAACTCTGTCAGAAGTGGGATTTGAACCCACGCCTCCAGAGGAGACTGCGACCTGAACGCAGCGCCTTAGACCGCTCGGCCATCCTGACACACAAAAAACTAAGTTTCATAAAAATTGGATAAAACTAATTAACCAAAACTACTTTTTCAAAGGTGCAATGTCCATGCTGCTGTTGAAACTATTGATTCAAATATTAGTAATAAATTGCTTTTTCAATTATTTTTCAAAGATGCTTAAGGTTGGATAAATCAAAAAGATATTGTAAAAATAACATTAACACGGAATTACCTATAGTTTAGGATTTTCCAAATATTTGAGAAAATGCTTGACACAAATAACATCTTCACATGCTCTACAATTAATGCCTGAATTTTGTATTGATTGATTGAGAGCTGCATTGAAAGAAAATCATTACTCCAAATGTGGCAGTTTCCAAAATACATTGAAAAGGGGATGTGCAGTATCTATTTTTCTAATTCATAGAATGCCAAGGAAAAATGTGGTAATTATTTTTTTTGCTCTATTCAGGATTGGATTCCAAGTGTCTAGAATTTGTTGTCTTGTGGATTTTCACTCACCATAGAAAAGACATTTATGAACTTTCCAAGAACTGGCTAATGATATTGGCTTATGGCCTTGATTGGATGCTATGAAGGAGTGTACAAGTAGGGTTTGTGTTCATGACCACTGGCTTCAAAGAGCAGTGTTCTTACTCCTGAGATATGGAGCCCTGATTCAGAAGTTGGGGGATATTTTATTTTGCAAACTCAGTATATGAAAAAATGTTGACCAAAGAAAAAAATACATATAATATTGATGTCTGAAGTAGTATTTAAGTCCATATTTTTAGGAAAGATTGCAACATTTTCTTTGATTGATATAAAGCAGAAATAATGGAAGGTTGATTATTCTTCAAAGTAGTTTGTGAAACAGATTTGCAGTGAATATCTTAAGTATTTCTCTTCACAAGCAACAAGGAAGAGACATTGTAGAACAAAGTAGAAAAGAAAGAACTCTGTCAGAAGTGGGATTTGAACCCACGCCTCCAGAGGAGACTGCGACCTGAACGCAGCGCCTTAGACCGCTCGGCCATCCTGACACACAAAAAACTAAGTTTCATAAAAATTGGATAAAACTAATTAACCAAAACTACTTTTTCAAAGGTGCAATGTCCATGCTGCTGTTGAAACTATTGATTCAAATATTAGTAATAAATTGCTTTTTCAATTATTTTTCAAAGATGCTTAAGGTTGGATAAATCAAAAAGATATTGTAAAAATAACATTAACACGGAATTACCTATAGTTTAGGATTTTCCAAATATTTGAGAAAATGCTTGACACAAATAACATCTTCACATGCTCTACAATTAATGCCTGAATTTTGTATTGATTGATTGAGAGCTGCATTGAAAGAAAATCATTACTCCAAATGTGGCAGTTTCCAAAATACATTGAAAAGGGGATGTGCAGTATCTATTTTTCTAATTCATAGAATGCCAAGGAAAAATGCGGTAATTATTTTTTTTGCTCTATTCAGGATTGGATTCCAAGTGTCTAGAATTTGTTGTCTTGTGGATTTTCACTCACCATAGAAAAGACATTTATGAACTTTCCAAGAACTGGCTAATGATATTGGCTTATGGCCTTGATTGGATGCTATGAAGGAGTGTACAAGTAGGGTTTGTGTTCAACACCACTGGCTTAAAAGAGCAGTGTTCTTACTCCTGAGATATGGAGCCCTGATTCAGAAGTTGGGGGATATTTTATTTTGCAAACTCAGTATATGAAAAAATGTTGACCAAAGAAAAAAATACATATAATATTGATGTCTGAAGTAGTATTTAAGTCCACATTTTTAGGGAAGATTGCAACATTTTATTTGATTGATATAAAGCAGAAATAATGGAAGGTTGATTATTCTTCAAAGTGGTTTGTGAAACAGATTTGCAGTGAATATCTTAAGTATTTCTCTTCACAAGCAACAAGGAAGAGACATTGTAGAACAAAGAAGAAAAGGAAGAACACTGTCAGAAGTGGGATTTGAACCAACGCCTCCAGAGGAGACTGCGACCTGAACGCAGCGCCTTAGACCGCTCGGCCATCCTGACACATAAAACACTACGTTTCATAAAAATTGGATAAAACTAATTAACCAAAACTACTTTTTCAAAGGTGCAATGTCCATGCTGCTGTTGAAACTATTGATTCAAATATTAGTAATAAATTGCTTTTTCAATTATTTTTCAAAGATGCTTAAGGTTGGATAAATCAAAAAGATATTGTAAAAATAACATTAACACGGAATTACCTATAGTTTAGGATTTTCCAAATATTTGAGAAAATGCTTGATACAAATAACATCTTCACATGCTCTACAATTAATGCCTGAATTTTGTATTGATTGATTGAGAGCTGCATTGAAAGAAAATCATTACTCCAAATGTGGCAGTTTCCAAAATACATTGAAAAGGGGTTGTGCAGTATCTATTTTTCTAATTCATAGAATGCCAAGGAAAAATGCAGTAATTATTTTTTTTGCTCTATTCAGGATTGGATTCCAAGTGTCTAGAATTTGTTGTCTTGTGGATTTTCACTCACCATAGAAAAGACATTTATGAACTTTCCAAGAACTGGCTAATGATATTTGCTTATGGCCTTGATTGGATGCTATGAAGGAGTGTACAAGTAGGGTTTGTGTTCATGACCACTGGCTTAAAAGAGCAGTGTTCTTACTCCTGAGATATGGAGCCCTGATTCAGAAGTTGGGGAATATTTTATTTTGCAAACTCAGTATATGAAAAAATGTTGACCAAAGAAAAAAATATATATAATATTGATGTCTGAAGTAGTATTTAAGTCCATATTTTTAGGAAAGATTGCAACATTTTCTTTGATTGATATAAAGCAGAAATAATGGAAGGTTGATTATTCTTCAAAGTAGTTTGTGAAACAGATTTGCAGTGAATATCTTAAGTATTTCTCTTCACAAGCAACAAGGAAGAGACATTGTAGAACAAAGAAGAAAAGGAAGAACACTGTCAGAAGTGGGATTTGAACCCACGCCTCCAGAGGAGACTGCGACCTGAACGCAGCGCCTTAGACCGCTCGGCCATCCTGACACATAAAAAACTAAGTTTCATAAAAATTGGATAAAACTAATTAACCAAAACTACTTTTTCAAAGGTGCAATGTCCATGCTGCTGTTGAAACTATTGATTCAAATATTAGTAATAAATTGCTTTTTCAATTATTTTTCAAAGATGCTTAAGGTTGGATAAATCAAAAAGATATTGTAAAAATAACATTAACATGGAATTACCTATAGTTTAGGATTTTCCAAATATTTGAGAAAATGCTTGACACAAATAACATCTTCACATGCTCTACAATTAATGCCTGAATTTTGTATTGATTGATTGAGAGCTGCATTGAAAGAAAATCATTACTCCAAATGTGGCAGTTTCCAAAATACATTGAAAAGGGGTTGTGCAGTATCTATTTTTCTAATTCATAGAATGCCAAGGAAAAATGCGGTAATTATTTTTTTTGCTCTATTCAGGATTGGATTCCAAGTGTCTAGAATTTGTTGTCTTGTGGATTTTCACTCACCATAGAAAAGACATTTATGAACTTTCCAAGAACTGGCTAATGATATTGGCTTATGGCCTTGATTGGATGCTATGAAGGAGTGTACAAGTAGGGTTTGTGTTCAACACCACTGGCTTAAAAGAGCAGTGTTCTTACTCCTGAGATATGGAGCCCTGATTCAGAAGTTGGGGGATATTTTATTTTGCAAACTCAGTATATGAAAAAATGTTGACCAAAGAAAAAAATACATATAATATTGATGTCTGAAGTAGTATTTAAGTCCATATTTTTAGGGAAGATTGCAACATTTTCTTTGATTGATATAAAGCAGAAATAATGGAAGGTTGATTATTCTTCAAAGTGGTTTGTGAAACAGATTTGCAGTGAATATCTTAAGTATTTCTCTTCACAAGCAACAAGGAAGAGACATTGTAGAACAAAGAAGAAAAGGAAGAAAAGGAAGAACACTGTCAGAAGTGGAGACTGCGACCTGAACGCAGCACCTTAGACCGCTCGGCCATCCTGACACATAAAAAACTACGTTTCATAAAAATTGGATAAAACTAATTAACCAAAACTACTTTTTCAAAGGTGCAATGTCCATGCTGCTGTTGAAACTATTGATTCAAATATTAGTAATAAATTGCTTTTTCAATTATTTTTCAAAGATGCTTAAGCTTGGATAAATCAAAAAGATATTGTAAAAATAACATTAACACGGAATTACCTATAGTTTAGGATTTTCCAAATATTTGAGAAAATGCTTGACACAAATAACATCTTCACATGCTCTACAATTAATGCCTGAATTTTGTATTGATTGATTGAGAGCTGCATTGAAAGAAAATCATTACTCCAAATGTGGCAGTTTCCAAAATACATTGAAAAGGGGATGTGCAGTATCTATTTTTCTAATTCATAGAATGCCAAGGAAAAATGCGGTAATTATTTTTTTTGCTCTATTCAGGATTGGATTCCAAGTGTCTAGAATTTGTTGTCTTGTGGATTTTCACTCACCATAGAAAAGACATTTATGAACTTTCCAAGAACTGGCTAATGATATTGGCTTATGGCCTTGATTGGATGCTATGAAGGAGTGTACAAGTAGGGTTTGTGTTCATGACCACTGGCTTAAAAGAGCAGTGTTCTTACTCCTGAGATATGGAGCCCTGATTCAGAAGTTGGGGGATATTTTATTTTGCAAACTCAGTATATGAAAAAATGTTGACCAAAGAAAAAAATACATATAATATTGATGTCTGAAGTAGTATTTAAGTCCATATTTTTAGGGAAGATTGCAACATTTTCTTTGATTGATATAAAGCAGAAATAATGGAAGGTTGATTATTCTTCAAAGTGGTTTGTGAAACAGATTTGCAGTGAATATCTTAAGTATTTCTCTTCACAAGCAACAAGGAAGAGACATTGTAGAACAAAGAAGAAAAGGAAGAACACTGTCAGAAGTGGGATTTGAACCCACGCCTCCAGAGGAGACTGCGACCTGAACCTGAACCTTAGACCGCTCGGGCATCCTGACACATAAAAAACTACGTTTCATAAAAATTGGATAAAACTAATTAACCAAAACTACTTTTTCAAAGGTGCAATGTCCATGCTGCTGTTGAAACTATTGATTCAAATATTAGTAATAAATTGCTTTTTCAATTATTTTTCAAAGATGCTTAAGGTTGGATAAATCAAAAAGATATTGTAAAAATAACATTAACACGGAATTACCTATAGTTTAGGATTTTCCAAATATTTGAGAAAATGCTTGACACAAATAACATCTTCACATGCTCTACAATTAATGCCTGAATTTTGTATTGATTGATTGAGAGCTGCATTGAAAGAAAATCATTACTCCAAATGTGGCAGTTTCCAAAATACATTGAAAAGGGGATGTGCAGTATCTATTTTTCTAATTCATAGAATGCCAAGGAAAAATGCGGTAATTATTTTTTTTGCTCTATTCAGGATTGGATTCCAAGTGTCTAGAATTTGTTGTCTTGTGGATTTTCACTCACCATAGAAAAGACATTTATGAACTTTCCAAGAACTGGCTAATGATATTGGCTTATGGCCTTGATTGGATGCTATGAAGGAGTGTACAAGTAGGGTTTGTGTTCATGACCACTGGCTTAAAAGAGCAGTGTTCTTACTCCTGAGATATGGAGCCCTGATTCAGAAGTTGGGGGATATTTTATTTTGCAAACTCAGTATATGAAAAAATGTTGACCAAAGAAAAAAATACATATAATATTGATGTCTGAAGTAGTATTTAAGTCCATATTTTTAGGAAAGATTGCAACATTTTCTTTGATTGATATAAAGCAGAAATAATGGAAGGTTGATTATTCTTCAAAGTAGTTTGTGAAACAGATTTGCAGTGAATATCTTAAGTATTTCTCTTCACAAGCAACAAGGAAGAGACATTGTAGAACAAAGAAGAAAAGGAAGAACACTGTCAGAAGTGGGATTTGAACCCACACCTCCAGAGGAGACTGCGACCTGAACGCAGCACCTTAGACCGCTCGGCCATCCTGACACATAAAAAAACTACGTTTCATAAAAATTGGATAAAACTAATTAACCAAAACTACTTTTTCAAAGGTGCAATGTCCATGCTGCTGTTGAAACTATTGATTCAAATATTAGTAATAAATTGCTTTTTCAATTATTTTTCAAAGATGCTTAAGGTTGGATAAATCAAAAAGATATTGTAAAAATAACATTAACACGGAATTACCTATAGTTTAGGATTTTCCAAATATTTGAGAAAATGCTTGACACAAATAACATCTTCACATGCTCTACAATTAATGCCTGAATTTTGTATTGATTGATTGAGAGCTGCATTGAAAGAAAATCATTACTCCAAATGTGGCAGTTTCCAAAATACATTCAAAAGGGGATGTGCAGTATCTATTTTTCTAATTCATAGAATGCCAAGGAAAAATGCGGTAATTATTTTTTTTGCTCTATTCAGGATTGGATTCCAAGTGTCTAGAATTTGTTGTCTTGTGGATTTTCACTCACCATAGAAAAGACATTTATGAACTTTCCAAGAACTGGCTAATGATATTGGCTTATGGCCTTGATTGGATGCTATGAAGGAGTGTACAAGTAGGGTTTGTGTTCATGACCACTGGCTTAAAAGAGCAGTGTTCTTACTCCTGAGATATGGAGCCCTGATTCAGAAGTTGGGGGATATTTTATTTTGCAAACTCAGTATATGAAAAAATGTTGACCAAAGAAAAAAATACATATAATATTGATGTCTGAAGTAGTATTTAAGTCCATATTTTTAGGAAAGATTGCAACATTTTCTTTGATTGATATAAAGCAGAAATAATGGAAGGTTGATTATTCTTCAAAGTGGTTTGTGAAACAGATTTGCAGTGAATATCTTAAGTATTTCTCTTCACAAGCAACAAGGAAGAGACATTGTAGAACAAAGAAGAAAAGGAAGAACACTGTCAGAAGTGGGATTTGAACCCACGCCTCCAGAGGAGACTGCGACCTGAACCTGAACCTTAGACCGCTCGGGCATCCTGACACATAAAAAACTACGTTTCATAAAAATTGGATAAAACTAATTAACCAAAACTACTTTTTCAAAGGTGCAATGTCCATGCTGCTGTTGAAACTATTGATTCAAATATTAGTAATAAATTGCTTTTTCAATTATTTTTCAAAGATGCTTAAGGTTGGATAAATCAAAAAGATATTGTAAAAATAACATTAACACGGAATTACCTATAGTTTAGGATTTTCCAAATATTTGAGAAAATGCTTGACACAAATAACATCTTCACATGCTCTACAATTAATGCCTGAATTTTGTATTGATTGATTGAGAGCTGCATTGAAAGAAAATCATTACTCCAAATGTGGCAGTTTCCAAAATACATTGAAAAGGGGATGTGCAGTATCTATTTTTCTAATTCATAGAATGCCAAGGAAAAATGCGGTAATTATTTTTTTTGCTCTATTCAGGATTGGATTCCAAGTGTCTAGAATTTGTTGTCTTGTGGATTTTCACTCACCATAGAAAAGACATTTATGAACTTTCCAAGAACTGGCTAATGATATTGGCTTATGGCCTTGATTGGATGCTATGAAGGAGTGTACAAGTAGGGTTTGTGTTCATGACCACTGGCTTAAAAGAGCAGTGTTCTTACTCCTGAGATATGGAGCCCTGATTCAGAAGTTGGGGGATATTTTATTTTGCAAACTCAGTATATGAAAAAATGTTGACCAAAGAAAAAAATACATATAATATTGATGTCTGAAGTAGTATTTAAGTCCATATTTTTAGGAAAGATTGCAACATTTTCTTTGATTGATATAAAGCAGAAATAATGGAAGGTTGATTATTCTTCAAAGTGGTTTGTGAAACAGATTTGCAGTGAATATCTTAAGTATTTCTCTTCACAAGCAACAAGGAAGAGACATTGTAGAACAAAGAAGAAAAGGAAGAACACTGTCAGAAGTGGGATTTGAACCCACGCCTCCAGAGGAGACTGCGACCTGAACCTGAACCTTAGACCACTCGGGCATCCTGACACATAAAAAACTATGTTTCATAAAAATTGGATAAAACTAATTAACCAAAACTACTTTTTCAAAGGTGCAATGTCCATGCTGCTGTTGAAACTATTGATTCAAATATTAGTAATAAATTGCTTTTTCAATTATTTTTCAAAGATGCTTAAGGTTGGATAAATCAAAAAGATATTGTAAAAATAACATTAACACGGAATTACCTATAGT
This sequence comes from Taudactylus pleione, assembly GCA_031769625.1. Lineage (NCBI taxonomy): Eukaryota > Metazoa > Chordata > Amphibia > Anura > Myobatrachidae > Taudactylus > Taudactylus pleione. The sequence goes on from JAUIMM010000176.1 coordinate 427,223, forward strand.
TTAGGATTTTCCAAATATTTGAGAAAATGCTTGACACAAATAACATCTTCACATGCTCTACAATTAATGCCTGAATTTTGTATTGATTGATTGAGAGCTGCATTGAAAGAAAATCATTACTCCAAATGTGGCAGTTTCCAAAATACATTGAAAAGGGGATGTGCAGTATCTATTTTTCTAATTCATAGAATGCCAAGGAAAAATGCGGTAATTATTTTTTTTGCTCTATTCAGGATTGGATTCCAAGTGTCTAGAATTTGTTGTCTTGTGGATTTTCACTCACCATAGAAAAGACATTTATGAACTTTCCAAGAACTGGCTAATGATATTGGCTTATGGCCTTGATTGGATGCTATGAAGGAGTGTACAAGTAGGGTTTGTGTTCAACACCACTGGCTTAAAAGAGCAGTGTTCTTACTCCTGAGATATGGAGCCCTGATTCAGAAGTTGGGGGATATTTTATTTTGCAAACTCAGTATATGAAAAAATGTTGACCAAAGAAAAAAATACATATAATATTGATGTCTGAAGTAGTATTTAAGTCCATATTTTTAGGAAAGATTGCAACATTTTCTTTGATTGATATAAAGCAGAAATAATGGAAGGTTGATTATTCTTCAAAGTGGTTTGTGAAACAGATTTGCAGTGAATATCTTAAGTATTTCTCTTCACAAGCAACAAGGAAGAGACATTGTAGAACAAAGAAGAAAAGGAAGAACACTGTCAGAAGTGGGATTTGAACCCACGCCTCCAGAGGAGACTGCGACCTGAACGCAGCACCTTAGACCGCTCGGCCATCCTGACACATAAAAAACTACGTTTCATAAAAATTGGATAAAACTAATTAACCAAAACTACTTTTTCAAAGGTGCAATGTCCATGCTGCTGTTGAAACTATTGATTCAAATATTAGTAATAAATTGCTTTTTCAATTATTTTTCAAAGATGCTTAAGGTTGGATAAATCAAAAAGATATTGTAAAAATAACATTAACACGGAATTACCTATAGTTTAGGATTTTCCAAATATTTGAGAAAATGCTTGACACAAATAACATCTTCACATGCTCTACAATTAATGCCTGAATTTTGTATTGATTGATTGAGAGCTGCATTGAAAGAAAATCATTACTCCAAATGTGGCAGTTTCCAAAATACATTGAAAAGGGGTTGTGCAGTATCTATTTTTCTAATTCATAGAATGCCAAGGAAAAATGCGGTAATTATTTTTTTTGCTCTATTCAGGATTGGATTCCAAGTGTCTAGAATTTGTTGTCTTGTGGATTTTCACTCACCATAGAAAAGACATTTATGAACTTTCCAAGAACTGGCTAATGATATTGGCTTATGGCCTTGATTGGATGCTATGAAGGAGTGTACAAGTAGGGTTTGTGTTCATGACCACTGGCTTAAAAGAGCAGTGTTCTTACTCCTGAGATATGGAGCCCTGATTCAGAAGTTGGGGGATATTTTATTTTGCAAACTCAGTATATGAAAAAATGTTGACCAAAGAAAAAAATACATATAATATTGATGTCTGAAGTAGTATTTAAGTCCATATTTTTAGGAAAGATTGCAACATTTTCTTTGATTGATATAAAGCAGAAATAATGGAAGGTTGATTATTCTTCAAAGTAGTTTGTGAAACAGATTTGCAGTGAATATCTTAAGTATTTCTCTTCACAAGCAACAAGGAAGAGACATTGTAGAACAAAGAAGAAAAGGAAGAACACTGTCAGAAGTGGGATTTGAACCCACGCCTCCAGAGGAGACTGCGACCTGAACGCAGCACCTTAGACCGCTCGGCCATCCTGACACATAAAAAAACTACGTTTCATAAAAATTGGATAAAACTAATTAACCAAAACTACTTTTTCAAAGGTGCAATGTCCATGCTGCTGTTGAAACTATTGATTCAAATATTAGTAATAAATTGCTTTTTCAATTATTTTTCAAAGATGCTTAAGGTTGGATAAATCAAAAAGATATTGTAAAAATAACATTAACACGGAATTACCTATAGTTTAGGATTTTCCAAATATTTGAGAAAATGCTTGACACAAATAACATCTTCACATGCTCTACAATTAATGCCTGAATTTTGTATTGATTGATTGAGAGCTGCATTGAAAGAAAATCATTACTCCAAATGTGGCAGTTTCCAAAATACATTGAAAAGGGGTTGTGCAGTATCTATTTTTCTAATTCATAGAATGCCAAGGAAAAATGCGGTAATTATTTTTTTTGCTCTATTCAGGATTGGATTCCAAGTGTCTAGAATTTGTTGTCTTGTGGATTTTCACTCACCATAGAAAAGACATTTATGAACTTTCCAAGAACTGGCTAATGATATTGGCTTATGGCCTTGATTGGATGCTATGAAGGAGTGTACAAGTAGGGTTTGTGTTCATGACCACTGGCTTAAAAGAGCAGTGTTCTTACTCCTGAGATATGGAGCCCTGATTCAGAAGTTGGGGGATATTTTATTTTGCAAACTCAGTATATGAAAAAATGTTGACCAAAGAAAAAAATACATATAATATTGATGTCTGAAGTAGTATTTAAGTCCATATTTTTAGGAAAGATTGCAACATTTTCTTTGATTGATATAAAGCAGAAATAATGGAAGGTTGATTATTCTTCAAAGTAGTTTGTGAAACAGATTTGCAGTGAATATCTTAAGTATTTCTCTTCACAAGCAACAAGGAAGAGACATTGTAGAACAAAGAAGAAAAGGAAGAACACTGTCAGAAGTGGGATTTGAACCCACGCCTCCAGAGGAGACTGCGACCTGGACGCAGCGCCTTAGACCGCTCGGCCATCCTGGCACATAAAACACTAAGTTTCATAAAAATTGGATAAAACTAATTAACCAAAATTACTTTTTCAAAGGTGCAATGTCCATGCTGCTGTTGAAACTATTGATTCAAATATTAGTAATAAATTGCTTTTTCAATTATTTTTCAAAGATGCTTAAGGTTGGATAAATCAAAAAGATATTGTAAAAATAACATTAACACGGAATTACCTATAGTTTAGGATTTTCCAAATATTTGAGAAAATGCTTGATACAAATAACATCTTCACATGCTCTACAATTAATGCCTGAATTTTGTATTGATTGATTGAGAGCTGCATTGAAAGAAAATCATTACTCCAAATGTGGCAGTTTCCAAAATACATTGAAAAGGGGTTGTGCAGTATCTATTTTTATAATTCATAGAATGCCAAGGAAAAATGCGGTAATTATTTTTTTTGCTCTATTCAGGATTGGATTCCAAGTGTCTAGAATTTGTTGTCTTGTGGATTTTCACTCACCATAGAAAAGACATTTATGAACTTTCCAAGAACTGGCTAATGATATTGGCTTATGGCCTTGATTGGATGCTATGAAGGAGTGTACAAGTAGGGTTTGTGTTCATGACCACTGGCTTAAAAGAGCAGTGTTCTTACTCCTGAGATATGGAGCCCTGATTCAGAAGTTGGGGGATATTTTATTTTGCAAACTCAGTATATGAAAAAATGTTGACCAAAGAAAAAAATACATATAATATTGATGTCTGAAGTAGTATTTAAGTCCATATTTTTAGGAAAGATTGCAACATTTTCTTTGATTGATATAAAGCAGAAATAATGGAAGGTTGATTATTCTTCAAAGTAGTTTGTGAAACAGATTTGCAGTGAATATCTTAAGTATTTCTCTTCACAAGCAACAAGGAAGAGACATTGTAGAACAAAGAAGAAAAGGAAGAACACTGTCAGAAGTGGGATTTGAACCCACGCCTCCAGAGGAGACTGCGACCTGAACGCAGCGCCTTAGGCCGCTCAGCCATCCTGACACATAAAAAACTACGTTTCATAAAAATTGGATAAAACTAATTAACCAAAACTACTTTTTCAAAGGTGCAATGTCCATGCTGCTGTTGAAACTATTGATTCAAATATTAGTAATAAATTGCTTTTTCAATTATTTTTCAAAGATGCTTAAGGTTGGATAAATCAAAAAGATATTGTAAAAATAACATTAACACGGAATTACCTATAGTTTAGGATTTTCCAAATATTTGAGAAAATGCTTGACACAAATAACATCTTCACATGCTCTACAATTAATGCCTGAATTTTGTATTGATTGATTGAGAGCTGCATTGAAAGAAAATCATTACTCCAAATGTGGCAGTTTCCAAAATACATTGAAAAGGGGATGTGCAGTATCTATTTTTCTAATTCATAGAATGCCAAGGAAAAATGCGGTAATTATTTTTTTTGCTCTATTCAGGATTGGATTCCAAGTGTCTAGAATTTGTTGTCTTGTGGATTTTCACTCACCATAGAAAAGACATTTATGAACTTTCCAAGAACTGGCTAATGATATTGGCTTATGGCCTTGATTGGATGCTATGAAGGAGTGTACAAGTAGGGTTTGTGTTCATGACCACTGGCTTCAAAGAGCAGTGTTCTTACTCCTGAGATATGGAGCCCTGATTCAGAAGTTGGGGGATATTTTATTTTGCAAACTCAGTATATGAAAAAATGTTGACCAAAGAAAAAAATACATATAATATTGATGTCTGAAGTAGTATTTAAGTCCATATTTTTAGGGAAGATTGCAACATTTTCTTTGATTGATATAAAGCAGAAATAATGGAAGGTTGATTATTCTTCAAAGTAGTTTGTGAAACAGATTTGCAGTGAATATCTTAAGTATTTCTCTTCACAAGCAACAAGGAAGAGACATTGTAGAACAAAGAAGAAAAGGAAGAACACTGTCAGAAGTGGGATTTGAACCCACGCCTCCAGAGGAGACTGCGACCTGAACGCAGCGCCTTAGGCCGCTCAGCCATCCTGACACATAAAAAACTACGTTTCATAAAAATTGGATAAAACTAATTAACCAAAACTACTTTTTCAAAGGTGCAATGTCCATGCTGCTGTTGAAACTATTGATTCAAATATTAGTAATAAATTGCTTTTTCAATTATTTTTCAAAGATGCTTAAGGTTGGATAAATCAAAAAGATATTGTAAAAATAACATTAACACGGAATTACCTATAGTTTAGGATTTTCCAAATATTTGAGAAAATGCTTGACACAAATAACATCTTCACATGCTCTACAATTAATGCCTGAATTTTGTATTGATTGATTGAGAGCTGCATTGAAAGAAAATCATTACTCCAAATGTGGCAGTTTCCAAAATACATTGAAAAGGGGATGTGCAGTATCTATTTTTCTAATTCATAGAATGCCAAGGAAAAATGCGGTAATTATTTTTTTTGCTCTATTCAGGATTGGATTCCAAGTGTCTAGAATTTGTTGTCTTGTGGATTTTCACTCACCATAGAAAAGACATTTATGAACTTTCCAAGAACTGGCTAATGATATTGGCTTATGGCCTTGATTGGATGCTATGAAGGAGTGTACAAGTAGGGTTTGTGTTCATGACCACTGGCTTCAAAGAGCAGTGTTCTTACTCCTGAGATATGGAGCCCTGATTCAGAAGTTGGGGGATATTTTATTTTGCAAACTCAGTATATGAAAAAATGTTGACCAAAGAAAAAAATACATATAATATTGATGTCTGAAGTAGTATTTAAGTCCATATTTTTAGGGAAGATTGCAACATTTTCTTTGATTGATATAAAGCAGAAATAATGGAAGGTTGATTATTCTTCAAAGTGGTTTGTGAAACAGATTTGCAGTGAATATCTTAAGTATTTCTCATCACAAGCAACAAGGAAGAGACATTGTAGAACAAAGAAGAAAAGGAAGAACACTGTCAGAAGTGGGATTTGAACCCACGCCTCCAGAGGAGACTGCGACCTGAACGCAGCGCCTTAGCCCGCTCGGCCATCCTGTCACATAAAAAACTATGTTTCATAAAAATTGGATAAAACTAATTAACCAAAACTACTTTTTCAAAGGTGCAATGTCCATGCTGCTGTTGAAACTATTGATTCAAATATTAGTAATAAATTGCTTTTTCAATTATTTTTCAAAGATGCTTAAGGTTGGATAAATCAAAAAGATATTGTAAAAATAACATTAACATGGAATTACCTATAGTTTAGGATTTTCCAAATATTTGAGAAAATGCTTGACACAAATAACATCTTCACATGCTCTACAATTAATGCCTGAATTTTGTATTGATTGATTGAGAGCTGCATTGAAAGAAAATCATTACTCCAAATGTGGCAGTTTCCAAAATACATTGAAAAGGGGATGTGCAGTATCTATTTTTCTAATTCATAGAATGCCAAGGAAAAATGCGGTAATTATTTTTTTTGCTCTATTCAGGATTGGATTCCAAGTGTCTAGAATTTGTTGTCTTGTGGATTTTCACTCACCATAGAAAAGACATTTATGAACTTTCCAAGAACTGGCTAATGATATTGGCTTATGGCCTTGATTGGATGCTATGAAGGAGTGTACAAGTAGGGTTTGTGTTCATGACCACTGGCTTAAAAGAGCAGTGTTCTTACTCCTGAGATATGGAGCCCTGATTCAGAAGTTGGGGGATATTTTATTTTGCAAACTCAGTATATGAAAAAATTTTGACCAAAGAAAAAAATACATATAATATTGATGTCTGAAGTAGTATTTAAGTCCATATTTTTAGGAAAGATTGCAACATTTTCTTTGATTGATATAAAGCAGAAATAATGGAAGGTTGATTATTCTTCAAAGTAGTTTGTGAAACAGATTTGCAGTGAATATCTTAAGTATTTCTCTTCACAAGCAACAGACATTGTAGAACAAAGAAGAAAAGGAAGAACACTGTCAGAAGTGGGATTTGAACCCACGCCTCCAGAGGAGACTGCGACCTGAACGCAGCGCCTTAGACCGCTCGGCCATCCTGACACATAAAAAACTACGTTTCATAAAAATTGGATAAAACTAATTAACCAAAACTACTTTTTCAAAGGTGCAATGTCCATGCTGCTGTTGAAACTATTGATTCAAATATTAGTAATATATTGCTTTTTCAATTATTTTTCAAAGATGCTTAAGGTTGGATAAATCAAAAAGATATTGTAAAAATAACATTAACACGGAATTACCTATAGTTTAGGATTTTCCAAATATTTGAGAAAATGCTTGACACAAATAACATCTTCACATGCTCTACAATTAATGCCTGAATTTTGTATTGATTGATTGAGAGCTGCATTGAAAGAAAATCATTACTCCAAATGTGGCAGTTTCCAAAATACATTGAAAAGGGGATGTGCAGTATCTATTTTTCTAATTCATAGAATGCCAAGGAAAAATGCGGTACAAGTAGGGTTTGTGTTCAACACCACTGGCTTAAAAGAGCAGTGTTCTTACTCCTGAGATATGGAGCCCTGATTCAGAAGTTGGGGGATATTTTATTTTGCAAACTCAGTATATGAAAAAATGTTGACCAAAGAAAAAAATACATATAATATTGATGTCTGAAGTAGTATTTAAGTCCATATTTTTAGGGAAGATTGCAACATTTTCTTTGATTGATATAAAGCAGAAATAATGGAAGGTTGATTATTCTTCAAAGTGGTTTGTGAAACAGATTTGCAGTGAATATCTTAAGTATTTCTCTTCACAAGCAACAAGGAAGAGACATTGTAGAACAAAGAAGAAAAGGAAGAACGCTGTCAGAAGTGGGATTTGAACCCAGGCCTCCAGAGGAGACTGCGACCTGAACGCAGCGCCTTAGACCGCTCGGCCATCCTGACACATAAAATACTAAGTTTCATAAAAATTGGATAAAACTAATTAACCAAAACTACTTTTTCAAAGGTGCAATGTCCATGCTGCTGTTGAAACTATTGATTCAAATATTAGTAATAAATTGCTTTTTCAATTATTTTTCAAAGATGCTTAAGGTTGGATAAATCAAAAAGATATTGTAAAAATAACATTAACACGGAATTACCTATAGTTTAGGATTTTCCAAATATTTGAGAAAATGCTTGATACAAATAACATCTTCACATGCTCTACAATTAATGCCTGAATTTTGTATTGATTGATTGAGAGCTGCATTGAAAGAAAATCATTACTCCAAATGTGGCAGTTTCCAAAATACATTGAAAAGGGGTTGTGCAGTATCTATTTTTCTAATTCATAGAATGCCAAGGAAAAATGCGGTAATTATTTTTTTTGCTCTATTCAGGATTGGATTCCAAGTGTCTAGAATTTGTTGTCTTGTGGATTTTCACTCACCATAGAAAAGACATTTATGAACTTTCCAAGAACTGGCTAATGATATTGGCTTATGGCCTTGATTGGATGCTATGAAGGAGTGTACAAGTAGGGTTTGTGTTCAACACCACTGGCTTAAAAGAGCAGTGTTCTTACTCCTGAGATATGGAGCCCTGATTCAGAAGTTGGGGGATATTTTATTTTGCAAACTCAGTATATGAAAAAATGTTGACCAAAGAAAAAAATACATATAATATTGATGTCTGAAGTAGTATTTAAGTCCATATTTTTAGGAAAGATTGCAACATTTTCTTTGATTGATATAAAGCAGAAATAATGGAAGGTTGATTATTCTTCAAAGTGGTTTGTGAAACAGATTTGCAGTGAATATCTTAAGTATTTCTCTTCACAAGCAACAAGGAAGAGACATTGTAGAACAAAGAAGAAAAGGAAGAACACTGTCAGAAGTGGGATTTGAACCCACGCCTCCAGAGGAGACTGCGACCTGAACGCAGCACCTTAGACCGCTCGGCCATCCTGACACATAAAAAACTACGTTTCATAAAAATTGGATAAAACTAATTAACCAAAACTACTTTTTCAAAGGTGCAATGTCCATGCTGCTGTTGAAACTATTGATTCAAATATTAGTAATAAATTGCTTTTTCAATTATTTTTCAAAGATGCTTAAGGTTGGATAAATCAAAAAGATATTGTAAAAATAACATTAACACGGAATTACCTATAGTTTAGGATTTTCCAAATATTTGAGAAAATGCTTGATACAAATAACATCTTCACATGCTCTACAATTAATGCCTGAATTTTGTATTGATTGATTGAGAGCTGCATTGAAAGAAAATCATTACTCCAAATGTGGCAGTTTCCAAAATACATTGAAAAGGGGATGTGCAGTATCTATTTTTCTAATTCATAGAATGCCAAGGAAAAATGCGGTAATTATTTTTTTTGCTCTATTCAGGATTGGATTCCAAGTGTCTAGAATTTGTTGTCTTGTGGATTTTCACTCACCATAGAAAAGACATTTATGAACTTTCCAAGAACTGGCTAATGATATTGTCTTATGGCCTTGATTGGATGCTATGAAGGAGTGTACAAGTAGGGTTTGTGTTCAACACCACTGGCTTAAAAGAGCAGTGTTCTTACTCCTGAGATATGGAGCCCTGATTCAGAAGTTGGGGGATATTTTATTTTGCAAACTCAGTATATGAAAAAATGTTGACCAAAGAAAAAAATACATATAATATTGATGTCTGAAGTAGTATTTAAGTCCATATTTTTAGGGAAGATTGCAACATTTTCTTTGATTGATATAAAGCAGAAATAATGGAAGGTTGATTATTCTTCAAAGTGGTTTGTGAAACAGATTTGCAGTGAATATCTTAAGTATTTCTCTTCACAAGCAACAAGGAAGAGACATTGTAGAACAAAGAAGAAAAGGAAGAACACTGTCAGAAGTGGGATTTGAACCCACGCCTCCAGAGGAGACTGCGACCTGAACGCAGCGCCTTAGACCGCTCGGCCATCCTGACACATAAAAAACTAAGTTTCATAAAAATTGGATAAAACTAATTAACCAAAACTACTTTTTCAAAGGTGCAATGTCCATGCTGCTGTTGAAACTATTGATTCAAATATTAGTAATAAATTGCTTTTTCAATTATTTTTCAAAGATGCTTAAGGTTGGATAAATCAAAAAGATATTGTAAAAATAACATTAACACGGAATTACCTATAGTTTAGGATTTTCCAAATATTTGAGAAAATGCTTGACACAAATAACATCTTCACATGCTCTACAATTAATGCCTGAATTTTGTATTGATTGATTGAGAGCTGCATTGAAAGAAAATCATTACTCCAAATGTGGCAGTTTCCAAAATACATTGAAAAGGGGTTGTGCAGTATCTATTTTTCTAATTCATAGAATGCCAAGGAAAAATGCGGTAATTATTTTTTTTGCTCTATTCAGGATTGGATTCCAAGTGTCTAGAATTTGTTGTCTTGTGGATTTTCACTCACCATAGAAAAGACATTTATGAACTTTCCAAGAACTGGCTAATGATATTGGCTTATGGCCTTGATTGGATGCTATGAAGGAGTGTACAAGTAGGGTTTGTGTTCATGACCACTGGCTTAAAAGAGCAGTGTTCTTACTCCTGAGATATGGAGCCCTGATTCAGAAGTTGGGGGATATTTTATTTTGCAAACTCAGTATATGAAAAAATGTTGACCAAAGAAAAAAATACATATAATATTGATGTCTGAAGTAGTATTTAAGTCCATATTTTTAGGAAAGATTGCAACATTTTCTTTGATTGATATAAAGCAGAAATAATGGAAGGTTGATTATTCTTCAAAGTAGTTTGTGAAACAGATTTGCAGTGAATATCTTAAGTATTTCTCTTCACAAGCAACAAGGAAGAGACATTGTAGAACAAAGAAGAAAAGGAAGAACACTGTCAGAAGTGGGATTTGAACCCACGCCTCCAGAGGAGACTGCGACCTGAACGCAGCACCTTAGACCGCTCGGCCATCCTGATACATAAAAAAACTACGTTTCATAAAAATTGGATAAAACTAATTAACCAAAACTACTTTTTCAAAGGTGCAATGTCCATGCTGCTGTTGAAACTATTGATTCAAATATTAGTAATAAATTGCTTTTTCAATTATTTTTCAAAGATGCTTAAGGTTGGATAAATCAAAAAGATATTGTAAAAATAACATTAACACGGAATTACCTATAGTTTAGGATTTTCCAAATATTTGAGAAAATGCTTGACACAAATAACATCTTCACATGCTCTACAATTAATGCCTGAATTTTGTATTGATTGATTGAGAGCTGCATTGAAAGAAAATCATTACTCCAAATGTGGCAGTTTCCAAAATACATTGAAAAGGGGATGTGCAGTATCTATTTTTCTAATTCATAGAATGCCAAGGAAAAATGCGGTAATTATTTGTTTTGCTCTATTCAGGATTGGATTCCAAGTGTCTAGAATTTGTTGTCTTGTGGATTTTCACTCACCATAGAAAAGACATTCATGAACTTTCCAAGAACTGGCTAATGATATTGGCTTATGGCCTTGATTGGATGCTATGAAGGAGTGTACAAGTAGGGTTTGTGTTCATGACCACTGGCTTAAAAGAGCAGTGTTCTTACTCCTGAGATATGGAGCCCTGATTCAGAAGTTGGGGGATATTTTATTTTGCAAACTCAGTATATGAAAAAATGTTGACCAAAGAAAAAAATACATATAATATTGATGTCTGAAGTAGTATTTAAGTCCATATTTTTAGGAAATATTGCAACATTTTCTTTGATTGATATAAAGCAGAAATAATGGAAGGTTGATTATTCTTCAAAGTAGTTTGTGAAACAGATTTGCAGTGAATATCTTAAGTATTTCTCTTCACAAGCAACAAGGAAGAGACATTGTAGAACAAAGAAGAAAAGGAAGAACACTGTCAGAAGTGGGATTTGAACCCACGCTTCCAGAGGAGACTGCGACCTGAACGCAGCGCCTTAGACCGCTCGGCCATCCTGGCACATAAAACACTAAGTTTCATAAAAATTGGATAAAACTAATTAACCAAAATTACTTTTTCAAAGGTGCAATGTCCATGCTGCTGTTGAAACTATTGATTCAAATATTAGTAATAAATTGCTTTTTCAATTATTTTTCAAAGATGCTTAAGGTTGGATAAATCAAAAAGATATTGTAAAAATAACATTAACACGGAATTACCTATAGTTTAGGATTTTCCAAATATTTGAGAAAATGCTTGATACAAATAACATCTTCACATGCTCTACAATTAATGCCTGAATTTTGTATTGATTGATTGAGAGCTGCATTGAAAGAAAATCATTACTCCAAATGTGGCAGTTTCCAAAATACATTGAAAAGGGGTTGTGCAGTATCTATTTTTCTAATTCATAGAATGCCAAGGAAAAATGCGGTAATTATTTTTTTTGCTCTATTCAGGATTGGATTCCAAGTGTCTAGAATTTGTTGTCTTGTGGATTTTCACTCACCATAGAAAAGACATTTATGAACTTTCCAAGAACTGGCTAATGATATTGGCTTATGGCCTTGATTGGATGCTATGAAGGAGTGTACAAGTAGGGTTTGTGTTCAACACCACTGGCTTAAAAGAGCAGTGTTCTTACTCCTGAGATATGGAGCCCTGATTCAGAAGTTGGGGGATATTTTATTTTGCAAACTCAGTATATGAAAAAATGTTGACCAAAGAAAAAAATACATATAATATTGATGTCTGAAGTAGTATTTAAGTCCATATTTTTAGGAAAGATTGCAACATTTTCTTTGATTGATATAAAGCAGAAATAATGGAAGGTTGATTATTCTTCAAAGTAGTTTGTGAAACAGATTTGCAGTGAATATCTTAAGTATTTCTCTTCACAAGCAACAAGGAAGAGACATTGTAGAACAAAGAAGAAAAGGAAGAACACTGTCAGAAGTGGGATTTGAACCCACGCCTCCAGAGGAGACTGCGATCTGAACGCAGCGCCTTAGACCGCTCGGCCATCCTGACACATAAAAAACTACGTTTCATAAAAATTGGATAAAACTAATTAACCAAAACTACTTTTTCAAAGGTGCAATGTCCATGCTGCTGTTGAAACTATTGATTCAAATATTAGTAATAAATTGCTTTTTCAATTATTTTTCAAAGATGCTTAAGGTTGGATAAATCAAAAAGATATTGTAAAAATAACATTAACACGGAATTACCTATAGTTTAGGATTTTCCAAATATTTGAGAAAATGCTTGACACAAATAACATCTTCACATGCTCTACAATTAATGCCTGAATTTTGTATTGATTGATTGAGAGCTGCATTGAAAGAAAATCATTACTCCAAATGTGGCAGTTTCCAAAATACATTGAAAAGGGGATGTGCAGTATCTATTTTTCTAATTCATAGAATGCCAAGGAAAAATGCGGTAATTATTTTTTTTGCTCTATTCAGGATTGGATTCCAAGTGTCTAGAATTTGTTGTCTTGTGGATTTTCACTCACCATAGAAAAGACATTTATGAACTTTCCAAGAACTGGCTAATGATATTGGCTTATGGCCTTGATTGGATGCTATGAAGGAGTGTACAAGTAGGGTTTGTGTTCATGACCACTGGCTTCAAAGAGCAGTGTTCTTACTCCTGAGATATGGAGCCCTGATTCAGAAGTTGGGGGATATTTTATTTTGCAAACTCAGTATATGAAAAAATGTTGACCAAAGAAAAAAATACATATAATATTGATGTCTGAAGTAGTATTTAAGTCCATATTTTTAGGGAAGATTGCAACATTTTCTTTGATTGATATAAAGCAGAAATAATGGAAGGTTGATTATTCTTCAAAGTGGTTTGTGAAACAGATTTGCAGTGAATATCTTAAGTATTTCTCTTCACAAGCAACAAGGAAGAGACATTGTAGAACAAAGAAGAAATGGAAGAACACTGTCAGAAGTGGGATTTGAACCCACGCCTACAGAGGAGACTGCGACCTGAACGCAGCACCTTAGACTGCTCGGCCATCCTGACACATAAAAAACTAAGTTTCATAAAAATTGGATAAAACTAATTAACCAAAATTACTTTTCAAAGGTGCAATGTCCATGCTGCTGTTGAAACTATTGATTCAAATATTAGTAATAAATTGCTTTTTCAATTATTTTTCAAAGATGCTTAAAGTTGGATAAATCAAAAAGATATTGTAAAAATAACATTAACACGGAATTACCTATAGTTTAGGATTTTCCAAATATTTGAGAAAATGCTTGACACAAATAACATCTTCACATGCTCTACAATTAATGCCTGAATTTTGTATTGATTGATTGAGAGCTGCATTGAAAGAAAATCATTACTCCAAATGTGGCAGTTTCCAAAATACATTGAAAAGGGGATGTGCAGTATCTATTTTTCTAATTCATAGAATGCCAAGGAAAAATGCGGTAATTATTTTTTTTGCTCTATTCAGGATTGGATTCCAAGTGTCTAGAATTTGTTGTCTTGTGGATTTTCACTCACCATAGAAAAGACATTTATGAACTTTCCAAGAACTGGCTAATGATATTGGCTTATGGCCTTGATTGGATGCTATGAAGGAGTGTACAAGTAGGGTTTGTGTTCAACACCACTGGATTAAAAGAGCAGTGTTCTTACTCCTGAGATATGGAGCCCTGATTCAGAAGTTGGGGGATATTTTATTTTGCAAACTCAGTATATGAAAAAATGTTGACCAAAGAAAAAAATACATATAATATTGATGTCTGAAGTAGTATTTAAGTCCATATTTTTAGGGAAGATTGCAACATTTTCTTTGATTGATATAAAGCAGAAATAATGGAAGGTTGATTATTCTTCAAAGTGGTTTGTGAAACAGATTTGCAGTGAATATCTTAAGTATTTCTCTTCACAAGCAACAAGGAAGAGACATTGTAGAACAAAGAAGAAATGGAAGAACACTGTCAGAAGTGGGATTTGAACCCACGCCTACAGAGGAGACTGCGACCTGAACGCAGCACCTTAGACTGCTCGGCCATCCTGACACATAAAAAACTAAGTTTCATAAAAATTGGATAAAACTAATTAACCAAAATTACTTTTCAAAGGTGCAATGTCCATGCTGCTGTTGAAACTATTGATTCAAATATTAGTAATAAATTGCTTTTTCAATTATTTTTCAAAGATGCTTAAAGTTGGATAAATCAAAAAGATATTGTAAAAATAACATTAACACGGAATTACCTATAGTTTAGGATTTTCCAAATATTTGAGAAAATGCTTGACACAAATAACATCTTCACATGCTCTACAATTAATGCCTGAATTTTGTATTGATTGATTGAGAGCTGCATTGAAAGAAAATCATTACTCCAAATGTGGCAGTTTCCAAAATACATTGAAAAGGGGATGTGCAGTATCTATTTTTCTAATTCATAGAATGCCAAGGAAAAATGCGGTAATTATTTTTTTTGCTCTATTCAGGATTGGATTCCAAGTGTCTAGAATTTGTTGTCTTGTGGATTTTCACTCACCATAGAAAAGACATTTATGAACTTTCCAAGAACTGGCTAATGATATTGGCTTATGGCCTTGATTGGATGCTATGAAGGAGTGTACAAGTAGGGTTTGTGTTCAACACCACTGGATTAAAAGAGCAGTGTTCTTACTCCTGAGATATGGAGCCCTGATTCAGAAGTTGGGGGATATTTTATTTTGCAAACTCAGTATATGAAAAAATGTTGACCAAAGAAAAAAATACATATAATATTGATGTCTGAAGTAGTATTTAAGTCCATATTTTTAGGGAAGATTGCAACATTTTCTTTGATTGATATAAAGCAGAAATAATGGAAGGTTGATTATTCTTCAAAGTGGTTTGTGAAACAGATTTGCAGTGAATATCTTAAGTATTTCTCTTCACAAGCAACAAGGAAGAGACATTGTAGAACAAAGAAGAAAAGGAAGAACACTGTCAGAAGTGGGATTTGAACCCACGCCTCCAGAGGAGACTGCGACCTGAACGCAGCGCCTTAGACCGCTCGGCCATCCTGACACATAAAAAACTAAGTTTCATAAAAATTGGATAAAACTAATTAACCAAAACTACTTTTTCAAAGGTGCAATATCCATGCTGCTGTTGAAACTATTGATTCAAATATTAGTAATAAATTGCTTTTTCAATTATTTTTCAAAGATGCTTAAGGTTGGATAAATCAAAAAGATATTGTAAAAATAACATTAACACGGAATTACCTATAGTTTAGGATTTTCCAAATATTTGAGAAAATGCTTGACACAAATAACATCTTCACATGCTCTACAATTAATGCCTGAATTTTGTATTGATTGATTGAGAGCTGCATTGAAAGAAAATCATTACTCCAAATGTGGCAGTTTCCAAAATACATTGAAAAGGGGTTGTGCAGTATCTATTTTTCTAATTCATAGAATGCCAAGGAAAAATGCGGTAATTATTTTTTTTGCTCTATTCAGGATTGGATTCCAAGTGTCTAGAATTTGTTGTCTTGTGGATTTTCACTCACCATAGAAAAGACATTTATGAACTTTCCAAGAACTGGCTAATGATATTGGCTTATGGCCTTGATTGGATGCTATGAAGGAGTGTACAAGTAGGGTTTGTGTTCATGACCACTGGCTTAAAAGAGCAGTGTTCTTACTCCTGAGATATGGAGCCCTGATTCAGAAGTTGGGGGATATTTTATTTTGCAAACTCAGTATATGAAAAAATGTTGACCAAAGAAAAAAATACATATAATATTGATGTCTGAAGTAGTATTTAAGTCCATATTTTTAGGAAAGATTGCAACATTTTCTTTGATTGATATAAAGCAGAAATAATGGAAGGTTGATTATTCTTCAAAGTAGTTTGTGAAACAGATTTGCAGTGAATATCTTAAGTATTTCTCTTCACAAGCAACAAGGAAGAGACATTGTAGAACAAAGAAGAAAAGGAAGAACACTGTCAGAAGTGGGATTTGAACCCACGCCTCCAGAGGAGACTGCGACCTGAACGCAGCACCTTAGACCGCTCGGCCATCCTGACACATAAAAAAACTACGTTTCATAAAAATTGGATAAAACTAATTAACCAAAACTACTTTTTCAAAGGTGCAATGTCCATGCTGCTGTTGAAACTATTGATTCAAATATTAGTAATAAATTGCTTTTTCAATTATTTTTCAAAGATGCTTAAGGTTGGATAAATCAAAAAGATATTGTAAAAATAACATTAACACGGAATTACCTATAGTTTAGGATTTTCCAAATATTTGAGAAAATGCTTGACACAAATAACATCTTCACATGCTCTACAATTAATGCCTGAATTTTGTATTGATTGATTGAGAGCTGCATTGAAAGAAAATCATTACTCCAAATGTGGCAGTTTCCAAAATACATTGAAAAGGGGATGTGCAGTATCTATTTTTCTAATTCATAGAATGCCAAGGAAAAATGCGGTAATTATTTTTTTTGCTCTATTCAGGATTGGATTCCAAGTGTCTAGAATTTGTTGTCTTGTGGATTTTCACTCACCATAGAAAAGACATTCATGAACTTTCCAAGAACTGGCTAATGATATTGGCTTATGGCCTTGATTGGATGCTATGAAGGAGTGTACAAGTAGGGTTTGTGTTCATGACCACTGGCTTAAAAGAGCAGTGTTCTTACTCCTGAGATATGGAGCCCTGATTCAGAAGTTGGGGGATATTTTATTTTGCAAACTCAGTATATGAAAAAATGTTGACCAAAGAAAAAAATACATATAATATTGATGTCTGAAGTAGTATTTAAGTCCATATTTTTAGGAAAGATTGCAACATTTTCTTTGATTGATATAAAGCAGAAATAATGGAAGGTTGATTATTCTTCAAAGTAGTTTGTGAAACAGATTTGCAGTGAATATCTTAAGTATTTCTCTTCACAAGCAACAAGGAAGAGACATTGTAGAACAAAGAAGAAAAGGAAGAACACTGTCAGAAGTGGGATTTGAACCCACGCTTCCAGAGGAGACTGCGACCTGAACGCAGCGCCTTAGACCGCTCAGCCATCCTGGCACATAAAACACTAAGTTTCATAAAAATTGGATAAAACTAATTAACCAAAATTACTTTTTCAAAGGTGCAATGTCCATGCTGCTGTTGAAACTATTGATTCAAATATTAGTAATAAATTGCTTTTTCAATTATTTTTCAAAGATGCTTAAGGTTGGATAAATCAAAAAGATATTGTAAAAATAACATTAACACGGAATTACCTATAGTTTAGGATTTTCCAAATATTTGAGAAAATGCTTGACACAAATAACATCTTCACATGCTCTACAATTAATGCCTGAATTTTGGATTGATTGATTGAGAGCTGCATTGAAAGAAAATCATTACTCCAAATGTGGCAGTTTCCAAAATACATTGAAAAGGGGTTGTGCAGTATCTATTTTTCTAATTCATAGAATGCCAAGGAAAAATGCGGTAATTATTTTTTTTGCTCTATTCAGGATTGGATTCCAAGTGTCTAGAATTTGTTGTCTTGTGGATTTTCACTCACCATAGAAAAGACATTTATGAACTTTCCAAGAACTGGCTAATGATATTGGCTTATGGCCTTGATTGGATGCTATGAAGGAGTGTACAAGTAGGGTTTGTGTTCATGACCACTGGCTTAAAAGAGCAGTGTTCTTACTCCTGAGATATGGAGCCCTGATTCAGAAGTTGGGGGATATTTTATTTTGCAAACTCAGTATATGAAAAAATGTTGACCAAAGAAAAAAATACATATAATATTGATGTCTGAAGTAGTATTTAAGTCCATATTTTTAGGGAAGATTGCAACATTTTCTTTGATTGATATAAAGCAGAAATAATGGAAGGTTGATTATTCTTCAAAGTGGTTTGTGAAACAGATTTGCAGTGAATATCTTAAGTATTTCTCTTCACAAGCAACAAGGAAGAGACATTGTAGAACAAAGAAGAAAAGGAAGAACACTGTCAGAAGTGGGATTTGAACCCACGCCTCCAGAGGAGACTGCGACCTGAACGCAGCGCCTTAGACCGCTCGGCCATCCTGACACATAAAAAACTAAGTTTCATAAAAATTGGATAAAACTAATTAACCAAAACTACTTTTTCAAAGGTGCAATGTCCATGCTGCTGTTGAAACTATTGATTCAAATATTAGTAATAAATTGCTTTTTCAATTATTTTTCAAAGATGCTTAAGGTTGGATAAATCAAAAAGATATTGTAAAAATAACATTAACACGGAATTACCTATAGTTTAGGATTTTCCAAATATTTGAGAAAATGCTTGACACAAATAACATCTTCACATGCTCTACAATTAATGCCTGAATTTTGTATTGATTGATTGAGAGCTGCATTGAAAGAAAATCATTACTCCAAATGTGGCAGTTTCCAAAATACATTGAAAAGGGGTTGTGCAGTATCTATTTTTCTAATTCATAGAATGCCAAGGAAAAATGCGGTAATTATTTTTTTTGCTCTATTCAGGATTGGATTCCAAGTGTCTAGAATTTGTTGTCTTGTGGATTTTCACTCACCATAGAAAAGACATTTATGAACTTTCCAAGAACTGGCTAATGATATTGGCTTATGGCCTTGATTGGATGCTATGAAGGAGTGTACAAGTAGGGTTTGTGTTCATGACCACTGGCTTAAAAGAGCAGTGTTCTTACTCCTGAGATATGGAGCCCTGATTCAGAAGTTGGGGGATATTTTATTTTGCAAACTCAGTATATGAAAAAATGTTGACCAAAGAAAAAAATACATATAATATTGATGTCTGAAGTAGTATTTAAGTCCATATTTTTAGGAAAGATTGCAACATTTTCTTTGATTGATATAAAGCAGAAATAATGGAAGGTTGATTATTCTTCAAAGTAGTTTGTGAAACAGATTTGCAGTGAATATCTTAAGTATTTCTCTTCACAAGCAACAAGGAAGAGACATTGTAGAACAAAGAAGAAAAGGAAGAACACTGTCAGAAGTGGGATTTGAACCCACGCCTCCAGAGGAGACTGCGACCTGAACGCAGCACCTTAGACCGCTCGGCCATCCTGACACATAAAAAAACTACGTTTCATAAAAATTGGATAAAACTAATTAACCAAAACTACTTTTTCAAAGGTGCAATGTCCATGCTGCTGTTGAAACTATTGATTCAAATATTAGTAATAAATTGCTTTTTCAATTATTTTTCAAAGATGCTTAAGGTTGGATAAATCAAAAAGATATTGTAAAAATAACATTAACACGGAATTACCTATAGTTTAGGATTTTCCAAATATTTGAGAAAATGCTTGACACAAATAACATCTTCACATGCTCTACAATTAATGCCTGAATTTTGTATTGATTGATTGAGAGCTGCATTGAAAGAAAATCATTACTCCAAATGTGGCAGTTTCCAAAATACATTGAAAAGGGGATGTGCAGTATCTATTTTTCTAATTCATAGAATGCCAAGGAAAAATGCGGTAATTATTTTTTTTGCTCTATTCAGGATTGGATTCCAAGTGTCTAGAATTTGTTGTCTTGTGGATTTTCACTCACCATAGAAAAGACATTCATGAACTTTCCAAGAACTGGCTAATGATATTGGCTTATGGCCTTGATTGGATGCTATGAAGGAGTGTACAAGTAGGGTTTGTGTTCATGACCACTGGCTTAAAAGAGCAGTGTTCTTACTCCTGAGATATGGAGCCCTGATTCAGAAGTTGGGGGATATTTTATTTTGCAAACTCAGTATATGAAAAAATGTTGACCAAAGAAAAAAATACATATAATATTGATGTCTGAAGTAGTATTTAAGTCCATATTTTTAGGAAAGATTGCAACATTTTCTTTGATTGATATAAAGCAGAAATAATGGAAGGTTGATTATTCTTCAAAGTAGTTTGTGAAACAGATTTGCAGTGAATATCTTAAGTATTTCTCTTCACAAGCAACAAGGAAGAGACATTGTAGAACAAAGAAGAAAAGGAAGAACACTGTCAGAAGTGGGATTTGAACCCACGCCTCCAGAGGAGACTGCGACCTGAACGCAGCACCTTAGACCGCTCGGCCATCCTGACACATAAAAAAACTACGTTTCATAAAAATTGGATAAAACTAATTAACCAAAACTACTTTTTCAAAGGTGCAATGTCCATGCTGCTGTTGAAACTATTGATTCAAATATTAGTAATAAATTGCTTTTTCAATTATTTTTCAAAGATGCTTAAGGTTGGATAAATCAAAAAGATATTGTAAAAATAACATTAACACGGAATTACCTATAGTTTAGGATTTTCCAAATATTTGAGAAAATGCTTGACACAAATAACATCTTCACATGCTCTACAATTAATGCCTGAATTTTGTATTGATTGATTGAGAGCTGCATTGAAAGAAAATCATTACTCCAAATGTGGCAGTTTCCAAAATACATTGAAAAGGGGATGTGCAGTATCTATTTTTCTAATTCATAGAATGCCAAGGAAAAATGCGGTAATTATTTTTTTTGCTCTATTCAGGATTGGATTCCAAGTGTCTAGAATTTGTTGTCTTGTGGATTTTCACTCACCATAGAAAAGACATTCATGAACTTTCCAAGAACTGGCTAATGATATTGGCTTATGGCCTTGATTGGATGCTATGAAGGAGTGTACAAGTAGGGTTTGTGTTCATGACCACTGGCTTAAAAGAGCAGTGTTCTTACTCCTGAGATATGGAGCCCTGATTCAGAAGTTGGGGGATATTTTATTTTGCAAACTCAGTATATGAAAAAATGTTGACCAAAGAAAAAAATACATATAATATTGATGTCTGAAGTAGTATTTAAGTCCATATTTTTAGGAAAGATTGCAACATTTTCTTTGATTGATATAAAGCAGAAATAATGGAAGGTTGATTATTCTTCAAAGTAGTTTGTGAAACAGATTTGCAGTGAATATCTTAAGTATTTCTCTTCACAAGCAACAAGGAAGAGACATTGTAGAACAAAGAAGAAAAGGAAGAACACTGTCAGAAGTGGGATTTGAACCCACGCTTCCAGAGGAGACTGCGACCTGAACGCAGCGCCTTAGACCGCTCGGCCATCCTGGCACATAAAACACTAAGTTTCATAAAAATTGGATAAAACTAATTAACCAAAATTACTTTTTCAAAGGTGCAATGTCCATGCTGCTGTTGAAACTATTGATTCAAATATTAGTAATAAATTGCTTTTTCAATTATTTTTCAAAGATGCTTAAGGTTGGATAAATCAAAAAGATATTGTAAAAATAACATTAACACGGAATTACCTATAGTTTAGGATTTTCCAAATATTTGAGAAAATGCTTGATACAAATAACATCTTCACATGCTCTACAATTAATGCCTGAATTTTGTATTGATTGATTGAGAGCTGCATTGAAAGAAAATCATTACTCCAAATGTGGCAGTTTCCAAAATACATTGAAAAGGGGTTGTGCAGTATCTATTTTTCTAATTCATAGAATGCCAAGGAAAAATGCGGTAATTATTTTTTTTGCTCTATTCAGGATTGGATTCCAAGTGTCTAGAATTTGTTGTCTTGTGGATTTTCACTCACCATAGAAAAGACATTTATGAACTTTCCAAGAACTGGCTAATGATATTGGCTTATGGCCTTGATTGGATGCTATGAAGGAGTGTACAAGTAGGATTTGTGTTCATGACCACTGGCTTCAAAGAGCAGTGTTCTTACTCCTGAGATATGGAGCCCTGATTCAGAAGTTGGGGGATATTTTATTTTGCAAACTCAGTATATGAAAAAATGTTGACCAAAGAAAAAAATACATATAATATTGATGTCTGAAGTAGTATTTAAGTCCATATTTTTAGGGAAGATTGCAACATTTTCTTTGATTGATATAAAGCAGAAATAATGGAAGGTTGATTATTCTTCAAAGTGGTTTGTGAAACAGATTTGCAGTGAATATCTTAAGTATTTCTCTTCACAAGCAACAAGGAAGAGACATTGTAGAACAAAGAAGAAATGGAAGAACACTGTCAGAAGTGGGATTTGAACCCACGCCTCCAGAGGAGACTGCGACCTGAACGCAGCGCCTTAGACCGCTCGGCCATCCTGACACATAAAATACTATGTTTCATAAAAATTGGATAAAACTAATTAACCAAAACTACTTTTTCAAAGGTGCAATGTCCATGCTGCTGTTGAAACTATTGATTCAAATATTAGTAATAAATTGCTTTTTCAATTATTTTTCAAAGATGCTTAAGGTTGGATAAATCAAAAAGATATTGTAAAAATAACATTAACACGGAATTACCTATAGTTTAGGATTTTCCAAATATTTGAGAAAATGCTTGACACAAATAACATCTTCACATGCTCTACAATTAATGCCTGAATTTTGTATTGATTGATTGAGAGCTGCATTGAAAGAAAATCATTACTCCAAATGTGGCAGTTTCCAAAATACATTGAAAAGGGGATGTGCAGTATCTATTTTTCTAATTCATAGAATGCCAAGGAAAAATGCGGTAATTATTTTTTTTGCTCTATTCAGGATTGGATTCCAAGTGTCTAGAATTTGTTGTCTTGTGGATTTTCACTCACCATAGAAAAGACATTTATGAACTTTCCAAGAACTGGCTAATGATATTGGCTTATGGCCTTGATTGGATGCTATGAAGGAGTGTACAAGTAGGGTTTGTGTTCATGACCACTGGCTTAAAAGAGCAGTGTTCTTACTCCTGAGATATGGAGCCCTGATTCAGAAGTTGGGGGATATTTTATTTTGCAAACTCAGTATATGAAAAAATGTTGACCAAAGAAAAAAATACATATAATATTGATGTCTGAAGTAGTATTTAAGTCCATATTTTTAGGGAAGATTGCAACATTTTCTTTGATTGATATAAAGCAGAAATAATGGAAGGTTGATTATTCTTCAAAGTGGTTTGTGAAACAGATTTGCAGTGAATATCTTAAGTATTTCTCTTCACAAGCAACAAGGAAGAGACATTGTAGAACAAAGAAGAAAAGGAAGAAAACTGTCAGAAGTGGGATTTGAACCCACGCCTCCAGAGGAGACTGCGACCTGAACGCAGCGCCTTAGACCACTCGGCCATCCTGACACATGAAAAACTAAGTTTCATAAAAATTGGATAAAACTAATTAACCAAAATTACTTTTTCAAAGGTGCAATGTCCATGCTGCTGTTGAAACTATTGATTCAAATATTAGTAATAAATTGCTTTTTCAATTATTTTTCAAAGATGCTTAAAGTTGGATAAATCAAAAAGATATTGTAAAAATAACATTAACACGGAATTAACTATAGTTTAGGATTTTCCAAATATTTGAGAAAATGCTTGATACAAATAACATCTTCACATGCTCTACAATTAATGCCTGAATTTTGTATTGATTGATTGAGAGCTGCATTGAAAGAAAATCATTACTCCAAATGTGGCAGTTTCCAAAATACATTGAAAAGGGGTTGTGCAGTATCTATTTTTCTAATTCATAGAATGCCAAGGAAAAATGCGGTAATTATTTTTTTTGCTCTATTCAGGATTGGATTCCAAGTGTCTAGAATTTGTTGTCTTGTGGATTTTCACTCACCATAGAAAAGACATTTATGAACTTTCCAAGAACTGGCTAATGATATTGGCTTATGGCCTTGATTGGATGCTATGAAGGAGTGTACAAGTAGGGTTTGTGTTCATGACCACTGGCTTAAAAGAGCAGTGTTCTTACTCCTGAGATATGGAGCCCTGATTCAGAAGTTGGGGGATATTTTATTTTGCAAACTCAGTATATGAAAAAATGTTGACCAAAGAAAAAAATACATATAATATTGATGTCTGAAGTAGTATTTAAGTCCATATTTTTAGGAAAGATTGCAACATTTTCTTTGATTGATATAAAGCAGAAATAATGGAAGGTTGATTATTCTTCAAAGTGGTTTGTGAAACAGATTTGCAGTGAATATCTTAAGTATTTCTCTTCACAAGCAACAAGGAAGAGACATTGTAGAACAAAGAAGAAATGGAAGAACACTGTCAGAAGTGGGATTTGAACCCACGCCTCCAGAGGAGACTGCGACCTGAACGCAGCGCCTTAGACCGCTCGGCCATCCTGACACATAAAATACTATGTTTCATAAAAATTGGATAAAACTAATTAACCAAAACTACTTTTTCAAAGGTGCAATGTCCATGCTGCTGTTGAAACTATTGATTCAAATATTAGTAATAAATTGCTTTTTCAATTATTTTTCAAAGATGCTTAAGGTTGGATAAATCAAAAAGATATTGTAAAAATAACATTAACACGGAATTACCTATAGTTTAGGATTTTCCAAATATTTGAGAAAATGCTTGACACAAATAACATCTTCACATGCTCTACAATTAATGCCTGAATTTTGTATTGATTGATTGAGAGCTGCATTGAAAGAAAATCATTACTCCAAATGTGGCAGTTTCCAAAATACATTGAAAAGGGGATGTGCAGTATCTATTTTTCTAATTCATAGAATGCCAAGGAAAAATGCGGTAATTATTTTTTTTGCTCTATTCAGGATTGGATTCCAAGTGTCTAGAATTTGTTGTCTTGTGGATTTTCACTCACCATAGAAAAGACATTTATGAACTTTCCAAGAACTGGCTAATGATATTGGCTTATGGCCTTGATTGGATGCTATGAAGGAGTGTACAAGTAGGGTTTGTGTTCATGACCACTGGCTTAAAAGAGCAGTGTTCTTACTCCTGAGATATGGAGCCCTGATTCAGAAGTTGGGGGATATTTTATTTTGCAAACTCAGTATATGAAAAAATGTTGACCAAAGAAAAAAATACATATAATATTGATGTCTGAAGTAGTATTTAAGTCCATATTTTTAGGGAAGATTGCAACATTTTCTTTGATTGATATAAAGCAGAAATAATGGAAGGTTGATTATTCTTCAAAGTGGTTTGTGAAACAGATTTGCAGTGAATATCTTAAGTATTTCTCTTCACAAGCAACAAGGAAGAGACATTGTAGAACAAAGAAGAAAAGGAAGAAAACTGTCAGAAGTGGGATTTGAACCCACGCCTCCAGAGGAGACTGCGACCTGAACGCAGCGCCTTAGACCACTCGGCCATCCTGACACATGAAAAACTAAGTTTCATAAAAATTGGATAAAACTAATTAACCAAAATTACTTTTTCAAAGGTGCAATGTCCATGCTGCTGTTGAAACTATTGATTCAAATATTAGTAATAAATTGCTTTTTCAATTATTTTTCAAAGATGCTTAAAGTTGGATAAATCAAAAAGATATTGTAAAAATAACATTAACACGGAATTAACTATAGTTTAGGATTTTCCAAATATTTGAGAAAATGCTTGATACAAATAACATCTTCACATGCTCTACAATTAATGCCTGAATTTTGTATTGATTGATTGAGAGCTGCATTGAAAGAAAATCATTACTCCAAATGTGGCAGTTTCCAAAATACATTGAAAAGGGGTTGTGCAGTATCTATTTTTCTAATTCATAGAATGCCAAGGAAAAATGCGGTAATTATTTTTTTTGCTCTATTCAGGATTGGATTCCAAGTGTCTAGAATTTGTTGTCTTGTGGATTTTCACTCACCATAGAAAAGACATTTATGAACTTTCCAAGAACTGGCTAATGATATTGGCTTATGGCCTTGATTGGATGCTATGAAGGAGTGTACAAGTAGGGTTTGTGTTCATGACCACTGGCTTAAAAGAGCAGTGTTCTTACTCCTGAGATATGGAGCCCTGATTCAGAAGTTGGGGGATATTTTATTTTGCAAACTCAGTATATGAAAAAATGTTGACCAAAGAAAAAAATACATATAATATTGATGTCTGAAGTAGTATTTAAGTCCATATTTTTAGGAAAGATTGCAACATCTTCTTTGATTGATATAAAGCAGAAATAATGGAAGGTTGATTATTCTTCAAAGTAGTTTGTGAAACAGATTTGCAGTGAATATCTTAAGTATTTCTCTTCACAAGCAACAAGGAAGAGACATTGTAGAACAAAGAAGAAAAGGAAGAACACTGTCAGAAGTGGGATTTGAACCCACGCCTCCAGAGGAGACTGCGACCTGAACGCAGCGCCTTAGACCGCTCGGCCATCCTGACACATAAAAAACTACGTTTCATAAAAATTGGATAAAACTAATTAACCAAAACTACTTTTTCAAAGGTGCAATGTCCATGCTGCTGTTGAAACTATTGATTCAAATATTAGTAATAAATTGCTTTTTCAATTATTTTTCAAAGATGCTTAAGGTTGGATAAATCAAAAAGATATTGTAAAAATAACATTAACACGGAATTACCTATAGTTTAGGATTTTCCAAAT
Source organism: Taudactylus pleione (assembly GCA_031769625.1). Lineage (NCBI taxonomy): Eukaryota > Metazoa > Chordata > Amphibia > Anura > Myobatrachidae > Taudactylus > Taudactylus pleione. The sequence continues at coordinate 454,375 of JAUIMM010000176.1, forward strand.
ATATGAGAAAATGCTTGACACAAATAACATCTTCACATGCTCTACAATTAATGCCTGAATTTTGTATTGATTGATTGAGAGCTGCATTGAAAGAAAATCATTACTCCAAATGTGGCAGTTTCCAAAATACATTGAAAAGGGGTTGTGCAGTATCTATTTTTCTAATTCATAGAATGCCAAGGAAAAATGCGGTAATTATTTTTTTTGCTCTATTCAGGATTGGATTCCAAGTGTCTAGAATTTGTTGTCTTGTGGATTTTCACTCACCATAGAAAAGACATTTATGAACTTTCCAAGAACTGGCTAATGATATTGGCTTATGGCCTTGATTGGATGCTATGAAGGAGTGTACAAGTAGGGTTTGTGTTCAACACCACTGGCTTAAAAGAGCAGTGTTCTTACTCCTGAGATATGGAGCCCTGATTCAGAAGTTGGGGGATATTTTATTTTGCAAACTCAGTATATGAAAAAATGTTGACCAAAGAAAAAAATACATATAATATTGATGTCTGAAGTAGTATTTAAGTCCATATTTTTAGGGAAGATTGCAACATTTTCTTTGATTGATATAAAGCAGAAATAATGGAAGGTTGATTATTCTTCAAAGTGGTTTGTGAAACAGATTTGCAGTGAATATCTTAAGTATTTCTCTTCACAAGCAACAAGGAAGAGACATTGTAGAACAAAGAAGAAAAGGAAGAACACTGTCAGAAGTGGGATTTGAACCCACGCCTCCAGAGGAGACTGCGACCTGAACGCAGTGCCTTAGACCGCTCGGCCATCCTGACACATAAAAAACTACGTTTCATAAAAATTGGATAAAACTAATTAACCAAAACTACTTTTTCAAAGGTGCAATGTCCATGCTGCTGTTGAAACTATTGATTCAAATATTAGTAATAAATTGCTTTTTCAATTATTTTTCAAAGATGCTTAAGGTTGTATAAATCAAAAAGATATTGTAAAAATAACATTAACACGGAATTACCTATAGTTTAGGATTTTCCAAATATTTGAGAAAATGCTTGACACAAATAACATCTTCACATGCTCTACAATTAATGCCTGAATTTTGGATTGATTGATTGAGAGCTGCATTGAAAGAAAATCATTACTCCAAATGTGGCAGTTTCCAAAATACATTGAAAAGGGGATGTGCAGTATCTATTTTTCTAATTCATAGAATGCCAAGGAAAAATGCGGTAATTATTTTTTTTGCTCTATTCAGGATTGGATTCCAAGTGTCTAGAATTTGTTGTCTTGTGGATTTTCACTCACCATAGAAAAGATATTTATGAACTTTCCAAGAACTGGCTAATGATATTGGCTTATGGCCTTGATTGGATGCTATGAAGGAGTGTACAAGTAGGGTTTGTGTTCATGACCACTGGCTTAAAAGAGCAGTGTTCTTACTCCTGAGATATGGAGCCCTGATTCAGAAGTTGGGGGATATTTTATTTTGCAAACTCAGTATATGAAAAAATGTTGACCAAAGAAAAAAATACATATAATATTGATGTCTGAAGTAGTATTTAAGTCCATATTTTTAGGGAAGATTGCAACATTTTCTTTGATTGATATAAAGCAGAAATAATGGAAGGTTGATTATTCTTCAAAGTGGTTTGTGAAACAGATTTGCAGTGAATATCTTAAGTATTTCTCTTCACAAGCAACAAGGAAGAGACATTGTAGAACAAAGAAGAAAAGGAAGAAAACTGTCAGAAGTGGGATTTGAACCCACGCCTCCAGAGGAGACTGCGACCTGAACGCAGCGCCTTAGACCGCTCGGCCATCCTGACACATAAAAAACTACGTTTCATAAAAATTGGATAAAACTAATTAACCAAAACTACTTTTTCAAAGGTGCAATGTCCATGCTGCTGTTGAAACTATTGATTCAAATATTAGTAATAAATTGCTTTTTCAATTATTTTTCAAAGATGCTTAAGGTTGGATAAATCAAAAAGATATTGTAAAAATAACATTAACACGGAATTACCTATAGTTTAGGATTTTCCAAATATATGAGAAAATGCTTGACACAAATAACATCTTCACATGCTCTACAATTAATGCCTGAATTTTGTATTGATTGATTGAGAGCTGCATTGAAAGAAAATCATTACTCCAAATGTGGCAGTTTCCAAAATACATTGAAAAGGGGTTGTGCAGTATCTATTTTTCTAATTCATAGAATGCCAAGGAAAAATGCGGTAATTATTTTTTTTGCTCTATTCAGGATTGGATTCCAAGTGTCTAGAATTTGTTGTCTTGTGGATTTTCACTCACCATAGAAAAGACATTTATGAACTTTCCAAGAACTGGCTAATGATATTGGCTTATGGCCTTGATTGGATGCTATGAAGGAGTGTACAAGTAGGGTTTGTGTTCAACACCACTGGCTTAAAAGAGCAGTGTTCTTACTCCTGAGATATGGAGCCCTGATTCAGAAGTTGGGGGATATTTTATTTTGCAAACTCAGTATATGAAAAAATGTTGACCAAAGAAAAAAATACATATAATATTGATGTCTGAAGTAGTATTTAAGTCCATATTTTTAGGGAAGATTGCAACATTTTCTTTGATTGATATAAAGCAGAAATAATGGAAGGTTGATTATTCTTCAAAGTGGTTTGTGAAACAGATTTGCAGTGAATATCTTAAGTATTTCTCTTCACAAGCAACAAGGAAGAGACATTGTAGAACAAAGAAGAAAAGGAAGAAAACTGTCAGAAGTGGGATTTGAACCCACGCCTCCAGAGGAGACTGCGACCTGAACGCAGCGCCTTAGACCACTCGGCCATCCTGACACATGAAAAACTAAGTTTCATAAAAATTGGATAAAACTAATTAACCAAAATTACTTTTTCAAAGGTGCAATGTCCATGCTGCTGTTGAAACTATTGATTCAAATATTAGGCGCTGCGACCTGAACGCAGCGCCTTAGACCACTCGGCCATCCTGACACATGAAAAACTAAGTTTCATAAAAATTGGATAAAACTAATTAACCAAAATTACTTTTTCAAAGGTGCAATGTCCATGCTGCTGTTGAAACTATTGATTCAAATATTAGTAATAAATTGCTTTTTCAATTATTTTTCAAAGATGCTTAAAGTTGGATAAATCAAAAAGATATTGTAAAAATAACATTAACACGGAATTAACTATAGTTTAGGATTTTCCAAATATTTGAGAAAATGCTTGATACAAATAACATCTTCACATGCTCTACAATTAATGCCTGAATTTTGTATTGATTGATTGAGAGCTGCATTGAAAGAAAATCATTACTCCAAATGTGGCAGTTTCCAAAATACATTGAAAAGGGGTTGTGCAGTATCTATTTTTCTAATTCATAGAATGCCAAGGAAAAATGCGGTAATTATTTTTTTTGCTCTATTCAGGATTGGATTCCAAGTGTCTAGAATTTGTTGTCTTGTGGATTTTCACTCACCATAGAAAAGACATTTATGAACTTTCCAAGAACTGGCTAATGATATTGGCTTATGGCCTTGATTGGATGCTATGAAGGAGTGTACAAGTAGGGTTTGTGTTCATGACCACTGGCTTAAAAGAGCAGTGTTCTTACTCCTGAGATATGGAGCCCTGATTCAGAAGTTGGGGGATATTTTATTTTGCAAACTCAGTATATGAAAAAATGTTGACCAAAGAAAAAAATACATATAATATTGATGTCTGAAGTAGTATTTAAGTCCATATTTTTAGGAAAGATTGCAACATTTTCTTTGATTGATATAAAGCAGAAATAATGGAAAGTTGATTATTCTTCAAAGTAGTTTGTGAAACAGATTTGCAGTGAATATCTTAAGTATTTCTCTTCACAAGCAACAAGGAAGAGACATTGTAGAACAAAGAAGAAAAGGAAGAACACTGTCAGAAGTGGAATTTGAACCCACGCCTCCAGAGGAGACTGCGACCTGAACGCAGCGCCTTAGACCGCTCGGCCATCCTGACACATAAAAAACTACGTTTCATAAAAATTGGATAAAACTAATTAACCAAAACTACTTTTTCAAAGGTGCAATGTCCATGCTGCTGTTGAAACTATTGATTCAAATATTAGTAATATATTGCTTTTTCAATTATTTTTCAAAGATGCTTAAGGTTGGATAAATCAAAAAGATATTGTAAAAATAACATTAACACGGAATTACCTATAGTTTAGGATTTTCCAAATATTTGAGAAAATGCTTGACACAAATAACATCTTCACATGCTCTACAATTAATGCCTGAATTTTGTATTGATTGATTGAGAGCTGCATTGAAAGAAAATCATTACTCCAAATGTGGCAGTTTCCAAAATACATTGAAAAGGGGATGTGCAGTATCTATTTTTCTAATTCATAGAATGCCAAGGAAAAATGCGGTAATTATTTTTTTTGCTCTATTCAGGATTGGATTCCAAGTGTCTAGAATTTGTTGTCTTGTGGATTTTCACTCACCATAGAAAAGACATTTATGAACTTTCCAAGAACTGGCTAATGATATTGGCTTATGGCCTTGATTGGATGCTATGAAGGAGTGTACAAGTAGGGTTTGTGTTCAACACCACTGGCTTAAAAGAGCAGTGTTCTTACTCCTGAGATATGGAGCCCTGATTCAGAAGTTGGGGGATATTTTATTTTGCAAACTCAGTATATGAAAAAATGTTGACCAAAGAAAAAAATACATATAATATTGATGTCTGAAGTAGTATTTAAGTCCATATTTTTAGGGAAGATTGCAACATTTTCTTTGATTGATATAAAGCAGAAATAATGGAAGGTTGATTATTCTTCAAAGTGGTTTGTGAAACAGATTTGCAGTGAATATCTTAAGTATTTCTCTTCACAAGCAACAAGGAAGAGACATTGTAGAACAAAGAAGAAAAGGAAGAACACTGTCAGAAGTGGGATTTGAACCCACGCCTCCAGAGGAGACTGCGACCTGAACGCAGCACCTTAGACCGCTCGGCCATCCTGACACATAAATACTAAGTTTCATAAAAATTGGATAAAACTAATTAACCAAAATTACTTTTTCAAAGGTGCAATGTCCATGCTGCTGTTGAAACTATTGATTCAAATATTAGTAATATATTGCTTTTTCAATTATTTTTCAAAGATGCTTAAGGTTGGATAAATCAAAAAGATATTGTAAAAATAACATTAACACGGAATTACCTATAGTTTAGGATTTTCCAAATATTTGAGAAAATGCTTGACACAAATAACATCTTCACATGCTCTACAATTAATGCCTGAATTTTGGATTGATTGATTGAGAGCTGCATTGAAAGAAAATCATTACTCCAAATGTGGCAGTTTCCAAAATACATTGAAAAGGGGATGTGCAGTATCTATTTTTCTAATTCATAGAATGCCAAGGAAAAATGCGGTAATTATTTTTTTTGCTCTATTCAGGATTGGATTCCAAGTGTCTAGAATTTGTTGTCTTGTGGATTTTCACTCACCATAGAAAAGACATTTATGAACTTTCCAAGAACTGGCTAATGATATTGGCTTATGGCCTTGATTGGATGCTATGAAGGAGTGTACAAGTAGGGTTTGTGTTCAACACCACTGGCTTAAAAGAGCAGTGTTCTTACTCCTGAGATATTCCTGATTCAGAAGTTGGGGGATATTTTATTTTGCAAACTCAGTATATGAAAAAATGTTGACAAAAGAAAAAAATACATATAATATTGATGTCTGAAGTAGTATTTAAGTCCATATTTTTAGGAAAGATTGCAACATTTTCTTTGATTGATATAAAGCAGAAATAATGGAAGGTTGATTATTCTTCAAAGTGGTTTGTGAAACAGATTTGCAGTGAATATCTTAAGTATTTCTCTTCACAAGCAACAAGGAAGAGACATTGTAGAACAAAGAAGAAAAGGAAGAACACTGTCAGAAGTGGGATTTGAACCCATGCCTCCAGAGGAGACTGCGACCTGCACGCAGCGCCTTAGACTGCTCGGCCATCCTGACACATAAAAAACTAAGTTTCATAAAAATTGGATAAAACTAATTAACCAAAATTACTTTTTCAAAGGTGCAATGTCCATGCTGCTGTTGAAACTATTGATTCAAATATTAGTAATACATTGCTTTTTCAATTATTTTTCAAAGATGCTTAAAGTTGGATAAATCAAAAAGATATTGTAAAAATAACATTAACACAGAATTACCTATAGTTTAGGATTTTCCAAATATTTGAGAAAATGCTTGATACAAATAACATCTTCACATGCTCTACAATTAATGCCTGAATTTTGGATTGATTGATTGAGAGCTGCATTGAAAGAAAATCATTACTCCAAATGTGGCAGTTTCCAAAATACATTGAAAAGGGGATGTGCAGTATCTATTTTTCTAATTCATAGAATGCCAAGGAAAAATGCGGTAATTATTTTTTTTGCTCTATTCAGGATTGGATTCCAAGTGTCTAGAATTTGTTGTCTTGTGGATTTTCACTCACCATAGAAAAGACATTTATGAACTTTCCAAGAACTGGCTAATGATATTGGCTTATGGCCTTGATTGGATGCTATGAAGGAGTGTACAAGTAGGGTTTGTGTTCAACACCACTGGCTTAAAAGAGCAGTGTTCTTACTCCTGAGATATGGAGCCCTGATTCAGAAGTTGGGGGATATTTTATTTTGCAAACTCAGTATATGAAAAAATGTTGACAAAAGAAAAAAATACATATAATATTGATGTCTGAAGTAGTATTTAAGTCCATATTTTTAGGAAAGATTGCAACATTTTCTTTGATTGATATAAAGCAGAAATAATGGAAGGTTGATTATTCTTCAAAGTGGTTTGTGAAACAGATTTGCAGTGAATATCTTAAGTATTTCTCTTCACAAGCAACAAGGAAGAGACATTGTAGAACAAAGAAGAAAAGGAAGAACACTGTCAGAAGTGGGATTTGAACCCACGCCTCCAGAGGAGACTGCGACCTGAACGCAGCGCCTTAGGCCGCTCGGCCATCCTGACACATAAAAAACTAAGTTTCATAAAAATTGGATAAAACTAATTAACCAAAATTACTTTTTCAAAGGTGCAATGTCCATGCTGCTGTTGAAACTATTGATTCAAATATTAGTAATAAATTGCTTTTCAATTATTTTTCAAAGATGCTTAAGGTTGGATAAATCGAAAAGATATTGTAAAAATAACATTAACACGGAATTACCTATAGTTTAGGATTTTCCAAATATTTGAGAAAATGCTTGACACAAATAACATCTTCACATGCTCTACAATTAATGCCTGAATTTTGTATTGATTGATTGAGAGCTGCATTGAAAGAAAATCATTACTTCAAATGTGGCAGTTTCCAAAATACATTGAAAAGGGGATGTGCAGTATCTATTTTTCTAATTCATAGAATGCCAAGGAAAAATGCGGTAATTATTTTTTTTGCTCTATTCAGGATTGGATTCCAAGTGTCTAGAATTTGTTGTCTTGTGGATTTTCACTCACCATAGAAAAGACATTTATGAACTTTCCAAGAACTGGCTAATGATATTGGCTTATGGCCTTGATTGGATGCTATGAAGGAGTGTACAAGTAGGGTTTGTGTTCATGACCACTGGCTTAAAAGAGCAGTGTTCTTACTCCTGAGATATGGAGCCCTGATTCAGAAGTTGGGGGATATTTTATTTTGCAAACTCAGTATATGAAAAAATGTTGACAAAAGAAAAAAATACATATAATATTGATGTCTGAAGTAGTATTTAAGTCCATATTTTTAGGAAAGATTGCAACATTTTCTTTGATTGATATAAAGCAGAAATAATGGAAGGTTGATTATTCTTCAAAGTGCTTTGTGAAACAGATTTGCAGTGAATATCTTAAGTATTTCTCTTCACAAGCAACAAGGAAGAGACATTGTAGAACAAAGAAGAAAAGGAAGAACACTGTCAGAAGTGGGATTTGAACCCACACCTCCAGAGGAGACTGCGACCTGAACGCAGCGCCTTAGACCGCTCGGCCATCCTGACACATAAAATACTAAGTTTCATAAAAATTGGATAAAACTAATTAACCAAAACTACTTTTTCAAAGGTGCAATGTCCATGCTGCTGTTGAAACTATTGATTCAAATATTAGTAATAAATTGCTTTTTCAATTATTTTTCAAAGATGCTTAAAGTTGGATAAATCAAAAAGATATTGTAAAAATAACATTAACACGGAATTACCTATAGTTTAGGATTTTCCAAATATTTGAGAAAATGCTTGATACAAATAACATCTTCACATGCTCTACAATTAATGCCTGAATTTTGGATTGATTGATTGAGAGCTGCATTGAAAGAAAATCATTACTCCAAATGTGGCAGTTTCCAAAATACATTGAAAAGGGGATGTGCAGTATCTATTTTTCTAATTCATAGAATGCCAAGGAAAAATGCGGTAATTATTTTTTTTGCTCTATTCAGGATTGGATTCCAAGTGTCTAGAATTTGTTGTCTTGTGGATTTTCACTCACCATAGAAAAGACATTTATGAACTTTCCAAGAACTGGCTAATGATATTGGCTTATGGCCTTGATTGGATGCTATGAAGGAGTGTACAAGTAGGGTTTGTGTTCAACACCACTGGCTTAAAAGAGCAGTGTTCTTACTCCTGAGATATGGAGCCCTGATTCAGAAGTTGGGGGATATTTTATTTTGCAAACTCAGTATATGAAAAAATGTTGACCAAAGAAAAAAATACATATAATATTGATGTCTGAAGTAGTATTTAAGTCCATATTTTTAGGGAAGATTGCAACATTTTCTTTGATTGATATAAAGCAGAAATAATGGAAGGTTGATTATTCTTCAAAGTGGTTTGTGAAACAGATTTGCAGTGAATATCTTAAGTATTTCTCTTCACAAGCAACAAGGAAGAGACATTGTAGAACAAAGAAGAAAAGGAAGAACACTGTCAGAAGTGGGATTTGAACCCACGCCTCCAGAGGAGACTGCGACCTGAACGCAGCGCCTTAGGCCGCTCAGCCATCCTGACACATAAAATACTAAGTTTCATAAAAATTGGATAAAACTAATTAACCAAAACTACTTTTTCAAAGGTGCAATGTACATGCTGCTGTTGAAACTATTGATTCAAATATTAGTAATAAATTGCTTTTTCAATTATTTTTCAAAGATGCTTAAGGTTGGATAAATCAAAAAGATATTGTAAAAATAACATTAACACGGAATTACCTATAGTTTAGGATTTTCCAAATATTTGAGAAAATGCTTGACACAAATAACATCTTCACATGCTCTACAATTAATGCCTGAATTTTGTATTGATTGATTGAGAGCTGCATTGAAAGAAAATCATTACTTCAAATGTGGCAGTTTCCAAAATACATTGAAAAGGGGATGTGCAGTATCTATTTTTCTAATTCATAGAATGCCAAGGAAAAATGCGGTAATTATTTTTTTTGCTCTATTCAGGATTGGATTCCAAGTGTCTAGAATTTGTTGTCTTGTGGATTTTCACTCACCATAGAAAAGACATTTATGAACTTTCCAAGAACTGGCTAATGATATTGGCTTATGGCCTTGATTGGATGCTATGAAGGAGTGTACAAGTAGGGTTTGTGTTCATGACCACTGGCTTAAAAGAGCAGTGTTCTTACTCCTGAGATATGGAGCCCTGATTCAGAAGTTGGGGGATATTTTATTTTGCAAACTCAGTATATGAAAAAATGTTGACCAAAGAAAAAAATACATATAATATTGATGTCTGAAGTAGTATTTAAGTCCATATTTTTAGGAAAGATTGCAACATTTTCTTTGATTGATATAAAGCAGAAATAATGGAAGGTTGATTATTCTTCAAAGTGGTTTGTGAAAAAAATTTGCAGTGAATATCTTAAGTATTTCTCTTCACAAGCAACAAGGAAGAGACATTGTAGAACAAAGAAGAAAAGGAAGAACACTGTCAGAAGTGGGATTTGAACCCACGCCTCCAGAGGAGACTGCGACCTGAACGCAGCGCCTTAGGCCGCTCGGCCATCCTGACACATAAAAAACTAAGTTTCATAAAAATTGGATAAAACTAATTAACCAAAATTACTTTTTCAAAGGTGCAATGTCCATGCTGCTGTTGAAACTATTGATTCAAATATTAGTAATAAATTGCTTTTTCAATTATTTTTCATAGATGCTTAAGGTTGGATAAATCAAAAAGATATTGTAAAAATAACATTAACACGGAATTACCTATAGTTTAGGATTTTCCAAATATTTGAGAAAATGCTTGACACAAATAACATCTTCACATGCTCTACAATTAATGCCTGAATTTTGTATTGATTGATTGAGAGCTGCATTGAAAGAAAATCATTACTTCAAATGTGGCAGTTTCCAAAATACATTGAAAAGGGGATGTGCAGTATCTATTTTTCTAATTCATAGAATGCCAAGGAAAAATGCGGTAATTATTTTTTTTGCTCTATTCAGGATTGGATTCCAAGTGTCTAGAATTTGTTGTCTTGTGGATTTTCACTCACCATAGAAAAGACATTTATGAACTTTCCAAGAACTGGCTAATGATATTGGCTTATGGCCTTGATTGGATGCTATGAAGGAGTGTACAAGTAGGGTTTGTGTTCATGACCACTGGCTTAAAAGAGCAGTGTTCTTACTCCTGAGATATGGAGCCCTGATTCAGAAGTTGGGGGATATTTTATTTTGCAAACTCAGTATATGAAAAAATGTTGACAAAAGAAAAAAATACATATAATATTGATGTCTGAAGTAGTATTTAAGTCCATATTTTTAGGAAAGATTGCAACATTTTCTTTGATTGATATAAAGCAGAAATAATGGAAGGTTGATTATTCTTCAAAGTGGTTTGTGAAACAGATTTGCAGTGAATATCTTAAGTATTTCTCTTCACAAGCAACAAGGAAGAGACATTGTAGAACAAAGAAGAAAAGGAAGAACACTGTCAGAAGTGGGATTTGAACCCACGCCTCCAGAGGAGACTGCGACCTGAACGCAGCGCCTTAGGCCGCTCGGCCATCCTGACACATAAAAAACTAAGTTTCATAAAAATTGGATAAAACTAATTAACCAAAATTACTTTTTCAAAGGTGCAATGTCCATGCTGCTGTTGAAACTATTGATTCAAATATTAGTAATAAATTGCTTTTTCAATTATTTTTCAAAGATGCTTAAGGTTGGATAAATCAAAAAGATATTGTAAAAATAACATTAACACGGAATTACCTATAGTTTAGGATTTTCCAAATATTTGAGAAAATGCTTGACACAAATAACATCTTCACATGCTCTACAATTAATGCCTGAATTTTGTATTGATTGATTGAGAGCTGCATTGAAAGAAAATCATTACTTCAAATGTGGCAGTTTCCAAAATACATTGAAAAGGGGATGTGCAGTATCTATTTTTCTAATTCATAGAATGCCAAGGAAAAATGCGGTAATTATTTTTTTTGCTCTATTCAGGATTGGATTCCAAGTGTCTAGAATTTGTTGTCTTGTGGATTTTCACTCACCATAGAAAAGACATTTATGAACTTTCCAAGAACTGGCTAATGATATTGGCTTATGGCCTTGATTGGATGCTATGAAGGAGTGTACAAGTAGGGTTTGTGTTCATGACCACTGGCTTAAAAGAGCAGTGTTCTTACTCCTGAGATATGGAGCCCTGATTCAGAAGTTGGGGGATATTTTATTTTGCAAACTCAGTATATGAAAAAATGTTGACCAAAGAAAAAAATACATATAATATTGATGTCTGAAGTAGTATTTAAGTCCATATTTTTAGGAAAGATTGCAACATTTTCTTTGATTGATATAAAGCAGAAATAATGGAAGGTTGATTATTCTTCAAAGTGGTTTGTGAAACAGATTTGCAGTGAATATCTTAAGTATTTCTCTTCACAAGCAACAAGGAAGAGACATTGTAGAACAAAGAAGAAAAGGAAGAACACTGTCAGAAGTGGGATTTGAACCCACGCCTCCAGAGGAGACTGCGACCTGAACGCAGCGCCTTAGACCGCTCGGCCATCCTGACACATAAAATACCAAGTTTCATAAAAATTGGATAAAACTAATTAACCAAAACTACTTTTTCAAAGGTGCAATGTCCATGCTGCTGTTGAAACTATTGATTCAAATATTAGTAATACATTGCTTTTTCAATTATTTTTTAAAGATGCTTAAAGTTGGATAAATCAAAAAGATATTGTAAAAATAACATTAACACGGAATTACCTATAGTTTAGGATTTTCCAAATATTTGAGAAAATGCTTGATACAAATAACATCTTCACATGCTCTACAATTAATGCCTGAATTTTGGATTGATTGATTGAGAGCTGCATTGAAAGAAAATCAAACCTCCAAATGTGGCAGTTTCCAAAATACATTGAAAAGGGGATGTGCAGTATCTATTTTTCTAATTCATAGAATGCCAAGGAAAAATGCGGTAATTATTTTTTTTGCTCTATTCAGGATTGGATTCCAAGTGTCTAGAATTTGTTGTCTTGTGGATTTTCACTCACCATAGAAAAGACATTTATGAACTTTCCAAGAACTGGCTAATGATATTGGCTTATGGCCTTGATTGGATGCTATGAAGGAGTGTACAAGTAGGGTTTGTGTTCATGACCACTGGCTTAAAAGAGCAGTGTTCTTACTCCTGAGATATGGAGCCCTGATTCAGAAGTTGGGGGATATTTTATTTTGCAAACTCAGTATATGAAAAAATGTTGACAAAAGAAAAAAATACATATAATATTGATGTCTGAAGTAGTATTTAAGTCCATATTTTTAGGAAAGATTGCAACATTTTCTTTGATTGATATAAAGCAGAAATAATGGAAGGTTGATTATTCTTCAAAGTGGTTTGTGAAACAGATTTGCAGTGAATATCTTAAGTATTTCTCTTCACAAGCAACAAGGAAGAGACATTGTAGAACAAAGAAGAAAAGGAAGAACACTGTCAGAAGTGGGATTTGAACCCACGCCTCCAGTGGAGACTGCGACCTGAACGCAGCGCCTTAGACCGCTCGGCCATCCTGACACATAAAATACTAAGTTTCATAAAAATTGGATAAAACTAATTAACCAAAACTACTTTTTCAAAGGTGCAATGTCCATGCTGCTGTTGAAACTATTGATTCAAATATTAGTAATACATTGCTTTTTCAATTATTTTTTAAAGATGCTTAAAGTTGGATAAATCAAAAAGATATTGTAAAAATAACATTAACACGGAATTACCTATAGTTTAGGATTTTCCAAATATTTGAGAAAATGCTTGATACAAATAACATCTTCACATGCTCTACAATTAATGCCTGAATTTTGGATTGATTGATTGAGAGCTGCATTGAAAGAAAATCATTACTCCAAATGTGGCAGTTTCCAAAATACATTGAAAAGGGGATGTGCAGTATCTATTTTTCTAATTCATAGAATGCCAAGGAAAAATGCGGTAATTATTTTTTTTGCTCTATTCAGGATTGGATTCCAAGTGTCTAGAATTTGTTGTCTTGTGGATTTTCACTCACCATAGAAAAGACATTTATGAACTTTCCAAGAACTGGCTAATGATATTGGCTTATGGCCTTGATTGGATGCTATGAAGGAGTGTACAAGTAGGGTTTGTGTTCATGACCACTGGCTTAAAAGAGCAGTGTTCTTACTCCTGAGATATGGAGCCCTGATTCAGAAGTTGGGGGATATTTTATTTTGCAAACTCAGTATATGAAAAAATGTTGACAAAAGAAAAAAATACATATAATATTGATGTCTGAAGTAGTATTTAAGTCCATATTTTTAGGAAAGATTGCAACATTTTCTTTGATTGATATAAAGCAGAAATAATGGAAGGTTGATTATTCTTCAAAGTGGTTTGTGAAACAGATTTGCAGTGAATATCTTAAAGTATTTCTCTTCACAAGCAACAAGGAAGAGACATTGTAGAACAAAGAAGAAAAGGAAGAACACTGTCAGAAGTGGGATTTGAACCCACGCCTCCAGAGGAGACTGCGACCTGAACGCAGCGCCTTAGACCGCTCGGCCATCCTGACACATAAAATACTAAGTTTCATAAAAATTGGATAAAACTAATTAACCAAAACTACTTTTTCAAAGGTGCAATGTCCATGCTGCTGTTGAAACTATTGATTCAAATATTAGTAATACATTGCTTTTTCAATTATTTTTTAAAGATGCTTAAAGTTGGATAAATCAAAAAGATATTGTAAAAATAACATTAACACGGAATTACCTATAGTTTAGGATTTTCCAAATATTTGAGAAAATGCTTGATACAAATAACATCTTCACATGCTCTACAATTAATGCCTGAATTTTGGATTGATTGATTGAGAGCTGCATTGAAAGAAAATCATTACTCCAAATGTGGCAGTTTCCAAAATACATTGAAAAGGGGATGTGCAGTATCTATTTTTCTAATTCATAGAATGCCAAGGAAAAATGCGGTAATTATTTTTTTTGCTCTATTCAGGATTGGATTCCAAGTGTCTAGAATTTGTTGTCTTGTGGATTTTCACTCACCATAGAAAAGACATTTATGAACTTTCCAAGAACTGGCTAATGATATTGGCTTATGACCTTGATTGGATGCTATGAAGGAGTGTACAAGTAGGGTTTGTGTTCAACACCACTGGCTTAAAAGAGCAGTGTTCTTACTCCTGAGATATGGAGCCCTGATTCAGAAGTTGGGGGATATTTTATTTTGCAAACTCAGTATATGAAAAAATGTTGACCAAAGAAAAAAATACATATAATATTGATGTCTGAAGTAGTATTTAAGTCCATATTTTTAGGGAAGATTGCAACATTTTCTTTGATTGATATAAAGCAGAAATAATGGAAGGTTGATTATTCTTCAAAGTGGTTTGTGAAACAGATTTGCAGTGAATATCTTAAGTATTTCTCTTCACAAGCAACAAGGAAGAGACATTGTAGAACAAAGAAGAAAAGGAAGAACACTGTCAGAAGTGGGATTTGAACCCACGCCTCCAGAGGAGACTGCGACCTGAACGCAGCGCCTTAGGCTGCTCGACCATCCTGACACATAAAATACTAAGTTTCATAAAAATTGGATAAAACTAATTAACCAAAACTACTTTTTCAAAGGTGCAATGTACATGCTGCTGTTGAAACTATTGATTCAAATATTAGTAATAAATTGCTTTTTCAATTATTTTTCAAAGATGCTTAAGGTTGGATAAATCAAAAAGATATTGTAAAAATAACATTAACACGGAATTACCTATAGTTTAGGATTTTCCAAATATTTGAGAAAATGCTTGACACAAATAACATCTTCACATGCTCTACAATTAATGCCTGAATTTTGTATTGATTGATTGAGAGCTGCATTGAAAGAAAATCATTACTTCAAATGTGGCAGTTTCCAAAATACATTGAAAAGGGGATGTGCAGTATCTATTTTTCTAATTCATAGAATGCCAAGGAAAAATGCGGTAATTATTTTTTTTGCTCTATTCAGGATTGGATTCCAAGTGTCTAGAATTTGTTGTCTTGTGGATTTTCACTCACCATAGAAAAGACATTTATGAACTTTCCAAGAACTGGCTAATGATATTGGCTTATGGCCTTGATTGGATGCTATGAAGGAGTGTACAAGTAGGGTTTGTGTTCATGACCACTGGCTTAAAAGAGCAGTGTTCTTACTCC
This sequence comes from Taudactylus pleione, assembly GCA_031769625.1. Taxonomy (NCBI): domain Eukaryota; kingdom Metazoa; phylum Chordata; class Amphibia; order Anura; family Myobatrachidae; genus Taudactylus; species Taudactylus pleione. The sequence goes on from JAUIMM010000176.1 coordinate 470,096, forward strand.
TGAGATATGGAGCCCTGATTCAGAAGTTGGGGGATATTTTATTTTGCAAACTCAGTATATGAAAAAATGTTGACAAAAGAAAAAAAATACATATAATATTGATGTCTGAAGTAGTATTTAAGTCCATATTTTTAGGAAAGATTGCAACATTTTCTTTGATTGATATAAAGCAGAAATAATGGAAGGTTGATTATTCTTCAAAGTGCTTTGTGAAACAGATTTGCAGTGAATATCTTAAGTATTTCTCTTCACAAGCAACAAGGAAGAGACATTGTAGAACAAAGAAGAAAAGGAAGAACACTGTCAGAAGTGGGATTTGAACCCACACCTCCAGAGGAGACTGCGACCTGAACGCAGCACCTTAGACCGCTCGGCCATCCTGACACATAACATACTAAGTTTCATAAAAATTGGATAAAACTAATTAACCAAAACTACTTTTTCAAAGGTGCAATGTCCATGCTGCTGTTGAAACTATTGATTCAAATATTAGTAATAAATTGCTTTTTCAATTATTTTTCAAAGATGCTTAAAGTTGGATAAATCAAAAAGATATTGTAAAAATAACATTAACACGGAATTACCTATAGTTTAGGATTTTCCAAATATTTGAGAAAATGCTTGATACAAATAACATCTTCACATGCTCTACAATTAATGCCTGAATTTTGGATTGATTGATTGAGAGCTGCATTGAAAGAAAATCATTACTCCAAATGTGGCAGTTTCCAAAATACATTGAAAAGGGGATGTGCAGTATCTATTTTTCTAATTCATAGAATGCCAAGGAAAAATGCGGTAATTATTTTTTTTGCTCTATTCAGGATTGGATTCCAAGTGTCTAGAATTTGTTGTCTTGTGGATTTTCACTCACCATAGAAAAGACATTTATGAACTTTCCAAGAACTGGCTAATGATATTGGCTTATGGCCTTGATTGGATGCTATGAAGGAGTGTACAAGTAGGGTTTGTGTTCAACACCACTGGCTTAAAAGAGCAGTGTTCTTACTCCTGAGATATGGAGCCCTGATTCAGAAGTTGGGGGATATTTTATTTTGCAAACTCAGTATATGAAAAAATGTTGACCAAAGAAAAAAATACATATAATATTGATGTCTGAAGTAGTATTTAAGTCCATATTTTTAGGGAAGATTGCAACATTTTCTTTGATTGATATAAAGCAGAAATAATGGAAGGTTGATTATTCTTCAAAGTGGTTTGTGAAACAGATTTGCAGTGAATATCTTAAGTATTTCTCTTCACAAGCAACAAGGAAGAGACATTGTAGAACAAAGAAGAAAAGGAAGAACACTGTCAGAAGTGGGATTTGAACCCACGCCTCCAGAGGAGACTGCGACCTGAACGCAGCGCCTTAGGCCGCTCGGCCATCCTGACACATAAAATACTAAGTTTCATAAAAATTGGATAAAACTAATTAACCAAAACTACTTTTTCAAAGGTGCAATGTACATGCTGCTGTTGAAACTATTGATTCAAATATTAGTAATAAATTGCTTTTTCAATTATTTTTCAAAGATGCTTAAGGTTGGATAAATCAAAAAGATATTGTAAAAATAACATTAACACGGAATTACCTATAGTTTAGGATTTTCCAAATATTTGAGAAAATGCTTGACACAAATAACATCTTCACATGCTCTACAATTAATGCCTGAATTTTGTATTGATTGATTGAGAGCTGCATTGAAAGAAAATCATTACTTCAAATGTGGCAGTTTCCAAAATACATTGAAAAGGGGATGTGCAGTATCTATTTTTCTAATTCATAGAATGCCAAGGAAAAATGCGGTAATTATTTTTTTTGCTCTATTCAGGATTGGATTCCAAGTGTCTAGAATTTGTTGTCTTGTGGATTTTCACTCACCATAGAAAAGACATTTATGAACTTTCCAAGAACTGGCTAATGATATTGGCTTATGGCCTTGATTGGATGCTATGAAGGAGTGTACAAGTAGGGTTTGTGTTCATGACCACTGGCTTAAAAGAGCAGTGTTCTTACTCCTGAGATATGGAGCCCTGATTCAGAAGTTGGGGGATATTTTATTTTGCAAACTCAGTATATGAAAAAATGTTGACCAAAGAAAAAAATACATATAATATTGATGTCTGAAGTAGTATTTAAGTCCATATTTTTAGGAAAGATTGCAACATTTTCTTTGATTGATATAAAGCAGAAATAATGGAAGGTTGATTATTCTTCAAAGTGGTTTGTGAAACAGATTTGCAGTGAATATCTTAAGTATTTCTCTTCACAAGCAACAAGGAAGAGACATTGTAGAACAAAGAAGAAAAGGAAGAACACTGTCAGAAGTGGGATTTGAACCCACGCCTCCAGAGGAGACTGCGACCTGAACGCAGCGCCTTAGACCGCTCGGCCATCCTGACACATAAAATACTAAGTTTCATAAAAATTGGATAAAACTAATTAACCAAAACTACTTTTTCAAAGGTGCAATGTCCATGCTGCTGTTGAAACTATTGATTCAAATATTAGTAATACATTGCTTTTTCAATTATTTTTTAAAGATGCTTAAAGTTGGATAAATCAAAAAGATATTGTAAAAATAACATTAACACGGAATTACCTATAGTTTAGGATTTTCCAAATATTTGAGAAAATGCTTGATACAAATAACATCTTCACATGCTCTACAATTAATGCCTGAATTTTGGATTGATTGATTGAGAGCTGCATTGAAAGAAAATCATTACTCCAAATGTGGCAGTTTCCAAAATACATTGAAAAGGGGATGTGCAGTATCTATTTTTCTAATTCATAGAATGCCAAGGAAAAATGCGGTAATTATTTTTTTTGCTCTATTCAGGATTGGATTCCAAGTGTCTAGAATTTGTTGTCTTGTGGATTTTCACTCACCATAGAAAAGACATTTATGAACTTTCCAAGAACTGGCTAATGATATTGGCTTATGGCCTTGATTGGATGCTATGAAGGAGTGTACAAGTAGGGTTTGTGTTCAACACCACTGGCTTAAAAGAGCAGTGTTCTTACTCCTGAGATATGGAGCCCTGATTCAGAAGTTGGGGGATATTTTATTTTGCAAACTCAGTATATGAAAAAATGTTGACCAAAGAAAAAAATACATATAATATTGATGTCTGAAGTAGTATTTAAGTCCATATTTTTAGGGAAGATTGCAACATTTTCTTTGATTGATATAAAGCAGAAATAATGGAAGGTTGATTATTCTTCAAAGTGGTTTGTGAAACAGATTTGCAGTGAATATCTTAAGTATTTCTCTTCACAAGCAACAAGGAAGAGACATTGTAGAACAAAGAAGAAAAGGAAGAACACTGTCAGAAGTGGGATTTGAACCCACGCCTCCAGAGGGGACTGCGACCTGAACGCAGCGCCTTAGGCCGCTCGGCCATCCTGACACATAAAATACTAAGTTTCATAAAAATTGGATAAAACTAATTAACCAAAACTACTTTTTCAAAGGTGCAATGTACATGCTGCTGTTGAAACTATTGATTCAAATATTAGTAATAAATTGCTTTTTCAATTATTTTTCAAAGATGCTTAAGGTTGGATAAATCAAAAAGATATTGTAAAAATAACATTAACACGGAATTACCTATAGTTTAGGATTTTCCAAATATTTGAGAAAATGCTTGACACAAATAACATCTTCACATGCTCTACAATTAATGCTTGAATTTTGTATTGATTGATTGAGAGCTGCATTGAAAGAAAATCATTACTTCAAATGTGGCAGTTTCCAAAATACATTGAAAAGGGGATGTGCAGTATCTATTTTTCTAATTCATAGAATGCCAAGGAAAAATGCGGTAATTATTTTTTTTGCTCTATTCAGGATTGGATTCCAAGTGTCTAGAATTTGTTGTCTTGTGGATTTTCACTCACCATAGAAAAGACATTTATGAACTTTCCAAGAACTGGCTAATGATATTGGCTTATGGCCTTGATTGGATGCTATGAAGGAGTGTACAAGTAGGGTTTGTGTTCATGACCACTGGCTTAAAAGAGCAGTGTTCTTACTCCTGAGATATGGAGCCCTGATTCAGAAGTTGGGGGATATTTTATTTTGCAAACTCAGTATATGAAAAAATGTTGACAAAAGAAAAAAATACATATAATATTGATGTCTGAAGTAGTATTTAAGTCCATATTTTTAGGAAAGATTGCAACATTTTCTTTGATTGATATAAAGCAGAAATAATGGAAGGTTGATTATTCTTCAAAGTGGTTTGTGAAACAGATTTGCAGTGAATATCTTAAGTATTTCTCTTCACAAGCAACAAGGAAGAGACATTGTAGAACAAAGAAGAAAAGGAAGAACACTGTCAGAAGTGGGATTTGAACCCACGCCTCCAGAGGAGACTGCGACCTGAACGCAGCGCCTTAGGCTGCTCGGCCATCCTGACACATAAAAAACTAAGTTTCATAAAAATTGGATAAAACTAATTAACCAAAATTACTTTTTCAAAGGTGCAATGTCCATGCTGCTGTTGAAACTATTGATTCAAATATTAGTAATAAATTGCTTTTTCAATTATTTTTCAAAGATGCTTAAGGTTGGATAAATCAAAAAGATATTGTAAAAATAACATTAACACGGAATTACCTATAGTTTAGGATTTTCCAAATATTTGAGAAAATGCTTGACACAAATAACATCTTCACATGCTCTACAATTAATGCCTGAATTTTGTATTGATTGATTGAGAGCTGCATTGAAAGAAAATCATTACTTCAAATGTGGCAGTTTCCAAAATACATTGAAAAGGGGATGTGCAGTATCTATTTTTCTAATTCATAGAATGCCAAGGAAAAATGCGGTAATTATTTTTTTTGCTCTATTCAGGATTGGATTCCAAGTGTCTAGAATTTGTTGTCTTGTGGATTTTCACTCACCATAGAAAAGACATTTATGAACTTTCCAAGAACTGGCTAATGATATTGGCTTATGGCCTTGATTGGATGCTATGAAGGAGTGTACAAGTAGGGTTTGTGTTCATGACCACTGGCTTAAAAGAGCAGTGTTCTTACTCCTGAGATATGGAGCCCTGATTCAGAAGTTGGGGGATATTTTATTTTGCAAACTCAGTATATGAAAAAATGTTGACCAAAGAAAAAAATACATATAATATTGATGTCTGAAGTAGTATTTAAGTCCATATTTTTAGGAAAGATTGCAACATTTTCTTTGATTGATATAAAGCAGAAATAATGGAAGGTTGATTATTCTTCAAAGTGGTTTGTGAAACAGATTTGCAGTGAATATCTTAAGTATTTCTCTTCACAAGCAACAAGGAAGAGACATTGTAGAACAAAGAAGAAAAGGAAGAACACTGTCAGAAGTGGGATTTGAACCCACGCCTCCAGAGGAGACTGCGACCTGAACGCAGCGCCTTAGACCGCTCGGCCATCCTGACACATAAAATACTAAGTTTCATAAAAATTGGATAAAACTAATTAACCAAAACTACTTTTTCAAAGGTGCAATGTCCATGCTGCTGTTGAAACTATTGATTCAAATATTAGTAATACATTGCTTTTTCAATTATTTTTTAAAGATGCTTAAAGTTGGATAAATCAAAAAGATATTGTAAAAATAACATTAACACGGAATTACCTATAGTTTAGGATTTTCCAAATATTTGAGAAAATGCTTGATACAAATAACATCTTCACATGCTCTACAATTAATGCCTGAATTTTGGATTGATTGATTGAGAGCTGCATTGAAAGAAAATCATTACTCCAAATGTGGCAGTTTCCAAAATACATTGAAAAGGGGATGTGCAGTATCTATTTTTCTAATTCATAGAATGCCAAGGAAAAATGCGGTAATTATTTTTTTTGCTCTATTCAGGATTGGATTCCAAGTGTCTAGAATTTGTTGTCTTGTGGATTTTCACTCACCATAGAAAAGACATTTATGAACTTTCCAAGAACTGGCTAATGATATTGGCTTATGGCCTTGATTGGATGCTATGAAGGAGTGTACAAGTAGGGTTTGTGTTCATGACCACTGGCTTAAAAGAGCAGTGTTCTTACTCCTGAGATATGGAGCCCTGATTCAGAAGTTGGGGGATATTTTATTTTGCAAACTCAGTATATGAAAAAATGTTGACAAAAGAAAAAAATACATATAATATTGATGTCTGAAGTAGTATTTAAGTCCATATTTTTAGGAAAGATTGCAACATTTTCTTTGATTGATATAAAGCAGAAATAATGGAAGGTTGATTATTCTTCAAAGTGGTTTGTGAAACAGATTTGCAGTGAATATCTTAAGTATTTCTCTTCACAAGCAACAAGGAAGAGACATTGTAGAACAAAGAAGAAAAGGAAGAACACTGTCAGAAGTGGGATTTGAACCCACGCCTCCAGAGGAGACTGCGACCTGAACGCAGCGCCTTAGACCGCTAGGCCATCCTGACACACAAAATAATAAGTTTCATAAAAATTGGATAAAACTAATTAACCAAAACTACTTTTTCAAAGGTGCAATGTCCATGCTGCTGTTGAAACTATTGATTCAAATATTAGTAATACATTGCTTTTTCAATTATTTTTTAAAGATGCTTAAAGTTGGATAAATCAAAAAGATATTGTAAAAATAACATTAACACGGAATTACCTATAGTTTAGGATTTTCCAAATATTTGAGAAAATGCTTGATACAAATAACATCTTCACATGCTCTACAATTAATGCCTGAATTTTGGATTGATTGATTGAGAGCTGCATTGAAAGAAAATCATTACTCCAAATGTGGCAGTTTCCAAAATACATTGAAAAGGGGATGTGCAGTATCTATTTTTCTAATTCATAGAATGCCAAGGAAAAATGCGGTAATTATTTTTTTTGCTCTATTCAGGATTGGATTCCAAGTGTCTAGAATTTGTTGTCTTGTGGATTTTCACTCACCATAGAAAAGACATTTATGAACTTTCCAAGAACTGGCTAATGATATTGGCTTATGGCCTTGATTGGATGCTATGAAGGAGTGTACAAGTAGGGTTTGTGTTCAACACCACTGGCTTAAAAGAGCAGTGTTCTTACTCCTGAGATATGGAGCCCTGATTCAGAAGTTGGGGGATATTTTATTTTGCAAACTCAGTATATGAAAAAATGTTGACCAAAGAAAAAAATACATATAATATTGATGTCTGAAGTAGTATTTAAGTCCATATTTTTAGGGAAGATTGCAACATTTTCTTTGATTGATATAAAGCAGAAATAATGGAAGGTTGATTATTCTTCAAAGTGGTTTGTGAAACAGATTTGCAGTGAATATCTTAAGTATTTCTCTTCACAAGCAACAAGGAAGAGACATTGTAGAACAAAGAAGAAAAGGAAGAACACTGTCAGAAGTGGGATTTGAACCCACGCCTCCAGAGGGGACTGCGACCTGAACGCAGCGCCTTAGGCCGCTCGGCCATCCTGACACATAAAATACTAAGTTTCATAAAAATTGGATAAAACTAATTAACCAAAACTACTTTTTCAAAGGTGCAATGTACATGCTGCTGTTGAAACTATTGATTCAAATATTAGTAATAAATTGCTTTTTCAATTATTTTTCAAAGATGCTTAAGGTTGGATAAATCAAAAAGATATTGTAAAAATAACATTAACACGGAATTACCTATAGTTTAGGATTTTCCAAATATTTGAGAAAATGCTTGACACAAATAACATCTTCACATGCTCTACAATTAATGCTTGAATTTTGTATTGATTGATTGAGAGCTGCATTGAAAGAAAATCATTACTTCAAATGTGGCAGTTTCCAAAATACATTGAAAAGGGGATGTGCAGTATCTATTTTTCTAATTCATAGAATGCCAAGGAAAAATGCGGTAATTATTTTTTTTGCTCTATTCAGGATTGGATTCCAAGTGTCTAGAATTTGTTGTCTTGTGGATTTTCACTCACCATAGAAAAGACATTTATGAACTTTCCAAGAACTGGCTAATGATATTGGCTTATGGCCTTGATTGGATGCTATGAAGGAGTGTACAAGTAGGGTTTGTGTTCATGACCACTGGCTTAAAAGAGCAGTGTTCTTACTCCTGAGATATGGAGCCCTGATTCAGAAGTTGGGGGATATTTTATTTTGCAAACTCAGTATATGAAAAAATGTTGACAAAAGAAAAAAATACATATAATATTGATGTCTGAAGTAGTATTTAAGTCCATATTTTTAGGAAAGATTGCAACATTTTCTTTGATTGATATAAAGCAGAAATAATGGAAGGTTGATTATTCTTCAAAGTGGTTTGTGAAACAGATTTGCAGTGAATATCTTAAGTATTTCTCTTCACAAGCAACAAGGAAGAGACATTGTAGAACAAAGAAGAAAGGGAAGAACACTGTCAGAAGTGGGATTTGAACCCACGCCTCCAAAGGAGACTGCGACCTGAACGCAGCGCCTTAGGCCGCTCGGCCATCCTGACACATAAAAAACTAAGTTTCATAAAAATTGGATAAAACTAATTAACCAAAATTACTTTTTCAAAGGTGCAATGTCCATGCTGCTGTTGAAACTATTGATTCAAATATTAGTAATAAATTGCTTTTTCAATTATTTTTCAAAGATGCTTAAGGTTGGATAAATCAAAAAGATATTGTAAAAATAACATTAACACGGAATTACCTATAGTTTAGGATTTTCCAAATATTTGAGAAAATGCTTGACACAAATAACATCTTCACATGCTCTACAATTAATGCCTGAATTTTGTATTGATTGATTGAGAGCTGCATTGAAAGAAAATCATTACTTCAAATGTGGCAGTTTCCAAAATACATTGAAAAGGGGATGTGCAGTATCTATTTTTCTAATTCATAGAATGCCAAGGAAAAATGCGGTAATTATTTTTTTTGCTCTATTCAGGATTGGATTCCAAGTGTCTAGAATTTGTTGTCTTGTGGATTTTCACTCACCATAGAAAAGACATTTATGAACTTTCCAAGAACTGGCTAATGATATTGGCTTATGGCCTTGATTGGATGCTATGAAGGAGTGTACAAGTAGGGTTTGTGTTCATGACCACTGGCTTAAAAGAGCAGTGTTCTTACTCCTGAGATATGGAGCCCTGATTCAGAAGTTGGGGGATATTTTATTTTGCAAACTCAGTATATGAAAAAATGTTGACCAAAGAAAAAAATACATATAATATTGATGTCTGAAGTAGTATTTAAGTCCATATTTTTAGGAAAGATTGCAACATTTTCTTTGATTGATATAAAGCAGAAATAATGGAAGGTTGATTATTCTTCAAAGTGGTTTGTGAAACAGATTTGCAGTGAATATCTTAAGTATTTCTCTTCACAAGCAACAAGGAAGAGACATTGTAGAACAAAGAAGAAAAGGAAGAACACTGTCAGAAGTGGGATTTGAACCCACGCCTCCAGAGGAGACTGCGACCTGAACGCAGCGCCTTAGACCGCTCGGCCATCCTGACACATAAAATACTAAGTTTCATAAAAATTGGATAAAACTAATTAACCAAAACTACTTTTTCAAAGGTGCAATGTCCATGCTGCTGTTGAAACTATTGATTCAAATATTAGTAATACATTGCTTTTTCAATTATTTTTTAAAGATGCTTAAAGTTGGATAAATCAAAAAGATATTGTAAAAATAACATTAACACGGAATTACCTATAGTTTAGGATTTTCCAAATATTTGAGAAAATGCTTGATACAAATAACATCTTCACATGCTCTACAATTAATGCCTGAATTTTGGATTGATTGATTGAGAGCTGCATTGAAAGAAAATCATTACTCCAAATGTGGCAGTTTCCAAAATACATTGAAAAGGGGATGTGCAGTATCTATTTTTCTAATTCATAGAATGCCAAGGAAAAATGCGGTAATTATTTTTTTTGCTCTATTCAGGATTGGATTCCAAGTGTCTAGAATTTGTTGTCTTGTGGATTTTCACTCACCATAGAAAAGACATTTATGAACTTTCCAAGAACTGGCTAATGATATTGGCTTATGGCCTTGATTGGATGCTATGAAGGAGTGTACAAGTAGGGTTTGTGTTCATGACCACTGGCTTAAAAGAGCAGTGTTCTTACTCCTGAGATATGGAGCCCTGATTCAGAAGTTGGGGGATATTTTATTTTGCAAACTCAGTATATGAAAAAATGTTGACAAAAGAAAAAAATACATATAATATTGATGTCTGAAGTAGTATTTAAGTCCATATTTTTAGGAAAGATTGCAACATTTTCTTTGATTGATATAAAGCAGAAATAATGGAAGGTTGATTATTCTTCAAAGTGGTTTGTGAAACAGATTTGCAGTGAATATCTTAAGTATTTCTCTTCACAAGCAACAAGGAAGAGACATTGTAGAACAAAGAAGAAAAGGAAGAACACTGTCAGAAGTGGGATTTGAACCCACGCCTCCAGAGGAGACTGCGACCTGAACGCAGCGCCTTAGACCGCTCGGCCATCCTGACACATAAAATACTAAGTTTCATAAAAATTGGATAAAACTAATTAACCAAAACTACTTTTTCAAAGGTGCAATGTCCATGCTGCTGTTGAAACTATTGATTCAAATATTAGTAATACATTGCTTTTTCAATTATTTTTTAAAGATGCTTAAAGTTGGATAAATCAAAAAGATATTGTAAAAATAACATTAACACGGAATTACCTATAGTTTAGGATTTTCCAAATATTTGAGAAAATGCTTGATACAAATAACATCTTCACATGCTCTACAATTAATGCCTGAATTTTGGATTGATTGATTGAGAGCTGCATTGAAAGAAAATCATTACTCCAAATGTGGCAGTTTCCAAAATACATTGAAAAGGGGATGTGCAGTATCTATTTTTCTAATTCATAGAATGCCAAGGAAAAATGCGGTAATTATTTTTTTTGCTCTATTCAGGATTGGATTCCAAGTGTCTAGAATTTGTTGTCTTGTGGATTTTCACTCACCATAGAAAAGACATTTATGAACTTTCCAAGAACTGGCTAATGATATTGGCTTATGGCCTTGATTGGATGCTATGAAGGAGTGTACAAGTAGGGTTTGTGTTCAACACCACTGGCTTAAAAGAGCAGTGTTCTTACTCCTGAGATATGGAGCCCTGATTCAGAAGTTGGGGGATATTTTATTTTGCAAACTCAGTATATGAAAAAATGTTGACCAAAGAAAAAAATACATATAATATTGATGTCTGAAGTAGTATTTAAGTCCATATTTTTAGGGAAGATTGCAACATTTTCTTTGATTGATATAAAGCAGAAATAATGGAAGGTTGATTATTCTTCAAAGTGGTTTGTGAAACAGATTTGCAGTGAATATCTTAAGTATTTCTCTTCACAAGCAACAAGGAAGAGACATTGTAGAACAAAGAAGAAAAGGAAGAACACTGTCAGAAGTGGGATTTGAACCCACGCCTCCAGAGGGGACTGCGACCTGAACGCAGCGCCTTAGGCCGCTCGGCCATCCTGACACATAAAATACTAAGTTTCATAAAAATTGGATAAAACTAATTAACCAAAACTACTTTTTCAAAGGTGCAATGTACATGCTGCTGTTGAAACTATTGATTCAAATATTAGTAATAAATTGCTTTTTCAATTATTTTTCAAAGATGCTTAAGGTTGGATAAATCAAAAAGATATTGTAAAAATAACATTAACACGGAATTACCTATAGTTTAGGATTTTCCAAATATTTGAGAAAATGCTTGACACAAATAACATCTTCACATGCTCTACAATTAATGCTTGAATTTTGTATTGATTGATTGAGAGCTGCATTGAAAGAAAATCATTACTTCAAATGTGGCAGTTTCCAAAATACATTGAAAAGGGGATGTGCAGTATCTATTTTTCTAATTCATAGAATGCCAAGGAAAAATGCGGTAATTATTTTTTTTGCTCTATTCAGGATTGGATTCCAAGTGTCTAGAATTTGTTGTCTTGTGGATTTTCACTCACCATAGAAAAGACATTTATGAACTTTCCAAGAACTGGCTAATGATATTGGCTTATGGCCTTGATTGGATGCTATGAAGGAGTGTACAAGTAGGGTTTGTGTTCATGACCACTGGCTTAAAAGAGCAGTGTTCTTACTCCTGAGATATGGAGCCCTGATTCAGAAGTTGGGGGATATTTTATTTTGCAAACTCAGTATATGAAAAAATGTTGACAAAAGAAAAAAATACATATAATATTGATGTCTGAAGTAGTATTTAAGTCCATATTTTTAGGAAAGATTGCAACATTTTCTTTGATTGATATAAAGCAGAAATAATGGAAGGTTGATTATTCTTCAAAGTGGTTTGTGAAACAGATTTGCAGTGAATATCTTAAGTATTTCTCTTCACAAGCAACAAGGAAGAGACATTGTAGAACAAAGAAGAAAGGGAAGAACACTGTCAGAAGTGGGATTTGAACCCACGCCTCCAAAGGAGACTGCGACCTGAACGCAGCGCCTTAGGCCGCTCGGCCATCCTGACACATAAAAAACTAAGTTTCATAAAAATTGGATAAAACTAATTAACCAAAATTACTTTTTCAAAGGTGCAATGTCCATGCTGCTGTTGAAACTATTGATTCAAATATTAGTAATAAATTGCTTTTTCAATTATTTTTCAAAGATGCTTAAGGTTGGATAAATCAAAAAGATATTGTAAAAATAACATTAACACGGAATTACCTATAGTTTAGGATTTTCCAAATATTTGAGAAAATGCTTGACACAAATAACATCTTCACATGCTCTACAATTAATGCCTGAATTTTGTATTGATTGATTGAGAGCTGCATTGAAAGAAAATCATTACTTCAAATGTGGCAGTTTCCAAAATACATTGAAAAGGGGATGTGCAGTATCTATTTTTCTAATTCATAGAATGCCAAGGAAAAATGCGGTAATTATTTTTTTTGCTCTATTCAGGATTGGATTCCAAGTGTCTAGAATTTGTTGTCTTGTGGATTTTCACTCACCATAGAAAAGACATTTATGAACTTTCCAAGAACTGGCTAATGATATTGGCTTATGGCCTTGATTGGATGCTATGAAGGAGTGTACAAGTAGGGTTTGTGTTCATGACCACTGGCTTAAAAGAGCAGTGTTCTTACTCCTGAGATATGGAGCCCTGATTCAGAAGTTGGGGGATATTTTATTTTGCAAACTCAGTATATGAAAAAATGTTGACCAAAGAAAAAAATACATATAATATTGATGTCTGAAGTAGTATTTAAGTCCATATTTTTAGGAAAGATTGCAACATTTTCTTTGATTGATATAAAGCAGAAATAATGGAAGGTTGATTATTCTTCAAAGTGGTTTGTGAAACAGATTTGCAGTGAATATCTTAAGTATTTCTCTTCACAAGCAACAAGGAAGAGACATTGTAGAACAAAGAAGAAAAGGAAGAACACTGTCAGAAGTGGGATTTGAACCCACGCCTCCAGAGGAGACTGCGACCTGAACGCAGCGCCTTAGACCGCTCGGCCATCCTGACACATAAAATACTAAGTTTCATAAAAATTGGATAAAACTAATTAACCAAAACTACTTTTTCAAAGGTGCAATGTCCATGCTGCTGTTGAAACTATTGATTCAAATATTAGTAATACATTGCTTTTTCAATTATTTTTTAAAGATGCTTAAAGTTGGATAAATCAAAAAGATATTGTAAAAATAACATTAACACGGAATTACCTATAGTTTAGGATTTTCCAAATATTTGAGAAAATGCTTGATACAAATAACATCTTCACATGCTCTACAATTAATGCCTGAATTTTGGATTGATTGATTGAGAGCTGCATTGAAAGAAAATCATTACTCCAAATGTGGCAGTTTCCAAAATACATTGAAAAGGGGATGTGCAGTATCTATTTTTCTAATTCATAGAATGCCAAGGAAAAATGCGGTAATTATTTTTTTTGCTCTATTCAGGATTGGATTCCAAGTGTCTAGAATTTGTTGTCTTGTGGATTTTCACTCACCATAGAAAAGACATTTATGAACTTTCCAAGAACTGGCTAATGATATTGGCTTATGGCCTTGATTGGATGCTATGAAGGAGTGTACAAGTAGGGTTTGTGTTCATGACCACTGGCTTAAAAGAGCAGTGTTCTTACTCCTGAGATATGGAGCCCTGATTCAGAAGTTGGGGGATATTTTATTTTGCAAACTCAGTATATGAAAAAATGTTGACAAAAGAAAAAAATACATATAATATTGATGTCTGAAGTAGTATTTAAGTCCATATTTTTAGGAAAGATTGCAACATTTTCTTTGATTGATATAAAGCAGAAATAATGGAAGGTTGATTATTCTTCAAAGTGGTTTGTGAAACAGATTTGCAGTGAATATCTTAAGTATTTCTCTTCACAAGCAACAAGGAAGAGACATTGTAGAACAAAGAAGAAAAGGAAGAACACTGTCAGAAGTGGGATTTGAACCCACGCCTCCAGAGGAGACTGCGACCTGAACGCAGCGCCTTAGACCGCTCGGCCATCCTGACACATAAAATACTAAGTTTCATAAAAATTGGATAAAACTAATTAACCAAAACTACTTTTTCAAAGGTGCAATGTCCATGCTGCTGTTGAAACTATTGATTCAAATATTAGTAATACATTGCTTTTTCAATTATTTTTTAAAGATGCTTAAAGTTGGATAAATCAAAAAGATATTGTAAAAATAACATTAACACGGAATTACCTATAGTTTAGGATTTTCCAAATATTTGAGAAAATGCTTGATACAAATAACATCTTCACATGCTCTACAATTAATGCCTGAATTTTGGATTGATTGATTGAGAGCTGCATTGAAAGAAAATCATTACTCCAAATGTGGCAGTTTCCAAAATACATTGAAAAGGGGATGTGCAGTATCTATTTTTCTAATTCATAGAATGCCAAGGAAAAATGCGGTAATTATTTTTTTTCCTCTATTCAGGATTGGATTCCAAGTGTCTAGAATTTGTTGTCTTGTGGATTTTCACTCACCATAGAAAAGACATTTATGAACTTTCCAAGAACTGGCTAATGATATTGGCTTATGGCCTTGATTGGATGCTATGAAGGAGTGTACAAGTAGGGTTTGTGTTCAACACCACTGGCTTAAAAGAGCAGTGTTCTTACTCCTGAGATATGGAGCCCTGATTCAGAAGTTGGGGGATATTTTATTTTGCAAACTCAGTATATGAAAAAATGTTGACCAAAGAAAAAAATACATATAATATTGATGTCTGAAGTAGTATTTAAGTCCATATTTTTAGGGAAGATTGCAACATTTTCTTTGATTGATATAAAGCAGAAATAATGGAAGGTTGATTATTCTTCAAAGTGGTTTGTGAAACAGATTTGCAGTGAATATCTTAAGTATTTCTCTTCACAAGCAACAAGGAAGAGACATTGTAGAACAAAGAAGAAAAGGAAGAACACTGTCAGAAGTGGGATTTGAACCCACGCCTCCAGAGGAGTCTGCGACCTGAACGCAGCGCCTTAGGCCGCTCGGCCATCCTGACACATAAAATACTAAGTTTCATAAAAATTGGATAAAACTAATTAACCAAAACTACTTTTTCAAAGGTGCAATGTACATGCTGCTGTTGAAACTATTGATTCAAATATTAGTAATAAATTGCTTTTTCAATTATTTTTCAAAGATGCTTAAGGTTGGATAAATCAAAAAGATATTGTAAAAATAACATTAACACGGAATTACCTATAGTTTAGGATTTTCCAAATATTTGAGAAAATGCTTGACACAAATAACATCTTCACATGCTCTACAATTAATGCCTGAATTTTGTATTGATTGATTGAGAGCTGCATTGAAAGAAAATCATTACTTCAAATGTGGCAGTTTCCAAAATACATTGAAAAGGGGATGTGCAGTATCTATTTTTCTAATTCATAGAATGCCAAGGAAAAATGCGGTAATTATTTTTTTTGCTCTATTCAGGATTGGATTCCAAGTGTCTAGAATTTGTTGTCTTGTGGATTTTCACTCACCATAGAAAAGACATTTATGAACTTTCCAAGAACTGGCTAATGATATTGGCTTATGGCCTTGATTGGATGCTATGAAGGAGTGTACAAGTAGGGTTTGTGTTCATGACCACTGGCTTAAAAGAGCAGTGTTCTTACTCCTGAGATATGGAGCCCTGATTCAGAAGTTGGGGGATATTTTATTTTGCAAACTCAGTATATGAAAAAATGTTGACAAAAGAAAAAAATACATATAATATTGATGTCTGAAGTAGTATTTAAGTCCATATTTTTAGGAAAGATTGCAACATTTTCTTTGATTGATATAAAGCAGAAATAATGGAAGGTTGATTATTCTTCAAAGTGGTTTGTGAAACAGATTTGCAGTGAATATCTTAAGTATTTCTCTTCACAAGCAACAAGGAAGAGACATTGTAGAACAAAGAAGAAAAGGAAGAACACTGTCAGAAGTGGGATTTGAACCCACGCCTCCAGAGGAGACTGCGACCTGAACGCAGCGCCTTAGGCCGCTCGGCCATCCTGACACATAAAAAACTAAGTTTCATAAAAATTGGATAAAACTAATTAACCAAAATTACTTTTTCAAAGGTGCAATGTCCATGCTGCTGTTGAAACTATTGATTCAAATATTAGTAATAAATTGCTTTTTCAATTATTTTTCAAAGATGCTTAAGGTTGGATAAATCAAAAAGATATTGTAAAAATAACATTAACACGGAATTACCTATAGTTTAGGATTTTCCAAATATTTGAGAAAATGCTTGACACAAATAACATCTTCACATGCTCTACAATTAATGCCTGAATTTTGTATTGATTGATTGAGAGCTGCATTGAAAGAAAATCATTACTTCAAATGTGGCAGTTTCCAAAATACATTGAAAAGGGGATGTGCAGTATCTATTTTTCTAATTCATAGAATGCCAAGGAAAAATGCGGTAATTATTTTTTTTGCTCTATTCAGGATTGGATTCCAAGTGTCTAGAATTTGTTGTCTTGTGGATTTTCACTCACCATAGAAAAGACATTTATGAACTTTCCAAGAACTGGCTAATGATATTGGCTTATGGCCTTGATTGGATGCTATGAAGGAGTGTACAAGTAGGGTTTGTGTTCATGACCACTGGCTTAAAAGAGCAGTGTTCTTACTCCTGAGATATGGAGCCCTGATTCAGAAGTTGGGGGATATTTTATTTTGCAAACTCAGTATATGAAAAAATGTTGACCAAAGAAAAAAATACATATAATATTGATGTCTGAAGTAGTATTTAAGTCCATATTTTTAGGAAAGATTGCAACATTTTCTTTGATTGATATAAAGCAGAAATAATGGAAGGTTGATTATTCTTCAAAGAGGTTTGTGAAACAGATTTGCAGTGAATATCTTAAGTATTTCTCTTCACAAGCAACAAGGAAGAGACATTGTAGAACAAAGAAGAAAAGGAAGAACACTGTCAGAAGTGGGATTTGAACCCACGCCTCCAGAGGAGACTGCGACCTGAACGCAGCGCCTTAGACCGCTCGGCCATCCTGACACATAAAATACTAAGGTTCATAAAAATTGGATAAAACTAATTAACCAAAACTACTTTTTCAAAGGTGCAATGTCCATGCTGCTGTTGAAACTATTGATTCAAATATTAGTAATACATTGCTTTTTCAATTATTTTTTAAAGATGCTTAAAGTTGGATAAATCAAAAAGATATTGTAAAAATAACATTAACACGGAATTACCTATAGTTTAGGATTTTCCAAATATTTGAGAAAATGCTTGATACAAATAACATCTTCACATGCTCTACAATTAATGCCTGAATTTTGGATTGATTGATTGAGAGCTGCATTGAAAGAAAATCATTACTCCAAATGTGGCAGTTTCCAAAATACATTGAAAAGGGGATGTGCAGTATCTATTTTTCTAATTCATAGAATGCCAAGGAAAAATGCGGTAATTATTTTTTTTGCTCTATTCAGGATTGGATTCCAAGTGTCTAGAATTTGTTGTCTTGTGGATTTTCACTCACCATAGAAAAGACATTTATGAACTTTCCAAGAACTGGCTAATGATATTGGCTTATGGCCTTGATTGGATGCTATGAAGGAGTGTACAAGTAGGGTTTGTGTTCAACACCACTGGCTTAAAAGAGCAGTGTTCTTACTCCTGAGATATGGAGCCCTGATTCAGAAGTTGGGGGATATTTTATTTTGCAAACTCAGTATATGAAAAAATGTTGACAAAAGAAAAAAATACATATAATATTGATGTCTGAAGTAGTATTTAAGTCCATATTTTTAGGAAAGATTGCAACATTTTCTTTGATTGATATAAAGCAGAAATAATGGAAGGTTGATTATTCTTCAAAGTGGTTTGTGAAACAGATTTGCAGTGAATATCTTAAGTATTTCTCTTCACAAGCAACAAGGAAGAGACATTGTAGAACAAAGAAGAAAAGGAAGAACACTGTCAGAAGTGGGATTTGAACCCACGCCTCCAGAGGAGACTGCGACCTGAACGCAGCGCCTTAGGCCGCTCGGCCATCCTGACACATAAAAAACTAAGTTTCATAAAAATTGGATAAAACTAATTAACCAAAATTACTTTTTCAAAGGTGCAATGTCCATGCTGCTGTTGAAACTATTGATTCAAATATTAGTAATAAATTGCTTTTTCAATTATTTTTCAAAGATGCTTAAGGTTGGATAAATCAAAAAGATATTGTAAAAATAACATTAACACGGAATTACCTATAGTTTAGGATTTTCCAAATTTTTGAGAAAATGCTTGACACAAATAACATCTTCACATGCTCTACAATTAATGCCTGAATTTTGTATTGATTGATTGAGAGCTGCATTGAAAGAAAATCATTACTTCAAATGTGGCAGTTTCCAAAATACATTGAAAAGGGGATGTGCAGTATCTATTTTTCTAATTCATAGAATGCCAAGGAAAAATGCGGTAATTATTTTTTTTGCTCTATTCAGGATTGGATTCCAAGTGTCTAGAATTTGTTGTCTTGTGGATTTTCACTCACCATAGAAAAGACATTTATGAACTTTCCAAGAACTGGCTAATGATATTGGCTTATGGCCTTGATTGGATGCTATGAAGGAGTGTACAAGTAGGGTTTGTGTTCATGACCACTGGCTTAAAAGAGCAGTGTTCTTACTCCTGAGATATGGAGCCCTGATTCAGAAGTTGGGGGATATTTTATTTTGCAAACTCAGTATATGAAAAAATGTTGACCAAAGAAAAAAATACATATAATATTGATGTCTGAAGTAGTATTTAAGTCCATATTTTTAGGAAAGATTGCAACATTTTCTTTGATTGATATAAAGCAGAAATAATGGAAGGTTGATTATTCTTCAAAGTGGTTTGTGAAACAGATTTGCAGTGAATATCTTAAGTATTTCTCTTCACAAGCAACAAGGAAGAGACATTGTAGAACAAAGAAGAAAAGGAAGAACACTGTCAGAAGTGGGATTTGAACCCACGCCTCCAGAGGAGACTGCGACCTGAACGCAGCGCCTTAGACCGCTCGGCCATCCTGACACATAAAATACTAAGTTTCATAAAAATTGGATAAAACTAATTAACCAAAACTACTTTTTCAAAGGTGCTATGTCCATGCTGCTGTTGAAACTATTGATTCAAATATTAGTAATACATTGCTTTTTCAATTATTTTTCAAAGATGCTTAAAGTTGGATAAATCAAAAAGATATTGTAAAAATAACATTAACACGGAATTACCTATAGTTTAGGATTTTCCAAATATTTGAGAAAATGCTTGATACAAATAACATCTTCACATGCTCTACAATTAATGCCTGAATTTTGGATTGATTGATTGAGAGCTGCATTGAAAGAAAATCATTACTCCAAATGTGGCAGTTTCCAAAATACATTGAAAAGGGGATGTGCAGTATCTATTTTTCTAATTCATAGAATGCCAAGGAAAAATGCGGTAATTATTTTTTTTGCTCTATTCAGGATTGGATTCCAAGTGTCTAGAATTTGTTGTCTTGTGGATTTTCACTCACCATAGAAAAGACATTTATGAACTTTCCAAGAACTGGCTAATGATATTGGCTTATGGCCTTGATTGGATGCTATGAAGGAGTGTACAAGTAGGGTTTGTGTTCAACACCACTGGCTTAAAAGAGCAGTGTTCTTACTCCTGAGATATGGAGCCCTGATTCAGAAGTTGGGGATATTTTATTTTGCAAACTCAGTATATGAAAAAATGTTGACCAAAGAAAAAAATACATATAATATTGATGTCTGAAGTAGTATTTAAGTCCATATTTTTAGGGAAGATTGCAACATTTTCTTTGATTGATATAAAGCAGAAATAATGGAAGGTTGATTATTCTTCAAAGTGGTTTGTGAAACAGATTTGCAGTGAATATCTTAAGTATTTCTCTTCACAAGCAACAAGGAAGAGACATTGTAGAACAAAGAAGAAAAGGAAGAACACTGTCAGAAGTGGGATTTGAACCCACGCCTCCAGAGGAGACTGCGACCTGAACGCAGCGCCTTAGACCGCTCGGCCATCCTGACACATAAAATACTAAGGTTCATAAAAATTGGATAAAACTAATTAACCAAAACTACTTTTTCAAAGGTGCAATGTCCATGCTGCTGTTGAAACTATTGATTCAAATATTAGCACTACATTGCTTTTTCAATTATTTTTCAAAGATGCTTAAGGTTGGATAAATCAAAAAGATATTGTAAAAATAACATTAACACGGAATTACCTATAGTTTAGGTATAAAGCAGAAATAATGGAAGGTTGATTATTCTTCAAAGTGGTTTGTGAAACAGATTTGCAGTGAATATCTTAAGTATTTCTCTTCACAAATTACTTTTTCAAAGGTGCAATGTCCATGCTGCTGTTGAAACTATTGATTCAAATATTAGTAATACATTGCTTTTTCAATTATTTTTCAAAGATGCTTAAAGTTGGATAAATCAAAAAGATATTGTAAAAATAACATTAACACGGAATTACCTATAGTTTAGGATTTTCCAAATATTTGAGAAAATGCTTGATACAAATAACATCTTCACATGCTCTACAATTAATGCCTGAATTTTGGATGTGCAGTATCTATTTTTCTAATTCATAGAATGCCAAGGAAAAATGCGGTAATTATTTTTTTTGCTCTATTCAGGATTGGATTCCAAGTGTCTAGAATTTGTTGTCTTGTGGATTTTCACTCACCATAGAAAAGACATTTATGAACTTTCCAAGAACTGGCTAATGATATTGGCTTATGGCCTTGATTGGATGCTATGAAGGAGTGTACAAGTAGGGTTTGTGTTCAACACCACTGGCTTAAAAGAGCAGTGTTCTTACTCCTGAGATATGGAGCCCTGATTCAGAAGTTGGGGGATATTTTATTTTGCAAACTCAGTATATGAAAAAATGTTGACCAAAGAAAAAAATACATATAATATTGATGTCTGAAGTAGTATTTAAGTCCATATTTTTAGGGAAGATTGCAACATTTTCTTTGATTGATATAAAGCAGAAATAATGGAAGGTTGATTATTCTTCAAAGTGGTTTGTGAAACAGATTTGCAGTGAATATCTTAAGTATTTCTCTTCACAAGCAACAAGGAAGAGACATTGTAGAACAAAGAAGAAAAGGAAGAACACTGTCAGAAGTGGGATTTGAACCCACGCCTCCAGAGGAGACTGCGACCTGAACGCAGCGCCTTAGGCCGCTCGGCCATCCTGACACATAAAATACTAAGTTTCATAAAAATTGGATAAAACTAATTAACCAAAACTACTTTTTCAAAGGTGCAATGTACATGCTGCTGTTGAAACTATTGATTCAAATATTAGTAATAAATTGCTTTTTCAATTATTTTTCAAAGATGCTTAAGGTTGGATAAATCAAAAAGATATTGTAAAAATAACATTAACACGGAATTACCTATAGTTTAGGATTTTCCAAGTATTTGAGAAAATGCTTGACACAAATAACATCTTCACATGCTCTACAATTAATGCCTGAATTTTGTATTGATTGATTGAGAGCTGCATTGAAAGAAAATCATTACTTCAAATGTGGCAGTTTCCAAAATACATTGAAAAGGGGATGTGCAGTATCTATTTTTCTAATTCATAGAATGCCAAGGAAAAATGCGGTAATTATTTTTTTTGCTCTATTCAGGATTGGATTCCAAGTGTCTAGAATTTGTTGTCTTGTGGATTTTCACTCACCATAGAAAAGACATTTATGAACTTTCCAAGAACTGGCTAATGATATTGGCTTATGGCCTTGATTGGATGCTATGAAGGAGTGTACAAGTAGGGTTTGTGTTCATGACCACTGGCTTAAAAGAGCAGTGTTCTTACTCCTGAGATATGGAGCCCTGATTCAGAAGTTGGGGGATATTTTATTTTGCAAACTCAGTATATGAAAAAATGTTGACCAAAGAAAAAAATACATATAATATTGATGTCTGAAGTAGTATTTAAGTCCATATTTTTAGGAAAGATTGCAACATTTTCTTTGATTGATATAAAGCAGAAATAATGGAAGGTTGATTATTCTTCAAAGTGGTTTGTGAAACAGATTTGCAGTGAATATCTTAAGTATTTCTCTTCACAAGCAACAAGGAAGAGACATTGTAGAACAAAGAAGAAAAGGAAGAACACTGTCAGAAGTGGGATTTGAACCCACGCCTCCAGAGGAGACTGCGACCTGAACGAAGCGCCTTAGGCCGCTCGGCCATCCTGACACATAAAAAACTACGTTTCATAAAAATTGGATAAAACTAATTAACCAAAATTACTTTTTCAAAGGTGCAATGTCCATGCTGCTGTTGAAACTATTGATTCAAATATTAGTAATACATTGCTTTTTCAATTATTTTTCAAAGATGCTTAAAGTTGGATAAATCAAAAAGATATTGTAAAAATAACATTAACACGGAATTACCTATAGTTTAGGATTTTCCAAATATTTGAGAAAATGCTTGACACAAATAACATCTTCACATGCTCTACAATTAATGCCTGAATTTTGTATTGATTGATTGAGAGCTGCATTGAAAGAAAATCATTACTTCAAATGTGGCAGTTTCCAAAATACATTGAAAAGGGGATGTGCAGTATCTATTTTTCTAATTCATAGAATGCCAAGGAAAAATGCGGTAATTATTTTTTTTGCTCTATTCAGGATTGGATTCCAAGTGTCTAGAATTTGTTGTCTTGTGGATTTTCACTCACCATAGAAAAGACATTTATGAACTTTCCAAGAACTGGCTAATGATATTGGCTTATGGCCTTGATTGGATGCTATGAAGGAGTGTACAAGTAGGGTTTGTGTTCATGACCACTGGCTTAAAAGAGCAGTGTTCTTACTCCTGAGATATGGAGCCCTGATTCAGAAGTTGGGGGATATTTTATTTTGCAAACTCAGTATATGAAAAAATGTTGACAAAAGAAAAAAATACATATAATATTGATGTCTGAAGTAGTATTTAAGTCCATATTTTTAGGAAAGATTGCAACATTTTCTTTGATTGATATAAAGCAGAAATAATGGAAGGTTGATTATTCTTCAAAGTGGTTTGTGAAACAGATTTGCAGTGAATATCTTAAGTATTTCTCTTCACAAGCAACAAGGAAGAGACATTGTAGAACAAAGAAGAAAAGGAAGAACACTGTCAGAAGTGGGATTTGAACCCACGCCTCCAGAGGAGACTGCGACCTGAACGCAGCGCCTTAGGCCGCTCGGCCATCCTGACACATAAAAAACTAAGTTTCATAAAAATTGGATAAAACTAATTAACCAAAATTACTTTTTCAAAGGTGCAATGTCCATGCTGCTGTTGAAACTATTGATTCAAATATTAGTAATAAATTGCTTTTTCAATTATTTTTCAAAGATGCTTAAGGTTGGATAAATCAAAAAGATATTGTAAAAATAACATTAACACGGAATTACCTATAGTTTAGGATTTTCCAAATATTTGAGAAAATGCTTGACACAAATAACATCTTCACATGCTCTACAATTAATGCCTGAATTTTGTATTGATTGATTGAGAGCTGCATTGAAAGAAAATCATTACTTCAAATGTGGCAGTTTCCAAAATACATTGAAAAGGGGATGTGCAGTATCTATTTTTCTAATTCATAGAATGCCAAGGAAAAATGCGGTAATTATTTTTTTTGCTCTATTCAGGATTGGATTCCAAGTGTCTAGAATTTGTTGTCTTGTGGATTTTCACTCACCATAGAAAAGACATTTATGAACTTTCCAAGAACTGGCTAATGATATTGGCTTATGGCCTTGATTGGATGCTATGAAGGAGTGTACAAGTAGGGTTTGTGTTCATGACCATTGGCTTAAAAGAGCAGTGTTCTTACTCCTGAGATATGGAGCTCTGATTCAGAAGTTGGGGGATATTTTATTTTGCAAACTCAGTATATGAAAAAATGTTGACAAAAGAAAAAAATACATATAATATTGATGTCTGAAGTAGTATTTAAGTCCATATTTTTAGGAAAGATTGCAACATTTTCTTTGATTGATATAAAGCAGAAATAATGGAAGGTTGATTATTCTTCAAAGTGGTTTGTGAAACAGATTTGCAGTGAATATCTTAAGTATTTCTCTTCACAAGCAACAAGGAAGAGACATTGTAGAACAAAGAAGAAAAGGAAGAACACTGTCAGAAGTGGGATTTGAACCCACGCCTCCAGAGGAGACAGCGACCTGAACGCAGCGCCTTAGGCCGCTCGGCCATCCTGACACATAAAAAACTACGTTTCATAAAAATTGGATAAAACTAATTAACCAAAATTACTTTTTCAAAGGTGCAATGTCCATGCTGCTGTTGAAACTATTGATTCAAATATTAGTAATACATTGCTTTTTCAATTATTTTTCAAAGATGCTTAAAGTTGGATAAATCAAAAAGATATTGTAAAAATAACATTAACACGGAATTACCTATAGTTTAGGATTTTCCAAATATTTGAGAAAATGTTTGATACAAATAACATCTTCACATGCTCTACAATTAATGCCTGAATTTTGGATTGATTGATTGAGAGCTGCATTGAAAGAAAATCATTACTCCAAATGTGGCAGTTTCCAAAATACATTGAAAAGGGGATGTGCAGTATCTATTTTTCTAATTCATAGAATGCCAAGGAAAAATGCGGTAATTATTTTTTTTTGCTCTATTCAGGATTGGATTCCAAGTGTCTAGAATTTGTTGTCTTGTGGATTTTCACTCACCATAGAAAAGACATTTATGAACTTTCCAAGAACTGGCTAATGATATTGGCTTATGGCCTTGATTGGATGCTATGAAGGAGTGTACAAGTAGGGTTTGTGTTCAACACCACTGGCTTAAAAGAGCAGTGTTCTTACTCCTGAGATATGGAGCCCTGATTCAGAAGTTGGGGATATTTTATTTTGCAAACTCAGTATATGAAAAAATGTTGACCAAAGAAAAAAATACATATAATATTGATGTCTGAAGTAGTATTTAAGTCCATATTTTTAGGGAAGATTGCAACATTTTCTTTGATTGATATAAAGCAGAAATAATGGAAGGTTGATTATTCTTCAAAGTGGTTTGTGAAACAGATTTGCAGTGAATATCTTAAGTATTTCTCTTCACAAGCAACAAGGAAGAGACATTGTAGAACAAAGAAGAAAAGGAAGAACACTGTCAGAAGTGGGATTTGAACCCACGCCTCCAGAGGAGACTGCGACCTGAACGCAGCGCCTTAGACCGCTCGGCCATCCTGACACATAAAATACTAAGTTTCATAAAAATTGGATAAAACTAATTAACCAAAACTACTTTTTCAAAGGTGCAATGTCCATGCTGCTGTTGAAACTATTGATTCAAATATTAGTACTAAATTGCTTTTTCAATTATTTTTCAAAGATGCTTAAGGTTGGATAAATCAAAAAGATATTGTAAAAATAACATTAACACGGAATTACCTATAGTTTAGGATTTTCCAAATATTTGAGAAAATGCTTGACACAAATAACATCTTCACATGCTCTACAATTAATGCCTGAATTTTGTATTGATTGATTGAGAGCTGCATTGAAAGAAAACCATTACTTCAAATGTGGCAGTTTCCAAAATACATTGAAAAGGGGATGTGCAGTATCTATTTTTCTAATTCATAGAATGCCAAGGAAAAATGCGGTAATTATTTTTTTTGCTCTATTCAGGATTGGATTCCAAGTGTCTAGAATTTGTTGTCTTGTGGATTTTCACTCACCATAGAAAAGACATTTATGAACTTTCCAAGAACTGGCTAATGATATTGGCTTATGGCCTTGATTGGATGCTATGAAGGAGTGTACAAGTAGGGTTTGTGTTCATGACCACTGGCTTAAAAGAGCAGTGTTCTTACTCCTGAGATATGGAGCCCTGATTCAGAAGTTGGGGGATATTTTATTTTGCAAACTCAGTATATGAAAAAATGTTGACCAAAGAAAAAAATACATATAATATTGATGTCTGAAGTAGTATTTAAGTCCATATTTTTAGGGAAGATTGCAACATTTTCTTTGATTGATATAAAGCAGAAATAATGGAAGGTTGATTATTCTTCAAAGTGGTTTGTGAAACAGATTTGCAGTGAATATCTTAAGTATTTCTCTTCACAAGCAACAAGGAAGAGACATTGTAGAACAAAGAAGAAAAGGAAGAACACTGTCAGAAGTGGGATTTGAACCCACGCCTCCAGAGGAGACTGCGACCTGAACGCAGCGCCTTAGACCGCTCGGCCATCCTGACACATAAAATACTAAGTTTCATAAAAATTGGATAAAACTAATTAACCAAAACTACTTTTTCAAAGGTGCAATGTCCATGCTGCTGTTGAAACTATTGATTCAAATATTAGTACTAAATTGCTTTTTCAATTATTTTTCAAAGATGCTTAAGGTTGGATAAATCAAAAAGATATTGTAAAAATAACATTAACACGGAATTACCTATAGTTTAGGATTTTCCAAATATTTGAGAAAATGCTTGACACAAATAACATCTTCACATGCTCTACAATTAATGCCTGAATTTTGGATTGATTGATTGAGAGCTGCATTGAAAGAAAACCATTACTTCAAATGTGGCAGTTTCCAAAATACATTGAAAAGGGGATGTGCAGTATCTATTTTTCTAATTCATAGAATGCCAAGGAAAAATGCGGTAATTATTTTTTTTGCTCTATTCAGGATTGGATTCCAAGTGTCTAGAATTTGTTGTCTTGTGGATTTTCACTCACCATAGAAAAGACATTTATGAACTTTCCAAGAACTGGCTAATGATATTGGCTTATGGCCTTGATTGGATGCTATGAAGGAGTGTACAAGTAGGGTTTGTTTTCAACACCACTGGCTTAAAAGAGCAGTGTTCTTACTCCTGAGATATGGAGCCCTGATTCAGAAGTTGGGGATATTTTATTTTGCAAACTCAGTATATGAAAAAATGTTGACCAAAGAAAAAAATACATATAATATTGATGTCTGAAGTAGTATTTAAGTCCATATTTTTAGGGAAGATTGCAACGTTTTCTTTGATTGATATAAAGCAGAAATAATGGAAGGTTGATTATTCTTCAAAGTGGTTTGTGAAACAGATTTGCAGTGAATATCTTAAGTATTTCTCTTCACAAGCAACAAGGAAGAGACATTGTAGAACAAAGAAGAAAAGGAAGAACACTGTCAGAAGTGGGATTTGAACCCACACCTCCAGAGGAGACTGCGACCTGAACACAGCGCCTTAGACCGCTCGGCCATCCTGACACATAAAATACTAAGTTTCATAAAAATTGGATAAAACTAATTAACCAAAACTACTTTTTCAAAGGTGCAATGTCCATGCTGCTGTTGAAACTATTGATTCAAATATTAGTAATAAATTGCTTTTTCAATTATTTTTCAAAGATGCTTAAGGTTGGATAAATCAAAAAGATATTGTAAAAATAACATTAACACGGAATTACCTATAGTTTAGGATTTTCCAAATATTTGAGAAAATGCTTGACACAAATAACATCTTCACATGCTCCACAATTAATGCCTGAATTTTGTATTGATTTATTGAGAGCTGCATTGAAAGAAAACCATTACTTCAAATGTGGCAGTTTCCAAAATACATTGAAAAGGGGATGTGCAGTATCTATTTTTCTAATTCATAGAATGCCAAGGAAAAATGCGGTAATTATTTTTTTTGCTCTATTCAGGATTGGATTCCAAGTGTCTAGAATTTGTTGTCTTGTGGATTTTCACTCACCATAGAAAAGACATTTATGAACTTTCCAAGAACTGGCTAATGATATTGGCTTATGGCCTTGATTGGATGCTATGAAGGAGTGTACAAGTAGGGTTTGTGTTCATGACCACTGGCTTAAAAGAGCAGTGTTCTTACTCCTGAGATATGGAGCCCTGATTCAGAAGTTGGGGGATATTTTATTTTGCAAACTCAGTATATGAAAAAATGTTGACAAAAGAAAAAAATACATATAATATTGATGTCTGAAGTAGTATTTAAGTCCATATTTTTAGGAAAGATTGCAACATTTTCTTTGATTGATATAAAGCAGAAATAATGGAAGGTTGATTATTCTTCAAAGTGGTTTGTGAAACAGATTTGCAGTGAATATCTTAAGTATTTCTCTTCACAAGCAACAAGGAAGAGACATTGTAGAACAAAGAAGAAAAGGAAGAACACTGTCAGAAGTGGGATTTGAACCCATGCCTCCAGAGGAGACTGCGACCTGAACGCAGCGCCTTAGACCGCTCGGCCATCCTGACACATAAAAAACTACGTTTCATAAAAATTGGATAAAACTAATTAACCAAAATTACTTTTTCAAAGGTGCAATGTCCATGCTGCTGTTGAAACTATTGATTCAAATATTAGTAATACATTGCTTTTTCAATTATTTTTCAAAGATGCTTAAAGTTGGATAAATCAAAAAGATATTGTAAAAATAACATTAACACGGAATTACCTATAGTTTAGGATTTTCCAAATATTTGAGAAAATGCTTGATACAAATAACATCTTCACATGCTCTACAATTAATGCCTGAATTTTGGATTGATTGATTGAGAGCTGCATTGAAAGAAAATCATTACTCCAAATGTGGCAGTTTCCAAAATACATTGAAAAGGGGATGTGCAGTATCTATTTTTCTAATTCATAGAATGCCAAGGAAAAATGCGGTAATTATTTTTTTTGCTCTATTCAGGATTGGATTCCAAGTGTCTAGAATTTGTTGTCTTGTGGATTTTCACTCACCATAGAAAAGACATTTATGAACTTTCCAAGAACTGGCTAATGATATTGGCTTATGGCCTTGATTGGATGCTATGAAGGAGTGTACAAGTAGGGTTTGTGTTCAACACCACTGGCTTAAAAGAGCAGTGTTCTTACTCCTGAGATATGGAGCCCTGATTCAGAAGTTGGGGGATATTTTATTTTGCAAACTCAGTATATGAAAAAATGTTGACCAAAGAAAAAAATACATATAATATTGATGTCTGAAGTAGTATTTAAGTCCATATTTTTAGGGAAGATTGCAACATTTTCTTTGATTGATATAAAGCAGAAATAATGGAAGGTTGATTATTCTTCAAAGTGGTTTGTGAAACAGATTTGCAGTGAATATCTTAAGTATTTCTCTTCACAAGCAACAAGGAAGAGACATTGTAGAACAAAGAAGAAAAGGAAGAACACTGTCAGAAGTGGGATTTGAACCCACGCCTCCAGAGGAGACTGCGACCTGAACGCAGCGCCTTAGGCCGCTCGGCCATCCTGACACATAAAATACTAAGTTTCATAAAAATTGGATAAAACTAATTAACCAAAACTACTTTTTCAAAGGTGCAATGTACATGCTGCTGTTGAAACTATTGATTCAAATATTAGTAATAAATTGCTTTTTCAATTATTTTTCAAAGATGCTTAAGGTTGGATAAATCAAAAAGATATTGTAAAAATAACATTAACACGGAATTACCTATAGTTTAGGATTTTCCAAATATTTGAGAAAATGCTTGACACAAATAACATCTTCACATGCTCTACAATTAATGCCTGAATTTTGTATTGATTGATTGAGAGCTGCATTGAAAGAAAACCATTACTTCAAATGTGGCAGTTTCCAAAATACATTGAAAAGGGGATGTGCAGTATCTATTTTTCTAATTCATAGAATGCCAAGGAAAAATGCGGTAATTATTTTTTTTGCTCTATTCAGGATTGGATTCCAAGTGTCTAGAATTTGTTGTCTTGTGGATTTTCACTCACCATAGAAAAGACATTTATGAACTTTCCAAGAACTGGCTAATGATATTGGCTTATGGCCTTGATTGGATGCTATGAAGGAGTGTACAAGTAGGGTTTGTGTTCAACACCACTGGCTTAAAAGAGCAGTGTTCTTACTCCTGAGATATGGAGCCCTGATTCAGAAGTTGGGGATATTTTATTTTGCAAACTCAGTATATGAAAAAATGTTGACCAAAGAAAAAAATACATATAATATTGATGTCTGAAGTAGTATTTAAGTCCATATTTTTAGGGAAGATTGCAACATTTTCTTTGATTGATATAAAGCAGAAATAATGGAAGGTTGATTATTCTTCAAAGTGGTTTGTGAAACAGATTTGCAGTGAATATCTTAAGTATTTCTCTTCACAAGCAACAAGGAAGAGACATTGTAGAACAAAGAAGAAAAGGAAGAACACTGTCAGAAGTGGGATTTGAACCCACGCCTCCAGAGGAGACTGCGACCTGAACGCAGCGCCTTAGGCCGCTCGGCCATCCTGACACATAAAATACTAAGTTTCATAAAAATTGGATAAAACTAATTAACCAAAACTACTTTTTCAAAGGTGCAATGTACATGCTGCTGTTGAAACTATTGATTCAAATATTAGTAATACATTGCTTTTTCAATTATTTTTCAAAGATGCTTAAGGTTGGATAAATCAAAAAGATATTGTAAAAATAACATTAACACGGAATTACCTATAGTTTAGGATTTTCCAAGTATTTGAGAAAATGCTTGACACAAATAACATCTTCACATGCTCTACAATTAATGCCTGAATTTTGTATTGATTGATTGAGAGCTGCATTGAAAGAAAATCATTACTTCAAATGTGGCAGTTTCCAAAATACATTGAAAAGGGGATGTGCAGTATCTATTTTTCTAATTCATAGAATGCCAAGGAAAAATGCGGTAATTATTTTTTTTGCTCTATTCAGGATTGGATTCCAAGTGTCTAGAATTTGTTGTCTTGTGGATTTTCACTCACCATAGAAAAGACATTTATGAACTTTCCAAGAACTGGCTAATGATATTGGCTTATGGCCTTGATTGGATGCTATGAAGGAGTGTACAAGTAGGGTTTGTGTTCATGACCACTGGCTTAAAAGAGCAGTGTTCTTACTCCTGAGATATGGAGCCCTGATTCAGAAGTTGGGGGATATTTTATTTTGCAAACTCAGTATATGAAAAAATGTTGACCAAAGAAAAAAATACATATAATATTGATGTCTGAAGTAGTATTTAAGTCCATATTTTTAGGAAAGATTGCAACATTTTCTTTGATTGATATAAAGCAGAAATAATGGAAGGTTGATTATTCTTCAAAGTGGTTTGTGAAACAGATTTGCAGTGAATATCTTAAGTATTTCTCTTCACAAGCAACAAGGAAGAGACATTGTAGAACAAAGAAGAAAAGGAAGAACACTGTCAGAAGTGGGATTTGAACCCACGCCTCCAGAGGAGACTGCGACCTGAACGCAGCGCCTTAGACCGCTCGGCCATCCTGACACATAAAAAACTAAGTTTCATAAAAATTGGATAAAACTAATTAACCAAAATTACTTTTTCAAAGGTGCAATGTCCATGCTGCTGTTGAAACTATTGATTCAAATATTAGTAATAAATTGCTTTTTCAATTATTTTTCAAAGATGCTTAAGGTTGGATAAATCAAAAAGATATTGTAAAAATAACATTAACACGGAATTACCTATAGTTTAGGATTTTCCAAATATTTCAGAAAATGCTTGACACAAATAACATCTTCACATGCTCTACAATTAATGCCTGAATTTTGTATTGATTGATTGAGAGCTGCATTGAAAGAAAATCATTACTTCAAATGTGGCAGTTTCCAAAATACATTGAAAAGGGGATGTGCAGTATCTATTTTTCTAATTCATAGAATGCCAAGGAAAAATGCGGTAATTATTTTTTTTGCTCTATTCAGGATTGGATTCCAAGTGTCTAGAATTTGTTGTCTTGTGGATTTTCACTCACCATAGAAAAGACATTTATGAACTTTCCAAGAACTGGCTAATGATATTGGCTTATGGCCTTGATTGGATGCTATGAAGGAGTGTACAAGTAGGGTTTGTGTTCATGACCACTGGCTTAAAAGAGCAGTGTTCTTACTCCTGAGATATGGAGCTCTGATTCAGAAGTTGGGGGATATTTTATTTTGCAAACTCAGTATATGAAAAAATGTTGACAAAAGAAAAAAATACATATAATATTGATGTCTGAAGTAGTATTTAAGTCCATATTTTTAGGAAAGATTGCAACATTTTCTTTGATTGATATAAAGCAGAAATAATGGAAAGTTGATTATTCTTCAAAGTGGTTTGTGAAACAGATTTGCAGTGAATATCTTAAGTATTTCTCTTCACAAGCAACAAGGAAGAGACATTGTAGAACAAAGAAGAAAAGGAAGAACACTGTCAGAAGTGGGATTTGAACCCACGCCTCCAGAGGAGACAGCGACCTGAACGCAGCGCCTTAGGCCGCTCGGCCATCCTGACACATAAAAAACTACGTTTCATAAAAATTGGATAAAACTAATTAACCAAAATTACTTTTTCAAAGGTGCAATGTCCATGCTGCTGTTGAAACTATTGATTCAAATATTAGTAATACATTGCTTTTTCAATTATTTTTCAAAGATGCTTAAAGTTGGATAAATCAAAAAGATATTGTAAAAATAACATTAACACGGAATTACCTATAGTTTAGGATTTTCCAAATATTTGAGAAAATGTTTGATACAAATAACATCTTCACATGCTCTACAATTAATGCCTGAATTTTGGATTGATTGATTGAGAGCTGCATTGAAAGAAAATCATTACTCCAAATGTGGCAGTTTCCAAAATACATTGAAAAGGGGATGTGCAGTATCTATTTTTCTAATTCATAGAATGCCAAGGAAAAATGCGGTAATTATTTTTTTTTGCTCTATTCAGGATTGGATTCCAAGTGTCTAGAATTTGTTGTCTTGTGGATTTTCACTCACCATAGAAAAGACATTTATGAACTTTCCAAGAACTGGCTAATGATATTGGCTTATGGCCTTGATTGGATGCTATGAAGGAGTGTACAAGTAGGGTTTGTGTTCAACACCACTGGCTTAAAAGAGCAGTGTTCTTACTCCTGAGATATGGAGCCCTGATTCAGAAGTTGGGGATATTTTATTTTGCAAACTCAGTATATGAAAAAATGTTGACCAAAGAAAAAAATACATATAATATTGATGTCTGAAGTAGTATTTAAGTCCATATTTTTAGGGAAGATTGCAACATTTTCTTTGATTGATATAAAGCAGAAATAATGGAAGGTTGATTATTCTTCAAAGTGGTTTGTGAAACAGATTTGCAGTGAATATCTTAAGTATTTCTCTTCACAAGCAACAAGGAAGAGACATTGTAGAACAAAGAAGAAAAGGAAGAACACTGTCAGAAGTGGGATTTGAACCCACGCCTCCAGAGGAGACTGCGACCTGAACGCAGCGCCTTAGACCGCTCGGCCATCCTGACACATAAAATACTAAGTTTCATAAAAATTGGATAAAACTAATTAACCAAAACTACTTTTTCAAAGGTGCAATGTCCATGCTGCTGTTGAAACTATTGATTCAAATATTAGTACTAAATTGCTTTTTCAATTATTTTTCAAAGATGCTTAAGGTTGGATAAATCAAAAAGATATTGTAAAAATAACATTAACACGGAATTACCTATAGTTTAGGATTTTCCAAATATTTGAGAAAATGCTTGACACAAATAACATCTTCACATGCTCTACAATTAATGCCTGAATTTTGTATTGATTGATTGAGAGCTGCATTGAAAGAAAACCATTACTTCAAATGTGGCAGTTTCCAAAATACATTGAAAAGGGGATGTGCAGTATCTATTTTTCTAATTCATAGAATGCCAAGGAAAAATGCGGTAATTATTTTTTTTGCTCTATTCAGGATTGGATTCCAAGTGTCTAGAATTTGTTGTCTTGTGGATTTTCACTCACCATAGAAAAGACATTTATGAACTTTCCAAGAACTGGCTAATGATATTGGCTTATGGCCTTGATTGGATGCTATGAAGGAGTGTACAAGTAGGGTTTGTGTTCATGACCACTGGCTTAAAAGAGCAGTGTTCTTACTCCTGAGATATGGAGCCCTGATTCAGAAGTTGGGGGATATTTTATTTTGCAAACTCAGTATATGAAAAAATGTTGACAAAAGAAAAAAATACATATAATATTGATGTCTGAAGTAGTATTTAAGTCCATATTTTTAGGAAAGATTGCAACATTTTCTTTGATTGATATAAAGCAGAAATAATGGAAGGTTGATTATTCTTCAAAGTGGTTTGTGAAACAGATTTGCAGTGAATATCTTAAGTATTTCTCTTCACAAGCAACAAGGAAGAGACATTGTAGAACAAAGAAGAAAAGGAAGAACACTGTCAGAAGTGGGATTTGAATCCACGCCTCCAGAGGAGACTGCGACCTGAACGCAGCGCCTTAGACCGCTCGGCCATCCTGACACATAAAAAACTACGTTTCATAAAAATTGGATAAAACTAATTAACCAAAATTACTTTTTCAAAGGTGCAATGTCCATGCTGCTGTTGAAACTATTGATTCAAATATTAGTAATACATTGCTTTTTCAATTATTTTTCAAAGATGCTTAAAGTTGGATAAATCAAAAAGATATTGTAAAAATAACATTAACACGGAATTACCTATAGTTTAGGATTTTCCAAATATTTGAGAAAATGCTTGATACAAATAACATCTTCACATGCTCTACAATTAATGCCTGAATTTTGGATTGATTGATTGAGAGCTGCATTGAAAGAAAATCATTACTCCAAATGTGGCAGTTTCCAAAATACATTGAAAAGGGGATGTGCAGTATCTATTTTTCTAATTCATAGAATGCCAAGGAAAAATGCGGTAATTATTTTTTTTGCTCTATTCAGGATTGGATTCCAAGTGTCTAGAATTTGTTGTCTTGTGGATTTTCACTCACCATAGAAAAGACATTTATGAACTTTCCAAGAACTGGCTAATGATATTGGCTTATGGCCTTGATTGGATGCTATGAAGGAGTGTACAAGTAGGGTTTGTGTTCAACACCACTGGCTTAAAAGAGCAGTGTTCTTACTCCTGAGATATGGAGCCCTGATTCAGAAGTTGGGGGATATTTTATTTTGCAAACTCAGTATATGAAAAAATGTTGACCAAAGAAAAAAATACATATAATATTGATGTCTGAAGTAGTATTTAAGTCCATATTTTTAGGGAAGATTGCAACATTTTCTTTGATTGATATAAAGCAGAAATAATGGAAGGTTGATTATTCTTCAAAGTGGTTTGTGAAACAGATTTGCAGTGAATATCTTAAGTATTTCTCTTCACAAGCAACAAGGAAGAGACATTGTAGAACAAAGAAGAAAAGGAAGAACAATGTCAGAAGTGGGATTTGAACCCACGCCTCCAGAGGAGACTGCGACCTGAACGCAGCGCCTTAGGCCGCTCGGCCATCCTGACACATAAAATACTAAGTTTCATAAAAATTGGATAAAACTAATTAACCAAAACTACTTTTTCAAAGGTGCAATGTACATGCTGCTGTTGAAACTATTGATTCAAATATTAGTAATAAATTGCTTTTTCAATTATTTTTCAAAGATGCTTAAGGTTGGATAAATCAAAAAGATATTGTAAAAATAACATTAACACGGAATTACCTATAGTTTAGGATTTTCCAAATATTTGAGAAAATGCTTGACACAAATAACATCTTCACATGCTCTACAATTAATGCCTGAATTTTGTATTGATTGATTGAGAGCTGCATTGAAAGAAAACCATTACTTCAAATGTGGCAGTTTCCAAAATACATTGAAAAGGGGATGTGCAGTATCTATTTTTCTAATTCATAGAATGCCAAGGAAAAATGCGGTAATTATTTTTTTTGCTCTATTCAGGATTGGATTCCAAGTGTCTAGAATTTGTTGTCTTGTGGATTTTCACTCACCATAGAAAAGACATTTATGAACTTTCCAAGAACTGGCTAATGATATTGGCTTATGGCCTTGATTGGATGCTATGAAGGAGTGTACAAGTAGGGTTTGTGTTCAACACCACTGGCTTAAAAGAGCAGTGTTCTTACTCCTGAGATATGGAGCCCTGATTCAGAAGTTGGGGATATTTTATTTTGCAAACTCAGTATATGAAAAAATGTTGACCAAAGAAAAAAATACATATAATATTGATGTCTGAAGTAGTATTTAAGTCCATATTTTTAGGGAAGATTGCAACATTTTCTTTGATTGATATAAAGCAGAAATAATGGAAGGTTGATTATTCTTCAAAGTGGTTTGTGAAACAGATTTGCAGTGAATATCTTAAGTATTTCTCTTCACAAGCAACAAGGAAGAGACATTGTAGAACAAAGAAGAAAAGGAAGAACACTGTCAGAAGTGGGATTTGAACCCACGCCTCCAGAGGAGACTGCGACCTGAACGCAGCGCCTTAGGCCGCTCGGCCATCCTGACACATAAAATACTAAGTTTCATAAAAATTGGATAAAACTAATTAACCAAAACTACTTTTTCAAAGGTGCAATGTACATGCTGCTGTTGAAACTATTGATTCAAATATTAGTAATACATTGCTTTTTCAATTATTTTTCAAAGATGCTTAAGGTTGGATAAATCAAAAAG
Source organism: Taudactylus pleione (assembly GCA_031769625.1). NCBI lineage: Eukaryota > Metazoa > Chordata > Amphibia > Anura > Myobatrachidae > Taudactylus > Taudactylus pleione. The sequence goes on from JAUIMM010000176.1 coordinate 507,217, forward strand.
ATATTGTAAAAATAACATTAACACGGAATTACCTATAGTTTAGGATTTTCCAAGTATTTGAGAAAATGCTTGACACAAATAACATCTTCACATGCTCTACAATTAATGCCTGAATTTTGTATTGATTGATTGAGAGCTGCATTGAAAGAAAATCATTACTTCAAATGTGGCAGTTTCCAAAATACATTGAAAAGGGGATGTGCAGTATCTATTTTTCTAATTCATAGAATGCCAAGGAAAAATGCGGTAATTATTTTTTTTGCTCTATTCAGGATTGGATTCCAAGTGTCTAGAATTTGTTGTCTTGTGGATTTTCACTCACCATAGAAAAGACATTTATGAACTTTCCAAGAACTGGCTAATGATATTGGCTTATGGCCTTGATTGGATGCTATGAAGGAGTGTACAAGTAGGGTTTGTGTTCATGACCACTGGCTTAAAAGAGCAGTGTTCTTACTCCTGAGATATGGAGCCCTGATTCAGAAGTTGGGGGATATTTTATTTTGCAAACTCAGTATATGAAAAAATGTTGACAAAAGAAAAAAATACATATAATATTGATGTCTGAAGTAGTATTTAAGTCCATATTTTTAGGAAAGATTGCAACATTTTCTTTGATTGATATAAAGCAGAAATAATGGAAGGTTGATTATTCTTCAAAGTGGTTTGTGAAACAGATTTGCAGTGAATATCTTAAGTATTTCTCTTCACAAGCAACAAGGAAGAGACATTGTAGAACAAAGAAGAAAAGGAAGAACACTGTCAGAAGTGGGATTTGAACCCACGCCTCCAGAGGAGACTGCGACCTGAACGAAGCGCCTTAGGCCGCTCGGCCATCCTGACACATAAAAAACTACGTTTCATAAAAATTGGATAAAACTAATTAACCAAAATTACTTTTTCAAAGGTGCAATGTCCATGTTGCTGTTGAAACTATTGATTCAAATATTAGTAATACATTGCTTTTTCAATTATTTTTCAAAGATGCTTAAAGTTGGATAAATCAAAAAGATATTGTAAAAATAACATTAACACGGAATTACCTATAGTTTAGGATTTTCCAAATATTTGAGAAAATGCTTGACACAAATAACATCTTCACATGCTCTACAATTAATGCCTGAATTTTGTATTGATTGATTGAGAGCTGCATTGAAAGAAAATCATTACTTCAAATGTGGCAGTTTCCAAAATACATTGAAAAGGGGATGTGCAGTATCTATTTTTCTAATTCATAGAATGCCAAGGAAAAATGCGGTAATTATTTTTTTTGCTCTATTCAGGATTGGATTCCAAGTGTCTAGAATTTGTTGTCTTGTGGATTTTCACTCACCATAGAAAAGACATTTATGAACTTTCCAAGAACTGGCTAATGATATTGGCTTATGGCCTTGATTGGATGCTATGAAGGAGTGTACAAGTAGGGTTTGTGTTCATGACCACTGGCTTAAAAGAGCAGTGTTCTTACTCCTGAGATATGGAGCCCTGATTCAGAAGTTGGGGGATATTTTATTTTACAAACTCAGTATATGAAAAAATGTTGACAAAAGAAAAAAATACATATAATATTGATGTCTGAAGTAGTATTTAAGTCCATATTTTTAGGAAAGATTGCAACATTTTCTTTGATTGATATAAAGCAGAAATAATGGAAGGTTGATTATTCTTCAAAGTGGTTTGTGAAACAGATTTGCAGTGAATATCTTAAGTATTTCTCTTCACAAGCAACAAGGAAGAGACATTGTAGAACAAAGAAGAAAAGGAAGAACACTGTCAGAAGTGGGATTTGAACCCACGCCTCCAGAGGAGACTGCGACCTGAACGCAGCGCCTTAGGCCGCTCGGCCATCCTGACACATAAAAAACTAAGTTTCATAAAAATTGGATAAAACTAATTAACCAAAATTACTTTTTCAAAGGTGCAATGTCCATGCTGCTGTTGAAACTATTGATTCAAATATTAGTAATAAATTGCTTTTTCAATTATTTTTCAAAGATGCTTAAGGTTGGATAAATCAAAAAGATATTGTAAAAATAACATTAACACGGAATTACCTATAGTTTAGGATTTTCCAAATATTTGAGAAAATGCTTGACACAAATAACATCTTCACATGCTCTACAATTAATGCCTGAATTTTGTATTGATTGATTGAGAGCTGCATTGAAAGAAAATCATTACTTCAAATGTGGCAGTTTCCAAAATACATTGAAAAGGGGATGTGCAGTATCTATTTTTCTAATTCATAGAATGCCAAGGAAAAATGCGGTAATTATTTTTTTTGCTCTATTCAGGATTGGATTCCAAGTGTCTAGAATTTGTTGTCTTGTGGATTTTCACTCACCATAGAAAAGACATTTATGAACTTTCCAAGAACTGGCTAATGATATTGGCTTATGGCCTTGATTGGATGCTATGAAGGAGTGTACAAGTAGGGTTTGTGTTCATGACCACTGGCTTAAAAGAGCAGTGTTCTTACTCCTGAGATATGGAGCTCTGATTCAGAAGTTGGGGGATATTTTATTTTGCAAACTCAGTATATGAAAAAATGTTGACAAAAGAAAAAAATACATATAATATTGATGTCTGAAGTAGTATTTAAGTCCATATTTTTAGGAAAGATTGCAACATTTTCTTTGATTGATATAAAGCAGAAATAATGGAAAGTTGATTATTCTTCAAAGTGGTTTGTGAAACAGATTTGCAGTGAATATCTTAAGTATTTCTCTTCACAAGCAACAAGGAAGAGACATTGTAGAACAAAGAAGAAAAGGAAGAACACTGTCAGAAGTGGGATTTGAACCCACGCCTCCAGAGGAGACAGCGACCTGAACGCAGCGCCTTAGGCCGCTCGGCCATCCTGACACATAAAAAACTACGTTTCATAAAAATTGGATAAAACTAATTAACCAAAATTACTTTTTCAAAGGTGCAATGTCCATGCTGCTGTTGAAACTATTGATTCAAATATTAGTAATACATTGCTTTTTCAATTATTTTTCAAAGATGCTTAAAGTTGGATAAATCAAAAAGATATTGTAAAAATAACATTAACACGGAATTACCTATAGTTTAGGATTTTCCAAATATTTGAGAAAATGTTTGATACAAATAACATCTTCACATGCTCTACAATTAATGCCTGAATTTTGGATTGATTGATTGAGAGCTGCATTGAAAGAAAATCATTACTCCAAATGTGGCAGTTTCCAAAATACATTGAAAAGGGGATGTGCAGTATCTATTTTTCTAATTCATAGAATGCCAAGGAAAAATGCGGTAATTATTTTTTTTGCTCTATTCAGGATTGGATTCCAAGTGTCTAGAATTTGTTGTCTTGTGGATTTTCACTCACCATAGAAAAGACATTTATGAACTTTCCAAGAACTGGCTAATGATATTGGCTTATGGCCTTGATTGGATGCTATGAAGGAGTGTACAAGTAGGGTTTGTGTTCAACACCACTGGCTTAAAAGAGCAGTGTTCTTACTCCTGAGATATGGAGCCCTGATTCAGAAGTTGGGGATATTTTATTTTGCAAACTCAGTATATGAAAAAATGTTGACCAAAGAAAAAAATACATATAATATTGATGTCTGAAGTAGTATTTAAGTCCATATTTTTAGGGAAGATTGCAACATTTTCTTTGATTGATATAAAGCAGAAATAATGGAAGGTTGATTATTCTTCAAAGTGGTTTGTGAAACAGATTTGCAGTGAATATCTTAAGTATTTCTCTTCACAAGCAACAAGGAAGAGACATTGTAGAACAAAGAAGAAAAGGAAGAACACTGTCAGAAGTGGGATTTGAACCCACGCCTCCAGAGGAGACTGCGACCTGAACGCAGCGCCTTAGGCCGCTCGGCCATCCTGACACATAAAATACTAAGTTTCATAAAAATTGGATAAAACTAATTAACCAAAACTACTTTTTCAAAGGTGCAATGTACATGCTGCTGTTGAAACTATTGATTCAAATATTAGTAATACATTGCTTTTTCAATTATTTTTCAAAGATGCTTAAGGTTGGATAAATCAAAAAGATATTGTAAAAATAACATTAACACGGAATTACCTATAGTTTAGGATTTTCCAAGTATTTGAGAAAATGCTTGACACAAATAACATCTTCACATGCTCTACAATTAATGCCTGAATTTTGTATTGATTGATTGAGAGCTGCATTGAAAGAAAATCATTACTTCAAATGTGGCAGTTTCCAAAATACATTGAAAAGGGGATGTGCAGTATCTATTTTTCTAATTCATAGAATGCCAAGGAAAAATGCGGTAATTATTTTTTTTGCTCTATTCAGGATTGGATTCCAAGTGTCTAGAATTTGTTGTCTTGTGGATTTTCACTCACCATAGAAAAGACATTTATGAACTTTCCAAGAACTGGCTAATGATATTGGCTTATGGCCTTGATTGGATGCTATGAAGGAGTGTACAAGTAGGGTTTGTGTTCATGACCACTGGCTTAAAAGAGCAGTGTTCTTACTCCTGAGATATGGAGCCCTGATTCAGAAGTTGGGGGATATTTTATTTTGCAAACTCAGTATATGAAAAAATGTTGACAAAAGAAAAAAATACATATAATATTGATGTCTGAAGTAGTATTTAAGTCCATATTTTTAGGAAAGATTGCAACATTTTCTTTGATTGATATAAAGCAGAAATAATGGAAGGTTGATTATTCTTCAAAGTGGTTTGTGAAACAGATTTGCAGTGAATATCTTAAGTATTTCTCTTCACAAGCAACAAGGAAGAGACATTGTAGAACAAAGAAGAAAAGGAAGAACACTGTCAGAAGTGGGATTTGAACCCACGCCTCCAGAGGAGACTGCGACCTGAACGAAGCGCCTTAGGCCGCTCGGCCATCCTGACACATAAAAAACTACGTTTCATAAAAATTGGATAAAACTAATTAACCAAAATTACTTTTTCAAAGGTGCAATGTCCATGTTGCTGTTGAAACTATTGATTCAAATATTAGTAATACATTGCTTTTTCAATTATTTTTCAAAGATGCTTAAAGTTATATAAATCAAAAAGATATTGTAAAAATAACATTAACACGGAATTACCTATAGTTTAGGATTTTCCAAATATTTGAGAAAATGCTTGACACAAATAACATCTTCACATGCTCTACAATTAATGCCTGAATTTTGTATTGATTGATTGAGAGCTGCATTGAAAGAAAATCATTACTTCAAATGTGGCAGTTTCCAAAATACATTGAAAAGGGGATGTGCAGTATCTATTTTTCTAATTCATAGAATGCCAAGGAAAAATGCGGTAATTATTTTTTTTGCTCTATTCAGGATTGGATTCCAAGTGTCTAGAATTTGTTGTCTTGTGGATTTTCACTCACCATAGAAAAGACATTTATGAACTTTCCAAGAACTGGCTAATGATATTGGCTTATGGCCTTGATTGGATGCTATGAAGGAGTGTACAAGTAGGGTTTGTGTTCATGACCACTGGCTTAAAAGAGCAGTGTTCTTACTCCTGAGATATGGAGCCCTGATTCAGAAGTTGGGGGATATTTTATTTTACAAACTCAGTATATGAAAAAATGTTGACAAAAGAAAAAAATACATATAATATTGATGTCTGAAGTAGTATTTAAGTCCATATTTTTAGGAAAGATTGCAACATTTTCTTTGATTGATATAAAGCAGAAATAATGGAAGGTTGATTATTCTTCAAAGTGGTTTGTGAAACAGATTTGCAGTGAATATCTTAAGTATTTCTCTTCACAAGCAACAAGGAAGAGACATTGTAGAACAAAGAAGAAAAGGAAGAACACTGTCAGAAGTGGGATTTGAACCCACGCCTCCAGAGGAGACTGCGACCTGAACGCAGCGCCTTAGGCCGCTCGGCCATCCTGACACATAAAAAACTAAGTTTCATAAAAATTGGATAAAACTAATTAACCAAAATTACTTTTTCAAAGGTGCAATGTCCATGCTGCTGTTGAAACTATTGATTCAAATATTAGTAATAAATTGCTTTTTCAATTATTTTTCAAAGATGCTTAAGGTTGGATAAATCAAAAAGATATTGTAAAAATAACATTAACACGGAATTACCTATAGTTTAGGATTTTCCAAATATTTGAGAAAATGCTTGACACAAATAACATCTTCACATGCTCTACAATTAATGCCTGAATTTTGTATTGATTGATTGAGAGCTGCATTGAAAGAAAATCATTACTTCAAATGTGGCAGTTTCCAAAATACATTGAAAAGGGGATGTGCAGTATCTATTTTTCTAATTCATAGAATGCCAAGGAAAAATGCGGTAATTATTTTTTTTGCTCTATTCAGGATTGGATTCCAAGTGTCTAGAATTTGTTGTCTTGTGGATTTTCACTCACCATAGAAAAGACATTTATGAACTTTCCAAGAACTGGCTAATGATATTGGCTTATGGCCTTGATTGGATGCTATGAAGGAGTGTACAAGTAGGGTTTGTGTTCATGACCACTGGCTTAAAAGAGCAGTGTTCTTACTCCTGAGATATGGAGCTCTGATTCAGAAGTTGGGGGATATTTTATTTTGCAAACTCAGTATATGAAAAAATGTTGACAAAAGAAAAAAATACATATAATATTGATGTCTGAAGTAGTATTTAAGTCCATATTTTTAGGAAAGATTGCAACATTTTCTTTGATTGATATAAAGCAGAAATAATGGAAAGTTGATTATTCTTCAAAGTGGTTTGTGAAACAGATTTGCAGTGAATATCTTAAGTATTTCTCTTCACAAGCAACAAGGAAGAGACATTGTAGAACAAAGAAGAAAAGGAAGAACACTGTCAGAAGTGGGATTTGAACCCACGCCTCCAGAGGAGACAGCGACCTGAACGCAGCGCCTTAGGCCGCTCGGCCATCCTGACACATAAAAAACTACGTTTCATAAAAATTGGATAAAACTAATTAACCAAAATTACTTTTTCAAAGGTGCAATGTCCATGCTGCTGTTGAAACTATTGATTCAAATATTAGTAATACATTGCTTTTTCAATTATTTTTCAAAGATGCTTAAAGTTGGATAAATCAAAAAGATATTGTAAAAATAACATTAACACGGAATTACCTATAGTTTAGGATTTTCCAAATATTTGAGAAAATGTTTGATACAAATAACATCTTCACATGCTCTACAATTAATGCCTGAATTTTGGATTGATTGATTGAGAGCTGCATTGAAAGAAAATCATTACTCCAAATGTGGCAGTTTCCAAAATACATTGAAAAGGGGATGTGCAGTATCTATTTTTCTAATTCATAGAATGCCAAGGAAAAATGCGGTAATTATTTTTTTTGCTCTATTCAGGATTGGATTCCAAGTGTCTAGAATTTGTTGTCTTGTGGATTTTCACTCACCATAGAAAAGACATTTATGAACTTTCCAAGAACTGGCTAATGATATTGGCTTATGGCCTTGATTGGATGCTATGAAGGAGTGTACAAGTAGGGTTTGTGTTCAACACCACTGGCTTAAAAGAGCAGTGTTCTTACTCCTGAGATATGGAGCCCTGATTCAGAAGTTGGGGATATTTTATTTTGCAAACTCAGTATATGAAAAAATGTTGACCAAAGAAAAAAATACATATAATATTGATGTCTGAAGTAGTATTTAAGTCCATATTTTTAGGGAAGATTGCAACATTTTCTTTGATTGATATAAAGCAGAAATAATGGAAGGTTGATTATTCTGTTTGTGAAACAGATTTGCAGTGAATATCTTAAGTATTTCTCTTCACAAGCAACAAGGAAGAGACATTGTAGAACAAAGAAGAAAAGGAAGAACACTGTCAGAAGTGGGATTTGAACCCACGCCTCCAGAGGAGACTGCGACCTGAACGCAGCGCCTTAGACCGCTCGGCCATCCTGACACATAAAATACTAAGTTTCATAAAAATTGGATAAAACTAATTAACCAAAACTACTTTTTCAAAGGTGCAATGTCCATGCTGCTGTTGAAACTATTGATTCAAATATTAGCACTAATTGCTTTTTCAATTATTTTTCAAAGATGCTTAAGGTTGGATAAATCAAAAAGATATTGTAAAAATAACATTAACACGGAATTACCTATAGTTTAGGATTTTCCAAATATTTGAGAAAATGCTTGACACAAATAACATCTTCACATGCTCTACAATTAATGCCTGAATTTTGTATTGATTGATTGAGAGCTGCATTGAAAGAAAACCATTACTTCAAATGTGGCAGTTTCCAAAATACATTGAAAAGGGGATGTGCAGTATCTATTTTTCTAATTCATAGAATGCCAAGGAAAAATGCGGTAATTATTTTTTTTGCTCTATTCAGGATTGGATTCCAAGTGTCTAGAATTTGTTGTCTTGTGGATTTTCACTCACCATAGAAAAGACATTTATGAACTTTCCAAGAACTGGCTAATGATATTGGCTTATGGCCTTGATTGGATGCTATGAAGGAGTGTACAAGTAGGGTTTGTGTTCATGACCACTGGCTTAAAAGAGCAGTGTTCTTACTCCTGAGATATGGAGCCCTGATTCAGAAGTTGGGGGATATTTTATTTTGCAAACTCAGTATATGAAAAAATGTTGACAAAAGAAAAAAATACATATAATATTGATGTCTGAAGTAGTATTTAAGTCCATATTTTTAGGAAAGATTGCAACATTTTCTTTGATTGATATAAAGCAGAAATAATGGAAGGTTGATTATTCTTCAAAGTGGTTTGTGAAACAGATTTGCAGTGAATATCTTAAGTATTTCTCTTCACAAGCAACAAGGAAGAGACATTGTAGAACAAAGAAGAAAAGGAAGAACACTGTCAGAAGTGGGATTTGAACCCACGCCTCCAGAGGAGACTGCGACCTGAACGAAGCGCCTTAGGCCGCTCGGCCATCCTGACACATAAAAAACTACGTTTCATAAAAATTGGATAAAACTAATTAACCAAAATTACTTTTTCAAAGGTGCAATGTCCATGTTGCTGTTGAAACTATTGATTCAAATATTAGTAATACATTGCTTTTTCAATTATTTTTCAAAGATGCTTAAAGTTGGATAAATCAAAAAGATATTGTAAAAATAACATTAACACGGAATTACCTATAGTTTAGGATTTTCCAAATATTTGAGAAAATGCTTGACACAAATAACATCTTCACATGCTCTACAATTAATGCCTGAATTTTGTATTGATTGATTGAGAGCTGCATTGAAAGAAAATCATTACTTCAAATGTGGCAGTTTCCAAAATACATTGAAAAGGGGATGTGCAGTATCTATTTTTCTAATTCATAGAATGCCAAGGAAAAATGCGGTAATTATTTTTTTTGCTCTATTCAGGATTGGATTCCAAGTGTCTAGAATTTGTTGTCTTGTGGATTTTCACTCACCATAGAAAAGACATTTATGAACTTTCCAAGAACTGGCTAATGATATTGGCTTATGGCCTTGATTGGATGCTATGAAGGAGTGTACAAGTAGGGTTTGTGTTCATGACCACTGGCTTAAAAGAGCAGTGTTCTTACTCCTGAGATATGGAGCCCTGATTCAGAAGTTGGGGGATATTTTATTTTACAAACTCAGTATATGAAAAAATGTTGACAAAAGAAAAAAATACATATAATATTGATGTCTGAAGTAGTATTTAAGTCCATATTTTTAGGAAAGATTGCAACATTTTCTTTGATTGATATAAAGCAGAAATAATGGAAGGTTGATTATTCTTCAAAGTGGTTTGTGAAACAGATTTGCAGTGAATATCTTAAGTATTTCTCTTCACAAGCAACAAGGAAGAGACATTGTAGAACAAAGAAGAAAAGGAAGAACACTGTCAGAAGTGGGATTTGAACCCACGCCTCCAGAGGAGACTGCGACCTGAACGCAGCGCCTTAGGCCGCTCGGCCATCCTGACACATAAAAAACTAAGTTTCATAAAAATTGGATAAAACTAATTAACCAAAATTACTTTTTCAAAGGTGCAATGTCCATGCTGCTGTTGAAACTATTGATTCAAATATTAGTAATAAATTGCTTTTTCAATTATTTTTCAAAGATGCTTAAGGTTGGATAAATCAAAAAGATATTGTAAAAATAACATTAACACGGAATTACCTATAGTTTAGGATTTTCCAAATATTTGAGAAAATGCTTGACACAAATAACATCTTCACATGCTCTACAATTAATGCCTGAATTTTGTATTGATTGATTGAGAGCTGCATTGAAAGAAAATCATTACTTCAAATGTGGCAGTTTCCAAAATACATTGAAAAGGGGATGTGCAGTATCTATTTTTCTAATTCATAGAATGCCAAGGAAAAATGCGGTAATTATTTTTTTTGCTCTATTCAGGATTGGATTCCAAGTGTCTAGAATTTGTTGTCTTGTGGATTTTCACTCACCATAGAAAAGACATTTATGAACTTTCCAAGAACTGGCTAATGATATTGGCTTATGGCCTTGATTGGATGCTATGAAGGAGTGTACAAGTAGGGTTTGTGTTCATGACCACTGGCTTAAAAGAGCAGTGTTCTTACTCCTGAGATATGGAGCTCTGATTCAGAAGTTGGGGGATATTTTATTTTGCAAACTCAGTATATGAAAAAATGTTGACAAAAGAAAAAAATACATATAATATTGATGTCTGAAGTAGTATTTAAGTCCATATTTTTAGGAAAGATTGCAACATTTTCTTTGATTGATATAAAGCAGAAATAATGGAAAGTTGATTATTCTTCAAAGTGGTTTGTGAAACAGATTTGCAGTGAATATCTTAAGTATTTCTCTTCACAAGCAACAAGGAAGAGACATTGTAGAACAAAGAAGAAAAGGAAGAACACTGTCAGAAGTGGGATTTGAACCCACGCCTCCAGAGGAGACAGCGACCTGAACGCAGCGCCTTAGGCCGCTCGGCCATCCTGACACATAAAAAACTACGTTTCATAAAAATTGGATAAAACTAATTAACCAAAATTACTTTTTCAAAGGTGCAATGTCCATGCTGCTGTTGAAACTATTGATTCAAATATTAGTAATACATTGCTTTTTCAATTATTTTTCAAAGATGCTTAAAGTTGGATAAATCAAAAAGATATTGTAAAAATAACATTAACACGGAATTACCTATAGTTTAGGATTTTCCAAATATTTGAGAAAATGTTTGATACAAATAACATCTTCACATGCTCTACAATTAATGCCTGAATTTTGGATTGATTGATTGAGAGCTGCATTGAAAGAAAATCATTACTCCAAATGTGGCAGTTTCCAAAATACATTGAAAAGGGGATGTGCAGTATCTATTTTTCTAATTCATAGAATGCCAAGGAAAAATGCGGTAATTATTTTTTTTGCTCTATTCAGGATTGGATTCCAAGTGTCTAGAATTTGTTGTCTTGTGGATTTTCACTCACCATAGAAAAGACATTTATGAACTTTCCAAGAACTGGCTAATGATATTGGCTTATGGCCTTGATTGGATGCTATGAAGGAGTGTACAAGTAGGGTTTGTGTTCAACACCACTGGCTTAAAAGAGCAGTGTTCTTACTCCTGAGATATGGAGCCCTGATTCAGAAGTTGGGGATATTTTATTTTGCAAACTCAGTATATGAAAAAATGTTGACCAAAGAAAAAAATACATATAATATTGATGTCTGAAGTAGTATTTAAGTCCATATTTTTAGGGAAGATTGCAACATTTTCTTTGATTGATATAAAGCAGAAATAATGGAAGGTTGATTATTCTGTTTGTGAAACAGATTTGCAGTGAATATCTTAAGTATTTCTCTTCACAAGCAACAAGGAAGAGACATTGTAGAACAAAGAAGAAAAGGAAGAACACTGTCAGAAGTGGGATTTGAACCCACGCCTCCAGAGGAGACTGCGACCTGAACGCAGCGCCTTAGACCGCTCGGCCATCCTGACACATAAAATACTAAGTTTCATAAAAATTGGATAAAACTAATTAACCAAAACTACTTTTTCAAAGGTGCAATGTCCATGCTGCTGTTGAAACTATTGATTCAAATATTAGCACTAATTGCTTTTTCAATTATTTTTCAAAGATGCTTAAGGTTGGATAAATCAAAAAGATATTGTAAAAATAACATTAACACGGAATTACCTATAGTTTAGGATTTTCCAAATATTTGAGAAAATGCTTGACACAAATAACATCTTCACATGCTCTACAATTAATGCCTGAATTTTGGATTGATTGATTGAGAGCTGCATTGAAAGAAAACCATTACTTCAAATGTGGCAGTTTCCAAAATACATTGAAAAGGGGATGTGCAGTATCTATTTTTCTAATTCATAGAATGCCAAGGAAAAATGCGGTAATTATTTTTTTTGCTCTATTCAGGATTGGATTCCAAGTGTCTAGAATTTGTTGTCTTGTGGATTTTCACTCACCATAGAAAAGACATTTATGAACTTTCCAAGAACTGGCTAATGATATTGGCTTATGGCCTTGATTGGATGCTATGAAGGAGTGTACAAGAAGGGTTTGTGTTCATGACCACTGGCTTAAAAGAGCAGTGTTCTTACTCCTGAGATATGGAGCCCTGATTCAGAAGTTGGGGATATTTTATTTTGCAAACTCAGTATATGAAAAAATGTTGACCAAAGAAAAAAATACATATAATATTGATGTCTGAAGTAGTATTTAAGTCCATATTTTTAGGGAAGATTGCAACATTTTCTTTGATTGATATAAAGCAGAAATAATGGAAGGTTGATTATTCTTCAAAGTGGTTTGTGAAACAGATTTGCAGTGAATATCTTAAGTATTTCTCTTCACAAGCAACAAGGAAGAGACATTGTAGAACAAAGAAGAAAAGGAAGAACACTGTCAGAAGTGGGATTTGAACCCACGCCTCCAGAGGAGACAGCGACCTGAACGCAGCGCCTTAGGCCGCTCGGCCATCCTGACACATAAAAAACTACGTTTCATAAAAATTGGATAAAACTAATTAACCAAAATTACTTTTTCAAAGGTGCAATGTCCATGCTGCTGTTGAAACTATTGATTCAAATATTAGTAATACATTGCTTTTTCAATTATTTTTCAAAGATGCTTAAAGTTGGATAAATCAAAAAGATATTGTAAAAATAACATTAACACGGAATTACCTATAGTTTAGGATTTTCCAAATATTTGAGAAAATGTTTGATACAAATAACATCTTCACATGCTCTACAATTAATGCCTGAATTTTGGATTGATTGATTGAGAGCTGCATTGAAAGAAAATCATTACTCCAAATGTGGCAGTTTCCAAAATACATTGAAAAGGGGATGTGCAGTATCTATTTTTCTAATTCATAGAATGCCAAGGAAAAATGCGGTAATTATTTTTTTTGCTCTATTCAGGATTGGATTCCAAGTGTCTAGAATTTGTTGTCTTGTGGATTTTCACTCACCATAGAAAAGACATTTATGAACTTTCCAAGAACTGGCTAATGATATTGGCTTATGGCCTTGATTGGATGCTATGAAGGAGTGTACAAGTAGGGTTTGTGTTCAACACCACTGGCTTAAAAGAGCAGTGTTCTTACTCCTGAGATATGGAGCCCTGATTCAGAAGTTGGGGATATTTTATTTTGCAAACTCAGTATATGAAAAAATGTTGACCAAAGAAAAAAATACATATAATATTGATGTCTGAAGTAGTATTTAAGTCCATATTTTTAGGGAAGATTGCAACATTTTCTTTGATTGATATAAAGCAGAAATAATGGAAGGTTGATTATTCTGTTTGTGAAACAGATTTGCAGTGAATATCTTAAGTATTTCTCTTCACAAGCAACAAGGAAGAGACATTGTAGAACAAAGAAGAAAAGGAAGAACACTGTCAGAAGTGGGATTTGAACCCACGCCTCCAGAGGAGACTGCGACCTGAACGCAGCGCCTTAGACCGCTCGGCCATCCTGACACATAAAATACTAAGTTTCATAAAAATTGGATAAAACTAATTAACCAAAACTACTTTTTCAAAGGTGCAATGTCCATGCTGCTGTTGAAACTATTGATTCAAATATTAGTAATAAATTGCTTTTTCAATTATTTTTCAAAGATGCTTAAGGTTGGATAAATCAAAAAGATATTGTAAAAATAACATTAACACGGAATTACCTATAGTTTAGGATTTTCCAAATATTTGAGAAAATGCTTGACACAAATAACATCTTCACATGCTCTACAATTAATGCCTGAATTTTGGATTGATTGATTGAGAGCTGCATTGAAAGAAAACCATTACTTCAAATGTGGCAGTTTCCAAAATACATTGAAAAGGGGATGTGCAGTATCTATTTTTCTAATTCATAGAATGCCAAGGAAAAATGCGGTAATTATTTTTTTTGCTCTATTCAGGATTGGATTCCAAGTGTCTAGAATTTGTTGTCTTGTGGATTTTCACTCACCATAGAAAAGACATTTATGAACTTTCCAAGAACTGGCTAATGATATTGGCTTATGGCCTTGATTGGATGCTATGAAGGAATGTACAAGAAGGGTTTGTGTTCATGACCACTGGCTTAAAAGAGCAGTGTTCTTACTCCTGAGATATGGAGCCCTGATTCAGAAGTTGGGGATATTTTATTTTGCAAACTCAGTATATGAAAAAATGTTGACCAAAGAAAAAAATACATATAATATTGATGTCTGAAGTAGTATTTAAGTCCATATTTTTAGGGAAGATTGCAACATTTTCTTTGATTGATATAAAGCAGAAATAATGGAAGGTTGATTATTCTTCAAAGTGGTTTGTGAAACAGATTTGCAGTGAATATCTTAAGTATTTCTCTTCACAAGCAACAAGGAAGAGACATTGTAGAACAAAGAAGAAAAGGAAGAACACTGTCAGAAGTGGGATTTGAACCCACGCCTCCAGAGGAGACTGCGACCTGAACGCAGCGCCTTAGACCGCTCGGCCATCCTGACACATAAAATACTAAGTTTCATAAAAATTGGATAAAACTAATTAACCAAAACTACTTTTTCAAAGGTGCAATGTCCATGCTGCTGTTGAAACTATTGATTCAAATATTAGTACTAAATTGCTTTTTCAATTATTTTTCAAAGATGCTTAAGGTTGGATAAATCAAAAAGATATTGTAAAAATAACATTAACACGGAATTACCTATAGTTTAGGATTTTCCAAATATTTGAGAAAATGCTTGACACAAATAACATCTTCACATGCTCTACAATTAATGCCTGAATTTTGTATTGATTGATTGAGAGCTGCATTGAAAGAAAACCATTACTTCAAATGTGGCAGTTTCCAAAATACATTGAAAAGGGGATGTGCAGTATCTATTTTTCTAATTCATAGAATGCCAAGGAAAAATGCGGTAATTATTTTTTTTGCTCTATTCAGGATTGGATTCCAAGTGTCTAGAATTTGTTGTCTTGTGGATTTTCACTCACCATAGAAAAGACATTTATGAACTTTCCAAGAACTGGCTAATGATATTGGCTTATGGCCTTGATTGGATGCTATGAAGGAGTGTACAAGTAGGGTTTGTGTTCAACACCACTGGCTTAAAAGAGCAGTGTTCTTACTCCTGAGATATGGAGCCCTGATTCAGAAGTTGGGGATATTTTATTTTGCAAACTCAGTATATGAAAAAATGTTGACCAAAGAAAAAAATACATATAATATTGATGTCTGAAGTAGTATTTAAGTCCATATTTTTAGGGAAGATTGCAACGTTTTCTTTGATTGATATAAAGCAGAAATAATGGAAGGTTGATTATTCTTCAAAGTGGTTTGTGAAACAGATTTGCAGTGAATATCTTAAGTATTTCTCTTCACAAGCAACAAGGAAGAGACATTGTAGAACAAAGAAGAAAAGGAAGAACACTGTCAGAAGTGGGATTTGAACCCACACCTCCAGAGGAGACTGCGACCTGAACACAGCGCCTTAGACCGCTCGGCCATCCTGACACATAAAATACTAAGTTTCATAAAAATTGGATAAAACTAATTAACCAAAACTACTTTTTCAAAGGTGCAATGTCCATGCTGCTGTTGAAACTATTGATTCAAATATTAGTAATAAATTGCTTTTTCAATTATTTTTCAAAGATGCTTAAGGTTGGATAAATCAAAAAGATATTGTAAAAATAACATTAACACGGAATTACCTATAGTTTAGGATTTTCCAAATATTTGAGAAAATGCTTGACACAAATAACATCTTCACATGCTCTACAATTAATGCCTGAATTTTGTATTGATTGATTGAGAGCTGCATTGAAAGAAAACCATTACTTCAAATGTGGCAGTTTCCAAAATACATTGAAAAGGGGATGTGCAGTATCTATTTTTCTAATTCATAGAATGCCAAGGAAAAATGCGGTAATTATTTTTTTTGCTCTATTCAGGATTGGATTCCAAGTGTCTAGAATTTGTTGTCTTGTGGATTTTCACTCACCATAGAAAAGACATTTATGAACTTTCCAAGAACTGGCTAATGATATTGGCTTATGGCCTTGATTGGATGCTATGAAGGAGTGTACAAGTAGGGTTTGTGTTCATGACCACTGGCTTAAAAGAGCAGTGTTCTTACTCCTGAGATATGGAGCCCTGATTCAGAAGTTGGGGGATATTTTATTTTGCAAACTCAGTATATGAAAAAATGTTGACAAAAGAAAAAAATACATATAATATTGATGTCTGAAGTAGTATTTAAGTCCATATTTTTAGGAAAGATTGCAACATTTTCTTTGATTGATATAAAGCAGAAATAATGGAAGGTTGATTATTCTTCAAAGTGGTTTGTGAAACAGATTTGCAGTGAATATCTTAAGTATTTCTCTTCACAAGCAACAAGGAAGAGACATTGTAGAACAAAGAAGAAAAGGAAGAACACTGTCAGAAGTGGGATTTGAACCCATGCCTCCAGAGGAGACTGCGACCTGAACGCAGCGCCTTAGACCGCTCGGCCATCCTGACACATAAAAAACTACGTTTCATAAAAATTGGATAAAACTAATTAACCAAAATTACTTTTTCAAAGGTGCAATGTCCATGCTGCTGTTGAAACTATTGATTCAAATATTAGTAATACATTGCTTTTTCAATTATTTTTCAAAGATGCTTAAAGTTGGATAAATCAAAAAGATATTGTAAAAATAACATTAACACGGAATTACCTATAGTTTAGGATTTTCCAAATATTTGAGAAAATGCTTGATACAAATAACATCTTCACATGCTCTACAATTAATGCCTGAATTTTGGATTGATTGATTGAGAGCTGCATTGAAAGAAAATCATTACTCCAAATGTGGCAGTTTCCAAAATACATTGAAAAGGGGATGTGCAGTATCTATTTTTCTAATTCATAGAATGCCAAGGAAAAATGCGGTAATTATTTTTTTTGCTCTATTCAGGATTGGATTCCAAGTGTCTAGAATTTGTTGTCTTGTGGATTTTCACTCACCATAGAAAAGACATTTATGAACTTTCCAAGAACTGGCTAATGATATTGGCTTATGGCCTTGATTGGATGCTATGAAGGAGTGTACAAGTAGGGTTTGTGTTCAACACCACTGGCTTAAAAGAGCAGTGTTCTTACTCCTGAGATATGGAGCCCTGATTCAGAAGTTGGGGGATATTTTATTTTGCAAACTCAGTATATGAAAAAATGTTGACCAAAGAAAAAAATACATATAATATTGATGTCTGAAGTAGTATTTAAGTCCATATTTTTAGGGAAGATTGCAACATTTTCTTTGATTGATATAAAGCAGAAATAATGGAAGGTTGATTATTCTTCAAAGTGGTTTGTGAAACAGATTTGCAGTGAATATCTTAAGTATTTCTCTTCACAAGCAACAAGGAAGAGACATTGTAGAACAAAGAAGAAAAGGAAGAACACTGTCAGAAGTGGGATTTGAACCCACGCCTCCAGAGGAGACTGCGACCTGAACGCAGCGCCTTAGGCCGCTCGGCCATCCTGACACATAAAATACTAAGTTTCATAAAAATTGGATAAAACTAATTAACCAAAACTACTTTTTCAAAGGTGCAATGTACATGCTGCTGTTGAAACTATTGATTCAAATATTAGTAATAAATTGCTTTTTCAATTATTTTTCAAAGATGCTTAAGGTTGGATAAATCAAAAAGATATTGTAAAAATAACATTAACACGGAATTACCTATAGTTTAGGATTTTCCAAATATTTGAGAAAATGCTTGACACAAATAACATCTTCACATGCTCTACAATTAATGCCTGAATTTTGTATTGATTGATTGAGAGCTGCATTGAAAGAAAACCATTACTTCAAATGTGGCAGTTTCCAAAATACATTGAAAAGGGGATGTGCAGTATCTATTTTTCTAATTCATAGAATGCCAAGGAAAAATGCGGTAATTATTTTTTTTGCTCTATTCAGGATTGGATTCCAAGTGTCTAGAATTTGTTGTCTTGTGGATTTTCACTCACCATAGAAAAGACATTTATGAACTTTCCAAGAACTGGCTAATGATATTGGCTTATGGCCTTGATTGGATGCTATGAAGGAGTGTACAAGTAGGGTTTGTGTTCAACACCACTGGCTTAAAAGAGCAGTGTTCTTACTCCTGAGATATGGAGCCCTGATTCAGAAGTTGGGGATATTTTATTTTGCAAACTCAGTATATGAAAAAATGTTGACCAAAGAAAAAAATACATATAATATTGATGTCTGAAGTAGTATTTAAGTCCATATTTTTAGGGAAGATTGCAACATTTTCTTTGATTGATATAAAGCAGAAATAATGGAAGGTTGATTATTCTTCAAAGTGGTTTGTGAAACAGATTTGCAGTGAATATCTTAAGTATTTCTCTTCACAAGCAACAACGAAGAGACATTGTAGAACAAAGAAGAAAAGGAAGAACACTGTCAGAAGTGGGATTTGAACCCACGCCTCCAGAGGAGACTGCGACCTGAACGCAGCGCCTTAGACCGCTCGGCCATCCTGACACATAAAATACTAAGTTTCATAAAAATTGGATAAAACTAATTAACCAAAACTACTTTTTCAAAGGTGCAATGTCCATGCTGCTGTTGAAACTATTGATTCAAATATTAGTACTAAATTGCTTTTTCAATTATTTTTCAAAGATGCTTAAGGTTGGATAAATCAAAAAGATATTGTAAAAATAACATTAACACGGAATTACCTATAGTTTAGGATTTTCCAAATATTTGAGAAAATGCTTGACACAAATAACATCTTCACATGCTCTACAATTAATGCCTGAATTTTGTATTGATTGATTGAGAGCTGCATTGAAAGAAAACCATTACTTCAAATGTGGCAGTTTCCAAAATACATTGAAAAGGGGATGTGCAGTATCTATTTTTCTAATTCATAGAATGCCAAGGAAAAATGCGGTAATTATTTTTTTTGCTCTATTCAGGATTGGATTCCAAGTGTCTAGAATTTGTTGTCTTGTGGATTTTCACTCACCATAGAAAAGACATTTATGAACTTTCCAAGAACTGGCTAATGATATTGGCTTATGGCCTTGATTGGATGCTATGAAGGAGTGTACAAGTAGGGTTTATGTTCAACACCACTGGCTTAAAAGAGCAGTGTTCTTACTCCTGAGATATGGAGCCCTGATTCAGAAGTTGGGGATATTTTATTTTGCAAACTCAGTATATGAAAAAATGTTGACCAAAGAAAAAAATACATATAATATTGATGTCTGAAGTAGTATTTAAGTCCATATTTTTAGGGAAGATTGCAACATTTTCTTTGATTGATATAAAGCAGAAATAATGGAAGGTTGATTATTCTTCAAAGTGGTTTGTGAAACAGATTTGCAGTGAATATCTTAAGTATTTCTCTTCACAAGCAACAACGAAGAGACATTGTAGAACAAAGAAGAAAAGGAAGAACAGTGTCAGAAGTGGGATTTGAACCCAAGCCTCCAGAGGAGACTGCGACGTGAACGCAGCGCCTTAGACCGCTCGGCCATCCTGACACATAAAATACTAAGTTTCATAAAAATTGGATAAAACTAATTAACCAAAACTACTTTTTCAAAGGTGCAATGTCCATGCTGCTGTTGAAACTATTGATTCAAATATTAGTACTAAATTGCTTTTTCAATTATTTTTCAAAGATGCTTAAGGTTGGATAAATCAAAAAGATATTGTAAAAATAACATTAACACGGAATTACCTATAGTTTAGGATTTTCCAAATATTTGAGAAAATGCTTGACACAAATAACATCTTCACATGCTCTACAATTAATGCCTGAATTTTGTATTGATTGATTGAGAGCTGCATTGAAAGAAAACCATTACTTCAAATGTGGCAGTTTCCAAAATACATTGAAAAGGGGATGTGCAGTATCTATTTTTCTAATTCATAGAATGCCAAGGAAAAATGCGGTAATTATTTTTTTTGCTCTATTCAGGATTGGATTCCAAGTGTCTAGAATTTGTTGTCTTGTGGATTTTCACTCACCATAGAAAAGACATTTATGAACTTTCCAAGAACTGGCTAATGATATTGGCTTATGGCCTTGATTGGATGCTATGAAGGAGTGTACAAGTAGGGTTTATGTTCAACACCACTGGCTTAAAAGAGCAGTGTTCTTACTCCTGAGATATGGAGCCCTGATTCAGAAGTTGGGGATATTTTATTTTGCAAACTCAGTATATGAAAAAATGTTGACCAAAGAAAAAAATACATATAATATTGATGTCTGAAGTAGTATTTAAGTCCATATTTTTAGGGAAGATTGCAACATTTTCTTTGATTGATATAAAGCAGAAATAATGGAAGGTTGATTATTCTTCAAAGTGGTTTGTGAAACAGATTTGCAGTGAATATCTTAAGTATTTCTCTTCACAAGCAACAACGAAGAGACATTGTAGAACAAAGAAGAAAAGGAAGAACAGTGTCAGAAGTGGGATTTGAACCCAAGCCTCCAGAGGAGACTGCGACGTGAACGCAGCGCCTTAGACCGCTCGGCCATCCTGACACATAAAATACTAAGTTTCATAAAAATTGGATAAAACTAATTAACCAAAACTACTTTTTCAAAGGTGCAATGTCCATGCTGCTGTTGAAACTATTGATTCAAATATTAGTACTAAATTGCTTTTTCAATTATTTTTCAAAGATGCTTAAGGTTGGATAAATCAAAAAGATATTGTAAAAATAACATTAACACGGAATTACCTATAGTTTAGGATTTTCCAAATATTTGAGAAAATGCTTGACACAAATAACATCTTCACATGCTCTACAATTAATGCCTGAATTTTGTATTGATTGATTGAGAGCTGCATTGAAAGAAAACCATTACTTCAAATGTGGCAGTTTCCAAAATACATTGAAAAGGGGATGTGCAGTATCTATTTTTCTAATTCATAGAATGCCAAGGAAAAATGCGGTAATTATTTTTTTTGCTCTATTCAGGATTGGATTCCAAGTGTCTAGAATTTGTTGTCTTGTGGATTTTCACTCACCATAGAAAAGACATTTATGAACTTTCCAAGAACTGGCTAATGATATTGGCTTATGGCCTTGATTGGATGCTATGAAGGAGTGTACAAGTAGGGTTTGTGTTCAACACCACTGGCTTAAAAGAGCAGTGTTCTTACTCCTGAGATATGGAGCCCTGATTCAGAAGTTGGGGGATATTTTATTTTGCAAACTCAGTATATGAAAAAATGTTGACCAAAGAAAAAAATACATATAATATTGATGTCTGAAGTAGTATTTAAGTCCATATTTTTAGGGAAGATTGCAACATTTTCTTTGATTGATATAAAGCAGAAATAATGGAAGGTTGATTATTCTTCAAAGTGGTTTGTGAAACAGATTTGCAGTGAATATCTTAAGTATTTCTCTTCACAAGCAACAAGGAAGAGACATTGTAGAACAAAGAAGAAAAGGAAGAACACTGTCAGAAGTGGGATTTGAACCCACGCCTCCAGAGGAGACTGCGACCTGAACGCAGCGCCTTAGGCCGCTCGGCCATCCTGACACATAAAATACTAAGTTTCATAAAAATTGGATAAAACTAATTAACCAAAACTACTTTTTCAAAGGTGCAATGTACATGCTGCTGTTGAAACTATTGATTCAAATATTAGTAATAAATTGCTTTTTCAATTATTTTTCAAAGATGCTTAAGGTTGGATAAATCAAAAAGATATTGTAAAAATAACATTAACACGGAATTACCTATAGTTTAGGATTTTCCAAATATTTGAGAAAATGCTTGACACAAATAACATCTTCACATGCTCTACAATTAATGCCTGAATTTTGTATTGATTGATTGAGAGCTGCATTGAAAGAAAACCATTACTTCAAATGTGGCAGTTTCCAAAATACATTGAAAAGGGGATGTGCAGTATCTATTTTTCTAATTCATAGAATGCCAAGGAAAAATGCGGTAATTATTTTTTTTGCTCTATTCAGGATTGGATTCCAAGTGTCTAGAATTTGTTGTCTTGTGGATTTTCACTCACCATAGAAAAGACATTTATGAACTTTCCAAGAACTGGCTAATGATATTGGCTTATGGCCTTGATTGGATGCTATGAAGGAGTGTACAAGTAGGGTTTGTGTTCAACACCACTGGCTTAAAAGAGCAGTGTTCTTACTCCTGAGATATGGAGCCCTGATTCAGAAGTTGGGGATATTTTATTTTGCAAACTCAGTATATGAAAAAATGTTGACCAAAGAAAAAAATACATATAATATTGATGTCTGAAGTAGTATTTAAGTCCATATTTTTAGGGAAGATTGCAACATTTTCTTTGATTGATATAAAGCAGAAATAATGGAAGGTTGATTATTCTTCAAAGTGGTTTGTGAAACAGATTTGCAGTGAATATCTTAAGTATTTCTCTTCACAAGCAACAACGAAGAGACATTGTAGAACAAAGAAGAAAAGGAAGAACAGTGTCAGAAGTGGGATTTGAACCCAAGCCTCCAGAGGAGACTGCGACCTGAACGCAGCGCCTTAGACCGCTCGGCCATCCTGACACATAAAATACTAAGTTTCATAAAAATTGGATAAAACTAATTAACCAAAACTACTTTTTCAAAGGTGCAATGTCCATGCTGCTGTTGAAACTATTGATTCAAATATTAGTACTAAATTGCTTTTTCAATTATTTTTCAAAGATGCTTAAGGTTGGAAAAATCAAAAAGATATTGTAAAAATAACATTAACACGGAATTACCTATAGTTTAGGATTTTCCAAATATTTGAGAAAATGCTTGACACAAATAACATCTTCACATGCTCTACAATTAATGCCTGAATTTTGTATTGATTGATTGAGAGCTGCATTGAAAGAAAACCATTACTTCAAATGTGGCAGTTTCCAAAATACATTGAAAAGGGGATGTGCAGTATCTATTTTTCTAATTCATAGAATGCCAAGGAAAAATGCGGTAATTATTTTTTTTGCTCTATTCAGGATTGGATTCCAAGTGTCTAGAATTTGTTGTCTTGTAGACTTTCACTCACCATAGAAAAGACATTTATGAACTTTCCAAGAACTGGCTAATAATATTGGCTTATGGCCTTGATTGGATGCTATGAAGGAGTGTACAAGTAGGGTTTGTGTTCAACACCACTGGCTTAAAAGAGCAGTGTTCTTACTCCTGAGATATGGAGCCCTGATTCAGAAGTTGGGGATATTTTATTTTGCAAACTCAGTATATGAAAAAATGTTGACCAAAGAAAAAAATACATATAATATTGATGTCTGAAGTAGTATTTAAGTCCATATTTTTAGGGAAGATTGCAACAACATTTTCTTTGATTGATATAAAGCAGAAATAATGGAAGGTTGATTATTCTTCAAAGTGGTTTGTGAAACAGATTTGCAGTGAATATCTTAAGTATTTCTCTTCACAAGCAACAACGAAGAGACATTGTAGAACAAAGAAGAAAAGGAAGAACACTGTCAGAAGTGGGATTTGAACCCACGCCTCCAGAGGAGACTGCGACCTGAACGCAGCGCCTTAGACCGCTCGGCCATCCTGACACATAAAATACTAAGTTTCATAAAAATTGGATAAAACTAATTAACCAAAACTACTTTTTCAAAGGTGCAATGTCCATGCTGCTGTTGAAACTATTGATTCAAATATTAGTACTAAATTGCTTTTTCAATTATTTTTCAAAGATGCTTAAGGTTGGATAAATCAAAAAGATATTGTAAAAATAACATTAACACGGAATTACCTATAGTTTAGGATTTTCCAAATATTTGAGAAAATGCTTGACACAAATAACATCTTCACATGCTCTACAATTAATGCCTGAATTTTGTATTGATTGATTGAGAGCTGCATTGAAAGAAAACCATTACTTCAAATGTGGCAGTTTCCAAAATACATTGAAAAGGGGATGTGCAGTATCTATTTTTCTAATTCATAGAATGCCAAGGAAAAATGCGGTAATTATTTTTTTTGCTCTATTCAGGATTGGATTCCAAGTGTCTAGAATTTGTTGTCTTGTGGATTTTCACTCACCATAGAAAAGACATTTATGAACTTTCCAAGAACTGGCTAATGATATTGGCTTATGGCCTTGATTGGATGCTATGAAGGAGTGTACAAGTAGGGTTTATGTTCAACACCACTGGCTTAAAAGAGCAGTGTTCTTACTCCTGAGATATGGAGCCCTGATTCAGAAGTTGGGGATATTTTATTTTGCAAACTCAGTATATGAAAAAATGTTGACCAAAGAAAAAAATACATATAATATTGATGTCTGAAGTAGTATTTAAGTCCATATTTTTAGGGAAGATTGCAACATTTTCTTTGATTGATATAAAGCAGAAATAATGGAAGGTTGATTATTCTTCAAAGTGGTTTGTGAAACAGATTTGCAGTGAATATCTTAAGTATTTCTCTTCACAAGCAACAACGAAGAGACATTGTAGAACAAAGAAGAAAAGGAAGAACAGTGTCAGAAGTGGGATTTGAACCCAAGCCTCCAGAGGAGACTGCGACGTGAACGCAGCGCCTTAGACCGCTCGGCCATCCTGACACATAAAATACTAAGTTTCATAAAAATTGGATAAAACTAATTAACCAAAACTACTTTTTCAAAGGTGCAATGTCCATGCTGCTGTTGAAACTATTGATTCAAATATTAGTACTAAATTGCTTTTTCAATTATTTTTCAAAGATGCTTAAGGTTGGATAAATCAAAAAGATATTGTAAAAATAACATTAACACGGAATTACCTATAGTTTAGGATTTTCCAAATATTTGAGAAAATGCTTGACACAAATAACATCTTCACATGCTCTACAATTAATGCCTGAATTTTGTATTGATTGATTGAGAGCTGCATTGAAAGAAAACCATTACTTCAAATGTGGCAGTTTCCAAAATACATTGAAAAGGGGATGTGCAGTATCTATTTTTCTAATTCATAGAATGCCAAGGAAAAATGCGGTAATTATTTTTTTTGCTCTATTCAGGATTGGATTCCAAGTGTCTAGAATTTGTTGTCTTGTAGACTTTCACTCACCATAGAAAAGACATTTATGAACTTTCCAAGAACTGGCTAATAATATTGGCTTATGGCCTTGATTGGATGCTATGAAGGAGTGTACAAGTAGGGTTTGTGTTCAACACCACTGGCTTAAAAGAGCAGTGTTCTTACTCCTGAGATATGGAGCCCTGATTCAGAAGTTGGGGATATTTTATTTTGCAAACTCAGTATATGAAAAAATGTTGACCAAAGAAAAAAATACATATAATATTGATGTCTGAAGTAGTATTTAAGTCCATATTTTTAGGGAAGATTGCAACATTTTCTTTGATTGATATAAAGCAGAAATAATGGAAGGTTGATTATTCTTCAAAGTGGTTTGTGAAACAGATTTGCAGTGAATATCTTAAGTATTTCTCTTCACAAGCAACAAGGAAGAGACATTGTAGAACAAAGAAGAAAAGGAAGAACACTGTCAGAAGTGGGATTTGAACCCACGCCTCCAGAGGAGACTGCGACCTGAACGCAGCGCCTTAGACCGCTCGGCCAT
Source organism: Taudactylus pleione (assembly GCA_031769625.1). Classification (NCBI taxonomy): domain Eukaryota; kingdom Metazoa; phylum Chordata; class Amphibia; order Anura; family Myobatrachidae; genus Taudactylus; species Taudactylus pleione. The sequence continues at coordinate 533,292 of JAUIMM010000176.1, forward strand.
CCTGACACATAAAATACTAAGTTTCATAAAAATTGGATAAAACTAATTAACCAAAACTACTTTTTCAAAGGTGCAATGTCCATGCTGCTGTTGAAACTATTTATTCAAATATTAGTAATAAATTGCTTTTTCAATTATTTTTCAAAGATGCTTAAGGTTGGATAAATCAAAAAGATATTGTAAAAATAACATTAACACGGAATTACCTATAGTTTAGGATTTTCCAAATATTTGAGAAAATGCTTGACACAAATAACATCTTCACATGCTCTACAATTAATGCCTGAATTTTGTATTGATTGATTGAGAGCTGCATTGAAAGAAAACCATTACTTCAAATGTGGCAGTTTCCAAAATACATTGAAAAGGGGATGTGCAGTATCTATTTTTCTAATTCATAGAATGCCAAGGAAAAATGCGGTAATTATTTTTTTTGCTCTATTCAGGATTGGATTCCAAGTGTCTAGAATTTGTTGTCTTGTGGATTTTCACTCACCATAGAAAAGACATTTATGAACTTTCCAAGAACTGGCTAATGATATTGGCTTATGGCCTTGATTGGATGCTATGAAGGAGTGTACAAGTAGGGTTTGTGTTCATGACCACTGGCTTAAAAGAGCAGTGTTCTTACTCCTGAGATATGGAGCCCTGATTCAGAAGTTGGGGGATATTTTATTTTGCAAACTCAGTATATGAAAAAATGTTGACAAAAGAAAAAAATACATATAATATTCATGTGTGAAGTAGTATTTAAGTCCATATTTTTAGGAAAGATTGCAACATTTTCTTTGATTGATATAAAGCAGAAATAATGGAAGGTTGATTATTCTTCAAAGTGGTTTGTGAAACAGATTTGCAGTGAATATCTTAAGTATTTCTCTTCACAAGCAACAAGGAAGAGACATTGTAGAACAAAGAAGAAAAGGAAGAACACTGTCAGAAGTGGGATTTGAACCCACGCCTCCAGAGGAGACTGCGACCTGAACGCAGCACCTTAGACCGCTCGGCCATCCTGACACATAAAAAACTACGTTTCATAAAAATTGGATAAAACTAATTAACCAAAATTACTTTTTCAAAGGTGCAATGTCCATGCTGCTGTTGAAACTATTGATTCAAATATTAGTAATACATTGCTTTTTCAATTATTTTTCAAAGATGCTTAAAGTTGGATAAATCAAAAAGATATTGTAAAAATAACATTAACACGGAATTACCTATAGTTTAGGATTTTCCAAATATTTGAGAAAATGCTTGATACAAATAACATCTTCACATGCTCTACAATTAATGCCTGAATTTTGGATTGATTGATTGAGAGCTGCATTGAAAGAAAATCATTACTCCAAATGTGGCAGTTTCCAAAATACATTGAAAAGGGGATGTGCAGTATCTATTTTTCTAATTCATAGAATGCCAAGGAAAAATGCGGTAATTATTTTTTTTGCTCTATTCAGGATTGGATTCCAAGTGTCTAGAATTTGTTGTCTTGTGGATTTTCACTCACCATAGAAAAGACATTTATGAACTTTCCAAGAACTGGCTAATGATATTGGCTTATGGCCTTGATTGGATGCTATGAAGGAGTGTACAAGTAGGGTTTGTGTTCAACACCACTGGCTTAAAAGAGCAGTGTTCTTACTCCTGAGATATGGAGCCCTGATTCAGAAGTTGGGGGATATTTTATTTTGCAAACTCAGTATATGAAAAAATGTTGACCAAAGAAAAAAATACATATAATATTGATGTCTGAAGTAGTATTTAAGTCCATATTTTTAGGGAAGATTGCAACATTTTCTTTGATTGATATAAAGCAGAAATAATGGAAGGTTGATTATTCTTCAAAGTGGTTTGTGAAACAGATTTGCAGTGAATATCTTAAGTATTTCTCTTCACAAGCAACAAGGAAGAGACATTGTAGAACAAAGAAGAAAAGGAAGAACACTGTCAGAAGTGGGATTTGAACCCACGCCTCCAGAGGAGACTGCGACCTGAACGCAGCGCCTTAGGCCGCTCGGCCATCCTGACACATAAAATACTAAGTTTCATAAAAATTGGATAAAACTAATTAACCAAAACTACTTTTTCAAAGGTGCAATGTACATGCTGCTGTTGAAACTATTGATTCAAATATTAGTAATAAATTGCTTTTTCAATTATTTTTCAAAGATGCTTAAGGTTGGATAAATCAAAAAGATATTGTAAAAATAACATTAACACGGAATTACCTATAGTTTAGGATTTTCCAAATATTTGAGAAAATGCTTGACACAAATAACATCTTCACATGCTCTACAATTAATGCCTGAATTTTGTATTGATTGATTGAGAGCTGCATTGAAAGAAAATCATTACTCCAAATGTGGCAGTTTCCAAAATACATTGAAAAGGGGATGTGCAGTATCTATTTTTCTAATTCATAGAATGCCAAGGAAAAATGCGGTAATTATTTTTTTTGCTCTATTCAGGATTGGATTCCAAGTGTCTAGAATTTGTTGTCTTGTGGATTTTCACTCACCATAGAAAAGACATTTATGAACTTTCCAAGAACTGGCTAATGATATTGGCTTATGGCCTTGATTGGATGCTATGAAGGAGTGTACAAGTAGGGTTTGTGTTCAACACCACTGGCTTAAAAGAGCAGTGTTCTTACTCCTGAGATATGGAGCCCTGATTCAGAAGTTGGGGGATATTTTATTTTGCAAACTCAGTATATGAAAAAATGTTGACCAAAGAAAAAAATACATATAATATTGATGTCTGAAGTAGTATTTAAGTCCATATTTTTAGGGAAGATTGCAACATTTTCTTTGATTGATATAAAGCAGAAATAATGGAAGGTTGATTATTCTTCAAAGTGGTTTGTGAAACAGATTTGCAGTGAATATCTTAAGTATTTCTCTTCACAAGCAACAAGGAAGAGACATTGTAGAACAAAGAAGAAAAGGAAGAACACTGTCAGAAGTGGGATTTGAACCCACGCCTCCAGAGGAGACTGCGACCTGAACGCAGCGCCTTAGGCCGCTCGACCATCCTGACACATAAAATACTAAGTTTCATAAAAATTGGATAAAACTAATTAACCAAAACTACTTTTTCAAAGGTGCAATGTACATGCTGCTGTTGAAACTATTGATTCAAATATTAGTAATAAATTGCTTTTTCAATTATTTTTCAAAGATGCTTAAGGTTGGATAAATCAAAAAGATATTGTAAAAATAACATTAACACGGAATTACCTATAGTTTAGGATTTTCCAAATATTTGAGAAAATGCTTGACACAAATAACATCTTCACATGCTCTACAATTAATGCCTGAATTTTGTATTGATTGATTGAGAGCTGCATTGAAAGAAAATCATTACTTCAAATGTGGCAGTTTCCAAAATACATTGAAAAGGGGATGTGCAGTATCTATTTTTCTAATTCATAGAATGCCAAGGAAAAATGCGGTAATTATTTTTTTTGCTCTATTCAGGATTGGATTCCAAGTGTCTAGAATTTGTTGTCTTGTGGATTTTCACTCACCATAGAAAAGACATTTATGAACTTTCCAAGAACTGGCTAATGATATTGGCTTATGGCCTTGATTGGATGCTATGAAGGAGTGTACAAGTAGGGTTTGTGTTCATGACCACTGGCTTAAAAGAGCAGTGTTCTTACTCCTGAGATATGGAGCCCTGATTCAGAAGTTGGGGGATATTTTATTTTGCAAACTCAGTATATGAAAAAATGTTGACAAAAGAAAAAAATACATATAATATTGATGTCTGAAGTAGTATTTAAGTCCATATTTTTAGGAAAGATTGCAACATTTTCTTTGATTGATATAAAGCAGAAATAATGGAAGGTTGATTATTCTTCAAAGTGGTTTGTGAAACAGATTTGCAGTGAATATCTTAAGTATTTCTCTTCACAAGCAACAAGGAAGAGACATTGTAGAACAAAGAAGAAAAGGAAGAACACTGTCAGAAGTGGGATTTGAACCCACGCCTCCAGAGGAGACTGCGACCTGAATGCAGCGCCTTAGGCCGCTCGGCCATCCTGACACATAAAAAACTAAGTTTCATAAAAATTGGATAAAACTAATTAACAAAAATTACTTTTTCAAAGGTGCAATGTCCATGCTGCTGTTGAAACTATTGATTCAAATATTAGTAATAAATTGCTTTTTCAATTATTTTTCAAAGATGCTTAAGGTTGGATAAATCAAAAAGATATTGTAAAAATAACATTAACACGGAATTACCTATAGTTTAGGATTTTCCAAATATTTGAGAAAATGCTTGACACAAATAACATCTTCACATGCTCTACAATTAATGCCTGAATTTTGTATTGATTGATTGAGAGCTGCATTGAAAGAAAATCATTACTTCAAATGTGGCAGTTTCCAAAATACATTGAAAAGGGGATGTGCAGTATCTATTTTTCTAATTCATAGAATGCCAAGGAAAAATGCAGTAATTATTTTTTTTGCTCTATTCAGGATTGGATTCCAAGTGTCTAGAATTTGTTGTCTTGTGGATTTTCACTCACCATAGAAAAGACATTTATGAACTTTCCAAGAACTGGCTAATGATATTGGCTTATGGCCTTGATTGGATGCTATGAAGGAGTGTACAAGTAGGGTTTGTGTTCAACACCACTGGCTTAAAAGAGCAGTGTTCTTACTCCTGAGATATGGAGCCCTGATTCAGAAGTTGGGGATATTTTATTTTGCAAACTCAGTATATGAAAAAATGTTGACCAAAGAAAAAAATACATATAATATTGATGTCTGAAGTAGTATTTAAGTCCATATTTTTAGGGAAGATTGCAACATTTTCTTTGATTGATATAAAGCAGAAATAATGGAAGGTTGATTATTCTTCAAAGTGGTTTGTGAAACAGATTTGCAGTGAATATCTTAAGTATTTCTCTTCACAAGCAACAAGGAAGAGACATTGTAGAACAAAGAAGAAAAGGAAGAACACTGTCAGAAGTGGGATTTGAACCCACGCCTCCAGAGGAGACTGCGACCTGAACGCAGCACCTTAGACCGCTCGGCCATCCTGACACATAAAATACTAAGTTTCATAAAAATTGGATAAAACTAATTAACCAAAACTACTTTTTCAAAGGTGCAATGTCCATGCTGCTGTTGAAACTATTGATTCAAGTATTAGTACTAAATTGCTTTTTCAATTATTTTTCAAAGATGCTTAAGGTTGGATAAATCAAAAAGATATTGTAAAAATAACATTAACACGGAATTACCTATAGTTTAGGATTTTCCAAATATTTGAGAAAATGCTTGACACAAATAACATCTTCACATGCTCTACAATTAATGCCTGAATTTTGGATTGATTGATTGAGAGCTGCATTGAAAGAAAACCATTACTTCAAATGTGGCAGTTTCCAAAATACATTGAAAAGGGGATGTGCAGTATCTATTTTTCTAATTCATAGAATGCCAAGGAAAAATGCGGTAATTATTTTTTTTGCTCTATTCAGGATTGGATTCCAAGTGTCTAGAATTTGTTGTCTTGTGGATTTTCACTCACCATAGAAAAGACATTTATGAACTTTCCAAGAACTGGCTAATGATATTGGCTTATGGCCTTGATTGGATGCTATGAAGGAGTGTACAAGTAGGGTTTGTGTTCAACACCACTGGCTTAAAAGAGCAGTGTTCTTACTCCTGAGATATGGAGCCCTGATTCAGAAGTTGGGGATATTTTATTTTGCAAACTCAGTATATGAAAAAATGTTGACCAAAGAAAAAAATACATATAATATTGATGTCTGAAGTAGTATTTAAGTCCATATTTTTAGGGAAGATTGCAACATTTTCTTTGATTGATATAAAGCAGAAATAATGGAAGGTTGATTATTCTTCAAAGTGGTTTGTGAAACAGATTTGCAGTGAATATCTTAAGTATTTCTCTTCACAAGCAACAAGGAAGAGACATTGTAGAACAAAGAAGAAAAGGAAGAACACTGTCAGAAGTGGGATTTGAACCCACGCCTCCAGAGGAGACTGCGACCTGAACGCAGCGCCTTAGACCGCTCGGCCATCCTGACACATAAAATACTAAGTTTCATAAAAATTGGATAAAACTAATTAACCAAAACTACTTTTTCAAAGGTGCAATGTCCATGCTGCTGTTGAAACTATTGATTCAAATATTAGTAATAAATTGCTTTTTCAATTATTTTTCAAAGATGCTTAAGGTTGGATAAATCAAAAAGATATTGTAAAAATAACATTAACACGGAATTACCTATAGTTTAGGATTTTCCAAATATTTGAGAAAATGCTTGACACAAATAACATCTTCACATGCTCTACAATTAATGCCTGAATTTTGGATTGATTGATTGAGAGCTGCATTGAAAGAAAACCATTACTTCAAATGTGGCAGTTTCCAAAATACATTGAAAAGGGGATGTGCAGTATCTATTTTTCTAATTCATAGAATGCCAAGGAAAAATGCGGTAATTATTTTTTTTGCTCTATTCAGGATTGGATTCCAAGTGTCTAGAATTTGTTGTCTTGTGGATTTTCACTCACCATAGAAAAGACATTTATGAACTTTCCAAGAACTGGCTAATGATATTGGCTTATGGCCTTGATTGGATGCTATGAAGGAGTGTACAAGTAGGGTTTGTGTTCATGACCACTGGCTTAAAAGAGCAGTGTTCTTACTCCTGAGATATGGAGCCCTGATTCAGAAGTTGGGGGATATTTTATTTTGCAAACTCAGTATATGAAAAAATGTTGACAAAAGAAAAAAATACATATAATATTGATGTCTGAAGTAGTATTTAAGTCCATATTTTTAGGAAAGATTGCAACATTTTCTTTGATTGATATAAAGCAGAAATAATGGAAGGTTGATTATTCTTCAAAGTGGTTTGTGAAACAGATTTGCAGTGAATATCTTAAGTATTTCTCTTCACAAGCAACAAGGAAGAGACATTGTAGAACAAAGAAGAAAAGGAAGAACACTGTCAGAAGTGGGATTTGAACCCACGCCTCCAGAGGAGACTGCGACCTGAACGCAGCGCCTTAGACCGCTCGGCCATCCTGACACATAAAAAATACGTTTCATAAAAATTGGATAAAACTAATTAACCAAAATTACTTTTTCAAAGGTGCAATGTCCATGCTGCTGTTGAAACTATTGATTCAAATATTAGTAATAAATTGCTTTTTCAATTATTTTTCAAAGATGCTTAAAGTTGGATAAATCAAAAAGATATTGTAAAAATAACATTAACACGGAATTACCTATAGTTTAGGATTTTCCAAATATTTGAGAAAATGCTTGATACAAATAACATCTTCACATGCTCTACAATTAATGCCTGAATTTTGGATTGATTGATTGAGAGCTGCATTGAAAGAAAATCATTACTCCAAATGTGGCAGTTTCCAAAATACATTGAAAAGGGGATGTGCAGTATCTATTTTTCTAATTCATAGAATGCCAAGGAAAAATGCGGTAATTATTTTTTTTGCTCTATTCAGGATTGGATTCCAAGTGTCTAGAATTTGTTGTCTTGTGGATTTTCACTCACCATAGAAAAGACATTTATGAACTTTCCAAGAACTGGCTAATGATATTGGCTTATGGCCTTGATTGGATGCTATGAAGGAGTGTACAAGTAGGGTTTGTGTTCAACACCACTGGCTTAAAAGAGCAGTGTTCTTACTCCTGAGATATGGAGCCCTGATTCAGAAGTTGGGGGATATTTTATTTTGCAAACTCAGTATATGAAAAAATGTTGACCAAAGAAAAAAATACATATAATATTGATGTCTGAAGTAGTATTTAAGTCCATATTTTTAGGGAAGATTGCAACATTTTCTTTGATTGATATAAAGCAGAAATAATGGAAGGTTGATTATTCTTCAAAGTGGTTTGTGAAACAGATTTGCAGTGAATATCTTAAGTATTTCTCTTCACAAGCAACAAGGAAGAGACATTGTAGAACAAAGAAGAAAAGGAAGAACACTGTCAGAAGTGGGATTTGAACCCACGCCTCCAGAGGAGACTGCGATCTGAACGCAGCGCCTTAGGCCGCTCGGCCATCCTGACACATAAAATACTAAGTTTCATAAAAATTGGATAAAACTAATTAACCAAAACTACTTTTTCAAAGGTGCAATGTACATGCTGCTGTTGAAACTATTGATTCAAATATTAGTAATAAATTGCTTTTTCAATTATTTTTCAAAGATGCTTAAGGTTGGATAAATCAAAAAGATATTGTAAAAATAACATTAACACGGAATTACCTATAGTTTAGGATTTTCCAAATATTTGAGAAAATGCTTGACACAAATAACATCTTCACATGCTCTACAATTAATGCCTGAATTTTGTATTGATTGATTGAGAGCTGCATTGAAAGAAAATCATTACTTCAAATGTGGCAGTTTCCAAAATACATTGAAAAGGGGATGTGCAGTATCTATTTTTCTAATTCATAGAATGCCAAGGAAAAATGCGGTAATTATTTTTTTTGCTCTATTCAGGATTGGATTCCAAGTGTCTAGAATTTGTTGTCTTGTGGATTTTCACTCACCATAGAAAAGACATTTATGAACTTTCCAAGAACTGGCTAATGATATTGGCTTATGGCCTTGATTGGATGCTATGAAGGAGTGTACAAGTAGGGTTTGTGTTCATGACCACTGGCTTAAAAGAGCAGTGTTCTTACTCCTGAGATATGGAGCCCTGATTCAGAAGTTGGGGGATATTTTATTTTGCAAACTCAGTATATGAAAAAATGTTGACAAAAGAAAAAAATACATATAATATTGATGTCTGAAGTAGTATTTAAGTCCATATTTTTAGGAAAGATTGCAACATTTTCTTTGATTGATATAAAGCAGAAATAATGGAAGGTTGATTATTCTTCAAAGTGGTTTGTGAAACAGATTTGCAGTGAATATCTTAAGTATTTCTCTTCACAAGCAACAAGGAAGAGACATTGTAGAACAAAGAAGAAAAGGAAGAACACTGTCAGAAGTGGGATTTGAGCCCACGCCTCCAGAGGAGACTGCGACCTGAATGCAGTGCCTTAGGCCGCTCGACCATCCTGACACATAAAAAACTAAGTTTCATAAAAATTGGATAAAACTAATTAACCAAAATTACTTTTTCAAAGGTGCAATGTCCATGCTGCTGTTGAAACTATTGATTCAAATATTAGTAATAAATTGCTTTTTCAATTATTTTTCAAAGATGCTTAAGGTTGGATAAATCAAAAAGATATTGTAAAAATAACATTAACACGGAATTACCTATAGTTTAGGATTTTCCAAATATTTGAGAAAATGCTTGACACAAATAACATCTTCACATGCTCTACAATTAATGCCTGAATTTTGTATTGATTGATTGAGAGCTGCATTGAAAGAAAATCATTACTTCAAATGTGGCAGTTTCCAAAATACATTGAAAAGGGGATGTGCAGTATCTATTTTTCTAATTCATAGAATGCCAAGGAAAAATGCAGTAATTATTTTTTTTGCTCTATTCAGGATTGGATTCCAAGTGTCTAGAATTTGTTGTCTTGTGGATTTTCACTCACCATAGAAAAGACATTTATGAACTTTCCAAGAACTGGCTAATGATATTGGCTTATGGCCTTGATTGGATGCTATGAAGGAGTGTACAAGTAGGGTTTGTGTTCAACACCACTGGCTTAAAATAGCAGTGTTCTTACTCCTGAGATATGGAGCCCTGATTCAGAAGTTGGGGATATTTTATTTTGCAAACTCAGTATATGAAAAAATGTTGACCAAAGAAAAAAATACATATAATATTGATGTCTGAAGTAGTATTTAAGTCCATATTTTTAGGGAAGATTGCAACATTTTCTTTGATTGATATAAAGCAGAAATAATGGAAGGTTGATTATTCTTCAAAGTGGTTTGTGAAACAGATTTGCAGTGAATATCTTAAGTATTTCTCTTCACAAGCAACAAGGAAGAAAAGGAAGAACACTGTCAGAAGTGGGATTTGAACCCACACCTCCAGAGGAGACTGCGACCTGAACGCAGCGCCTTAGACCGCTCGGCCATCCTGACACATAAAATACTAAGTTTCATAAAAATTGGATAAATCTAATTAACCAAAACTACTTTTTCAAAGGTGCAATGTCCATGCTGCTGTTGAAACTATTGATTCAAATATTAGTAATAAATTGCTTTTTCAATTATTTTTCAAAGATGCTTAAGGTTGGATAAATCAAAAAGATATTGTAAAAATAACATTAACACGGAATTACCTATAGTTTAGGATTTTCCAAATATTTGAGAAAATGCTTGACACAAATAACATCTTCACATGCTCTACAATTAATGCCTGAATTTTGTATTGATTGATTGAGAGCTGCATTGAAAGAAAACCATTACTTCAAATGTGGCAGTTTCCAAAATACATTGAAAAGGGGATGTGCAGTATCTATTTTTCTAATTCATAGAATGCCAAGGAAAAATGCGGTAATTATTTTTTTTGCTCTATTCAGGATTGGATTCCAAGTGTCTAGAATTTGTTGTCTTGTGGATTTTCACTCACCATAGAAAAGACATTTATGAACTTTCCAAGAACTGGCTAATGATATTGGCTTATGGCCTTGATTGGATGCTATGAAGGAGTGTACAAGTAGGGTTTGTGTTCAACACCACTGGCTTAAAAGAGCAGTGTTCTTACTCCTGAGATATGGAGCCCTGATTCAGAAGTTGGGGATATTTTATTTTGCAAACTCAGTATATGAAAAAATGTTGACTAAAGAAAAAAATACATATAATATTGATGTCTGAAGTAGTATTTAAGTCCATATTTTTAGGGAAGATTGCAACATTTTCTTTGATTGATATAAAGCAGAAATAATGGAAGGTTGATTATTCTTCAAAGTGGTTTGTGAAACAGATTTGCAGTGAATATCTTAAGTATTTCTCTTCACAAGCAACATTGAAGAGACATTGTAGAACAAAGAAGAAAAGGAAGAACACTGTCAGAAGTGGGATTTGAACTCACGCCTCCAGAGGAGACTGCGACCTGAACGCAGCACCTTAGACCGCTCGGCCATCCTGACACATAAAATACTATGTTTCATAAAAATTGGATAAAACTAATTAACCAAAACTACTTTTTCAAAGGTGCAATGTCCATGCTGCTGTTGAAACTATTGATTCAAATATTAGTACTAAATTGCTTTTTCAATTATTTTTCAAAGATGCTTAAGGTTGGATAAATCAAAAAGATATTGTAAAAATAACATTAACACGGAATTACCTATAGTTTAGGATTTTCCAAATATTTGAGAAAATGCTTGACACAAATAACATCTTCACATGCTCTACAATTAATGCCTGAATTTTGGATTGATTGATTGAGAGCTGCATTGAAAGAAAATCATTACTTCAAATGTGGCAGTTTCCAAAATACATTGAAAAGGGGATGTGCAGTATCTATTTTTCTAATTCATAGAATGCCAAGGAAAAATGCAGTAATTATTTTTTTTGCTCTATTCAGGATTGGATTCCAAGTGTCTAGAATTTGTTGTCTTGTGGATTTTCACTCACCATAGAAAAGACATTTATGAACTTTCCAAGAACTGGCTAATGATATTGGCTTATGGCCTTGATTGGATGCTATGAAGGAGTGTACAAGTAGGGTTTGTGTTCAACACCACTGGCTTAAAAGAGCAGTGTTCTTACTCCTGAGATATGGAGCCCTGATTCAGAAGTTGGGGATATTTTATTTTGCAAACTCAGTATATGAAAAAATGTTGACCAAAGAAAAAAATACATATAATATTGATGTCTGAAGTAGTATTTAAGTCCATATTTTTAGGGAAGATTGCAACATTTTCTTTGATTGATATAAAGCAGAAATAATGGAAGGTTGATTATTCTTCAAAGTGGTTTGTGAAACAGATTTGCAGTGAATATCTTAAGTATTTCTCTTCACAAGCAACAAGGAAGAAAAGGAAGAACACTGTCAGAAGTGGGATTTGAACCCACACCTCCAGAGGAGACTGCGACCTGAACGCAGCGCCTTAGACCGCTCGGCCATCCTGACACATAAAATACTAAGTTTCATAAAAATTGGATAAATCTAATTAACCAAAACTACTTTTTCAAAGGTGCAATGTCCATGCTGCTGTTGAAACTATTGATTCAAATATTAGTAATAAATTGCTTTTTCAATTATTTTTCAAAGATGCTTAAGGTTGGATAAATCAAAAAGATATTGTAAAAATAACATTAACATGGAATTACCTATAGTTTAGGATTTTCCAAATATTTGAGAAAATGCTTGACACAAATAACATCTTCACATGCTCTACAATTAATGCCTGAATTTTGTATTGATTGATTGAGAGCTGCATTGAAAGAAAACCATTACTTCAAATGTGGCAGTTTCCAAAATACATTGAAAAGGGGATGTGCAGTATCTATTTTTCTAATTCATAGAATGCCAAGGAAAAATGCGGTAATTATTTTTTTTGCTCTATTCAGGATTGGATTCCAAGTGTCTAGAATTTGTTGTCTTGTGGATTTTCACTCACCATAGAAAAGACATTTATGAACTTTCCAAGAACTGGCTAATGATATTGGCTTATGGCCTTGATTGGATGCTATGAAGGAGTGTACAAGTAGGGTTTGTGTTCAACACCACTGGCTTAAAAGAGCAGTGTTCTTACTCCTGAGATATGGAGCCCTGATTCAGAAGTTGGGGATATTTTATTTTGCAAACTCAGTATATGAAAAAATGTTGACCAAAGAAAAAAAAACATATAGTATTGATGTCTGAAGTAGTATTTAAGTCCATATTTTTAGGGAAGATTGCAACATTTTCTTTGATTGATATAAAGCAGAAATAATGGAAGGTTGATTATTCTTCAAAGTGGTTTGTGAAACAGATTTGCAGTGAATATCTTAAGTATTTCTCTTCACAAGCAACAAGGAAGAGACATTGTAGAACAAAGAAGAAAAGGAAGAACACTGTCAGAAGTGGGATTTGAACCCACGCCTCCAGAGGAGACTGCGACCTGAACGCAGCGCCTTAGGCCGCTCGGCCATCCTGACACATAAAATACTATGTTTCATAAAAATTGGATAAAACTAATTAACCAAAACTACTTTTTCAAAGGTGCAATGTCCATGCTGCTGTTGAAACTATTGATTCAAATATTAGTACTAAATTGCTTTTTCAATTATTTTTCAAAGATGCTTAAGGTTGGATAAATCAAAAAGATATTGTAAAAATAACATTAACACGGAATTACCTATAGTTTAGGATTTTCCAAATATTTGAGAAAATGCTTGACACAAATAACATCTTCACATGCTCTACAATTAATGCCTGAATTTTGTATTGATTGATTGAGAGCTGCATTGAAAGAAAATCATTACTTCAAATGTGGCAGTTTCCAAAATACATTGAAAAGGGGATGTGCAGTATCTATTTTTCTAATTCATAGAATGCCAAGGAAAAATGCAGTAATTATTTTTTTTGCTCTATTCAGGATTGGATTCCAAGTGTCTAGAATTTGTTGTCTTGTGGATTTTCACTCACCATAGAAAAGACATTTATGAACTTTCCAAGAACTGGCTAATGATATTGGCTTATGGCCTTGATTGGATGCTATGAAGGAGTGTACAAGTAGGGTTTGTGTTCAACACCACTGGCTTAAAAGAGCAGTGTTCTTACTCCTGAGATATGGAGCCCTGATTCAGAAGTTGGGGATATTTTATTTTGCAAACTCAGTATATGAAAAAATGTTGACCAAAGAAAAAAATACATATAATATTGATGTCTGAAGTAGTATTTAAGTCCATATTTTTAGGGAAGATTGCAACATTTTCTTTGATTGATATAAAGCAGAAATAATGGAAGGTTGATTATTCTTCAAAGTGGTTTGTGAAACAGATTTGCAGTGAATATCTTAAGTATTTCTCTTCACAAGCAACAAGGAAGAGACATTGTAGAACAAAGAAGAAAAGGAAGAACACTGTCAGAAGTGGGATTTGAACCCACGCCTCCAGAGGAGACTGCGACCTGAACGCAGCGCCTTAGACCGCTCGGCCATCCTGACACATAAAATACTAAGTTTCATAAAAATTGGATAAAACTAATTAACCAAAACTACTTTTTCAAAGGTGCAATGTCCATGCTGCTGTTGAAACTATTGATTCAAATATTAGTAATAAATTGCTTTTTCAATTATTTTTCAAAGATGCTTAAGGTTGGATAAATCAAAAAGATATTGTAAAAATAACATTAACACGGAATTACCTATAGTTTAGGATTTTCCAAATATTTGAGAAAATGCTTGACACAAATAACATCTTCACATGCTCTACAATTAATGCCTGAATTTTGTATTGATTGATTGAGAGCTGCATTGAAAGAAAACCATTACTTCAAATGTGGCAGTTTCCAAAATACATTGAAAAGGGGATGTGCAGTATCTATTTTTCTAATTCATAGAATGCCAAGGAAAAATGCGGTAATTATTTTTTTTGCTCTATTCAGGATTGGATTCCAAGTGTCTAGAATTTGTTGTCTTGTGGATTTTCACTCACCATAGAAAAGACATTTATGAACTTTCCAAGAACTGGCTAATGATATTGGCTTATGGCCTTGATTGGATGCTATGAAGGAGTGTACAAGTAGGGTTTGTGTTCAACACCACTGGCTTAAAAGAGCAGTGTTCTTACTCCTGAGATATGGAGCCCTGATTCAGAAGTTGGGGGATATTTTATTTTGCAAACTCAGTATATGAAAAAATGTTGACCAAAGAAAAAAATACATATAATATTGATGTCTGAAGTAGTATTTAAGTCCATATTTTTAGGGAAGATTGCAACATTTTCTTTGATTGATATAAAGCAGAAATAATGGAAGGTTGATTATTCTTCAAAGTGGTTTGTGAAACAGATTTGCAGTGAATATCTTAAGTATTTCTCTTCACAAGCAACAAGGAAGAAAAGGAAGAACACTGTCAGAAGTGGGATTTGAACCCACACCTCCAGAGGAGACTGCGACCTGAACGCAGCGCCTTAGACCGCTCGGCCATCCTGACACATAAAATACTAAGTTTCATAAAAATTGGATAAATCTAATTAACCAAAACTACTTTTTCAAAGGTGCAATGTCCATGCTGCTGTTGAAACTATTGATTCAAATATTAGTAATAAATTGCTTTTTCAATTATTTTTCAAAGATGCTTAAGGTTGGATAAATCAAAAAGATATTGTAAATATAACATTAACACGGAATTACCTATAGTTTAGGATTTTCCAAATATTTGAGAAAATGCTTGACACAAATAACATCTTCACATGCTCTACAATTAATGCCTGAATTTTGTATTGATTGATTGAGAGCTGCATTGAAAGAAAACCATTACTTCAAATGTGGCAGTTTCCAAAATACATTGAAAAGGGGATGTGCAGTATCTATTTTTCTAATTCATAGAATGCCAAGGAAAAATGCGGTAATTATTTTTTTTGCTCTATTCAGGATTGGATTCCAAGTGTCTAGAATTTGTTGTCTTGTGGATTTTCACTCACCATAGAAAAGACATTTATGAACTTTCCAAGAACTGGCTAATGATATTGGCTTATGGCCTTGATTGGATGCTATGAAGGAGTGTACAAGTAGGGTTTGTGTTCAACACCACTGGCTTAAAAGAGCAGTGTTCTTACTCCTGAGATATGGAGCCCTGATTCAGAAGTTGGGGATATTTTATTTTGCAAACTCAGTATATGAAAAAATGTTGACCAAAGAAAAAAATACATATAATATTGATGTCTGAAGTAGTATTTAAGTCCATATTTTTAGGGAAGATTGCAACATTTTCTTTGATTGATATAAAGCAGAAATAATGGAAGGTTGATTATTCTTCAAAGTGGTTTGTGAAACAGATTTGCAGTGAATATCTTAAGTATTTCTCTTCACAAGCAACAAGGAAGAGACATTGTAGAACAAAGAAGAAAAGGAAGAACACTGTCAGAAGTGGGATTTGAACCCACGCCTCCAAAGGAGACTGCGACCTGAACGCAGCGCCTTAGACCGCTCGGCCATCCTGACACATAAAAAACTATGTTTCATAAAAATTGGATAAAACTAATTAACCAAAATTACTTTTTCAAAGGTGCAATGCCCATGCTGCTGTTGAAACTATTGATTCAAATATTAGTAATACATTGCTTTTTCAATTATTTTTCAAAGATGCTTAAAGTTGGATAAATCAAAAAGATATTGTAAAAATAACATTAACACGGAATTACCTATAGTTTAGGATTTTCCAAATATTTGAGAAAATGCTTGATACAAATAACATCTTCACATGCTCTACAATTAATGCCTGAATTTTGGATTGATTGATTGAGAGCTGCATTGAAAGAAAATCATTACTCCAAATGTGGCAGTTTCCAAAATACATTGAAAAGGGGATGTGCAGTATCTATTTTTCTAATTCATAGAATGCCAAGGAAAAATGCGGTAATTATTTTTTTTGCTCTATTCAGGATTGGATTCCAAGTGTCTAGAATTTGTTGTCTTGTGGATTTTCACTCACCATAGAAAAGACATTTATGAACTTTCCAAGAACTGGCTAATGATATTGGCTTATGGCCTTGATTGGATGCTATGAAGGAGTGTACAAGTAGGGTTTGTGTTCATGACCACTGGCTTAAAAGAGCAGTGTTCTTACTCCTGAGATATGGAGCCCTGATTCAGAAGTTGGGGGATATTTTATTTTGCAAACTCAGTATATGAAAAAATGTTGACCAAAGAAAAAAATACATATAATATTGATGTCTGAAGTTGTATTTAAGTCCATATTTTTAGGAAAGATTGCAACATTTTCTTTGATTGATATAAAGCAGAAATAATGGAAGGTTGATTATTCTTCAAAGTGGTTTGTGAAACAGATTTGCAGTGAATATCTTAAGTATTTCTCTTCACAAGCAACAAGGAAGAGACATTGCTTTTTCAATTATTTTTCAAAGATGCTTAAAATTGGATAAAACTAATTAACCAAAACTACTTTTTCAAAGGTGCAATGTCCATGCTGCTGTTGAAACTATTGATTCAAATATTAGTAATAAATTGCTTTTTCAATTATTTTTCAAAGATGCTTAAAGTTGGATAAATCAAAAAGATATTGTAAAAATAACATTAACACGGAATTACCTATAGTTTAGGATTTTCCAAATATTTGAGAAAATGCTTGATACAAATAACATCTTCACATGCTCTACAATTAATGCCTGAATTTTGGATTGATTGATTGAGAGCTGCATTGAAAGAAAATCATTACTCCAAATGTGACAGTTTCCAAAATACATTGAAAAGGGGATGTGCAGTATCTATTTTTCTAATTCATAGAATGCCAAGGAAAAATGCGGTAATTATTTTTTTTGCTCTATTCAGGATTGGATTCCAAGTGTCTAGAATTTGTTGTCTTGTGGATTTTCACTCACCATAGAAAAGACATTTATGAACTTTCCAAGAACTGGCTAATGATATTGGCTTATGGCCTTGATTGGATGCTATGAAGGAGTGTACAAGTAGGGTTTGTGTTCAACACCACTGGCTTAAAAGAGCAGTGTTCTTACTCCTGAGATATGGAGCCCTGATTCAGAAGTTGGGGGATATTTTATTTTGCAAACTCAGTATATGAAAAAATGTTGACCAAAGAAAAAAATACATATAATATTGATGTCTGAAGTAGTATTTAAGTCCATATTTTTAGGGAAGATTGCAACATTTTCTTTGATTGATATAAAGCAGAAATAATGGAAGGTTGATTATTCTTCAAAGTGGTTTGTGAAACAGATTTGCAGTGAATATCTTAAGTATTTCTCTTCACAAGCAACAAGGAAGAGACATTGTAGAACAAAGAAGAAAAGGAAGAACACTGTCAGAAGTGGGATTTGAACCCACACCTCCAGAGGAGACTGCGACCTGAACGCAGCGCCTTAGACCGCTCGGCCATCCTGACACATAAAACACTAAGTTTCATAAAAATTGGATAAGACTAATTAACCAAAACTACTTTTTCAAAGGTGCAATGTCCATGCTGCTGTTGAAACTATTGATTCAAATATTAGTAATAAATTGCTTTTTCAATTATTTTTCAAAGATGCTTAAGGTTGGATAAATCAAAAAGATATTGTAAAAATAACATTAACACGGAATTACCTATAGTTTAGGATTTTCCAAATATTTGAGAAAATGCTTGACACAAATAACATCTTCACATGCTCTACAATTAATGCCTGAATTTTGGATTGATTGATTGAGAGCTGCATTGAAAGAAAATCATTACTACAAATGTGGCAGTTTCCAAAATACATTGAAAAGGGGATGTGCAGTATCTATTTTTCTAATTCATAGAATGCCAAGGAAAAATGCGGTAATTATTTTTTTTGCTCTATTCAGGATTGGATTCCAAGTGTCTAGAATTTGTTGTCTTGTGGATTTTCACTCACCATAGAAAAGACATTTATGAACTTTCCAAGAACTGGCTAATGATATTGGCTTATGGCCTTGATTGGATGCTATGAAGGAGTGTACAAGTAGGGTTTGTGTTCAACACCACTGGCTTAAAAGAGCAGTGTTCTTACTCCTGAGATATGGAGCCCTGATTCAGAAGTTGGGGGATATTTTATTTTGCAAACTCAGTATATGAAAAAATGTTGACCAAAGAAAAAAATACATATAATATTGAAGTCTGAAGTAGTATTTAAGTCCATATTTTTAGGGAAGATTGCAACATTTTCTTTGATTGATATAAAGCAGAAATAATGGAAGGTTGATTATTCTTCAAAGTGGTTTGTGAAACAGATTTGCAGTGAATATCTTAAGTATTTCTCTTCACAAGCAACAAGGAAGAGACATTGTAGAACAAAGAAGAAAAGGAAGAACACTGTCAGAAGTGGGATTTGAACCCACGCCTCCAGAGGAGACTGCGACCTGAACGCAGCGCCTTAGACCGCTCGGCCATCCTGACACATAAAATACTAAGTTTCATAAAAATTGGATAAAACTAATTAACCAAAACTACTTTTTCAAAGGTGCAATGTCCATGCTGCTGTTGAAACTATTGATTAAAATATTAGTAATACATTGCTTTTTCAATTATTTTTCAAAGATGCTTAAAGTTGGATAAATCAAAAAGATATTGTAAAAATAACATTAACATGGAATTACCTATAGTTTAGGATTTTCCAAATATTTGAGAAAATGCTTGATACAAATAACATCTTCACATGCTCTACAATTAATGCCTGAATTTTGGATTGATTGATTGAGAGCTGCATTGAAAGAAAATCATTACTCCAAATGTGGCAGTTTCCAAAATACATTGAAAAGGGGATGTGCAGTATCTATTTTTCTAATTCATAGAATGCCAAGGAAAAATGCGGTAAATATTTTTTTTGCTCTATTCAGGATTGGATTCCAAGTGTCTAGAATTTGTTGTCTTGTGGATTTTCACTCACCATAGAAAAGACATTTATGAACTTTCCAAGAACTGGCTAATGATATTGGCTTATGGCCTTGATTGGATGCTATGAAGGAGTGTACAAGTAGGGTTTGTGTTCAACACCACTGGCTTAAAAGAGCAGTGTTCTTACTCCTGAGATATGGAGCCCTGATTCAGAAGTTGGGGGATATTTTATTTTGCAAACTCAGTATATGAAAAAATGTTGACCAAAGAAAAAAATACATATAATATTGATGTCTGAAGTAGTATTTAAGTCCATATTTTTAGGGAAGATTGCAACATTTTCTTTGATTGATATAAAGCAGAAATAATGGAAGGTTGATTATTCTTCAAAGTGGTTTGTGAAACAGATTTGCAGTGAATATCTTAAGTATTTCTCTTCACAAGCAACAAGGAAGAGACATTGTAGAACAAAGAAGAAAAGGAAGAGCACTGTCAGAAGTGGGATTTGAACCCACGCCTCCAGAGGAGACTGCGACCTGAACGCAGCGCCTTAGGCCGCTCGGCCATCCTGACACATAAAATACTAAGTTTCATAAAAATTGGATAAAACTAATTAACCAAAACTACTTTTTCAAAGGTGCAATGTCCATGCTGCTGTTGAAACTATTGATTCAAATATTAGTAATAAATTGCTTTTTCAATTATTTTTCAAAGATGCTTAAGGTTGGATAAATCAAAAAGATATTGTAAAAATAACATTAACACGGAATTACCTATAGTTTAGGATTTTCCAAATATTTGAGAAAATGCTTGATACAAATAACATCTTCACATGCTCTACAATTAATGCCTGAATTTTGGATTGATTGATTGAGAGCTGCATTGAAAGAAAATCATTACTCCAAATGTGGCAGTTTCCAAAATACATTGAAAAGGGGATGTGCAGTATCTATTTTTCTAATTCATAGAATGCCAAGGAAAAATGCGGTAATTATTTTTTTTGCTCTATTCAGGATTGGATTCCAAGTGTCTAGAATTTTTTGTCTTGTGGATTTTCACTCACCATAGAAAAGACATTTATGAACTTTCCAAGAACTGGCTAATGATATTGGCTTATGGCCTTGATTGGATGCTATGAAGGAGTGTACAAGTAGGGTTTGTGTTCAACACCACTGGCTTAAAAGAGCAGTGTTCTTACTCCTGAGATATGGAGCCCTGATTCAGAAGTTGGGGGATATTTTATTTTGCAAACTCAGTATATGAAAAAATGTTGACCAAAGAAAAAAATACATATAATATTGATGTCTGAAGTAGTATTTAAGTCCATATTTTTAGGGAAGATTGCAACATTTTCTTTGATTGATATAAAGCAGAAATAATGGAAGGTTGATTATTCTTCAAAGTGGTTTGTGAAACAGATTTGCAGTGAATATCTTAAGTATTTCTCTTCACAAGCAACAAGGAAGAGACATTGTAGAACAAAGAAGAAAAGGAAGAGCACTGTCAGAAGTGGGATTTGAACCCACGCCTCCAGAGGAGACTGCGACCTGAACGCAGCGCCTTAGGCCGCTCGGCCATCCTGACACATAAAATACTAAGTTTCATAAAAATTGGATAAAACTAATTAACCAAAACTACTTTTTCAAAGGTGCAATGTCCATGCTGCTGTTGAAACTATTGATTCAAATATTAGTAATAAATTGCTTTTTCAATTATTTTTCAAAGATGCTTAAGGTTGGATAAATCAAAAAGATATTGTAAAAATAACATTAACACGGAATTACCTATAGTTTAGGATTTTCCAAATATTTGAGAAAATGCTTGACACAAATAACATCTTCACATGCTCTACAATTAATGCCTGAATTTTGTATTGATTGATTGAGAGCTGCATTGAAAGAAAATCATTACTTCAAATGTGGCAGTTTCCAAAATACATTGAAAAGGGGATGTGCAGTATCTATTTTTCTAATTCATAGAATGCCAAGGAAAAATGCGGTAATTATTTTTTTTGCTCTATTCAGGATTGGATTCCAAGTGTCTAGAATTTGTTGTCTTGTGGATTTTCACTCACCATAGAAAAGACATTTATGAACTTTCCAAGAACTGGCTAATGATATTGGCTTATGGCCTTGATTGGATGCTATGAAGGAGTGTACAAGTAGGGTTTGTGTTCATGACCACTGGCTTAAAAGAGCAGTGTTCTTACTCCTGAGATATGGAGCCCTGATTCAGAAGTTGGGGGATATTTTATTTTGCAAACTCAGTATATGAAAAAATGTTGACAAAAGAAAAAAATACATATAATATTGATGTCTGAAGTAGTATTTAAGTCCATATTTTTAGGAAAGATTGCAACATTTTCTTTGCTTGATATAAAGCAGAAATAATGGAAGGTTGATTATTTTTCAAAGTGGTTTGTGAAACAGATTTGCAGTGAATATCTTAAGTATTTCTCTTCACAAGCAACAAGGAAGAGACATTGTAGAACAAAGAAGAAAAGGAAGAACACTGTCAGAAGTGGGATTTGAACCCACGCCTCCAGAGGAGACTGCGACCTGAACGCAGCGCCTTAGGCCGCTCGGCCATCCTGACACATAAAAAACTAAGTTTCATAAAAATTGGATAAAACTAATTAACCAAAATTACTTTTTCAAAGGTGCAATGTCCATGCTGCTGTTGAAACTATTGATTCAAATATTAGTAATAAATTGCTTTTTCAATTATTTTTCAAAGATGCTTAAGGTTGGATAAATCAAAAAGATATTGTAAAAATAACATTAACACGGAATTACCTATAGTTTAGGATTTTCCAAATATTTGAGAAAATGCTTGACACAAATAACATCTTCACATGCTCTACAATTAATGCCTGAATTTTGTATTGATTGATTGAGAGCCGCATTGAAAGAAAATCATTACTTCAAATGTGGCAGTTTCCAAAATACATTGAAAAGGGGATGTGCAGTATCTATTTTTCTAATTCATAGAATGCCAAGGAAAAATGCAGTAATTATTTTTTTTGCTCTATTCAGGATTGGATTCCAAGTGTCTAGAATTTGTTGTCTTGTGGATTTTCACTCACCATAGAAAAGACATTTATGAACTTTCCAAGAACTGGCTAATGATATTGGCTTATGGCCTTGATTGGATGCTATGAAGGAGTGTACAAGTAGGGTTTGTGTTCATGACCACTGGCTTAAAAGAGCAGTGTTCTTACTCCTGAGATATGGAGCCCTGATTCAGAAGTTGGGGGATATTTTATTTTGCAAACTCAGTATATGAAAAAATGTTGACAAAAGAAAAAAATACATATAATATTGATGTCTGAAGTAGTATTTAAGTCCATATTTTTAGGAAAGATTGCAACATTTTCTTTGATTGATATAAAGCAGAAATAATGGAAGGTTGATTATTCTTCAAAGTGGTTTGTGAAACAGATTTGCAGTGAATATCTTAAGTATTTCTCTTCACAAGCAACAAGGAAGAGACATTGTAGAACAAAGAAGAAAAGGAAGAACACTGTCAGAAGTGGGATTTGAACCCACGCCTCCAGAGGAGACTGCGACCTGAACGCAGCGCCTTAGGCCGCTCGGCCATCCTGACACATAAAAAACTAAGTTTCATAAAAATTGGATAAAACTAATTAACCAAAATTACTTTTTCAAAGGTGCAATGTCCATGCTGCTGTTGAAACTATTGATTCAAATATTAGTAATAAATTGCTTTTTCAATTATTTTTCAAAGATGCTTAAGGTTGGATAAATCAAAAAGATATTGTAAAAATAACATTAACACGGAATTACCTATAGTTTAGGATTTTCCAAATATTTGAGAAAATGCTTGACACAAATAACATCTTCACATGCTCTACAATTAATGCCTGAATTTTGTATTGATTGATTGAGAGCTGCATTGAAAGAAAATCATTACTTCAAATGTGGCAGTTTCCAAAATACATTGAAAAGGGGATGTGCAGTATCTATTTTTCTAATTCATAGAATGCCAAGGAAAAATGCAGTAATTATTTTTTTTGCTCTATTCAGGATTGGATTCCAAGTGTCTAGAATTTGTTGTCTTGTGGATTTTCACTCACCATAGAAAAGACATTTATGAACTTTCCAAGAACTGGCTAATGATATTGGCTTATGGCCTTGATTGGATGCTATGAAGGAGTGTACAAGTAGGGTTTGTGTTCATGACCACTGGCTTAAAAGAGCAGTGTTCTTACTCCTGAGATATGGAGCCCTGATTCAGAAGTTGGGGGATATTTTATTTTGCAAACTCAGTATATGAAAAAATGTTGACAAAAGAAAAAAATACATATAATATTGATGTCTGAAGTAGTATTTAAGTCCATATTTTTAGGAAAGATTGCAACATTTTCTTTGATTGATATAAAGCAGAAATAATGGAAGGTTGATTATTCTTCAAAGTGGTTTGTGAAACAGATTTGCAGTGAATATCTTAAGTATTTCTCTTCACAAGCAACAAGGAAGAGACATTGTAGAACAAAGAAGAAAAGGAAGAACACTGTCAGAAGTGGGATTCGAACCCACACCTCCAGAGGAGACTGCGACCTGAACGCAGCGCCTTAGGCCGCTCGGCCATCCTGACACATAAAATACTAAGTTTCATAAAAATTGGATAAAACTAATTAACCAAAACTACTTTTTCAAAGGTGCAATGTCCATGCTGCTGTTGAAACTATTGATTCAAATATTAGTAATAAATTGCTTTTTCAATTATTTTTCAAAGATGCTTAAGGTTGGATAAATCAAAAAGATATTGTAAAAATAACATTAACACGGAATTACCTATAGTTTAGGATTTTCCAAATATTTGAGAAAATGCTTGACACAAATAACATCTTCACATGCTCTACAATTAATGCCTGAATTTTGTATTGATTGATTGAGAGCTGCATTGAAAGAAAACCATTACTTCAAATGTGGCAGTTTCCAAAATACATTGAAAAGGGGATGTGCAGTATCTATTTTTCTAATTCATAGAATGCCAAGGAAAAATGCGGTAATTATTTTTTTTGCTCTATTCAGGATTGGATTCCAAGTGTCTAGAATTTGTTGTCTTGTGGATTTTCACTCACCATAGAAAAGACATTTATGAACTTTCCAAGAACTGGCTAATGATATTGGCTTATGGCCTTGATTGGATGCTATGAAGGAGTGTACAAGTAGGGTTTGTGTTCATGACCACTGGCTTAAAAGAGCAGTGTTCTTACTCCTGAGATATGGAGCCCTGATTCAGAAGTTGGGGGATATTTTATTTTGCAAACTCAGTATATGAAAAAATGTTGACAAAAGAAAAAAATACATATAATATTGATGTCTGAAGTAGTATTTAAGTCCATATTTTTAGGAAAGATTGCAACATTTTCTTTGATTGATATAAAGCAGAAATAATGGAAGGTTGATTATTCTTCAAAGTGGTTTGTGAAACAGATTTGCAGTGAATATCTTAAGTATTTCTCTTCACAAGCAACAAGGAAGAGACATTGTAGAACAAAGAAGAAAAGGAAGAACACTGTCAGAAGTGGGATTTGAACCCACGCCTCCAGAGGAGACTGCGACCTGAACGCAGCGCCTTAGACCGCTCGGCCATCCTGACACATAAAAAACTAAGTTTCATAAAAATTGGATAAAACTAATTAACCAAAATTACTTTTTCAAAGGTGCAATGTCCATGCTGCTGTTGAAACTATTGATTCAAATATTAGTAATACATTGCTTTTTCAATTATTTTTCAAAGATGCTTAAAGTTGGATAAATCAAAAAGATATTGTAAAAATAACATTAACACGGAATTACCTATAGTTTAGGATTTTCCAAATATTTGAGAAAATGCTTGATACAAAAAACATCTTCACATGCTCTACAATTAATGCCTGAATTTTGGATTGATTGATTGAGAGCTGCATTGAAAGAAAATCATTACTCCAAATGTGGCAGTTTCCAAAATACATTGAAAAGGGGATGTGCAGTATCTATTTTTCTAATTCATAGAATGCCAAGGAAAAATGCGGTAATTATTTTTTTTGCTCTATTCAGGATTGGATTCCAAGTGTCTAGAATTTGTTGTCTTGTGGATTTTCACTCACCATAGAAAAGACATTTATGAACTTCCAAGAACTGGCTAATGATATTGGCTTATGGCCTTGATTGGATGCTATGAAGGAGTGTACAAGTAGGGTTTGTGTTCAACACCACTGGCTTAAAAGAGCAGTGTTCTTACTCCTGAGATATGGAGCCCTGATTCAGAAGTTGGGGGATATTTTATTTTGCAAACTCAGTATATGAAAAAATGTTGACCAAAGAAAAAAATACATATAATATTGATGTCTGAAGTAGTATTTAAGTCCATATTTTTAGGGAAGATTGCAACATTTTCTTTGATTGATATAAAGCAGAAATAATGGAAGGTTGATTATTCTTCAAAGTGGTTTGTGAAACAGATTTGCAGTGAATATCTTAAGTATTTCTCTTCACAAGCAACAAGGAAGAGACATTGTAGAACAAAGAAGAAAAGGAAGAACACTGTCAGAAGTGGGATTTGAACCCACGTCTCCAGAGGAGACTGCGACCTGAACGCAGCGCCTTAGGCCGCTCGGCCATCCTGACACATAAAAAACTAAGTTTCATAAAAATTGGATAAAACTAATTAACCAAAATTCCTTTTTCAAAGGTGCAATGTCCATGCTGCTGTTGAAACTATTGATTCAAATATTAGTAATAAATTGCTTTTTCAATTATTTTTCAAAGATGCTTAAGGTTGGATAAATCATAAAGATATTGTAAAAATAACATTAACACGGAATTACCTATAGTTTAGGATTTTCCAAATATTTGAGAAAATGCTTGATACAAATAACATCTTCACATGCTCTACAATTAATGCCTGAATTTTGGATTGATTGATTGAGAGCTGCATTGAAAGAAAATCATTACTCCAAATGTGGCAGTTTCCAAAATACATTGAAAAGGGGATGTGCAGTATCTATTTTTCTAATTCATAGAATGCCAAGGAAAAATGCGGTAATTATTTTTTTTGCTCTATTCAGGATTGGATTCCAAGTGTCTAGAATTTGTTGTCTTGTGGATTTTCACTCACCATAGAAAAGACATTTATGAACTTTCCAAGAACTGGCTAATGATATTGGCTTATGGCCTTGATTGGATGCTATGAAGGAGTGTACAAGTAGGGTTTGTGTTCAACACCACTGGCTTAAAAGAGCAGTGTTCTTACTCCTGAGATATGGAGCCCTGATTCAGAAGTTGGGGGATATTTTATTTTGCAAACTCAGTATATGAAAAAATGTTGACCAAAGAAAAAAATACATATAATATTGATGTCTGAAGTAGTATTTAAGTCCATATTTTTAGGGAAGATTGCAACATTTTCTTTGATTGATATAAAGCAGAAATAATGGAAGGTTGATTATTCTTCAAAGTGGTTTGTGAAACAGATTTGCAGTGAATATCTTAAGTATTTCTCTTCACAAGCAACAAGGAAGAGACATTGTAGAACAAAGAAGAAAAGGAAGAACACTGTCAGAAGTGGGATTTGAACCCACGCCTCCAGAGGAGACTGCGACCTGAACGCAGCGCCTTAGACCGCTCGGCCATCCTGACACATAAAACACTAAGTTTCATAAAAATTGGATAAGACTAATTAACCAAAACTACTTTTTCAAAGGTGCAATGTCCATGCTGCTGTTGAAACTATTGATTCAAATATTAGTAATAAATTGCTTTTTCAATTATTTTTCAAAGATGCTTAAGGTTGGATAAATCAAAAAGATATTGTAAAAATAACATTAACACGGAATTACCTATAGTTTAGGATTTTCCAAATATTTGAGAAAATGCTTGACACAAATAACATCTTCACATGCTCTACAATTAATGCCTGAATTTTGGATTGATTGATTGAGAGCTGCATTGAAAGAAAATCATTACTCCAAATGTGGCATTTTCCAAAATACATTGAAAAGGGGATGTGCAGTATCTATTTTTCTAATTCATAGAATGCCAAGGAAAAATGCAGTAATTATTTTTTTTGCTCTATTCAGGATTGGATTCCAAGTGTCTAGAATTTGTTGTCTTGTGGATTTTCACTCACCATAGAAAAGACATTTATGAACTTTCCAAGAACTGGCTAATGATATTGGCTTATGGCCTTGATTGGATGCTATGAAGGAGTGTACAAGTAGGGTTTGTGTTCAACACCACTGGCTTAAAAGAGCAGTGTTCTTACTCCTGAGATATGGAGCCCTGATTCAGAAGTTGGGGGATATTTTATTTTGCAAACTCAGTATATGAAAAAATGTTGACCAAAGAAAAAAATACATATAATATTGATGTCTGAAGTAGTATTTAAGTCCATATTTTTAGGGAAGATTGCAACATTTTCTTTGATTGATATAAAGCAGAAATAATGGAAGGTTGATTATTCTTCAAAGTGGTTTGTGAAACAGATTTGCAGTGAATATCTTAAGTATTTCTCTTCACAAGCAACAAGGAAGAGACATTGTAGAACAAAGAAGAAAAGGAAGAACACTGTCAGAAGTGGGATTTGAACCCACGCCTCCAGAGGAGACTGCGACCTGAACGCAGCGCCTTAGACCGCTCGGCCATCCTGACACATAAAATACTAAGTTTCATAAAAATTGGATAAAACTAATTAACCAAAACTACTTTTTCAAAGGTGCAATGTCCATGCTGCTGTTGAAACTATTGATTCAAATATTAGTAATAAATTGCTTTTTCAATTATTTTTCAAAGATGCTTAAGGTTGGATAAATCAAAAAGATATTGTAAAAATAACATTAACACGGAATTACCTATAGTTTAGGATTTTCCAAATATTTGAGAAAATGCTTGACACAAATAACATCTTCACATGCTCTACAATTAATGCCTGAATTTTGTATTGATTGATTGAGAGCTGCATTGAAAGAAAACCATTACTTCAAATGTGGCAGTTTCCAAAATACATTGAAAAGGGGATGTGCAGTATCTATTTTTCTAATTCATAGAATGCCAAGGAAAAATGCGGTAATTATTTTTTTTGCTCTATTCAGGATTGGATTCCAAGTGTCTAGAATTTGTTGTCTTGTGGATTTTCACTCACCATAGAAAAGACATTTATGAACTTTCCAAGAACTGGCTAATGATATTGGCTTATGGCCTTGATTGGATGCTATGAAGGAGTGTACAAGTAGGGTTTGTGTTCATGACCACTGGCTTAAAAGAGCAGTGTTCTTACTCCTGAGATATGGAGCCCTGATTCAGAAGTTGGGGGATATTTTATTTTGCAAACTCAGTATATGAAAAAATGTTGACAAAAGAAAAAAATACATATAATATTGATGTCTGAAGTAGTATTTAAGTCCATATTTTTAGGAAAGATTGCAACATTTTCTTTGATTGATATAAAGCAGAAATAATGGAAGGTTGATTATTCTTCAAAGTGGTTTGTGAAACAGATTTGCAGTGAATATCTTAAGTATTTCTCTTCACAAGCAACAAGGAAGAGACATTGTAGAACAAAGAAGAAAAGGAAGAACACTGTCAGAAGTGGGATTTGAACCCACGCCTCCAGAGGAGACTGCAACCTGAACGCAGCGCCTTAGACCGCTCGGCCATCCTGACACATAAAAAACTACGTTTCATAAAAATTGGATAAAACTAATTAACCAAAATTACTTTTTCAAAGGTGCAATGTCCATGCTGCTGTTGAAACTATTGATTCAAATATTAGTAATACATTGCTTTTTCAATTATTTTTCAAAGATGCTTAAAGTTGGATAAATCAAAAAGATATTGTAAAAATAACATTAACATGGAATTACCTATAGTTTAGGATTTTCCAAATATTTGAGAAAATGCTTGATACAAATAACATCTTCACATGCTCTACAATTAATGCCTGAATTTTGGATTGATTGATTGAGAGCTGCATTGAAAGAAAATCATTACTCCAAATGTGGCAGTTTCCAAAATACATTGAAAAGGGGATGTGCAGTATCTATTTTTCTAATTCATAGAATGCCAAGGAAAAATGCAGTAATTATTTTTTTTGCTCTATTCAGGATTGGATTCCAAGTGTCTAGAATTTGTTGTCTTGTGGATTTTCACTCACCATAGAAAAGACATTTATGAACTTTCCAAGAACTGGCTAATGATATTGGCTTATGGCCTTGATTGGATGCTATGAAGGAGTGTACAAGTAGGGTTTGTGTTCAACACCACTGGCTTAAAAGAGCAGTGTTCTTACTCCTGAGATATGGAGCCCTGATTCAGAAGTTGGGGGATATTTTATTTTGCAAACTCAGTATATGAAAAAATGTTGACCAAAGAAAAAAATACATATAATATTGATGTCTGAAGTAGTATTTAAGTCCATATTTTTAGGGAAGATTGCAACATTTTCTTTGATTGATATAAAGCAGAAATAATGGAAGGTTGATTATTCTTCAAAGTGGTTTGTGAAACAGATTTGCAGTGAATATCTTAAGTATTTCTCTTCACAAGCAACAAGGAAGAGACATTGTAGAACAAAGAAGAAAAGGAAGAACACTGTCAGAAGTGGGATTTGAACCCACGCCTCCAGAGGAGACTGCGACCTGAACGCAGCGCCTTAGGCCGCTCGGCCATCCTGACACATAAAAAACTAAGTTTCATAAAAATTGGATAAAACTAATTAACCAAAATTACTTTTTCAAAGGTGCAATGTCCATGCTGCTGTTGAAACTATTGATTCAAATATTAGTAATAAATTGCTTTTTCAATTATTTTTCAAAGATGCTTAAGTTGGATAAATCAAAAAGATATTGTAAAAATAACATTAACACGGAATTACCTATAGTTTAGGATTTTCCAAATATTTGAGAAAATGCTTGATACAAATAACATCTTCACATGCTCTACAATTAATGCCTGAATTTTGGATTGATTGATTGAGAGCTGCATTGAAAGAAAATCATTACTCCAAATGTGGCAGTTTCCAAAATACATTGAAAAGGGGATGTGCAGTATCTATTTTTCTAATTCATAGAATGCCAAGGAAAAATGCGGTAATTATTTTTTTTGCTCTATTCAGGATTGGATTCCAAGTGTCTAGAATTTGTTGTCTTGTGGATTTTCACTCACCATAGAAAAGACATTTATGAACTTTCCAAGAACTGGCTAATGATATTGGCTTATGGCCTTGATTGGATGCTATGAAGGAGTGTACAAGTAGGGTTTGTGTTCAACACCACTGGCTTAAAAGAGCAGTGTTCTTACTCCTGAGATATGGAGCCCTGATTCAGAAGTTGGGGGATATTTTATTTTGCAAACTCAGTATATGAAAAAATGTTGACCAAAGAAAAAAATACATATAATATTGATGTCTGAAGTAGTATTTAAGTCCATATTTTTAGGGAAGATTGCAACATTTTCTTTGATTGATATAAAGCAGAAATAATGGAAGGTTGATTATTCTTCAAAGTGGTTTGTGAAACAGATTTGCAGTGAATATCTTAAGTATTTCTCTTCACAAGCAACAAGGAAGAGACATTGTAGAACAAAGAAGAAAAGGAAGAACACTGTCAGAAGTGGGATTTGAACCCACGCCTCCAGAGGAGACTGCGACCTGAACGCAGCGCCTTAGACCGCTCGGCCATCCTGACACATAAAAAACTACGTTTCATAAAAATTGGATAAAACTAATTAACCAAAATTACTTTTTCAAAGGTGCAATGTCCATGCTGCTGTTGAAACTATTGATTCAAATATTAGTAATACATTGCTTTTTCAATTATTTTTCAAAGATGCTTAAAGTTGCATAAATCAAAAAGATATTGTAAAAATAACATTAACACGGAATTACCTATAGTTTAGGATTTTCAAAATATTTGAGAAAATGCTTGATACAAATAACATCTTCACATGCTCTACAATTAATGCCTGAATTTTGGATTGATTGATTGAGAGCTGCATTGAAAGAAAATCATTACTCCAAATGTGGCAGTTTCCAAAATACATTGAAAAGGGGATGTGCAGTATCTATTTTTCTAATTCATAGAATGCCAAGGAAAAATGCGGTAATTATTTTTTTTGCTCTATTCAGGATTGGATTCCAAGTGTCTAGAATTTGTTGTCTTGTGGATTTTCACTCACCATAGAAAAGACATTTATGAACTTTCCAAGAACTGGCTAATGATATTGGCTTATGGGCTTGATTGGATGCTATGAAGGAGTGTACAAGTAGGGTTTGTGTTCAACACCACTGGCTTAAAAGAGCAGTGTTCTTACTCCTGAGATATGGAGCCCTGATTCAGAAGTTGGGGGATATTTTATTTTGCAAACTCAGTATATGAAAAAATGTTGACCAAAGAAAAAAATACATATAATATTGATGTCTGAAGTAGTATTTAAGTCCATATTTTTAGGGAAGATTGCAACATTTTCTTTGATTGATATAAAGCAGAAATAATGGAAGGTTGATTATTCTTCAAAGTGGTTTGTGAAACAGATTTGCAGTGAATATCTTAAGTATTTCTCTTCACAAGCAACAAGGAAGAGACATTGTAGAACAAAGAAGAAAAGGAAGAACACTGTCAGAAGTGGGATTTGAACCCACGCCTCCAGAGGAGACTGCGACCTGAACGCAGCGCCTTAGACCGCTCGGCCATCCTGACACATAAAACACTAAGTTTCATAAAAATTGGATAAGACTAATTAACCAAAACTACTTTTTCAAAGGTGCAATGTCCATGCTGCTGTTGAAACTATTGATTCAAATATTAGTAATAAATTGCTTTTTCAATTATTTTTCAAAGATGCTTAAGGTTGGATAAATCAAAAAGATATTGTAAAAATAACATTAACACGGAATTACCTATAGTTTAGGATTTTCCAAATATTTGAGAAAATGCTTGACACAAATAACATCTTCACATGCTCTACAATTAATGCCTGAATTTTGGATTGATTGATTGAGAGCTGCATTGAAAGAAAATCATTACTCCAAATGTGGCATTTTCCAAAATACATTGAAAAGGGGATGTGCAGTATCTATTTTTCTAATTCATAGAATGCCAAGGAAAAATGCAGTAATTATTTTTTTTGCTCTATTCAGGATTGGATTCCAAGTGTCTAGAATTTGTTGTCTTGTGGATTTTCACTCACCATAGAAAAGACATTTATGAACTTTCCAAGAACTGGCTAATGATATTGGCTTATGGCCTTGATTGGATGCTATGAAGGAGTGTACAAGTAGGGTTTGTGTTCAACACCACTGGCTTAAAAGAGCAGTGTTCTTACTCCTGAGATATGGAGCCCTGATTCAGAAGTTGGGGGATATTTTATTTTGCAAACTCAGTATATGAAAAAATGTTGACCAAAGAAAAAAATACATATAATATTGATGTCTGAAGTAGTATTTAAGTCCATATTTTTAGGGAAGATTGCAACATTTTCTTTGATTGATATAAAGCAGAAATAATGGAAGGTTGATTATTCTTCAAAGTGGTTTGTGAAACAGATTTGCAGTGAATATCTTAAGTATTTCTCTTCACAAGCAACAAGGAAGAGACATTGTAGAACAAAGAAGAAAAGGAAGAACACTGTCAGAAGTGGGATTTGAACCCACGCCTCCAGAGGAGACTGCGACCTGAACGCAGCGCCTTAGACCGCTCGGCCATCCTGACACATAAAATACTAAGTTTCATAAAAATTGGATAAAACTAATTAACCAAAACTACTTTTTCAAAGGTGCAATGTCCATGCTGCTGTTGAAACTATTGATTCAAATATTAGTAATAAATTGCTTTTTCAATTATTTTTCAAAGATGCTTAAGGTTGGATAAATCAAAAAGATATTGTAAAAATAACATTAACACGGAATTACCTATAGTTTAGGATTTTCCAAATATTTGAGAAAATGCTTGACACAAATAACATCTTCACATGCTCTACAATTAATGCCTGAATTTTGGATTGATTGATTGAGAGCTGCATTGAAAGAAAACCATTACTTCAAATGTGGCAGTTTCCAAAATACATTGAAAAGGGGATGTGCAGTATCTATTTTTCTAATTCATAGAATGCCAAGGAAAAATGCGGTAATTATTTTTTTTGCTCTATTCAGGATTGGATTCCAAGTGTCTAGAATTTGTTGTCTTGTGGATTTTCACTCACCATAGAAAAGACATTTATGAACTTTCCAAGAACTGGCTAATGATATTGGCTTATGGCCTTGATTGGATGCTATGAAGGAGTGTACAAGTAGGGTTTGTGTTCATGACCACTGGCTTAAAAGAGCAGTGTTCTTACTCCTGAGATATGGAGCCCTGATTCAGAAGTTGGGGGATATTTTATTTTGCAAACTCAGTATATGAAAAAATGTTGACAAAAGAAAAAAATACATATAATATTGATGTCTGAAGTAGTATTTAAGTCCATATTTTTAGGAAAGATTGCAACATTTTCTTTGATTGATATAAAGCAGAAATAATGGAAGGTTGATTATTCTTCAAAGTGGTTTGTGAAACAGATTTGCAGTGAATATCTTAAGTATTTCTCTTCACAAGCAACAAGGAAGAGACATTGTAGAACAAAGAAGAAAAGGAAGAACACTGTCAGAAGTGGGATTTGAACCCACGCCTCCAGAGGAGACTGCAACCTGAACGCAGCGCCTTAGACCGCTCGGCCATCCTGACACATAAAAAACTACGTTTCATAAAAATTGGATAAAACTAATTAACCAAAATTACTTTTTCAAAGGTGCAATGTCCATGCTGCTGTTGAAACTATTGATTCAAATATTAGTAATACATTGCTTTTTCAATTATTTTTCAAAGATGCTTAAAGTTGGATAAATCAAAAAGATATTGTAAAAATAACATTAACATGGAATTACCTATAGTTTAGGATTTTCCAAATATTTGAGAAAATGCTTGATACAAATAACATCTTCACATGCTCTACAATTAATGCCTGAATTTTGGATTGATTGATTGAGAGCTGCATTGAAAGAAAATCATTACTCCAAATGTGGCAGTTTCCAAAATACATTGAAAAGGGGATGTGCAGTATCTATTTTTCTAATTCATAGAATGCCAAGGAAAAATGCAGTAATTATTTTTTTTGCTCTATTCAGGATTGGATTCCAAGTGTCTAGAATTTGTTGTCTTGTGGATTTTCACTCACCATAGAAAAGACATTTATGAACTTTCCAAGAACTGGCTAATGATATTGGCTTATGGCCTTGATTGGATGCTATGAAGGAGTGTACAAGTAGGGTTTGTGTTCAACACCACTGGCTTAAAAGAGCAGTGTTCTTACTCCTGAGATATGGAGCCCTGATTCAGAAGTTGGGGGATATTTTATTTTGCAAACTCAGTATATGAAAAAATGTTGACCAAAGAAAAAAATACATATAATATTGATGTCTGAAGTAGTATTTAAGTCCATATTTTTAGGGAAGATTGCAACATTTTCTTTGATTGATATAAAGCAGAAATAATGGAAGGTTGATTATTCTTCAAAGTGGTTTGTGAAACAGATTTGCAGTGAATATCTTAAGTATTTCTCTTCACAAGCAACAAGGAAGAGACATTGTAGAACAAAGAAGAAAAGGAAGAACACTGTCAGAAGTGGGATTTGAACCCACGCCTCCAGAGGAGACTGCGACCTGAACGCAGCGCCTTAGGCCGCTCGGCCATCCTGACACATAAAAAACTAAGTTTCATAAAAATTGGATAAAACTAATTAACCAAAATTACTTTTTCAAAGGTGCAATGTCCATGCTGCTGTTGAAACTATTGATTCAAATATTAGTAATAAATTGCTTTTTCAATTATTTTTCAAAGATGCTTAAGTTGGATAAATCAAAAAGATATTGTAAAAATAACATTAACACGGAATTACCTATAGTTTAGGATTTTCCAAATATTTGAGAAAATGCTTGATACAAATAACATCTTCACATGCTCTACAATTAATGCCTGAATTTTGGATTGATTGATTGAGAGCTGCATTGAAAGAAAATCATTACTCCAAATGTGGCAGTTTCCAAAATACATTGAAAAGGGGATGTGCAGTATCTATTTTTCTAATTCATAGAATGCCAAGGAAAAATGCGGTAATTATTTTTTTTGCTCTATTCAGGATTGGATTCCAAGTGTCTAGAATTTGTTGTCTTGTGGATTTTCACTCACCATAGAAAAGACATTTATGAACTTTCCAAGAACTGGCTAATGATATTGGCTTATGGCCTTGATTGGATGCTATGAAGGAGTGTACAAGTAGGGTTTGTGTTCAACACCACTGGCTTAAAAGAGCAGTGTTCTTACTCCTGAGATATGGAGCCCTGATTCAGAAGTTGGGGGATATTTTATTTTGCAAACTCAGTATATGAAAAAATGTTGACCAAAGAAAAAAATACATATAATATTGATGTCTGAAGTAGTATTTAAGTCCATATTTTTAGGGAAGATTGCAACATTTTCTTTGATTGATATAAAGCAGAAATAATGGAAGGTTGATTATTCTTCAAAGTGGTTTGTGAAACAGATTTGCAGTGAATATCTTAAGTATTTCTCTTCACAAGCAACAAGGAAGAGACATTGTAGAACAAAGAAGAAAAGGAAGAACACTGTCAGAAGTGGGATTTGAACCCACGCCTCCAGAGGAGACTGCGACCTGAACGCAGCGCCTTAGACCGCTCGGCCATCCTGACACATAAAAAACTACGTTTCATAAAAATTGGATAAAACTAATTAACCAAAATTACTTTTTCAAAGGTGCAATGTCCATGCTGCTGTTGAAACTATTGATTCAAATATTAGTAATACATTGCTTTTTCAATTATTTTTCAAAGATGCTTAAAGTTGCATAAATCAAAAAGATATTGTAAAAATAACATTAACACGGAATTACCTATAGTTTAGGATTTTCAAAATATTTGAGAAAATGCTTGATACAAATAACATCTTCACATGCTCTACAATTAATGCCTGAATTTTGGATTGATTGATTGAGAGCTGCATTGAAAGAAAATCATTACTCCAAATGTGGCAGTTTCCAAAATACATTGAAAAGGGGATGTGCAGTATCTATTTTTCTAATTCATAGAATGCCAAGGAAAAATGCGGTAATTATTTTTTTTGCTCTATTCAGGATTGGATTCCAAGTGTCTAGAATTTGTTGTCTTGTGGATTTTCACTCACCATAGAAAAGACATTTATGAACTTTCCAAGAACTGGCTAATGATATTGGCTTATGGGCTTGATTGGATGCTATGAAGGAGTGTACAAGTAGGGTTTGTGTTCAACACCACTGGCTTAAAAGAGCAGTGTTCTTACTCCTGAGATATGGAGCCCTGATTCAGAAGTTGGGGGATATTTTATTTTGCAAACTCAGTATATGAAAAAATGTTGACCAAAGAAAAAAATACATATAATATTGATGTCTGAAGTAGTATTTAAGTCCATATTTTTAGGGAAGATTGCAACATTTTCTTTGATTGATATAAAGCAGAAATAATGGAAGGTTGATTATTCTTCAAAGTGGTTTGTGAAACAGATTTGCAGTGAATATCTTAAGTATTTCTCTTCACAAGCAACAAGGAAGAGACATTGTAGAACAAAGAAGAAAAGGAAGAACACTGTCAGAAGTGGGATTTGAACCCATGCCTCCAGAGGAGACTGCGACCTGAACACAGCGCCTTAGGCCGCTCGGCCATCCTGACACATAAAAAACTAAGTTTCATAAAAATTGGATAAAACTAATTAACCAAAATTACTTTTTCAAAGGTGCAATGTCCATGCTGCTGTTGAAACTATTGATTCAAATATTAGTAATAAATTGCTTTTTCAATTATTTTTCAAAGATGCTTAAGGTTGGATAAATCAAAAAGATATTGTAAAAATAACATTAACACGGAATTACCTATAGTTTAGGATTTTCCAAATATTTGAGAAAATGCTTGATACAAATAACATCTTCACATGCTCTACAATTAATGCCTGAATTTTGGATTGATTGATTGAGAGCTGCATTGAAAGAAAATCATTACTCCAAATGTGGCAGTTTCCAAAATACATTGAAAAGGGGATGTGCAGTATCTATTTTTCTAATTCATAGAATGCCAAGTAAAAATGCGGTAATTATTTTTTTTGCTCTATTCAGGATTGGATTCCAAGTGTCTAGAATTTGTTGTCTTGTGGATTTTCACTCACCATAGAAAAGACATTTATGAACTTTCCAAGAACTGGCTAATGATATTGGCTTATGGGCTTGATTGGATGCTATGAAGGAGTGTACAAGTAGGGTTTGTGTTCAACACCACTGGCTTAAAAGAGCAGTGTTCTTACTCCTGAGATATGGAGCCCTGATTCAGAAGTTGGGGGATATTTTATTTTGCAAACTCAGTATATGAAAAAATGTTGACCAAAGAAAAAAATACATATAATATTGATGTCTGAAGTAGTATTTAAGTCCATATTTTTAGGGAAGATTGCAACATTTTCTTTGATTGATATAAAGCAGAAATAATGGAAGGTTGATTATTCTTCAAAGTGGTTTGTGAAACAGATTTGCAGTGAATATCTTAAGTATTTCTCTTCACAAGCAACAAGGAAGAGACATTGTAGAACAAAGAAGAAAAGGAAGAACACTGTCAGAAGTGGGATTTGAACCCACGCCTCCAGAGGAGACTGCTACCTGAACGCAGCGCCTTAGACCGCTCGGCCATCCTGACACATAAAAAACTACGTTTCATAAAAATTGGATAAAACTAATTAACCAAAATTACTTTTTCAAAGGTGCAATGTCCATGCTGCTGTTGAAACTATTGATTCAAATATTAGTAATACATTGCTTTTTCAATTATTTTTCAAAGATGCTTAAAGTTGGATAAATCAAAAAGATATTGTAAAAATAACATTAACATGGAATTACCTATAGTTTAGGATTTTCCAAATATTTGAGAAAATGCTTGATACAAATAACATCTTCACATGCTCTACAATTAATGCCTGAATTTTGGATTGATTGATTGAGAGCTGCATTGAAAGAAAATCATTACTCCAAATGTGGCAGTTTCCAAAATACATTGAAAAGGGGATGTGCAGTATCTATTTTTCTAATTCATAGAATGCCAAGGAAAAATGCAGTAATTATTTTTTTTGCTCTATTCAGGATTGGATTCCAAGTGTCTAGAATTTGTTGTCTTGTGGATTTTCACTCACCATAGAAAAGACATTTATGAACTTTCCAAGAACTGGCTAATGATATTGGCTTATGGCCTTGATTGGATGCTATGAAGGAGTGTACAAGTAGGGTTTGTGTTCAACACCACTGGCTTAAAAGAGCAGTGTTCTTACTCCTGAGATATGGAGCCCTGATTCAGAAGTTGGGGGATATTTTATTTTGCAAACTCAGTATATGAAAAAATGTTGACCAAAGAAAAAAATACATATAATATTGATGTCTGAAGTAGTATTTAAGTCCATATTTTTAGGGAAGATTGCAACATTTTCTTTGATTGATATAAAGCAGAAATAATGGAAGGTTGATTATTCTTCAAAGTGGTTTGTGAAACAGATTTGCAGTGAATATCTTAAGTATTTCTCTTCACAAGCAACAAGGAAGAGACATTGTAGAACAAAGAAGAAAAGGAAGAACACTGTCAGAAGTGGGATTTGAACCCACGCCTCCAGAGGAGACTGCGACCTGAACGCAGCGCCTTAGGCCGCTCGGCCATCCTGACACATAAAAAACTAAGTTTCATAAAAATTGGATAAAACTAATTAACCAAAATTACTTTTTCAAAGGTGCAATGTCCATGCTGCTGTTGAAACTATTGATTCAAATATTAGTAATAAATTGCTTTTTCAATTATTTTTCAAAGATGCTTAAGTTGGATAAATCAAAAAGATATTGTAAAAATAACATTAACACGGAATTACCTATAGTTTAGGATTTTCCAAATATTTGAGAAAATGCTTGATACAAATAACATCTTCACATGCTCTACAATTAATGCCTGAATTTTGGATTGATTGATTGAGAGCTGCATTGAAAGAAAATCATGACTCCAAATGTGGCAGTTTCCAAAATACATTGAAAAGGGGATGTGCAGTATCTATTTTTCTAATTCATAGAATGCCAAGGAAAAATGCGGTAATTATTTTTTTTGCTCTATTCAGGATTGGATTCCAAGTGTCTAGAATTTGTTGTCTTGTGGATTTTCACTCACCATAGAAAAGACATTTATGAACTTTCCAAGAACTGGCTAATGATATTGGCTTATGGCCTTGATTGGATGCTATGAAGGAGTGTACAAGTAGGGTTTGTGTTCAACACCACTGGCTTAAAAGAGCAGTGTTCTTACTCCTGAGATATGGAGCCCTGATTCAGAAGTTGGGGGATATTTTATTTTGCAAACTCAGTATATGAAAAAATGTTGACCAAAGAAAAAAATACATATAATATTGATGTCTGAAGTAGTATTTAAGTCCATATTTTTAGGGAAGATTGCAACATTTTCTTTGATTGATATAAAGCAGAAATAATGGAAGGTTGATTATTCTTCAAAGTGGTTTGTGAAACAGATTTGCAGTGAATATCTTAAGTATTTCTCTTCACAAGCAACAAGGAAGAGACATTGTAGAACAAAGAAGAAAAGGAAGAACACTGTCAGAAGTGGGATTTGAACCCACGCCTCCAGAGGAGACTGCGACCTGAACGCAGCGCCTTAGACCGCTCGGCCATCCTGACACATAAAAAACTACGTTTCATAAAAATTGGATAAAACTAATTAACCAAAATTACTTTTTCAAAGGTGCAATGTCCATGCTGCTGTTGAAACTATTGATTCAAATATTAGTAATACATTGCTTTTTCAATTATTTTTCAAAGATGCTTAAAGTTGCATAAATCAAAAAGATATTGTAAAAATAACATTAACACGGAATTACCTATAGTTTAGGATTTTCAAAATATTTGAGAAAATGCTTGATACAAATAACATCTTCACATGCTCTACAATTAATGCCTGAATTTTGGATTGATTGATTGAGAGCTGCATTGAAAGAAAATCATTACTCCAAATGTGGCAGTTTCCAAAATACATTGAAAAGGGGATGTGCAGTATCTATTTTTCTAATTCATAGAATGCCAAGGAAAAATGCGGTAATTATTTTTTTTGCTCTATTCAGGATTGGATTCCAAGTGTCTAGAATTTGTTGTCTTGTGGATTTTCACTCACCATAGAAAAGACATTTATGAACTTTCCAAGAACTGGCTAATGATATTGGCTTATGGGCTTGATTGGATGCTATGAAGGAGTGTACAAGTAGGGTTTGTGTTCAACACCACTGGCTTAAAAGAGCAGTGTTCTTACTCCTGAGATATGGAGCCCTGATTCAGAAGTTGGGGGATATTTTATTTTGCAAACTCAGTATATGAAAAAATGTTGACCAAAGAAAAAAATACATATAATATTGATGTCTGAAGTAGTATTTAAGTCCATATTTTTAGGGAAGATTGCAACATTTTCTTTGATTGATATAAAGCAGAAATAATGGAAGGTTGATTATTCTTCAAAGTGGTTTGTGAAACAGATTTGCAGTGAATATCTTAAGTATTTCTCTTCACAAGCAACAAGGAAGAGACATTGTAGAACAAAGAAGAAAAGGAAGAACACTGTCAGAAGTGGGATTTGAACCCACGCCTCCAGAGGAGACTGCGACCTGAACACAGCGCCTTAGGCCGCTCGGCCATCCTGACACATAAAAAACTAAGTTTCATAAAAATTGGATAAAACTAATTAACCAAAATTACTTTTTCAAAGGTGCAATGTCCATGCTGCTGTTGAAACTATTGATTCAAATATTAGTAATAAATTGCTTTTTCAATTATTTTTCAAAGATGCTTAAGGTTGGATAAATCAAAAAGATATTGTAAAAATAACATTAACACGGAATTACCTATAGTTTAGGATTTTCCAAATATTTGAGAAAATGCTTGATACAAATAACATCTTCACATGCTCTACAATTAATGCCTGAATTTTGGATTGATTGATTGAGAGCTGCATTGAAAGAAAATCATTACTCCAAATGTGGCAGTTTCCAAAATACATTGAAAAGGGGATGTGCAGTATCTATTTTTCTAATTCATAGAATGCCAAGTAAAAATGCGGTAATTATTTTTTTTGCTCTATTCAGGATTGGATTCCAAGTGTCTAGAATTTGTTGTCTTGTGGATTTTCACTCACCATAGAAAAGACATTTATGAACTTTCCAAGAACTGGCTAATGATATTGGCTTATGGGCTTGATTGGATGCTATGAAGGAGTGTACAAGTAGGGTTTGTGTTCAACACCACTGGCTTAAAAGAGCAGTGTTCTTACTCCTGAGATATGGAGCCCTGATTCAGAAGTTGGGGGATATTTTATTTTGCAAACTCAGTATATGAAAAAATGTTGACCAAAGAAAAAAATACATATAATATTGATGTCTGAAGTAGTATTTAAGTCCATATTTTTAGGGAAGATTGCAACATTTTCTTTGATTGATATAAAGCAGAAATAATGGAAGGTTGATTATTCTTCAAAGTGGTTTGTGAAACAGATTTGCAGTGAATATCTTAAGTATTTCTCTTCACAAGCAACAAGGAAGAGACATTGTAGAACAAAGAAGAAAAGGAAGAACACTGTCAGAAGTGGGATTTGAACCCACACCTCCAGAGGAGACTGCGACCTGAACACAGCGCCTTAGGCCGCTCGGCCATCCTGACTCATAAAAAACTAAGTTTCATAAAAATTGGATAAAACTAATTAACCAAAATTACTTTTTCAAAGGTGCAATGTCCATGCTGCTGTTGAAACTATTGATTCAAATATTAGTAATAAATTGCTTTTTCAATTATTTTTCAAAGATGCTTAAGGTTGGATAAATCAAAAAGATATTGTAAAAATAACATTAACACGGAATTACCTATAGTTTAGGATTTTCCAAATATTTGAGAAAATGCTTGATACAAATAACATCTTCACATGCTCTACAATTAATGCCTGAATTTTGGATTGATTGATTGAGAGCTGCATTGAAAGAAAATCATTACTCCAAATGTGGCAGTTTCCAAAATACATTGAAAAGGGGATGTGCAGTATCTATTTTTCTAATTCATAGAATGCCAAGGAAAAATGCGGTAATTATTTTTTTTGCTCTATTCAGGATTGGATTCCAAATGTCTAGAATTTGTTGTCTTGTGGATTTTTACTCACCATAGAAAAGACATTTATGAACTTTCCAAGAACTGGCTAATGATATTGGCTTATGGCCTTGATTGGATGCTATGAAGGAGTGTACAAGTAGGGTTTGTGTTCAACACCACTGGCTTAAAAGAGCAGTGTTCTTACTCCTGAGATATGGAGCCCTGATTCAGAAGTTGGGGGATATTTTATTTTGCAAACTCAGTATATGAAAAAATGTTGACCAAAGAAAAAAATACATATAATATTGATGTCTGAAGTAGTATTTAAGTCCATATTTTTAGGGAAGATTGCAACATTTTCTTTGATTGATATAAAGCAGAAATAATGGAAGGTTGATTATTCTTCAAAGTGGTTTGTGAAACAGATTTGCAGTGAATATCTTAAGTATTTCTCTTCACAAGCAACAAGGAAGAGACATTGTAGAACAAAGAAGAAAAGGAAGAACACTGTCAGAAGTGGGATTTGAACCCACGCCTCCAGAGGAGACTGCGACCTGAACACAGCGCCTTAGGCCGCTCGGCCATCCTGACACATAAAAAACTAAGTTTCATAAAAATTGGATAAAACTAATTAACCAAAATTACTTTTTCAAAGGTGCAATGTCCATGCTGCTGTTGAAACTATTGATTCAAATATTAGTAATAAATTGCTTTTTCAATTATTTTTCAAAGATGCTTAAGGTTGGATAAATCAAAAAGATATTGTAAAAATAACATTAACACGGAATTACCTATAGTTTAGGATTTTCCAAATATTTGAGAAAATGCTTGACACAAATAACATCTTCACATGCTCTACAATTAATGCCTGAATTTTGGATTGATTGATTGAGAGCTGCATTGAAAGAAAATCATTACTACAAATGTGGCAGTTTCCAAAATACATTGAAAAGGGGATGTGCAGTATCTCTTTTTCTAATTCATAGAATGCCAAGGAAAAATGCGGTAATTATTTTTTTTGCTCTATTCAGGATTGGATTCCAAGTGTCTAGAATTTGTTGTCTTGTGGATTTTCACTCACCATAGAAAAGACATTTATGAACTTTCCAAGAACTGGCTAATGATATTGGCTTATGGCCTTGATTGGATGCTATGAAGGAGTGTACAAGTAGGGTTTGTGTTCATGACCACTGGCTTAAAAGAGCAGTGTTCTTACTCCTGAGATATGGAGCCCTGATTCAGAAGTTGGGGGATATTTTATTTTGCAAATTCAGTATATGAAAAAATGTTGACAAAAGAAAAAAATACATATAATATTGATGTCTGAAGTAGTATTTAAGTCCATATTTTTAGGAAAGATTGCAACATTTTCTTTGATTGATATAAAGCAGAAATAATGGAAGGTTGATTATTCTTCAAAGTGGTTTGTGAAACAGATTTGCAGTGAATATCTTAAGTATTTCTCTTCACAAGCAACAAGGAAGAGACATTGTAGAACAAAGAAGAAAAGGAAGAACACTGTCAGAAGTGGGATTTGAACCCACGCCTCCAGAGGAGACTGCGACCTGAACGCAGCGCCTTAGACCGCTCGGCCATCCTGACACATAAAAAACTACGTTTCATAAAAATTGGATAAAACTAATTAACCAAAATTACTTTTTCAAAGGTGCAATGTCCATGCTGCTGTTGAAACTATTGATTCAAATATTAGTAATACATTGCTTTTTCAATTATTTTTCAAAGATGCTTAAAGTTGCATAAATCAAAAAGATATTGTAAAAATAACATTAACACGGAATTACCTATAGTTTAGGATTTTCCAAATATTTGAGAAAATGCTTGATACAAATAACATCTTCACATGCTCTACAATTAATGCCTGAATTTTGGATTGATTGATTGAGAGCTGCATTGAAAGAAAATCATTACTCCAAATGTGGCAGTTTCCAAAATACATTGAAAAGGGGATGTGCAGTATCTATTTTTCTAATTCATAGAATGCCAAGGAAAAATGCGGTAATTATTTTTTTTGCTCTATTCAGGATTGGATTCCAAGTGTCTAGAATTTGTTGTCTTGTGGATTTTCACTCACCATAGAAAAGACATTTATGAACTTTCCAAGAACTGGCTAATGATATTGGCTTATGGGCTTGATTGGATGCTATGAAGGAGTGTACAAGTAGGGTTTGTGTTCAACACCACTGGCTTAAAAG
Source organism: Taudactylus pleione (assembly GCA_031769625.1). Taxonomy (NCBI): domain Eukaryota; kingdom Metazoa; phylum Chordata; class Amphibia; order Anura; family Myobatrachidae; genus Taudactylus; species Taudactylus pleione. Next base: position 578,213 of record JAUIMM010000176.1, read on the forward strand.
AGCAGTGTTCTTACTCCTGAGATATGGAGCCCTGATTCAGAAGTTGGGGGATATTTTATTTTGCAAACTCAGTATATGAAAAAATGTTGACCAAAGAAAAAAATACATATAATATTGATGTCTGAAGTAGTATTTAAGTCCATATTTTTAGGGAAGATTGCAACATTTTCTTTGATTGATATAAAGCAGAAATAATGGAAGGTTGATTATTCTTCAAAGTGGTTTGTGAAACAGATTTGCAGTGAATATCTTAAGTATTTCTCTTCACAAGCAACAAGGAAGAGACATTGTAGAACAAAGAAGAAAAGGAAGAACACTGTCAGAAGTGGGATTTGAACCCACGCCTCCAGAGGAGACTGCGACCTGAACACAGCGCCTTAGGCCGCTCGGCCATCCTGACACATAAAAAACTAAGTTTCATAAAAATTGGATAAAACTAATTAACCAAAATTACTTTTTCAAAGGTGCAATGTCCATGCTGCTGTTGAAACTATTGATTCAAATATTAGTAATAAATTGCTTTTTCAATTATTTTTCAAAGATGCTTAAGGTTGGATAAATCAAAAAGATATTGTAAAAATAACATTAACACGGAATTACCTATAGTTTAGGATTTTCCAAATATTTGAGAAAATGCTTGATACAAATAACATCTTCACATGCTCTACAATTAATGCCTGAATTTTGGATTGATTGATTGAGAGCTGCATTGAAAGAAAATCATTACTCCAAATGTGGCAGTTTCCAAAATACATTGAAAAGGGGATGTGCAGTATCTATTTTTCTAATTCATAGAATGCCAAGGAAAAATGCGGTAATTATTTTTTTTGCTCTATTCAGGATTGGATTCCAAGTGTCTAGAATTTGTTGTCTTGTGGATTTTCACTCACCATAGAAAAGACATTTATGAACTTTCCAAGAACTGGCTAATGATATTGGCTTATGGCCTTGATTGGATGCTATGAAGGAGTGTACAAGTAGGGTTTGTGTTCAACACCACTGGCTTAAAAGAGCAGTGTTCTTACTCCTGAGATATGGAGCCCTGATTCAGAAGTTGGGGGATATTTTATTTTGCAAACTCAGTATATGAAAAAATGTTGACCAAAGAAAAAAATACATATAATATTGATGTCTGAAGTAGTATTTAAGTCCATATTTTTAGGGAAGATTGCAACATTTTCTTTGATTGATATAAAGCAGAAATAATGGAAGGTTGATTATTCTTCAAAGTGGTTTGTGAAACAGATTTGCAGTGAATATCTTAAGTATTTCTCTTCACAAGCAACAAGGAAGAGACATTGTAGAACAAAGAAGAAAAGGAAGAACACTGTCAGAAGTGGGATTTGAACTCCCAGAGGAGACTGCGACCTGAACGCAGCGCCTTAGACCGCTCGGCCATCCTGACACATAAAACACTAACTTTCATAAAAATTGGATAAGACTAATTAACCAAAACTACTTTTTCAAAGGTGCAATGTCCATGCTGCTGTTGAAACTATTGATTCAAATATTAGTAATAAATTGCTTTTTCAATTATTTTTCAAAGATGCTTAAGGTTGGATAAATCAAAAAGATATTGTAAAAATAACATTAACACGGAATTACCTATAGTTTAGGATTTTCCAAATATTTGAGAAAATGCTTGACACAAATAACATCTTCACATGCTCTACAATTAATGCCTGAATTTTGGATTGATTGATTGAGAGCTGCATTGAAAGAAAATCATTACTACAAATGTGGCAGTTTCCAAAATACATTGAAAAGGGGATGTGCAGTATCTATTTTTCTAATTCATAGAATGCCAAGGAAAAATGCGGTAATTATTTTTTTTGCTCTATTCAGGATTGGATTCCAAGTGTCTAGAATTTGTTGTCTTGTGGATTTTCACTCACCATAGAAAAGACATTTATGAACTTTCCAAGAACTGGCTAATGATATTGGCTTATGGCCTTGATTGGATGCTATGAAGGAGTGTACAAGTAGGGTTTGTGTTCAACACCACTGGCTTAAAAGAGCAGTGTTCTTACTCCTGAGATATGGAGCCCTGATTCAGAAGTTGGGGGATATTTTATTTTGCAAACTCAGTATATGAAAAAATGTTGACCAAAGAAAAAAATACATATAATATTGATGTCTGAAGTAGTATTTAAGTCCATATTTTTAGGGAAGATTGCAACATTTTCTTTGATTGATATAAAGCAGAAATAATGGAAGGTTGATTATTCTTCAAAGTGGTTTGTGAAACAGATTTGCAGTGAATATCTTAAGTATTTCTCTTCACAAGCAACAAGGAAGAGACATTGTAGAACAAAGAAGAAAAGGAAGAACACTGTCAGAAGTGGGATTTGAACCCACGCCTCCAGAGGAGATTGCGACCTGAACGCAGCGCCTTAGACCGCTCGGCCATCCTGACACGTAAAAAGCTATGTTTCATAAAAATTGGATAAAACTAATTAACCAAAACTACTTTTTCAAAGGTGCAATGTCCATGCTGCTGTTGAAACTATTGATTCAAATATTAGTAATAAATTGCTTTTTCAATTATTTTTCAAAGATGCTTAAGGTTGGATAAATCAAAAAGATATTGTAAAAATAACATTAACACGGAATTACCTATAGTTTAGGATTTTCCAAATATTTGAGAAAATGCTTGATACAAATAACATCTTCACATGCTCTACAATTAATGCCTGAATTTTGGATTGATTGATTGAGAGCTGCATTGAAAGAAAATCATTACTCCAAATGTGGCAGTTTCCAAAATACATTGAAAAGGGGATGTGCAGTATCTATTTTTCTAATTCATAGAATGCCAAGGAAAAATGCGGTAATTATTTTTTTTGCTCTATTCAGGATTGGATTCCAAGTGTCTAGAATTTGTTGTCTTGTGGATTTTCACTCACCATAGAAAAGACATTTATGAACTTTCCAAGAACTGGCTAATGATATTGGCTTATGGCCTTGATTGGATGCTATGAAGGAGTGTACAAGTAGGGTTTGTGTTCAACACCACTGGCTTAAAAGAGCAGTGTTCTTACTCCTGAGATATGGAGCCCTGATTCAGAAGTTGGGGGATATTTTATTTTGCAAACTCAGTATATGAAAAAATGTTGACCAAAGAAAAAAATACATATAATATTGATGTCTGAAGTAGTATTTAAGTCCATATTTTTAGGGAAGATTGCAACATTTTCTTTGATTGATATAAAGCAGAAATAATGGAAGGTTGATTATTCTTCAAAGTGGTTTGTGAAACAGATTTGCAGTGAATATCTTAAGTATTTCTCTTCACAAGCAACAAGGAAGAGACATTGTAGAACAAAGAAGAAAAGGAAGAACACTGTCAGAAGTGGGATTTGAACTCCCAGAGGAGACTGCGACCTGAACGCAGCGCCTTAGACCGCTCGGCCATCCTGACACATAAAACACTAAGTTTCATAAAAATTGGATAAGACTAATTAACCAAAACTACTTTTTCAAAGGTGCAATGTCCATGCTGCTGTTGAAACTATTGATTCAAATATTAGTAATAAATTGCTTTTTCAATTATTTTTCAAAGATGCTTAAGGTTGGATAAATCAAAAAGATATTGTAAAAATAACATTAACACGGAATTACCTATAGTTTAGGATTTTCCAAATATTTGAGAAAATGCTTGACACAAATAACATCTTCACATGCTCTACAATTAATGCCTGAATTTTGGATTGATTGATTGAGAGCTGCATTGAAAGAAAATCATTACTACAAATGTGGCAGTTTCCAAAATACATTGAAAAGGGGATGTGCAGTATCTATTTTTCTAATTCATAGAATGCCAAGGAAAAATGCGGTAATTATTTTTTTTGCTCTATTCAGGATTGGATTCCAAGTGTCTAGAATTTGTTGTCTTGTGGATTTTCACTCACCATAGAAAAGACATTTATGAACTTTCCAAGAACTGGCTAATGATATTGGCTTATGGCCTTGATTGGATGCTATGAAGGAGTGTACAAGTAGGGTTTGTGTTCAACACCACTGGCTTAAAAGAGCAGTGTTCTTACTCCTGAGATATGGAGCCCTGATTCAGAAGTTGGGGGATATTTTATTTTGCAAACTCAGTATATGAAAAAATGTTGACCAAAGAAAAAAATACATATAATATTGATGTCTGAAGTAGTATTTAAGTCCATATTTTTAGGGAAGATTGCAACATTTTCTTTGATTGATATAAAGCAGAAATAATGGAAGGTTGATTATTCTTCAAAGTGGTTTGTGAAACAGATTTGCAGTGAATATCTTAAGTATTTCTCTTCACAAGCAACAAGGAAGAGACATTGTAGAACAAAGAAGAAAAGGAAGAACACTGTCAGAAGTGGGATTTGAACCCACGCCTCCAGAGGAGATTGCGACCTGAACGCAGCGCCTTAGACCGCTCGGCCATCCTGACACGTAAAAAGCTATGTTTCATAAAAATTGGATAAAACTAATTAACCAAAACTACTTTTTCAAAGGTGCAATGTCCATGCTGCTGTTGAAACTATTGATTCAAATATTAGTAATAAATTGCTTTTTCAATTATTTTTCAAAGATGCTTAAAGTTGGATAAATCAAAAAGATATTGTAAAAATAACATTAACACGGAATTACCTATAGTTTAGGATTTTCCAAATATTTGAGAAAATGCTTGATACAAATAACATCTTCACATGCTCTACAATTAATGCCTGAATTTTGGATTGATTGATTGAGAGCTGCATTGAAAGAAAATCATTACTCCAAATGTGGCAGTTTCCAAAATACATTGAAAAGGGGATGTGCAGTATCTATTTTTCTAATTCATAGAATGCCAAGGAAAAATGCGGTAATTATTTTTTTTGCTCTATTCAGGATTGGATTCCAAGTGTCTAGAATTTGTTGTCTTGTGGATTTTCACTCACCATAGAAAAGACATTTATGAACTTTCCAAGAACTGGCTAATGATATTGGCTTATGGCCTTGATTGGATGCTATGAAGGAGTGTACAAGTAGGGTTTGTGTTCAACACCACTGGCTTAAAAGAGCAGTGTTCTTACTCCTGAGATATGGAGCCCTGATTCAGAAGTTGGGGGATATTTTATTTTGCAAACTCAGTATATGAAAAAATGTTGACCAAAGAAAAAAATACATATAATATTGATGTCTGAAGTAGTATTTAAGTCCATATTTTTAGGGAAGATTGCAACATTTTCTTTGATTGATATAAAGCAGAAATAATGGAAGGTTGATTATTCTTCAAAGTGGTTTGTGAAACAGATTTGCAGTGAATATCTTAAGTATTTCTCTTCACAAGCAACAAGGAAGAGACATTGTAGAACAAAGAAGAAAAGGAAGAACACTGTCAGAAGTGGGATTTGAACCCACGCCTCCAGAGGAGATTGCGACCTGAACGCAGCGCCTTAGACCGCTCGGCCATCCTGACACGTAAAAAGCTATGTTTCATAAAAATTGGATAAAACTAATTAACCAAAACTACTTTTTCAAAGGTGCAATGTCCATGCTGCTGTTGAAACTATTGATTCAAATATTAGTAATAAATTGCTTTTTCAATTATTTTTCAAAGATGCTTAAAGTTGGATAAATCAAAAAGATATTGTAAAAATAACATTAACACGGAATTACCTATAGTTTAGGATTTTCCAAATATTTGAGAAAATGCTTGATACAAATAACATCTTCACATGCTCTACAATTAATGCCTGAATTTTGGATTGATTGATTGAGAGCTGCATTGAAAGAAAATCATTACTCCAAATGTGGCAGTTTCCAAAATACATTGAAAAGGGGATGTGCAGTATCTATTTTTCTAATTCATAGAATGCCAAGGAAAAATGCGGTAATTATTTTTTTTGCTCTATTCAGGATTGGATTCCAAGTGTCTAGAATTTGTTGTCTTGTGGATTTTCACTCACCATAGAAAAGACATTTATGAACTTTCCAAGAACTGGCTAATGATATTGGCTTATGGCCTTGATTGGATGCTATGAAGGAGTGTACAAGTAGGGTTTGTGTTCAACACCACTGGCTTAAAAGAGCAGTGTTCTTACTCCTGAGATATGGAGCCCTGATTCAGAAGTTGGGGGATATTTTATTTTGCAAACTCAGTATATGAAAAAATGTTGACCAAAGAAAAAAATACATATAATATTGATGTCTGAAGTAGTATTTAAGTCCATATTTTTAGGGAAGATTGCAACATTTTCTTTGATTGATATAAAGCAGAAATAATGGAAGGTTGATTATTCTTCAAAGTGGTTTGTGAAACAGATTTGCAGTGAATATCTTAAGTATTTCTCTTCACAAGCAACAAGGAAGAGACATTGTAGAACAAAGAAGAAAAGGAAGAACACTGTCAGAAGTGGGATTTGAACTCCCAGAGGAGACTGCGACCTGAACGCAGCGCCTTAGACCGCTCGGCCATCCTGACACATAAAACACTAACTTTCATAAAAATTGGATAAGACTAATTAACCAAAACTACTTTTTCAAAGGTGCAATGTCCATGCTGCTGTTGAAACTATTGATTCAAATATTAGTAATAAATTGCTTTTTCAATTATTTTTCAAAGATGCTTAAAGTTGGATAAATCAAAAAGATATTGTAAAAATAACATTAACACGGAATTACCTATAGTTTAGGATTTTCCAAATATTTGAGAAAATGCTTGATACAAATAACATCTTCACATGCTCTACAATTAATGCCTGAATTTTGGATTGATTGATTGAGAGCTGCATTGAAAGAAAATCATTACTCCAAATGTGGCAGTTTCCAAAATACATTGAAAAGGGGATGTGCAGTATCTATTTTTCTAATTCATAGAATGCCAAGGAAAAATGCGGTAATTATTTTTTTTGCTCTATTCAGGATTGGATTCCAAGTGTCTAGAATTTGTTGTCTTGTGGATTTTCACTCACCATAGAAAAGACATTTATGAACTTTCCAAGAACTGGCTAATGATATTGGCTTATGGCCTTGATTGGATGCTATGAAGGAGTGTACAAGTAGGGTTTGTGTTCAACACCACTGGCTTAAAAGAGCAGTGTTCTTACTCCTGAGATATGGAGCCCTGATTCAGAAGTTGGGGGATATTTTATTTTGCAAACTCAGTATATGAAAAAATGTTGACCAAAGAAAAAAATACATATAATATTGATGTCTGAAGTAGTATTTAAGTCCATATTTTTAGGGAAGATTGCAACATTTTCTTTGATTGATATAAAGCAGAAATAATGGAAGGTTGATTATTCTTCAAAGTGGTTTGTGAAACAGATTTGCAGTGAATATCTTAAGTATTTCTCTTCACAAGCAACAAGGAAGAGACATTGTAGAACAAAGAAGAAAAGGAAGAACACTGTCAGAAGTGGGATTTGAACCCACGCCTCCAGAGGAGATTGCGACCTGAACGCAGCGCCTTAGACCGCTCGGCCATCCTGACACGTAAAAAGCTATGTTTCATAAAAATTGGATAAAACTAATTAACCAAAACTACTTTTTCAAAGGTGCAATGTCCATGCTGCTGTTGAAACTATTGATTCAAATATTAGTAATAAATTGCTTTTTCAATTATTTTTCAAAGATGCTTAAAGTTGGATAAATCAAAAAGATATTGTAAAAATAACATTAACACGGAATTACCTATAGTTTAGGATTTTCCAAATATTTGAGAAAATGCTTGATACAAATAACATCTTCACATGCTCTACAATTAATGCCTGAATTTTGGATTGATTGATTGAGAGCTGCATTGAAAGAAAATCATTACTCCAAATGTGGCAGTTTCCAAAATACATTGAAAAGGGGATGTGCAGTATCTATTTTTCTAATTCATAGAATGCCAAGGAAAAATGCGGTAATTATTTTTTTTGCTCTATTCAGGATTGGATTCCAAGTGTCTAGAATTTGTTGTCTTGTGGATTTTCACTCACCATAGAAAAGACATTTATGAACTTTCCAAGAACTGGCTAATGATATTGGCTTATGGCCTTGATTGGATGCTATGAAGGAGTGTACAAGTAGGGTTTGTGTTCAACACCACTGGCTTAAAAGAGCAGTGTTCTTACTCCTGAGATATGGAGCCCTGATTCAGAAGTTGGGGGATATTTTATTTTGCAAACTCAGTATATGAAAAAATGTTGACCAAAGAAAAAAATACATATAATATTGATGTCTGAAGTAGTATTTAAGTCCATATTTTTAGGGAAGATTGCAACATTTTCTTTGATTGATATAAAGCAGAAATAATGGAAGGTTGATTATTCTTCAAAGTGGTTTGTGAAACAGATTTGCAGTGAATATCTTAAGTATTTCTCTTCACAAGCAACAAGGAAGAGACATTGTAGAACAAAGAAGAAAAGGAAGAACACTGTCAGAAGTGGGATTTGAACTCCCAGAGGAGACTGCGACCTGAACGCAGCGCCTTAGACCGCTCGGCCATCCTGACACATAAAACACTAACTTTCATAAAAATTGGATAAGACTAATTAACCAAAACTACTTTTTCAAAGGTGCAATGTCCATGCTGCTGTTGAAACTATTGATTCAAATATTAGTAATAAATTGCTTTTTCAATTATTTTTCAAAGATGCTTAAGGTTGGATAAATCAAAAAGATATTGTAAAAATAACATTAACACGGAATTACCTATAGTTTAGGATTTTCCAAATATTTGAGAAAATGCTTGACACAAATAACATCTTCACATGCTCTACAATTAATGCCTGAATTTTGGATTGATTGATTGAGAGCTGCATTGAAAGAAAATCATTACTACAAATGTGGCAGTTTCCAAAATACATTGAAAAGGGGATGTGCAGTATCTATTTTTCTAATTCATAGAATGCCAAGGAAAAATGCGGTAATTATTTTTTTTGCTCTATTCAGGATTTAATTCCAAGTGTCTAGAATTTGTTGTCTTGTGGATTTTCACTCACCATAGAAAAGACATTTATGAACTTTCCAAGAACTGGCTAATGATATTGGCTTATGGCCTTGATTGGATGCTATGAAGGAGTGTACAAGTAGGGTTTGTGTTCAACACCACTGGCTTAAAAGAGCAGTGTTCTTACTCCTGAGATATGGAGCCCTGATTCAGAAGTTGGGGGATATTTTATTTTGCAAACTCAGTATATGAAAAAATGTTGACCAAAGAAAAAAATACATATAATATTGATGTCTGAAGTAGTATTTAAGTCCATATTTTTAGGGAAGATTGCAACATTTTCTTTGATTGATATAAAGCAGAAATAATGGAAGGTTGATTATTCTTCAAAGTGGTTTGTGAAACAGATTTGCAGTGAATATCTTAAGTATTTCTCTTCACAAGCAACAAGGAAGAGACATTGTAGAACAAAGAAGAAAAGGAAGAACACTGTCAGAAGTGGGATTTGAACCCACGCCTCCAGAGGAGATTGCGACCTGAACGCAGCGCCTTAGACCGCTCGGCCATCCTGACACGTAAAAAGCTATGTTTCATAAAAATTGGATAAAACTAATTAACCAAAACTACTTTTTCAAAGGTGCAATGTCCATGCTGCTGTTGAAACTATTGATTCAAATATTAGTAATAAATTGCTTTTTCAATTATTTTTCAAAGATGCTTAAGGTTGGATAAATCAAAAAAATATTGTAAAAATAACATTAACACGGAATTACCTATAGTTTAGGATTTTCCAAATATTTGAGAAAATGCTTGATACAAATAACATCTTCACATGCTCTACAATTAATGCCTGAATTTTGGATTGATTGATTGAGAGCTGCATTGAAAGAAAATCATTACTCCAAATGTGGCAGTTTCCAAAATACATTGAAAAGGGGATGTGCAGTATCTATTTTTCTAATTCATAGAATGCCAAGGAAAAATGCGGTAATTATTTTTTTTGCTCTATTCAGGATTGGATTCCAAGTGTCTAGAATTTGTTGTCTTGTGGATTTTCACTCACCATAGAAAAGACATTTATGAACTTTCCAAGAACTGGCTAATGATATTGGCTTATGGCCTTGATTGGATGCTATGAAGGAGTGTACAAGTAGGGTTTGTGTTCAACACCACTGGCTTAAAAGAGCAGTGTTCTTACTCCTGAGATATGGAGCCCTGATTCAGAAGTTGGGGGATATTTTATTTTGCAAACTCAGTATATGAAAAAATGTTGACCAAAGAAAAAAATACATATAATATTGATGTCTGAAGTAGTATTTAAGTCCATATTTTTAGGGAAGATTGCAACATTTTCTTTGATTGATATAAAGCAGAAATAATGGAAGGTTGATTATTCTTCAAAGTGGTTTGTGAAACAGATTTGCAGTGAATATCTTAAGTATTTCTCTTCACAAGCAACAAGGAAGAGACATTGTAGAACAAAGAAGAAAAGGAAGAACACTGTCAGAAGTGGGATTTGAACTCCCAGAGGAGACTGCGACCTGAACGCAGCGCCTTAGACCGCTCGGCCATCCTGACACATAAAACACTAAGTTTCATAAAAATTGGATAAGACTAATTAACCAAAACTACTTTTTCAAAGGTGCAATGTCCATGCTGCTGTTGAAACTATTGATTCAAATATTAGTAATAAATTGCTTTTTCAATTATTTTTCAAAGATGCTTAAGGTTGGATAAATCAAAAAGATATTGTAAAAATAACATTAACACGGAATTACCTATAGTTTAGGATTTTCCAAATATTTGAGAAAATGCTTGACACAAATAACATCTTCACATGCTCTACAATTAATGCCTGAATTTTGGATTGATTGATTGAGAGCTGCATTGAAAGAAAATCATTACTACAAATGTGGCAGTTTCCAAAATACATTGAAAAGGGGATGTGCAGTATCTATTTTTCTAATTCATAGAATGCCAAGGAAAAATGCGGTAATTATTTTTTTTGCTCTATTCAGGATTGGATTCCAAGTGTCTAGAATTTGTTGTCTTGTGGATTTTCACTCACCATAGAAAAGACATTTATGAACTTTCCAAGAACTGGCTAATGATATTGGCTTATGGCCTTGATTGGATGCTATGAAGGAGTGTACAAGTAGGGTTTGTGTTCAACACCACTGGCTTAAAAGAGCAGTGTTCTTACTCCTGAGATATGGAGCCCTGATTCAGAAGTTGGGGGATATTTTATTTTGCAAACTCAGTATATGAAAAAATGTTGACCAAAGAAAAAAATACATATAATATTGATGTCTGAAGTAGTATTTAAGTCCATATTTTAGGGAAGATTGCAACATTTTCTTTGATTGATATAAAGCAGAAATAATGGAAGGTTGATTATTCTTCAAAGTGGTTTGTGAAACAGATTTGCAGTGAATATCTTAAGTATTTCTCTTCACAAGCAACAAGGAAGAGACATTGTAGAACAAAGAAGAAAAGGAAGAACACTGTCAGAAGTGGGATTTGAACCCACGCCTCCAGAGGAGATTGCGACCTGAACGCAGCGCCTTAGACCGCTCGGCCATCCTGACACGTAAAAAGCTATGTTTCATAAAAATTGGATAAAACTAATTAACCAAAACTACTTTTTCAAAGGTGCAATGTCCATGCTGCTGTTGAAACTATTGATTCAAATATTAGTAATAAATTGCTTTTTCAATTATTTTTCAAAGATGCTTAAAGTTGGATAAATCAAAAAGATATTGTAAAAATAACATTAACACGGAATTACCTATAGTTTAGGATTTTCCAAATATTTGAGAAAATGCTTGATACAAATAACATCTTCACATGCTCTACAATTAATGCCTGAATTTTGGATTGATTGATTGAGAGCTGCATTGAAAGAAAATCATTACTCCAAATGTGGCAGTTTCCAAAATACATTGAAAAGGGGATGTGCAGTATCTATTTTTCTAATTCATAGAATGCCAAGGAAAAATGCGGTAATTATTTTTTTTGCTCTATTCAGGATTGGATTCCAAGTGTCTAGAATTTGTTGTCTTGTGGATTTTCACTCACCATAGAAAAGACATTTATGAACTTTCCAAGAACTGGCTAATGATATTGGCTTATGGCCTTGATTGGATGCTATGAAGGAGTGTACAAGTAGGGTTTGTGTTCAACACCACTGGCTTAAAAGAGCAGTGTTCTTACTCCTGAGATATGGAGCCCTGATTCAGAAGTTGGGGGATATTTTATTTTGCAAACTCAGTATATGAAAAAATGTTGACCAAAGAAAAAAATACATATAATATTGATGTCTGAAGTAGTATTTAAGTCCATATTTTTAGGGAAGATTGCAACATTTTCTTTGATTGATATAAAGCAGAAATAATGGAAGGTTGATTATTCTTCAAAGTGGTTTGTGAAACAGATTTGCAGTGAATATCTTAAGTATTTCTCTTCACAAGCAACAAGGAAGAGACAATGTAGAACAAAGAAGAAAAGGAAGAACACTGTCAGAAGTGGGATTTGAACCCACGCCTCCAGAGGAGACTGCGACCTGAACGCAGCGCCTTAGACAGCTCGGCCATCCTGACACATAAAACACTAAGTTTCATAAAAATTGGATAAGACTAATTAACCAAAACTACTTTTTCAAAGGTGCAATGTCCATGCTGCTGTTGAAACTATTGATTCAAATATTAGTAATAAATTGCTTTTTCAATTATTTTTCAAAGATGCTTAAGGTTGGATAAATCAAAAAGATATTGTAAAAATAACATTAACACGGAATTACCTATAGTTTAGGATTTTCCAAATATTTGAGAAAATGCTTGACACAAATAACATCTTCACATGCTCTACAATTAATGCCTGAATTTTGGATTGATTGATTGAGAGCTGCATTGAAAGAAAATCATTACTACAAATGTGGCAGTTTCCAAAATACATTGAAAAGGGGATGTGCAGTATCTCTTTTTCTAATTCATAGAATGCCAAGGAAAAATGCGGTAATTATTTTTTTTGCTCTATTCAGGATTGGATTCCAAGTGTCTAGAATTTGTTGTCTTGTGGATTTTCACTCACCATAGAAAAGACATTTATGAACTTTCCAAGAACTGGCTAATGATATTGGCTTATGGCCTTGATTGGATGCTATGAAGGAGTGTACAAGTAGGGTTTGTGTTCATGACCACTGGCTTAAAAGAGCAGTGTTCTTACTCCTGAGATATGGAGCCCTGATTCAGAAGTTGGGGGATATTTTATTTTGTAAACTCAGTATATGAAAAAATGTTGACCAAAGAAAAAAATACATATAATATTGATGTCTGAAGTAGTATTTAAGTCCATATTTTTAGGAAAGATTGCAACATTTTCTTTGATTGATATAAAGCAGAAATAATGGAAGGTTGATTATTCTTCAAAGTGGTTTGTGAAACAGATTTGCACTGAATATCTTAAGTATTTCTCTTCACAAGCAACAAGGAAGAGACATTGTAGAACAAAGAAGAAAAGGAAGTGGGATTTGAACCCACGCCTCCAGAGGAGACTGCGATCTGAACGCAGCGCCTTAGACCGCTCGGCCATCCTGACACATAAAAAACTAAGTTTCATAAAAATTGGATAAAACTAATTAACCAAAATTACTTTTTCAAAGGTGCAATGTCCATGCTGCTGTTGAAACTATTGATTCAAATATTAGTAATACATTGCTTTTTCAATTATTTTTCAAAGATGCTTAAAGTTGGATAAATCAAAAAGATATTGTAAAAATAACATTAACATGGAATTACCTATAGTTTAGGATTTTCCAAATATTTGAGAAAATGCTTGATACAAATAACATCTTCACATGCTCTACAATTAATGCCTGAATTTTGGATTGATTGATTGAGAGCTGCATTGAAAGAAAATCATTACTCCAAATGTGGCAGTTTCCAAAATACATTGAAAAGGGGATGTGCAGTATCTCTTTTTCTAATTCATAGAATGCCAAGGAAAAATGCGGTAATTATTTTTTTTGCTCTATTCAGGATTGGATTCCAAGTGTCTAGAATTTGTTGTCTTGTGGATTTTCACTCACCATAGAAAAGACATTTATGAACTTTCCAAGAACTGGCTAATGATATTGGCTTATGGCCTTGATTGGATGCTATGAAGGAGTGTACAAGTAGGGTTTGTGTTCATGACCACTGGCTTAAAAGAGCAGTGTTCTTACTCCTGAGATATGGAGCCCTGATTCAGAAGTTGGGGGATATTTTATTTTGCAAACTCAGTATATGAAAAAATGTTGACAAAAGAAAAAAATACATATAATATTGATGTCTGAAGTAGTATTTAAGTCCATATTTTTAGGAAAGATTGCAACATTTTCTTTGATTGATATAAAGCAGAAATAATGGAAGGTTGATTATTCTTCAAAGTGGTTTGTGAAACAGATTTGCACTGAATATCTTAAGTATTTCTCTTCACAAGCAACAAGGAAGAGACATTGTAGAACAAAGAAGAAAAGGAAGAACACTGTCAGAAGTGGGATTTGAACCCACTCCTCCAGAGGAGACTGCGACCTGAACGCAGCGCCTTAGACCGCTCGGCCATCCTGACACATAAAAAACTAAGTTTCATAAAAATTGGATAAAACTAATTAACCAAAATTACTTTTTCAAAGGTGCAATGTCCATGCTGCTGTTGAAACTATTGATTCAAATATTAGTAATACATTGCTTTTTCAATTATTTTTCAAAGATGCTTAAAGTTGGATAAATCAAAAAGATCTTGTAAAAATAACATTAACATGGAATTACCTATAGTTTAGGATTTTCCAAATATTTGAGAAAATGCTTGATACAAATAACATCTTCACATGCTCTACAATTAATGCCTGAATTTTGGATTGATTGATTGAGAGCTGCATTGAAAGAAAATCATTACTCCAAATGTGGCAGTTTCCAAAATACATTGAAAAGGGGATGTGCAGTATCTATTTTTCTAATTCATAGAATGCCAAGGAAAAATGCGGTAATTATTTTTTTTGCTCTATTCAGGATTGGATTCCAAGTGTCTAGAATTTGTTGTCTTGTGGATTTTCACTCACCATAGAAAAGACATTTATGAACTTTCCAAGAACTGGCTAATGATATTGGCTTATGGCCTTGATTGGATGCTATGAAGGAGTGTACAAGTAGGGTTTGTGTTCAACACCACTGGCTTAAAAGAGCAGTGTTCTTACTCCTGAGATATGGAGCCCTGATTCAGAAGTTGGGGGATATTTTATTTTGCAAACTCAGTATATGAAAAAATGTTGACCAAAGAAAAAAATACATATAATATTGATGTCTGAAGTAGTATTTAAGTCCATATTTTTAGGGAAGATTGCAACATTTTCTTTGATTGATATAAAGCAGAAATAATGGAAGGTTGATTATTCTTCAAAGTGGTTTGTGAAACAGATTTGCAGTGAATATCTTAAGTACTTTTCTTCACAAGCAACAAGGAAGAGACATTGTAGAACAAAGAAGAAAAGGAAGAACACTGTCAGAAGTGGGATTTGAACCCACGCCTCCAGAGGAGACTGCGACCTGAACGCAGCGCCTTAGACCGCTCGGCCATCCTGACACATAAAAAACTACGTTTCATAAAAATTGGATAAAACTAATTAACCAAAATTTCCTTTTTCAAAGGTGCAATGTCCATGCTGCTGTTGAAACTATTGATTCAAATATTAGTAATACATTGCTTTTTCAATTATTTTTCAAAGATGCTTAAAGTTGGATAAATCAAAAAGATATTGTAAAAATAACATTAACATGGAATTACCTATAGTTTAGGATTTTCCAAATATTTGAGAAAATGCTTGATACAAATAACATCTTCACATGCTCTACAATTAATGCCTGAATTTTGGATTGATTGATTGAGAGCTGCATTGAAAGAAAATCATTACTCCAAATGTGGCAGTTTCCAAAATACATTGAAAAGGGGATGTGCAGTATCTATTTTTCTAATTCATAGAATGCCAAGGAAAAATGCGGTAATTATTTTTTTTGCTCTATTCAGGATTGGATTCCAAGTGTCTAGAATTTGTTGTCTTGTGGATTTTCACTCACCATAGAAAAGACATTTATGAACTTTCCAAGAACTGGCTAATGATATTGGCTTATGGCCTTGATTGGATGCTATGAAGGAGTGTACAAGTAGGGTTTGTGTTCAACACCACTGGCTTAAAAGAGCAGTGTTCTTACTCCTGAGATATGGAGCCCTGATTCAGAAGTTGGGGGATATTTTATTTTGCAAACTCAGTATATGAAAAAATGTTGACCAAAGAAAAAAATACATATAATATTGATGTCTGAAGTAGTATTTAAGTCCATATTTTTAGGGAAGATTGCAACATTTTCTTTGATTGATATAAAGCAGAAATAATGGAAGGTTGATTATTCTTCAAAGTGGTTTGTGAAACAGATTTGCAGTGAATATCTTAAGTATTTCTCTTCACAAGCAACAAGGAAGAGACAATGTAGAACAAAGAAGAAAAGGAAGAACACTGTCAGAAGTGGGATTTGAACCCACGCCTCCAGAGGAGACTGCGACCTGAACGCAGCGCCTTAGACAGCTCGGCCATCCTGACACATAAAACACTAAGTTTCATAAAAATTGGATAAGACTAATTAACCAAAACTACTTTTTCAAAGGTGCAATGTCCATGCTGCTGTTGAAACTATTGATTCAAATATTAGTAATAAATTGCTTTTTCAATTATTTTTCAAAGATGCTTAAGGTTGGATAAATCAAAAAGATATTGTAAAAATAACATTAACACGGAATTACCTATAGTTTAGGATTTTCCAAATATTTGAGAAAATGCTTGACACAAATAACATCTTCACATGCTCTACAATTAATGCCTGAATTTTGGATTGATTGATTGAGAGCTGCATTGAAAGAAAATCATTACTACAAATGTGGCAGTTTCCAAAATACATTGAAAAGGGGATGTGCAGTATCTCTTTTTCTAATTCATAGAATGCCAAGGAAAAATGCGGTAATTATTTTTTTTGCTCTATTCAGGATTGGATTCCAAGTGTCTAGAATTTGTTGTCTTGTGGATTTTCACTCACCATAGAAAAGACATTTATGAACTTTCCAAGAACTGGCTAATGATATTGGCTTATGGCCTTGATTGGATGCTATGAAGGAGTGTACAAGTAGGGTTTGTGTTCATGACCACTGGCTTAAAAGAGCAGTGTTCTTACTCCTGAGATATGGAGCCCTGATTCAGAAGTTGGGGGATATTTTATTTTGCAAACTCAGTATATGAAAAAATGTTGACCAAAGAAAAAAATACATATAATATTGATGTCTGAAGTAGTATTTAAGTCCATATTTTTAGGAAAGATTGCAACATTTTCTTTGATTGATATAAAGCAGAAATAATGGAAGGTTGATTATTCTTCAAAGTGGTTTGTGAAACAGATTTGCACTGAATATCTTAAGTATTTCTCTTCACAAGCAACAAGGAAGAGACATTGTAGAACAAAGAAGAAAAGGAAGAACACTGTCAGAAGTGGGATTTGAACCCACGCCTCCAGAGGAGACTGCGATCTGAACGCAGCGCCTTAGACCGCTCGGCCATCCTGACACATAAAAAACTAAGTTTCATAAAAATTGGATAAAACTAATTAACCAAAATTACTTTTTCAAAGGTGCAATGTCCATGCTGCTGTTGAAACTATTGATTCAAATATTAGTAATACATTGCTTTTTCAATTATTTTTCAAAGATGCTTAAAGTTGGATAAATCAAAAAGATATTGTAAAAATAACATTAACATGGAATTACCTATAGTTTAGGATTTTCCAAATATTTGAGAAAATGCTTGATACAAATAACATCTTCACATGCTCTACAATTAATGCCTGAATTTTGGATTGATTGATTGAGAGCTGCATTGAAAGAAAATCATTACTCCAAATGTGGCAGTTTCCAAAATACATTGAAAAGGGGATGTGCAGTATCTCTTTTTCTAATTCATAGAATGCCAAGGAAAAATGCGGTAATTATTTTTTTTGCTCTATTCAGGATTGGATTCCAAGTGTCTAGAATTTGTTGTCTTGTGGATTTTCACTCACCATAGAAAAGACATTTATGAACTTTCCAAGAACTGGCTAATGATATTGGCTTATGGCCTTGATTGGATGCTATGAAGGAGTGTACAAGTAGGGTTTGTGTTCATGACCACTGGCTTAAAAGAGCAGTGTTCTTACTCCTGAGATATGGAGCCCTGATTCAGAAGTTGGGGGATATTTTATTTTGCAAACTCAGTATATGAAAAAATGTTGACAAAAGAAAAAAATACATATAATATTGATGTCTGAAGTAGTATTTAAGTCCATATTTTTAGGAAAGATTGCAACATTTTCTTTGATTGATATAAAGCAGAAATAATGGAAGGTTGATTATTCTTCAAAGTGGTTTGTGAAACAGATTTGCACTGAATATCTTAAGTATTTCTCTTCACAAGCAACAAGGAAGAGACATTGTAGAACAAAGAAGAAAAGGAAGAACACTGTCAGAAGTGGGATTTGAACCCACTCCTCCAGAGGAGACTGCGACCTGAACGCAGCGCCTTAGACCGCTCGGCCATCCTGACACATAAAAAACTAAGTTTCATAAAAATTGGATAAAACTAATTAACCAAAATTACTTTTTCAAAGGTGCAATGTCCATGCTGCTGTTGAAACTATTGATTCAAATATTAGTAATAAATTGCTTTTTCAATTATTTTTCAAAGATGCTTAAGGTTGGATAAATCAAAAAGATATTGTAAAAATAACATTAACACGGAATTACCTATAGTTTAGGATTTTCAAAATATTTGAGAAAATGCTTGACACAAATAACATCTTCACATGCTCTACAATTAATGCCTGAATTTTGGATTGATTGATTGAGAGCTGCATTGAAAGAAAATCATTACTACAAATGTGGCAGTTTCCAAAATACATTGAAAAGGGGATGTGCAGTATCTCTTTTTCTAATTCATAGAATGCCAAGGAAAAATGCGGTAATTATTTTTTTTGCTCTATTCAGGATTGGATTCCAAGTGTCTAGAATTTGTTGTCTTGTGGATTTTCACTCACCATAGAAAAGACATTTATGAACTTTCCAAGAACTGGCTAATGATATTGGCTTATGGCCTTGATTGGATGCTATGAAGGAGTGTACAAGTAGGGTTTGTGTTCATGACCACTGGCTTAAAAGAGCAGTGTTCTTACTCCTGAGATATGGAGCCCTGATTCAGAAGTTGGGGGATATTTTATTTTGCAAACTCAGTATATGAAAAAATGTTGACAAAAGAAAAAAATACATATAATATTGATGTCTGAAGTAGTATTTAAGTCCATATTTTTAGGAAAGATTGCAACATTTTCTTTGATTGATATAAAGCAGAAATAATGGAAGGTTGATTATTCTTCAAAGTGGTTTGTGAAACAGATTTGCACTGAATATCTTAAGTATTTCTCTTCACAAGCAACAAGGAAGAGACATTGTAGAACAAAGAAGAAAAGGAAGAACACTGTCAGAAGTGGGATTTGAACCCACGCCTCCAGAGGAGACTGCGACCTGAACGCAGCGCCTTAGACCGCTCGGCCATCCTGACACATAAAAAACTAAGTTTCATAAAAATTGGATAAAACTAATTAACCAAAATTACTTTTTCAAAGGTGCAATGTCCATACTGCTGTTGAAACTATTGATTCAAATATTAGTAATACATTGCTTTTTCAATTATTTTTCAAAGATGCTTAAAGTTGGATAAATCAAAAAGATATTGTAAAAATAACATTAACATGGAATTACCTATAGTTTAGGATTTTCCAAATATTTGAGAAAATGCTTGATACAAATAACATCTTCACATGCTCTACAATTAATGCCTGAATTTTGGATTGATTGATTGAGAGCTGCATTGAAAGAAAATCATTACTCCAAATGTGGCAGTTTCCAAAATACATTGAAAAGGGGATGTGCAGTATCTATTTTTCTAATTCATAGAATGCCAAGGAAAAATGCGGTAATTATTTTTTTTGCTCTATTCAGGATTGGATTCCAAGTGTCTAGAATTTGTTGTCTTGTGGATTTTCACTCACCATAGAAAAGACATTTATGAACTTTCCAAGAACTGGCTAATGATATTGGCTTATGGCCTTGATTGGATGCTATGAAGGAGTGTACAAGTAGGGTTTGTGTTCAACACCACTGGCTTAAAAGAGCAGTGTTCTTACTCCTGAGATATGGAGCCCTGATTCAGAAGTTGGGGGATATTTTATTTTGCAAACTCAGTATATGAAAAAATGTTGACCAAAGAAAAAAATACATATAATATTGATGTCTGAAGTAGTATTTAAGTCCATATTTTTAGGGAAGATTGCAACATTTTCTTTGATTGATATAAAGCAGAAATAATGGAAGGTTGATTATTCTTCAAAGTGGTTTGTGAAACAGATTTGCAGTGAATATCTTAAGTACTTTTCTTCACAAGCAACAAGGAAGAGACATTGTAGAACAAAGAAGAAAAGGAAGAACACTGTCAGAAGTGGGATTTGAACCCACGACTCCAGAGGAGACTGCGACCTGAACGCAGCGCCTTAGACCGCTCGGCCATCCTGACACATAAAAAACTACGTTTCATAAAAATTGGATAAAACTAATTAACCAAAATTACTTTTTCAAAGGTGCAATGTCCATGCTGCTGTTGAAACTATTGATTCAAATATTAGTAATACATTGCTTTTTCAATTATTTTTCAAAGATGCTTAAAGTTGGATAAATCAAAAAGATATTGTAAAAATAACATTAACATGGAATTACCTATAGTTTAGGATTTTCCAAATATTTGAGAAAATGCTTGATACAAATAACATCTTCACATGCTCTACAATTAATGCCTGAATTTTGGATTGATTGATTGATTGAGAGCTGCATTGAAAGAAAATCATTACTCCAAATGTGGCAGTTTCCAAAATACATTGAAAAGGGGATGTGCAGTATCTATTTTTCTAATTCATAGAATGCCAAGGAAAAATGCGGTAATTATTTTTTTTGCTCTATTCAGGATTGGATTCCAAGTGTCTAGAATTTGTTGTCTTGTGGATTTTCACTCACCATAGAAAAGACATTTATGAACTTTCCAAGAACTGGCTAATGATATTGGCTTATGGCCTTGATTGGATGCTATGAAGGAGTGTACAAGTAGGGTTTGTGTTCAACACCACTGGCTTAAAAGAGCAGTGTTCTTACTCCTGAGATATGGAGCCCTGATTCAGAAGTTGGGGGATATTTTATTTTGCAAACTCAGTATATGAAAAAATGTTGACCAAAGAAAAAAATACATATAATATTGATGTCTGAAGTAGTATTTAAGTCCATATTTTTAGGGAAGATTGCAACATTTTCTTTGATTGATATAAAGCAGAAATAATGGAAGGTTGATTATTCTTCAAAGTGGTTTGTGAAACAGATTTGCAGTGAATATCTTAAGTATTTCTCTTCACAAGCAACAAGGAAGAGACATTGTAGAACAAAGAAGAAAAGGAAGAACACTGTCAGAAGTGGGATTTGAACCCACGCCTCCAGAGAAGACTGCGACCTGAACGCAGCGCCTTAGGCCGCTCGGCCATCCTGACACATAAAAAACTAAGTTTCATAAAAATTGGATAAAACTAATTAACCAAAATTACTTTTTCAAAGGTGCAATGTCCATGCTGCTGTTGAAACTATTGATTCAAATATTAGTAATAAATTGCTTTTTCAATTATTTTTCAAAGATGCTTAAGGTTGGATAAATCAAAAAGATATTGTAAAAATAACATTAACACGGAATTACCTATAGTTTAGGATTTTCCAAATATTTGAGAAAATGCTTGACACAAATAACATCTTCACATGCTCTACAATTAATGCCTGAATTTTGTATTGATTGATTGAGAGCTGCATTGAAAGAAAATCATTACTTCAAATGTGGCAGTTTCCAAAATACATTGAAAAGGGGATGTGCAGTATCTATTTTTCTAATTCATAGAATGCCAAGGAAAAATGCAGTAATTATTTTTTTTGCTCTATTCAGGATTGGATTCCAAGTGTCTAGAATTTGTTGTCTTGTGGATTTTCACTCACCATAGAAAAGACATTTATGAACTTTCCAAGAACTGGCTAATGATATTGGCTTATGGCCTTGATTGGATGCTATGAAGGAGTGTACAAGTAGGGTTTGTGTTCATGACCACTGGCTTAAAAGAGCAGTGTTCTTACTCCTGAGATATGGAGCCCTGATTCAGAAGTTGGGGGATATTTTATTTTGCAAACTCAGTATATGAAAAAATGTTGACAAAAGAAAAAAATACATATAATATTGATGTCTGAAGTAGTATTTAAGTCCATATTTTTAGGAAAGATTGCAACATTTTCTTTGATTGATATAAAGCAGAAATAATGGAAGGTTGATTATTCTTCAAAGTGGTTTGTGAAACAGATTTGCAGTGAATATCTTAAGTATTTCTCTTCACAAGCAACAAGGAAGAGACATTGTAGAACAAAGAAGAAAAGGAAGAACACTGTCAGAAGTGGGATTTGTACCCACGCCTCCAGAGGAGACTGCGACCTGAACGCAGCGCCTTAGGCCGCTCGGCCATCCTGACACATAAAAAACTACGTTTCATAAAAATTGGATAAAACTAATTAACCAAAATTACTTTTTCAAAGGTGCAATGTCCATGCTGCTGTTGAAACTATTGATTCAAATATTAGTAATACATTGCTTTTTCAATTATTTTTCAAAGATGCTTAAAGTTGGATAAATCAAAAAGATATTGTAAAAATAACATTAACACGGAATTACCTATAGTTTAGGATTTTCCAAATATTTGAGAAAATGCTTGATACAAATAACATCTTCACATGCTCTACAATTAATGCCTGAATTTTGGATTGATTGATTGAGAGCTGCATTGAAAGAAAATCATTACTCCAAATGTGGCAGTTTCCAAAATACATTGAAAAGGGGATGTGCAGTATCTATTTTTCTAATTCATAGAATGCCAAGGAAAAATGCGGTAATTATTTTTTTTGCTCTATTCAGGATTGGATTCCAAGTGTCTAGAATTTGTTGTCTTGTGGATTTTCACTCACCATAGAAAAGACATTTATGAACTTTCCAAGAACTGGCTAATGATATTGGCTTATGGCCTTGATTGGATGCTATGAAGGAGTGTACAAGTAGGGTTTGTGTTCAACACCACTGGCTTAAAAGAGCAGTGTTCTTACTCCTGAGATATGGAGCCCTGATTCAGAAGTTGGGGGATATTTTATTTTGCAAACTCAGTATATGAAAAAATGTTGACCAAAGAAAAAAATACATATAATATTGATGTCTGAAGTAGTATTTAAGTCCATATTTTTAGGGAAGATTGCAACATTTTCTTTGATTGATATAAAGCAGAAATAATGGAAGGTTGATTATTCTTCAAAGTGGTTTGTGAAACAGATTTGCAGTGAATATCTTAAGTATTTCTCTTCACAAGCAACAAGGAAGAGACATTGTAGAACAAAGAAGAAAAGGAAGAACACTGTCAGAAGTGGGATTTGAACCCACACCTCCAGAGGAGACTGCGACCTGAACGCAGCGCCTTAGACCGCTCGGCCATCCTGACACATAAAACACTAAGTTTCATAAAAATTGGATAAGACTAATTAACCAAAACTACTTTTTCAAAGGTGCAATGTCCATGCTGCTGTTGAAACTATTGATTCAAATATTAGTAATAAATTGCTTTTTCAATTATTTTTCAAAGATGCTTAAGGTTGGATAAATCAAAAAGATATTGTAAAAATAACATTAACACGGAATTACCTATAGTTTAGGATTTTCCAAATATTTGAGAAAATGCTTGACACAAATAACATCTTCACATGCTCTACAATTAATGCCTGAATTTTGGATTGATTGATTGAGAGCTGCATTGAAAGAAAATCATTACTACAAATGTGGCAGTTTCCAAAATACATTGAAAAGGGGATGTGCAGTATCTCTTTTTCTAATTCATAGAATGCCAAGGAAAAATGCGGTAATTATTTTTTTTGCTCTATTCAGGATTGGATTCCAAGTGTCTAGAATTTGTTGTCTTGTGGATTTTCACTCACCATAGAAAAGACATTTATGAACTTTCCAAGAACTGGCTAATGATATTGGCTTATGGCCTTGATTGGATGCTATGAAGGAGTGTACAAGTAGGGTTTGTGTTCAACACCACTGGCTTAAAAGAGCAGTGTTCTTACTCCTGAGATATGGAGCCCTGATTCAGAAGTTGGGGGATATTTTATTTTGCAAACTCAGTATATGAAAAAATGTTGACCAAAGAAAAAAATGCATATAATTTTGATGTCTGAAGTAGTACTTAAGTCCATATTTTTAGGGAAGATTGCAACATTTTCTTTGATTGATATAAAGCAGAAATAATGGAAGGTTGATTATTCTTCAAAGTGGTTTGTGAAACAGATTTGCAGTGAATATCTTAAGTACTTTTCTTCACAAGCAACAAGGAAGAGACATTGTAGAACAAAGAAGAAAAGGAAGAACACTGTCAGAAGTGGGATTTGAACCCACGCCTCCAGAGGAGACTGCGACCTGAACGCAGCGCCTTAGACCGCTCGGCCATCCTGACACATAAAATACTAAGTTTCATAAAAATTGGATAAAACTAATTAACCAAAACTACTTTTTCAAAGGTGCAATGTCCATGCTGCTGTTGAAACTATTGATTCAAATATTAGTAATAAATTGCTTTTTCAATTATTTTTCAAAGATGCTTAAGGTTGGATAAATCAAAAAGATATTGTAAAAATAACATTAACACGGAATTACCTATAGTTTAGGATTTTCCAAATATTTGAGAAAATGCTTGACACAAATAACATCTTCACATGCTCTACAATTAATGCCTGAATTTTGTATTGATTGATTGAGAGCTGCATTGAAAGAAAATCATTACTCCAAATGTGGCAGTTTCCAAAATACATTGAAAAGGGGATGTGCAGTATCTATTTTTCTAATTCATAGAATGCCAAGGAAAAATGCGGTAATTATTTTTTTTGCTCTATTCAGGATTGGATTCCAAGTGTCTAGAATTTGTTGTCTTGTGGATTTTCACTCACCATAGAAAAGACATTTATGAACTTTCCAAGAACTGGCTAATGATATTGGCTTATGGCCTTGATTGGATGCTATGAAGGAGTGTACAAGTAGGGTTTGTGTTCAACACCACTGGCTTAAAAGAGCAGTGTTCTTACTCCTGAGATATGGAGCCCTGATTCAGAAGTTGGGGGATATTTTATTTTGCAAACTCAGTATATGAAAAAATGTTGACCAAAGAAAAAAATACATATAATATTGATGTCTGAAGTAGTATTTAAGTCCATATTTTTAGGGAAGATTGCAACATTTTCTTTGATTGATATAAAGCAGAAATAATGGAAGGTTGATTATTCTTCAAAGTGGTTTGTGAAACAGATTTGCAGTGAATATCTTAAGTATTTCTCTTCACAAGCAACAAGGAAGAGACATTGTAGAACAAAGAAGAAAAGGAAGAACACTGTCAGAAGTGGGATTTGAACCCACGCCTCCAGAGGAGACTGCGACCTGAACGCAGCGCCTTAGACCGCTCGGCCATCCTGACACATAAAACACTAAGTTTCATAAAAATTGGATAAGACTAATTAACCAAAACTACTTTTTCAAAGGTGCAATGTCCATGCTGCTGTTGAAACTATTGATTCAAATATTAGTAATAAATTGCTTTTTCAATTATTTTTCAAAGATGCTTAAGGTTGGATAAATCAAAAAGATATTGTAAAAATAACATTAACATGGAATTACCTATAGTTTAGGATTTTCCAAATATTTGAGAAAATGCTTGACACAAATAACATCTTCACATGCTCTACAATTAATGCCTGAATTTTGGATTGATTGATTGAGAGCTGCATTGAAAGAAAATCATTACTACAAATGTGGCAGTTTCCAAAATACATTGAAAAGGGGATGTGCAGTATCTATTTTTCTAATTCATAGAATGCCAAGGAAAAATGCGGTAATTATTTTTTTTGCTCTATTCAGGATTGGATTCCAAGTGTCTAGAATTTGTTGTCTTGTGGATTTTCACTCACCATAGAAAAGACATTTATGAACTTTCCAAGAACTGGCTAATGATATTGGCTTATGGCCTTGATTGGATGCTATGAAGGAGTGTACAAGTAGGGTTTGTGTTCAACACCACTGGCTTAAAAGAGCAGTGTTCTTACTCCTGAGATATGGAGCCCTGATTCAGAAGTTGGGGGATATTTTATTTTGCAAACTCAGTATATGAAAAAATGTTGACCAAAGAAAAAAATACATATAATATTGATGTCTGAAGTAGTATTTAAGTCCATATTTTTAGGGAAGATTGCAACATTTTCTTTGATTGATATAAAGCAGAAATAATGGAAGGTTGATTATTCTTCAAAGTGGTTTGTGAAACAGATTTGCAGTGAATATCTTAAGTATTTCTCTTCACAAGCAACAAGGAAGAGACATTGTAGAACAAAGAAGAAAAGGAAGAACACTGTCAGAAGTGGGATTTGAACCCACGCCTCCAGAAGAGAATGCGACTTGAACGCAGCGCTTTAGGCCGCTCGGCCATCCTGACACATAAAATACTAAGTTCATAAAAATTGGATAAAACTAATTAACCAAAACTACTTTTTCAAAGGAGCAATGTCCATGCTGCTGTTGAAACTATTGATTCAAATATTAGTAATAAATTGCTTTTTCAATTATTTTTCAAAGATGCTTAAGGTTGGATAAATCAAAAAGATATTGTAAAAATAACATTAACACGGAATTACCTATAGTTTAGGATTTTCCAAATATTTGAGAAAATGCTTGACACAAATAACATCTTCACATGCTCTACAATTAATGCCTGAATTTTGGATTGATTGATTGAGAGCTGCATTGAAAGAAAATCATTACTTCAAATGTGGCAGTTTCCAAAATACATTGAAAAGGGGATGTGCAGTATCTATTTTTCTAATTCATAGAATGCCAAGGAAAAATGCGGTAATTATTTTTTTTGCTCTATTCAGGATTGGATTCCAAGTGTCTAGAATTTGTTGTCTTGTGGATTTTCACTCACCATAGAAAAGACATTTATGAACTTTCCAAGAACTGGCTAATGATATTGGCTTATGGCCTTGATTGGATGCTATGAAGGAGTGTACAAGTAGGGTTTGTGTTCATGACCACTGGCTTAAAAGAGCAGTGTTCTTACTCCTGAGATATGGAGCCCTGATTCAGAAGTTGGGGGATATTTTATTTTGCAAACTCAGTATATGAAAAAATGTTGACAAAAGAAAAAAATACATATAATATTGATGTCTGATGTAGTATTTAAGTCCATATTTTTAGGAAAGATTGCAACATTTTCTTTGACTGATATAAAGCAGAAATAATGGAAGGTTGATTATTCTTCAAAGTGGTTTGTGAAACAGATTTGCAGTGAATATCTTAAGTATTTCTCTTCACAAGCAACAAGGAAGAGACATTGTAGAACAAAGAAGAAAAGGAAGAACACTGTCAGAAGTGGGATTTGAACCTACGCCTCCAGAGGAGACTGCGACCTGAACGCAGCGCCTTAGACCGCTCGGCCATCCTGACACATAAAATACTAAGTTTCATAAAAATT
Organism: Taudactylus pleione; assembly: GCA_031769625.1. NCBI lineage: Eukaryota > Metazoa > Chordata > Amphibia > Anura > Myobatrachidae > Taudactylus > Taudactylus pleione. Next base: position 605,897 of record JAUIMM010000176.1, read on the forward strand.
GGATAAAACTAATTAACCAAAACTACTTTTTCAAAGGTGCAATGTCCATGCTGCTGTTGAAACTATTGATTCAAATATTAGTAATAAATTGCTTTTTCAATTATTTTTCAAAGATGCTTAAGGTTGGATAAATCAAAAAGATATTGTAAAAATAACATTAACACGGAATTACCTATAGTTTAGGATTTTCCAAATATTTGAGAAAATGCTTGACACAAATAACATCTTCACATGCTCTACAATTAATGCCTGAATTTTGTATTGATTGATTGAGAGGTGCATTGAAAGAAAACCATTACTTCAAATGTGGCAGTTTCCAAAATACATTGAAAAGGGGATGTGCAGTATCTATTTTTCTAATTCATAGAATGCCAAGGAAAAATGCGGTAATTATTTTTTTTGCTCTATTCAGGATTGGATTCCAAGTGTCTAGAATTTGTTGTCTTGTGGATTTTCACTCACCATAGAAAAGACATTTATGAACTTTCCAAGAACTGGCTAATGATATTGGCTTATGGCCTTGATTGGATGCTATGAAGGAGTGTACAAGTAGGGTTTGTGTTCATGACCACTGGCTTAAAAGAGCAGTGTTCTTACTCCTGAGATATGGAGCCCTGATTCAGAAGTTGGGGGATATTTTATTTTGCAAACTCAGTATATGAAAAAATGTTGACAAAAGAAAAAAATACATATAATATTGATGTCTGAAGTAGTATTTAAGTCCATATTTTTAGGAAAGATTGCAACATTTTCTTTGATTGATATAAGGCAGAAATAATGAAAGGTTGATTATTCTTCAAAGTGGTTTGTGAAACAGATTTGCAGTGAATGCTTAAGTATTTCTCTTCACAAGCAACAAGGAAGAGACATTGTAGAACAAAGAAGAAAAGGAAGAACACTGTCAGAAGTGGGATTTGAACCCACGCCTCCAGAGAAGACTGCGACCTGAACGCAGCGCCTTAGACCGCTCGGCCATCCTGACACATAAAAAACTAAGTTTCATAAAAATTGGATAAAACTAATTAACCAAAACTACTTTTTCAAAGGTGCAATGTCCATGCTGCTGTTGAAACTATTGATTCAAATATTAGTAATAAATTGCTTTTTCAATTATTTTTCAAAGATGCTTAAGGTTGGATAAATCAAAAAGATATTGTAAAAATAACATTAACACGGAATTACCTATAGTTTAGGATTTTCCAAATATTTGAGAAAATGCTTGACACAAATAACATCTTCACATGCTCTACAATTAATGCCAGAATTTTGGATTGATTGATTGAGAGGTGCATTGAAAGAAAACCATTACTTCAAATGTGGCAGTTTCCAAAATACATTGAAAAGGGGATGTGCAGTATCTATTTTTCTAATTCATAGAATGCCAAGGAAAAATGCGGTAATTATTTTTTTTGCTCTATTCAGGATTGGATTCCAAGTGTCTAGAATTTGTTGTCTTGTGTATTTTCACTCACCATAGAAAAGACATTTATGAACTTTCCAAGAACTGGCTAATGATTTTGGCTTATGGGCTTGATTGGATGCTATGAAGGAGTGTACAAGTAGGGTTTGTGTTCAAGACCACTGGCTTAAAAGAACAGTGTTCTTACTCCTGAGATATGGAGCCCTGATTCAGAAGTTGAGGGATATTTTATTTTGCAAACTCAGTATATGAAAAAATGTTGACCAAAGAAAAAAATACATATAATATTGATGTCTGATGTAATATTTAAGTCCATATTTTTAGGGAAGAATGCAACATTTTCTTTGATTGGTATAAAGCAGAAATAATGGAAGGTTGATTATTCTTCAAAGTGGTTTGTGAAACAGAATTGCAGTGAATATCTTAAGTATTTCTCTTCACAAGCAACAAGGAAGAGACATTGTAGAACAAAGAAGAAAAAGAAGAACACTGTCAGAAGTGGGATTTGAACCCACACCTCCAGAGGAGACTGCGACCTGAACGCAGCGCTTTAGACCGCTCGGATATCCTGACACATAAAAAACTGTGTTTCATAAAAATTGGATAAAACTAATTAACCAAAATTACTTTTTCAAAGGTGCAATGTCCATGCTGCTGTTGAAACTATTGATTCAAATATTAGTAATAAATTGCTTTTTCAATTATTTTTCAAAGATGCTTAAAGTTGGATAAATCAAAAAGATATTGTAAAAATAACATTAACACGGAATTACCTATAGTTTAGGATTTTCCAAATATTTGAGAAAATGCTTGACACAAATAACATCTTCACATGCTCTACAATTAATGCCTGAATTTTGTATTGATTGATTGAGAGCTGCATTGAAAGAAAATCATTACTCCAAATGTGGCAGTTTCCAAAATACATTGAAAAGGGGATGTGCAGTATCTATTTTTCTAATTCATAGAATGCCAAGGAAAAATGCGGTAATTTTTTTTTTTTGCTCTATTCAGGATTGGATTCCAAGTGTCTAGAATTTCTTGTCTTGTGGATTTTCACTCACCATGGAAAAGACATTTATGAACTTTCCAAGAACTGGCTAATGATATTGGCATATGGGCTTGATTGGATGCTATGAAGGAGAGTAAAAGTAGAGTTTGAGTTCATGACCACTGGCTTAAAAGAGCAGTGTTCTTACTCCTGAGATATGGAGCCCTGATTCAGAAGTTGGGGGATATTTTATTTTGCAAACTCAGTATATGAAAAAATGTTGACCAAAGAAAAAAATACATATAATATTGATGTCTGAAGTAGTATTTAAGTCCATATTTTTAGGAAAGAATGCAACATTTTCTTTGATTGGTATAAAGCAGAAATAATGGAAGGTTGATTATTCTTCAAAGTGGTTTGTGAAACAGATTTGCAGTGAATATCTTAAGTATTTCTCTTCACAAGCAACAAGGAAGAGACATTGTAGACACTGTCAGAAGTGGGATTTGAAGCCATGCCTCCAGAGAAGACTGCAACCCGAACACAGCACCTTAGACCGCTCGGCCATCCTGACACATAAAACACTAAGTTTCATAAAAATTGGATAAAACTAATTAACCAAAATTACTTTTTCAAAGGTGCAATGTCCATGCTGCTGTTGAAACTATTGATTCAAATATTAGTAATAAATTGCTTTTTCAATTATTTTTCAAAGATGCTTAAAGTTGGATAAATCAAAAAGATATTGTAAAAATAACATTAACACGGAATTACGTATAGTTTAGGATTTTCCAAATATTTGAGAAAATGTTTGACACAAATAACATCTTCACATGATCTACAATTAATGCCTGAATTTTGTATTGATTGATTGAGAGCTGCATTGAAAGAAAATCATTACTTCAAACGTGGCAGTTTCCAAAATACATTGAAAAGGGGATGTGCAGTATCTATTTTTCTAATTCATAGAATGCCAAGGAAAAATGCGGTAATTATTTTTTTTGCTCTATTCAGGATTGGATTCCAAGTGTCTAGAATTTGTTGTCTTGTGGATTTTCACTCACCATAGAAAAGACATTTATGAACTTTCCAAGAACTCGCTAATGATTTTGGCTTATGGGCTTGATTGGATGCTATGAAGGAGTGTACAAGTAGGGTTTGTGTTCATGACCACTGGCTTAAAAGAGCAGTGTTCTTACTCCTGAGATATGGAGCCCTGATTCAGAAGTTGGGGGATATTTTATTTTGCAAACTCAGTATATGAAAAAATGTTGACCAAAGAAAAAAATACATAAAATATTGATGTCTGAAGTAATATTTAAGTCCATATTTTTAGGGAAGAATGCAACATTTTCTTTGATTGGTATAAAGCAGAAATAATGGAAGGTTGATTATTCTTCAAAGTGGTTTGTGAAACAGATTTGCAGTGAATATCTTAAGTATTTGTCTTCACAAGCAGCAAGGAAGAGACATTGTAGAACAGAGAAGAAAAGGAAGAACACTGTCAGAAGTGGGATTTGAACCCACGCCTCCAGAGGAGACTGCGACCTGAACGCAGCGCCTTAGACCGCTCGGCCATCCTGACACAAAAAAAACTAAGTTTCATAAAAATTGGATAAAACTAATTAACCAAAATTACTTTTTCAAAGGTGCAATGTCCATGCTGCTGTTGAAACTATTGATTCAAATATTAGTAATAAATTGCTTTTTCAATTATTTTTCAAAGATGCTTAAAGTTGGATAAATCAAAAAGATATTGTAAAAATAACATTAACACGGAATTACCTATAGTTTAGGATATTCCAAATATTTAAGAAAATGCTTGACACAAATAACATCTTCACATGATCTACAATTAATGCATGAATTTTGTATTGATTGATTGATAGCTGCATTGAAAGAAAATCATTACTCCAAATGTGGCAGTTACCAAAATACATTAAAAAGGGGATGTGCAGTATCTATTTTTCTAATTTATAGAATGCCAAGGAAAAATGCGGTAATTATTTTTTTTGCTCTATTCAGGATTGGATTCCAAGTGTCTAGAATTTGTTGTCTTGTGTATTTTCACTCACCATAGAAAAGACATTTATGAACTTTCCAAGAACTGGCTAATGATTTTGGCTTATGGGCTTGATTGGATGCTATGAAGGAGTGTACAAGTAGGGTTTGTGTTCAAGACCACTGGCTTAAAAGAACAGTGTTCTTACTCCTGAGATATGGAGCCCTGATTCAGAAGTTGGGGGATTATTTTATTTTGCAAACTCAGTATATGAAAAAATGTTGACCAAAGAAACAAATACATATAATATTGATGTCTGAAGTAGTATTTAAGTCCTTATTTTTAGGGAAGAATGCAACATGTTCTTTGATTGGTATAAAGCAGAAATAATGGAAGGTTGATTATTCTTCAAAGTGGTTTGTGAAACAGATTTGCAGTGAATATCTTAAGTATTTCTCTTCACAAGCAACAAGGAAGAGACATTGTAGAACAAAGAAGAAAAAGAAGAACACTGTCAGAAGTGGGATTTGAACCCACACCTCCAGAGGAGACTGCGACCTGAACGCAGCGCTTTAGACCGCTCGGATATCCTGACACATACAAAACTATGTTTCATAAAACTTGGATAAAACTAATTAACCAAAATTACTTTTTCAAAGGTGCAATGTCCATGCTGCTGTTGAAACTATTGATTCAAATATTAGTAATAAATTGCTTTTTCAATTATTTTTCAAAGATGCTTAAGGTTGGATAAATCAAAAAGATATTGTAAAAATAACATTAACACGGAATTACCTATAGTTTAGGATTTTCCAAATATTTGAGAAAATGCTTGACACAAATAACATCTTCACATGCTCTACAATTAATGCCTGAATTTTGGATTGATTGATTGAGAGCTGCATTGAAAGAAAATCATTACTACAAATGTGGCAGTTTCCAAAATACATTGAAAAGGGGATGTGCAGTATCTCTTTTTCTAATTCATAGAATGCCAAGGAAAAATGCGGTAATTATTTTTTTTGCTCTATTCAGGATTGGATTCCAAGTGTCTAGAATTTGTTGTCTTGTGGATTTTCACTCACCATAGAAAAGACATTTATGAACTTTCCAAGAACTGGCTAATGATATTGGCTTATGGCCTTGATTGGATGCTATGAAGGAGTGTACAAGTAGGGTTTGTGTTCATGACCACTGGCTTAAAAGAGCAGTGTTCTTACTCCTGAGATATGGAGCCCTGATTCAGAAGTTGGGGGATATTTTATTTTGCAAACTCAGTATATGAAAAAATGTTGACCAAAGAAAAAAATACATATAATATTGATGTCTGAAGTAGTATTTAAGTCCATATTTTTAGGAAAGATTGCAACATTTTCTTTGATTGATATAAAGCAGAAATAATGGAAGGTTGATTATTCTTCAAAGTGGTTTGTGAAACAGATTTGCACTGAATATCTTAAGTATTTCTCTTCACAAGCAACAAGGAAGAGACATTGTAGAACAAAGAAGAAAAGGAAGAACACTGTCAGAAGTGGGATTTGAACCCACGCCTCCAGAGGAGACTGCGATCTGAACGCAGCGCCTTAGACCGCTCGGCCATCCTGACACATAAAAAACTAAGTTTCATAAAAATTGGATAAAACTAATTAACCAAAATTACTTTTTCAAAGGTGCAATGTCCATGCTGCTGTTGAAACTATTGATTCAAATATTAGTAATACATTGCTTTTTCAATTATTTTTCAAAGATGCTTAAAGTTGGATAAATCAAAAAGATATTGTAAAAATAACATTAACATGGAATTACCTATAGTTTAGGATTTTCCAAATATTTGAGAAAATGCTTGATACAAATAACATCTTCACATGCTCTACAATTAATGCCTGAATTTTGGATTGATTGATTGAGAGCTGCATTGAAAGAAAATCATTACTCCAAATGTGGCAGTTTCCAAAATACATTGAAAAGGGGATGTGCAGTATCTCTTTTTCTAATTCATAGAATGCCAAGGAAAAATGCGGTAATTATTTTTTTTGCTCTATTCAGGATTGGATTCCAAGTGTCTAGAATTTGTTGTCTTGTGGATTTTCACTCACCATAGAAAAGACATTTATGAACTTTCCAAGAACTGGCTAATGATATTGGCTTATGGCCTTGATTGGATGCTATGAAGGAGTGTACAAGTAGGGTTTGTGTTCATGACCACTGGCTTAAAAGAGCAGTGTTCTTACTCCTGAGATATGGAGCCCTGATTCAGAAGTTGGGGGATATTTTATTTTGCAAACTCAGTATATGAAAAAATGTTGACAAAAGAAAAAAATACATATAATATTGATGTCTGAAGTAGTATTTAAGTCCATATTTTTAGGAAAGATTGCAACATTTTCTTTGATTGATATAAAGCAGAAATAATGGAAGGTTGATTATTCTTCAAAGTGGTTTGTGAAACAGATTTGCACTGAATATCTTAAGTATTTCTCTTCACAAGCAACAAGGAAGAGACATTGTAGAACAAAGAAGAAAAGGAAGAACACTGTCAGAAGTGGGATTTGAACCCACTCCTCCAGAGGAGACTGCGACCTGAACGCAGCGCCTTAGACCGCTCGGCCATCCTGACACATAAAAAACTAAGTTTCATAAAAATTGGATAAAACTAATTAACCAAAATTACTTTTTCAAAGGTGCAATGTCCATGCTGCTGTTGAAACTATTGATTCAAATATTAGTAATACATTGCTTTTTCAATTATTTTTCAAAGATGCTTAAAGTTGGATAAATCAAAAAGATCTTGTAAAAATAACATTAACATGGAATTACCTATAGTTTAGGATTTTCCAAATATTTGAGAAAATGCTTGATACAAATAACATCTTCACATGCTCTACAATTAATGCCTGAATTTTGGATTGATTGATTGAGAGCTGCATTGAAAGAAAATCATTACTCCAAATGTGGCAGTTTCCAAAATACATTGAAAAGGGGATGTGCAGTATCTATTTTTCTAATTCATAGAATGCCAAGGAAAAATGCGGTAATTATTTTTTTTGCTCTATTCAGGATTGGATTCCAAGTGTCTAGAATTTGTTGTCTTGTGGATTTTCACTCACCATAGAAAAGACATTTATGAACTTTCCAAGAACTGGCTAATGATATTGGCTTATGGCCTTGATTGGATGCTATGAAGGAGTGTACAAGTAGGGTTTGTGTTCAACACCACTGGCTTAAAAGAGCAGTGTTCTTACTCCTGAGATATGGAGCCCTGATTCAGAAGTTGGGGGATATTTTATTTTGCAAACTCAGTATATGAAAAAATGTTGACCAAAGAAAAAAATACATATAATATTGATGTCTGAAGTAGTATTTAAGTCCATATTTTTAGGGAAGATTGCAACATTTTCTTTGATTGATATAAAGCAGAAATAATGGAAGGTTGATTATTCTTCAAAGTGGTTTGTGAAACAGATTTGCAGTGAATATCTTAAGTACTTTTCTTCACAAGCAACAAGGAAGAGACATTGTAGAACAAAGAAGAAAAGGAAGAACACTGTCAGAAGTGGGATTTGAACCCACGCCTCCAGAGGAGACTGCGACCTGAACGCAGCGCCTTAGACCGCTCGGCCATCCTGACACATAAAAAACTACGTTTCATAAAAATTGGATAAAACTAATTAACCAAAATTTCCTTTTTCAAAGGTGCAATGTCCATGCTGCTGTTGAAACTATTGATTCAAATATTAGTAATACATTGCTTTTTCAATTATTTTTCAAAGATGCTTAAAGTTGGATAAATCAAAAAGATATTGTAAAAATAACATTAACATGGAATTACCTATAGTTTAGGATTTTCCAAATATTTGAGAAAATGCTTGATACAAATAACATCTTCACATGCTCTACAATTAATGCCTGAATTTTGGATTGATTGATTGAGAGCTGCATTGAAAGAAAATCATTACTCCAAATGTGGCAGTTTCCAAAATACATTGAAAAGGGGATGTGCAGTATCTATTTTTCTAATTCATAGAATGCCAAGGAAAAATGCGGTAATTATTTTTTTTGCTCTATTCAGGATTGGATTCCAAGTGTCTAGAATTTGTTGTCTTGTGGATTTTCACTCACCATAGAAAAGACATTTATGAACTTTCCAAGAACTGGCTAATGATATTGGCTTATGGCCTTGATTGGATGCTATGAAGGAGTGTACAAGTAGGGTTTGTGTTCAACACCACTGGCTTAAAAGAGCAGTGTTCTTACTCCTGAGATATGGAGCCCTGATTCAGAAGTTGGGGGATATTTTATTTTGCAAACTCAGTATATGAAAAAATGTTGACCAAAGAAAAAAATACATATAATATTGATGTCTGAAGTAGTATTTAAGTCCATATTTTTAGGGAAGATTGCAACATTTTCTTTGATTGATATAAAGCAGAAATAATGGAAGGTTGATTATTCTTCAAAGTGGTTTGTGAAACAGATTTGCAGTGAATATCTTAAGTATTTCTCTTCACAAGCAACAAGGAAGAGACAATGTAGAACAAAGAAGAAAAGGAAGAACACTGTCAGAAGTGGGATTTGAACCCACGCCTCCAGAGGAGACTGCGACCTGAACGCAGCGCCTTAGACAGCTCGGCCATCCTGACACATAAAACACTAAGTTTCATAAAAATTGGATAAGACTAATTAACCAAAACTACTTTTTCAAAGGTGCAATGTCCATGCTGCTGTTGAAACTATTGATTCAAATATTAGTAATAAATTGCTTTTTCAATTATTTTTCAAAGATGCTTAAGGTTGGATAAATCAAAAAGATATTGTAAAAATAACATTAACACGGAATTACCTATAGTTTAGGATTTTCAAAATATTTGAGAAAATGCTTGACACAAATAACATCTTCACATGCTCTACAATTAATGCCTGAATTTTGGATTGATTGATTGAGAGCTGCATTGAAAGAAAATCATTACTACAAATGTGGCAGTTTCCAAAATACATTGAAAAGGGGATGTGCAGTATCTCTTTTTCTAATTCATAGAATGCCAAGGAAAAATGCGGTAATTATTTTTTTTGCTCTATTCAGGATTGGATTCCAAGTGTCTAGAATTTGTTGTCTTGTGGATTTTCACTCACCATAGAAAAGACATTTATGAACTTTCCAAGAACTGGCTAATGATATTGGCTTATGGCCTTGATTGGATGCTATGAAGGAGTGTACAAGTAGGGTTTGTGTTCATGACCACTGGCTTAAAAGAGCAGTGTTCTTACTCCTGAGATATGGAGCCCTGATTCAGAAGTTGGGGGATATTTTATTTTGCAAACTCAGTATATGAAAAAATGTTGACAAAAGAAAAAAATACATATAATATTGATGTCTGAAGTAGTATTTAAGTCCATATTTTTAGGAAAGATTGCAACATTTTCTTTGATTGATATAAAGCAGAAATAATGGAAGGTTGATTATTCTTCAAAGTGGTTTGTGAAACAGATTTGCACTGAATATCTTAAGTATTTCTCTTCACAAGCAACAAGGAAGAGACATTGTAGAACAAAGAAGAAAAGGAAGAACACTGTCAGAAGTGGGATTTGAACCCACGCCTCCAGAGGAGACTGCGACCTGAACGCAGCGCCTTAGACCGCTCGGCCATCCTGACACATAAAAAACTAAGTTTCATAAAAATTGGATAAAACTAATTAACCAAAATTACTTTTTCAAAGGTGCAATGTCCATGCTGCTGTTGAAACTATTGATTCAAATATTAGTAATACATTGCTTTTTCAATTATTTTTCAAAGATGCTTAAAGTTGGATAAATCAAAAAGATATTGTAAAAATAACATTAACATGGAATTACCTATAGTTTAGGATTTTCCAAATATTTGAGAAAATGCTTGATACAAATAACATCTTCACATGCTCTACAATTAATGCCTGAATTTTGGATTGATTGATTGAGAGCTGCATTGAAAGAAAATCATTACTCCAAATGTGGCAGTTTCCAAAATACATTGAAAAGGGGATGTGCAGTATCTATTTTTCTAATTCATAGAATGCCAAGGAAAAATGCGGTAATTATTTTTTTTGCTCTATTCAGGATTGGATTCCAAGTGTCTAGAATTTGTTGTCTTGTGGATTTTCACTCACCATAGAAAAGACATTTATGAACTTTCCAAGAACTGGCTAATGATATTGGCTTATGGCCTTGATTGGATGCTATGAAGGAGTGTACAAGTAGGGTTTGTGTTCAACACCACTGGCTTAAAAGAGCAGTGTTCTTACTCCTGAGATATGGAGCCCTGATTCAGAAGTTGGGGGATATTTTATTTTGCAAACTCAGTATATGAAAAAATGTTGACCAAAGAAAAAAATACATATAATATTGATGTCTGAAGTAGTATTTAAGTCCATATTTTTAGGGAAGATTGCAACATTTTCTTTGATTGATATAAAGCAGAAATAATGGAAGGTTGATTATTCTTCAAAGTGGTTTGTGAAACAGATTTGCAGTGAATATCTTAAGTACTTTTCTTCACAAGCAACAAGGAAGAGACATTGTAGAACAAAGAAGAAAAGGAAGAACACTGTCAGAAGTGGGATTTGAACCCACGCCTCCAGAGGAGACTGCGACCTGAACGCAGCGCCTTAGACCGCTCGGCCATCCTGACACATAAAAAACTACGTTTCATAAAAATTGGATAAAACTAATTAACCAAAATTACTTTTTCAAAGGTGCAATGTCCATGCTGCTGTTGAAACTATTGATTCAAATATTAGTAATACATTGCTTTTTCAATTATTTTTCAAAGATGCTTAAAGTTGGATAAATCAAAAAGATATTGTAAAAATAACATTAACATGGAATTACCTATAGTTTAGGATTTTCCAAATATTTGAGAAAATGCTTGATACAAATAACATCTTCACATGCTCTACAATTAATGCCTGAATTTTGGATTGATTGATTGATTGAGAGCTGCATTGAAAGAAAATCATTACTCCAAATGTGGCAGTTTCCAAAATACATTGAAAAGGGGATGTGCAGTATCTATTTTTCTAATTCATAGAATGCCAAGGAAAAATGCGGTAATTATTTTTTTTGCTCTATTCAGGATTGGATTCCAAGTGTCTAGAATTTGTTGTCTTGTGGATTTTCACTCACCATAGAAAAGACATTTATGAACTTTCCAAGAACTGGCTAATGATATTGGCTTATGGCCTTGATTGGATGCTATGAAGGAGTGTACAAGTAGGGTTTGTGTTCAACACCACTGGCTTAAAAGAGCAGTGTTCTTACTCCTGAGATATGGAGCCCTGATTCAGAAGTTGGGGGATATTTTATTTTGCAAACTCAGTATATGAAAAAATGTTGACCAAAGAAAAAAATACATATAATATTGATGTCTGAAGTAGTATTTAAGTCCATATTTTTAGGGAAGATTGCAACATTTTCTTTGATTGATATAAAGCAGAAATAATGGAAGGTTGATTATTCTTCAAAGTGGTTTGTGAAACAGATTTGCAGTGAATATCTTAAGTATTTCTCTTCACAAGCAACAAGGAAGAGACATTGTAGAACAAAGAAGAAAAGGAAGAACACTGTCAGAAGTGGGATTTGAACCCACGCCTCCAGAGAAGACTGCGACCTGAACGCAGCGCCTTAGGCCGCTCGGCCATCCTGACACATAAAAAACTAAGTTTCATAAAAATTGGATAAAACTAATTAACCAAAATTACTTTTTCAAAGGTGCAATGTCCATGCTGCTGTTGAAACTATTGATTCAAATATTAGTAATAAATTGCTTTTTCAATTATTTTTCAAAGATGCTTAAGGTTGGATAAATCAAAAAGATATTGTAAAAATAACATTAACACGGAATTACCTATAGTTTAGGATTTTCCAAATATTTGAGAAAATGCTTGACACAAATAACATCTTCACATGCTCTACAATTAATGCCTGAATTTTGTATTGATTGATTGAGAGCTGCATTGAAAGAAAATCATTACTTCAAATGTGGCAGTTTCCAAAATACATTGAAAAGGGGATGTGCAGTATCTATTTTTCTAATTCATAGAATGCCAAGGAAAAATGCAGTAATTATTTTTTTTGCTCTATTCAGGATTGGATTCCAAGTGTCTAGAATTTGTTGTCTTGTGGATTTTCACTCACCATAGAAAAGACATTTATGAACTTTCCAAGAACTGGCTAATGATATTGGCTTATGGCCTTGATTGGATGCTATGAAGGAGTGTACAAGTAGGGTTTGTGTTCATGACCACTGGCTTAAAAGAGCAGTGTTCTTACTCCTGAGATATGGAGCCCTGATTCAGAAGTTGGGGGATATTTTATTTTGCAAACTCAGTATATGAAAAAATGTTGACAAAAGAAAAAAATACATATAATATTGATGTCTGAAGTAGTATTTAAGTCCATATTTTTAGGAAAGATTGCAACATTTTCTTTGATTGATATAAAGCAGAAATAATGGAAGGTTGATTATTCTTCAAAGTGGTTTGTGAAACAGATTTGCAGTGAATATCTTAAGTATTTCTCTTCACAAGCAACAAGGAAGAGACATTGTAGAACAAAGAAGAAAAGGAAGAACACTGTCAGAAGTGGGATTTGTACCCACGCCTCCAGAGGAGACTGCGACCTGAACGCAGCGCCTTAGGCCGCTCGGCCATCCTGACACATAAAAAACTACGTTTCATAAAAATTGGATAAAACTAATTAACCAAAATTACTTTTTCAAAGGTGCAATGTCCATGCTGCTGTTGAAACTATTGATTCAAATATTAGTAATACATTGCTTTTTCAATTATTTTTCAAAGATGCTTAAAGTTGGATAAATCAAAAAGATATTGTAAAAATAACATTAACACGGAATTACCTATAGTTTAGGATTTTCCAAATATTTGAGAAAATGCTTGATACAAATAACATCTTCACATGCTCTACAATTAATGCCTGAATTTTGGATTGATTGATTGAGAGCTGCATTGAAAGAAAATCATTACTCCAAATGTGGCAGTTTCCAAAATACATTGAAAAGGGGATGTGCAGTATCTATTTTTCTAATTCATAGAATGCCAAGGAAAAATGCGGTAATTATTTTTTTTGCTCTATTCAGGATTGGATTCCAAGTGTCTAGAATTTGTTGTCTTGTGGATTTTCACTCACCATAGAAAAGACATTTATGAACTTTCCAAGAACTGGCTAATGATATTGGCTTATGGCCTTGATTGGATGCTATGAAGGAGTGTACAAGTAGGGTTTGTGTTCAACACCACTGGCTTAAAAGAGCAGTGTTCTTACTCCTGAGATATGGAGCCCTGATTCAGAAGTTGGGGGATATTTTATTTTGCAAACTCAGTATATGAAAAAATGTTGACCAAAGAAAAAAATACATATAATATTGATGTCTGAAGTAGTATTTAAGTCCATATTTTTAGGGAAGATTGCAACATTTTCTTTGATTGATATAAAGCAGAAATAATGGAAGGTTGATTATTCTTCAAAGTGGTTTGTGAAACAGATTTGCAGTGAATATCTTAAGTATTTCTCTTCACAAGCAACAAGGAAGAGACATTGTAGAACAAAGAAGAAAAGGAAGAACACTGTCAGAAGTGGGATTTGAACCCACACCTCCAGAGGAGACTGCGACCTGAACGCAGCGCCTTAGACCGCTCGGCCATCCTGACACATAAAACACTAAGTTTCATAAAAATTGGATAAGACTAATTAACCAAAACTACTTTTTCAAAGGTGCAATGTCCATGCTGCTGTTGAAACTATTGATTCAAATATTAGTAATAAATTGCTTTTTCAATTATTTTTCAAAGATGCTTAAGGTTGGATAAATCAAAAAGATATTGTAAAAATAACATTAACACGGAATTACCTATAGTTTAGGATTTTCCAAATATTTGAGAAAATGCTTGACACAAATAACATCTTCACATGCTCTACAATTAATGCCTGAATTTTGGATTGATTGATTGAGAGCTGCATTGAAAGAAAATCATTACTACAAATGTGGCAGTTTCCAAAATACATTGAAAAGGGGATGTGCAGTATCTCTTTTTCTAATTCATAGAATGCCAAGGAAAAATGCGGTAATTATTTTTTTTGCTCTATTCAGGATTGGATTCCAAGTGTCTAGAATTTGTTGTCTTGTGGATTTTCACTCACCATAGAAAAGACATTTATGAACTTTCCAAGAACTGGCTAATGATATTGGCTTATGGCCTTGATTGGATGCTATGAAGGAGTGTACAAGTAGGGTTTGTGTTCAACACCACTGGCTTAAAAGAGCAGTGTTCTTACTCCTGAGATATGGAGCCCTGATTCAGAAGTTGGGGGATATTTTATTTTGCAAACTCAGTATATGAAAAAATGTTGACCAAAGAAAAAAATGCATATAATTTTGATGTCTGAAGTAGTACTTAAGTCCATATTTTTAGGGAAGATTGCAACATTTTCTTTGATTGATATAAAGCAGAAATAATGGAAGGTTGATTATTCTTCAAAGTGGTTTGTGAAACAGATTTGCAGTGAATATCTTAAGTACTTTTCTTCACAAGCAACAAGGAAGAGACATTGTAGAACAAAGAAGAAAAGGAAGAACACTGTCAGAAGTGGGATTTGAACCCACGCCTCCAGAGGAGACTGCGACCTGAACGCAGCGCCTTAGACCGCTCGGCCATCCTGACACATAAAATACTAAGTTTCATAAAAATTGGATAAAACTAATTAACCAAAACTACTTTTTCAAAGGTGCAATGTCCATGCTGCTGTTGAAACTATTGATTCAAATATTAGTAATAAATTGCTTTTTCAATTATTTTTCAAAGATGCTTAAGGTTGGATAAATCAAAAAGATATTGTAAAAATAACATTAACACGGAATTACCTATAGTTTAGGATTTTCCAAATATTTGAGAAAATGCTTGACACAAATAACATCTTCACATGCTCTACAATTAATGCCTGAATTTTGTATTGATTGATTGAGAGCTGCATTGAAAGAAAATCATTACTCCAAATGTGGCAGTTTCCAAAATACATTGAAAAGGGGATGTGCAGTATCTATTTTTCTAATTCATAGAATGCCAAGGAAAAATGCGGTAATTATTTTTTTTGCTCTATTCAGGATTGGATTCCAAGTGTCTAGAATTTGTTGTCTTGTGGATTTTCACTCACCATAGAAAAGACATTTATGAACTTTCCAAGAACTGGCTAATGATATTGGCTTATGGCCTTGATTGGATGCTATGAAGGAGTGTACAAGTAGGGTTTGTGTTCAACACCACTGGCTTAAAAGAGCAGTGTTCTTACTCCTGAGATATGGAGCCCTGATTCAGAAGTTGGGGGATATTTTATTTTGCAAACTCAGTATATGAAAAAATGTTGACCAAAGAAAAAAATACATATAATATTGATGTCTGAAGTAGTATTTAAGTCCATATTTTTAGGGAAGATTGCAACATTTTCTTTGATTGATATAAAGCAGAAATAATGGAAGGTTGATTATTCTTCAAAGTGGTTTGTGAAACAGATTTGCAGTGAATATCTTAAGTATTTCTCTTCACAAGCAACAAGGAAGAGACATTGTAGAACAAAGAAGAAAAGGAAGAACACTGTCAGAAGTGGGATTTGAACCCACGCCTCCAGAGGAGACTGCGACCTGAACGCAGCGCCTTAGACCGCTCGGCCATCCTGACACATAAAACACTAAGTTTCATAAAAATTGGATAAGACTAATTAACCAAAACTACTTTTTCAAAGGTGCAATGTCCATGCTGCTGTTGAAACTATTGATTCAAATATTAGTAATAAATTGCTTTTTCAATTATTTTTCAAAGATGCTTAAGGTTGGATAAATCAAAAAGATATTGTAAAAATAACATTAACATGGAATTACCTATAGTTTAGGATTTTCCAAATATTTGAGAAAATGCTTGACACAAATAACATCTTCACATGCTCTACAATTAATGCCTGAATTTTGGATTGATTGATTGAGAGCTGCATTGAAAGAAAATCATTACTACAAATGTGGCAGTTTCCAAAATACATTGAAAAGGGGATGTGCAGTATCTATTTTTCTAATTCATAGAATGCCAAGGAAAAATGCGGTAATTATTTTTTTTGCTCTATTCAGGATTGGATTCCAAGTGTCTAGAATTTGTTGTCTTGTGGATTTTCACTCACCATAGAAAAGACATTTATGAACTTTCCAAGAACTGGCTAATGATATTGGCTTATGGCCTTGATTGGATGCTATGAAGGAGTGTACAAGTAGGGTTTGTGTTCAACACCACTGGCTTAAAAGAGCAGTGTTCTTACTCCTGAGATATGGAGCCCTGATTCAGAAGTTGGGGGATATTTTATTTTGCAAACTCAGTATATGAAAAAATGTTGACCAAAGAAAAAAATACATATAATATTGATGTCTGAAGTAGTATTTAAGTCCATATTTTTAGGGAAGATTGCAACATTTTCTTTGATTGATATAAAGCAGAAATAATGGAAGGTTGATTATTCTTCAAAGTGGTTTGTGAAACAGATTTGCAGTGAATATCTTAAGTATTTCTCTTCACAAGCAACAAGGAAGAGACATTGTAGAACAAAGAAGAAAAGGAAGAACACTGTCAGAAGTGGGATTTGAACCCACGCCTCCAGAAGAGAATGCGACTTGAACGCAGCGCTTTAGGCCGCTCGGCCATCCTGACACATAAAATACTAAGTTCATAAAAATTGGATAAAACTAATTAACCAAAACTACTTTTTCAAAGGAGCAATGTCCATGCTGCTGTTGAAACTATTGATTCAAATATTAGTAATAAATTGCTTTTTCAATTATTTTTCAAAGATGCTTAAGGTTGGATAAATCAAAAAGATATTGTAAAAATAACATTAACACGGAATTACCTATAGTTTAGGATTTTCCAAATATTTGAGAAAATGCTTGACACAAATAACATCTTCACATGCTCTACAATTAATGCCTGAATTTTGGATTGATTGATTGAGAGCTGCATTGAAAGAAAATCATTACTTCAAATGTGGCAGTTTCCAAAATACATTGAAAAGGGGATGTGCAGTATCTATTTTTCTAATTCATAGAATGCCAAGGAAAAATGCGGTAATTATTTTTTTTGCTCTATTCAGGATTGGATTCCAAGTGTCTAGAATTTGTTGTCTTGTGGATTTTCACTCACCATAGAAAAGACATTTATGAACTTTCCAAGAACTGGCTAATGATATTGGCTTATGGCCTTGATTGGATGCTATGAAGGAGTGTACAAGTAGGGTTTGTGTTCATGACCACTGGCTTAAAAGAGCAGTGTTCTTACTCCTGAGATATGGAGCCCTGATTCAGAAGTTGGGGGATATTTTATTTTGCAAACTCAGTATATGAAAAAATGTTGACAAAAGAAAAAAATACATATAATATTGATGTCTGATGTAGTATTTAAGTCCATATTTTTAGGAAAGATTGCAACATTTTCTTTGACTGATATAAAGCAGAAATAATGGAAGGTTGATTATTCTTCAAAGTGGTTTGTGAAACAGATTTGCAGTGAATATCTTAAGTATTTCTCTTCACAAGCAACAAGGAAGAGACATTGTAGAACAAAGAAGAAAAGGAAGAACACTGTCAGAAGTGGGATTTGAACCTACGCCTCCAGAGGAGACTGCGACCTGAACGCAGCGCCTTAGACCGCTCGGCCATCCTGACACATAAAATACTAAGTTTCATAAAAATTGGATAAAACTAATTAACCAAAACTACTTTTTCAAAGGTGCAATGTCCATGCTGCTGTTGAAACTATTGATTCAAATATTAGTAATAAATTGCTTTTTCAATTATTTTTCAAAGATGCTTAAGGTTGGATAAATCAAAAAGATATTGTAAAAATAACATTAACACGGAATTACCTATAGTTTAGGATTTTCCAAATATTTGAGAAAATGCTTGACACAAATAACATCTTCACATGCTCTACAATTAATGCCTGAATTTTGTATTGATTGATTGAGAGGTGCATTGAAAGAAAACCATTACTTCAAATGTGGCAGTTTCCAAAATACATTGAAAAGGGGATGTGCAGTATCTATTTTTCTAATTCATAGAATGCCAAGGAAAAATGCGGTAATTATTTTTTTTGCTCTATTCAGGATTGGATTCCAAGTGTCTAGAATTTGTTGTCTTGTGGATTTTCACTCACCATAGAAAAGACATTTATGAACTTTCCAAGAACTGGCTAATGATATTGGCTTATGGCCTTGATTGGATGCTATGAAGGAGTGTACAAGTAGGGTTTGTGTTCATGACCACTGGCTTAAAAGAGCAGTGTTCTTACTCCTGAGATATGGAGCCCTGATTCAGAAGTTGGGGGATATTTTATTTTGCAAACTCAGTATATGAAAAAATGTTGACAAAAGAAAAAAATACATATAATATTGATGTCTGAAGTAGTATTTAAGTCCATATTTTTAGGAAAGATTGCAACATTTTCTTTGATTGATATAAGGCAGAAATAATGAAAGGTTGATTATTCTTCAAAGTGGTTTGTGAAACAGATTTGCAGTGAATGCTTAAGTATTTCTCTTCACAAGCAACAAGGAAGAGACATTGTAGAACAAAGAAGAAAAGGAAGAACACTGTCAGAAGTGGGATTTGAACCCACGCCTCCAGAGAAGACTGCGACCTGAACGCAGCGCCTTAGACCGCTCGGCCATCCTGACACATAAAAAACTAAGTTTCATAAAAATTGGATAAAACTAATTAACCAAAACTACTTTTTCAAAGGTGCAATGTCCATGCTGCTGTTGAAACTATTGATTCAAATATTAGTAATAAATTGCTTTTTCAATTATTTTTCAAAGATGCTTAAGGTTGGATAAATCAAAAAGATATTGTAAAAATAACATTAACACGGAATTACCTATAGTTTAGGATTTTCCAAATATTTGAGAAAATGCTTGACACAAATAACATCTTCACATGCTCTACAATTAATGCCAGAATTTTGGATTGATTGATTGAGAGGTGCATTGAAAGAAAACCATTACTTCAAATGTGGCAGTTTCCAAAATACATTGAAAAGGGGATGTGCAGTATCTATTTTTCTAATTCATAGAATGCCAAGGAAAAATGCGGTAATTATTTTTTTTGCTCTATTCAGGATTGGATTCCAAGTGTCTAGAATTTGTTGTCTTGTGTATTTTCACTCACCATAGAAAAGACATTTATGAACTTTCCAAGAACTGGCTAATGATTTTGGCTTATGGGCTTGATTGGATGCTATGAAGGAGTGTACAAGTAGGGTTTGTGTTCAAGACCACTGGCTTAAAAGAACAGTGTTCTTACTCCTGAGATATGGAGCCCTGATTCAGAAGTTGAGGGATATTTTATTTTGCAAACTCAGTATATGAAAAAATGTTGACCAAAGAAAAAAATACATATAATATTGATGTCTGATGTAATATTTAAGTCCATATTTTTAGGGAAGAATGCAACATTTTCTTTGATTGGTATAAAGCAGAAATAATGGAAGGTTGATTATTCTTCAAAGTGGTTTGTGAAACAGAATTGCAGTGAATATCTTAAGTATTTCTCTTCACAAGCAACAAGGAAGAGACATTGTAGAACAAAGAAGAAAAAGAAGAACACTGTCAGAAGTGGGATTTGAACCCACACCTCCAGAGGAGACTGCGACCTGAACGCAGCGCTTTAGACCGCTCGGATATCCTGACACATAAAAAACTGTGTTTCATAAAAATTGGATAAAACTAATTAACCAAAATTACTTTTTCAAAGGTGCAATGTCCATGCTGCTGTTGAAACTATTGATTCAAATATTAGTAATAAATTGCTTTTTCAATTATTTTTCAAAGATGCTTAAAGTTGGATAAATCAAAAAGATATTGTAAAAATAACATTAACACGGAATTACCTATAGTTTAGGATTTTCCAAATATTTGAGAAAATGCTTGACACAAATAACATCTTCACATGCTCTACAATTAATGCCTGAATTTTGTATTGATTGATTGAGAGCTGCATTGAAAGAAAATCATTACTCCAAATGTGGCAGTTTCCAAAATACATTGAAAAGGGGATGTGCAGTATCTATTTTTCTAATTCATAGAATGCCAAGGAAAAATGCGGTAATTTTTTTTTTTTGCTCTATTCAGGATTGGATTCCAAGTGTCTAGAATTTCTTGTCTTGTGGATTTTCACTCACCATGGAAAAGACATTTATGAACTTTCCAAGAACTGGCTAATGATATTGGCATATGGGCTTGATTGGATGCTATGAAGGAGAGTAAAAGTAGAGTTTGAGTTCATGACCACTGGCTTAAAAGAGCAGTGTTCTTACTCCTGAGATATGGAGCCCTGATTCAGAAGTTGGGGGATATTTTATTTTGCAAACTCAGTATATGAAAAAATGTTGACCAAAGAAAAAAATACATATAATATTGATGTCTGAAGTAGTATTTAAGTCCATATTTTTAGGAAAGAATGCAACATTTTCTTTGATTGGTATAAAGCAGAAATAATGGAAGGTTGATTATTCTTCAAAGTGGTTTGTGAAACAGATTTGCAGTGAATATCTTAAGTATTTCTCTTCACAAGCAACAAGGAAGAGACATTGTAGACACTGTCAGAAGTGGGATTTGAAGCCATGCCTCCAGAGAAGACTGCAACCCGAACACAGCACCTTAGACCGCTCGGCCATCCTGACACATAAAACACTAAGTTTCATAAAAATTGGATAAAACTAATTAACCAAAATTACTTTTTCAAAGGTGCAATGTCCATGCTGCTGTTGAAACTATTGATTCAAATATTAGTAATAAATTGCTTTTTCAATTATTTTTCAAAGATGCTTAAAGTTGGATAAATCAAAAAGATATTGTAAAAATAACATTAACACGGAATTACGTATAGTTTAGGATTTTCCAAATATTTGAGAAAATGTTTGACACAAATAACATCTTCACATGATCTACAATTAATGCCTGAATTTTGTATTGATTGATTGAGAGCTGCATTGAAAGAAAATCATTACTTCAAACGTGGCAGTTTCCAAAATACATTGAAAAGGGGATGTGCAGTATCTATTTTTCTAATTCATAGAATGCCAAGGAAAAATGCGGTAATTATTTTTTTTGCTCTATTCAGGATTGGATTCCAAGTGTCTAGAATTTGTTGTCTTGTGGATTTTCACTCACCATAGAAAAGACATTTATGAACTTTCCAAGAACTCGCTAATGATTTTGGCTTATGGGCTTGATTGGATGCTATGAAGGAGTGTACAAGTAGGGTTTGTGTTCATGACCACTGGCTTAAAAGAGCAGTGTTCTTACTCCTGAGATATGGAGCCCTGATTCAGAAGTTGGGGGATATTTTATTTTGCAAACTCAGTATATGAAAAAATGTTGACCAAAGAAAAAAATACATAAAATATTGATGTCTGAAGTAATATTTAAGTCCATATTTTTAGGGAAGAATGCAACATTTTCTTTGATTGGTATAAAGCAGAAATAATGGAAGGTTGATTATTCTTCAAAGTGGTTTGTGAAACAGATTTGCAGTGAATATCTTAAGTATTTGTCTTCACAAGCAGCAAGGAAGAGACATTGTAGAACAGAGAAGAAAAGGAAGAACACTGTCAGAAGTGGGATTTGAACCCACGCCTCCAGAGGAGACTGCGACCTGAACGCAGCGCCTTAGACCGCTCGGCCATCCTGACACAAAAAAAACTAAGTTTCATAAAAATTGGATAAAACTAATTAACCAAAATTACTTTTTCAAAGGTGCAATGTCCATGCTGCTGTTGAAACTATTGATTCAAATATTAGTAATAAATTGCTTTTTCAATTATTTTTCAAAGATGCTTAAAGTTGGATAAATCAAAAAGATATTGTAAAAATAACATTAACACGGAATTACCTATAGTTTAGGATATTCCAAATATTTGAGAAAATGCTTGACACAAATAACATCTTCACATGATCTACAATTAATGCATGAATTTTGTATTGATTGATTGATAGCTGCATT
Organism: Taudactylus pleione; assembly: GCA_031769625.1. Lineage (NCBI taxonomy): Eukaryota > Metazoa > Chordata > Amphibia > Anura > Myobatrachidae > Taudactylus > Taudactylus pleione. The sequence continues at coordinate 628,387 of JAUIMM010000176.1, forward strand.
GAAAGAAAATCATTACTCCAAATGTGGCAGTTTCCAAAATACATTAAAAAGGGGATGTGCAGTATCTATTTTTCTAATTTATAGAATGCCAAGGAAAAATGCGGTAATTATTTTTTTTGCTCTATTCAGGATTGGATTCCAAGTGTCTAGAATTTGTTGTCTTGTGTATTTTCACTCACCATAGAAAAGACATTTATGAACTTTCCAAGAACTGGCTAATGATTTTGGCTTATGGGCTTGATTGGATGCTATGAAGGAGTGTACAAGTAGGGTTTGTGTTCAAGACCACTGGCTTAAAAGAACAGTGTTCTTACTCCTGAGATATGGAGCCCTGATTCAGAAGTTGGGGGATTATTTTATTTTGCAAACTCAGTATATGAAAAAATGTTGACCAAAGAAACAAATACATATAATATTGATGTCTGAAGTAGTATTTAAGTCCTTATTTTTAGGGAAGAATGCAACATGTTCTTTGATTGGTATAAAGCAGAAATAATGGAAGGTTGATTATTCTTCAAAGTGGTTTGTGAAACAGATTTGCAGTGAATATCTTAAGTATTTCTCTTCACAAGCAACAAGGAAGAGACATTGTAGAACAAAGAAGAAAAAGAAGAACACTGTCAGAAGTGGGATTTGAACCCACACCTCCAGAGGAGACTGCGACCTGAACGCAGCGCTTTAGACCGCTCGGATATCCTGACACATACAAAACTATGTTTCATAAAACTTGGATAAAACTAATTAACCAAAATTACTTTTTCAAAGGTGCAATGTCCATGCTGCTGTTGAAACTATTGATTCAAATATTAGTAATAAATTGCTTTTTCAATTATTTTTCAAAGATGCTTAAAGTTGGATAAATCAAAAAGATATTGTAAAAATAACATTAACACGGAATTACCTATAGTTTAGGATTTTCCAAATATTTAAGAAAATGCTAGACACAAATAACATCTTCACATGATCTACGATTAATGCCTGAATTTTGTATTGATTGATTGAGAGCTGCACTGAAAGAAAATCATGACTCCAAATGTGGCAGTTTCCAAAATACATTGAAAAGGGGATGTGCAGTATCTATTTTTCTAATTCATAGAATGCCAAGGAAAAATGCGGTAATTATTTTTTTTGCTCTATTCAGGATTGGATTCCAAGTGTCTAGAATTTGTTGTCTTGTGGATTTTCACTCACCATAGAAAAGACATTTATGAACCTTCCAAAAACTGGCTAATGATTTTGGCTTATGGGCTTGATTGGATGCTATGAAGGAGTGTACAAGTAGGGTTTGAGTTCATGACCACTGGCTTAAAAGAGCAGTGTTCTTACTCCTGAGATATGGAGCCCTGATTCAGAAGTTGGGGGATATTTTATTTTGCAAACTCAGTATATGAAAAAATGTTGACCAAAGAAAAAAATACATATAATATTGATGTCTGAAGTAGTATTTAAGTCCATATTTTTAGGGAAGAATGCAACATTTTCTTTGATTGGTATAAAGCAGAAATAATGGAAGGTTGATTATTCTTCAAAGTGGTTTGTGAAACAGATTTGCAGTGAATATCTTAAGTATTTCTCTTCACAAGCAACAAGGAAGAGACATTGTAGAACAAAGAAGAAAAGTAAGAACACTGTCAGAAGTAGGATTTGACCCAACGCCTCCAGAGGAGACTGCAACCGTAACGCAGCGCCTTTGAACGCTCGGCCATCCTGACACATAAAAAACTAAGTTTCATAAAAATTGGATAAAACTAATTAACTAAAATTACTTTTTCAAAGGTGCAATGTCCATGCTGCTGTTGAAACTATTGATTCAAATATTAGTAATAAATTGCTTTTTCAATTATTTTTCAAAGACGCTTAAAGTTGGATAAATCAAAAAGATATTGTAAAAATAACATTAACACGGAATTACCTATAGTTTGGGATTTTCCAAATATTTGAGAAATTGCTTGACACAAATAACATCTTCACATGCTCTACAATTAATGCCTGAATTTTGTATTGATTGATTGAGAGCTGCATTAAAAGAAAATCATTACTCCAAATGTGGCAGTTTCCAAAATACATTGAAAAGGGGATGTGCAGTATCTATTTTTCTAATTCATAGAATGCCAAAGAAAAATGCAGTAATTATTTTTTTTGCTCTATTCAGGATTGGATTCCAAGTGTCTAGAATTTGTTGTCTTGTGGATTTTCACTCACCATAGAAAAGACATTTATGAACTTTCCAAGAACTGGCTAATGATTTTGGCTTATGGGCTTGATTGGATGCTATGAAGGAGTGTACAAGTAGGGTTTGAGTTCATGACCACTGGCTTAAAAGAGCAGTGTTCTTACTCCTGAGATATGGAGCCCTGATTTAGAAGTTGGGGGATATTTTATTTTGCAAACTCAGTATATGAAAAAATGTTGACCAAAGAAAAAAATACATATAATATTGATGTCTGAAGTAGTATTTAAGTCCATATTTTTAGGGAAGAATGCAACATTTTCTTTGATTGGTATAAAGCAGAAATAATGGAAGGTTGATTATTCTTCAAAGTGGTTTGTGAAACAGATTTGCAGTGAATATCTTAAGTATTTGTCTTCACAAGCAGCAAGGAAGAGACATTGTAGAACAGAGAAGAAAAGGAAGAACACTGTCAGAAGTGGGATTTGAACCCACGCCTCCAGAGAAGACTGCGACCTGAACGCAGCGCCTTAGACCGCTCGGCCATCCTGACACAAAAAAAACTAAGTTTCATAAAAATTGGATAAAACTAATTAACCAAAATTACTTTTTCAAAGGTGCAATGTCCATACTGCTGTTGAAACTATTGATTCAAATATTAGTAATAAATTGCTTTTTCAATTATTTTTCAAAGATGCTTAAAGTTGGATAAATCAAAAAGATATTGTAAAAATAACATTAACACGGAATTACCTATAGTTTAGGATTTTCCAAATATTTGAGAAAATGCTAGACACAAATAACATCTTCACATGATCTACGATTAATGCCTGAATTTTGTATTGATTGATTGAGAGCTGCACTGAAAGAAAATCATTACTCCAAATGTGGCAGTTTCCAAAATACATTGAAAAGGGGATGTGCAGTATCTATTTTTCTAATTCATAGAATGCCAAGGAAAAATGCGGTAATTTTTTTTTTTGCTCTATTCAGGATTGGATTCCAAGTGTCTAGAATTTGTTGTCTTGTGGATTTTCACTCACCATAGAAAAGACATTTATGAACCTTCCAAAAACTGGCTAATGATTTTGGCTTATGGGCTTGATTGGATGCTATGAAGGAGTGTACAAGTAGGGTTTGAGTTCATGACCACTGGCTTAAAAGAGCAGTGTTCTTACTCCTGAGATATGGAGCCCTGATTCAGAAGTTGGGGGATATTTTATTTTGCAAACTCAGTATATGAAAAAATGTTGACCAAAGAAAAAAATACATATAATATTGATGTCTGAAGTAGTATTTAAGTCCATATTTTTAGGGAAGAATGCAACATTTTCTTTGATTGGTATAAAGCAGAAATAATGGAAGGTTGATTATTTTTCATAGTGGTTTGTGAAACAGATTTGTAGTGAATATCTTAAGTATTTCTCTTCACAAGCAACAAGGAAGAGACATTGTAGAACAAAGAAGAAAAGGAAGAACACTGTCAGAAGTAGGATTTGACCCCACGCCTCCAGAGGAGACTGCAACCTTAACGCAGCGCCTTTGAACGCTCGGCCATCCTGACACATAAAAAACTAAGTTTTATAAAAATTGGATAAAACTAATTAACCAAAATTACTTTTTCAAAGGTGCAATGTCCATGCTGCTGTTGAAACTATTGATTCAAATATTAGTAATAAATTGCTTTTTCAATTATTTTTCAAAGATGCTTAAAGTTGGATAAATCAAAAAGATATTGTAAAAATAACATTAACACGGAATTACCTATAGTTTAGGATTTTCCAAATATTTGAGAAAATGCTTGACACAAATAACATCTTCACATGCTCTACAATTAATGCCTGAATTTTGTATTGATTGATTGAGAGCTGCATTGAAAGAAAATCATTACTCCAAATGTGGCAGTTTCCAAAATACATTGAAAAGGGGATGTGCAGTATCTATTTTTCTAATTCATAGAATGCCAAGGAAAAATGCGGTAATTTTTTTTTTTTGCTCTATTCAGGATTGGATTCCAAGTGTCTAGAATTTCTTGTCTTGTGGAATTTCACTCACCATGGAAAAGACATTTATGAACTTTCCAAGAACTGGCTAATGATATTGGCATATGGGCTTGATTGGATGCTATGAAGGAGTGTAAAAGTAGAGTTTGAGTTCATGACCACTGGCTTAAAAGAGCAGTGTTCTTACTCCTGAGATATGGAGCCCTGATTCAGAAGTTGGGGGATATTTTATTTTGCAAACTCAGTATATGAAAAAATGTTGACCAAAGAAAAAAATACATATAATATTGATGTCTGAAGTAGTATTTAAGTCCATATTTTTAGGAAAGAATGCAACATTTTCTTTGATTGGTATAAAGCAGAAATAATGGAAGGTTGATTATTCTTCAAAGTGGTTTGTGAAACAGATTTGCAGTGAATATCTTAAGTATTTCTCTTCACAAGCAACAAGGAAGAGACATTGTAGACACTGTCAGAAGTGGGATTTGAAGCCACGCCTCCAGAGAAGACTGCAACCTGAACACAGCACCTTAGACCGCTCGGCCATCCTGACACATAAAAAACTAAGTTTCATAAAAATTGGATAAAACTAATTAACCAAAATTACTTTTTCAAAGGTGCAATGTCCATGCTGCTGTTGAAACTATTGATTCAAATATTAGTAATAAATTGCTTTTTCAATTATTTTTCAAAGATGCTTAAAGTTGGATAAATCAAAAAGATATTGTAAAAATAACATTAACACGGAATTATGTATAGTTTAGGATTTTCCAAATATTTGAGAAAATGTTTGACACAAATAACATCTTCACATGATCTACAATTAATGCCTGAATTTTGTATTGATTGATTGAGAGCTGCATTGAAAGAAAATCATTACTCCAAACGTGGCAGTTTCCAAAATACATTGAAAAGGGGATGTGCAGTATCTATTTTTCTAATTCATAGAATGCCAAGGAAAAATGCGGTAATTATTTTTTTTGCTCTATTCAGGATTGGATTCCAAGTGTCTAGAATTTGTTGTCTTGTGGATTTTCACTCACCATAGAAAAGACATTTATGAACTTTCCAAGAACTCGCTAATGATTTTGGCTTATGGGCTTGATTGGATGCTATGAAGGAGTGTACAAGTAGGGTTTGTGTTCATGACCACTGGCTTAAAAGAGCAGTGTTCTTACTCCTGAGATATGGAGCCCTGATTCAGAAGTTGGGGGATATTTTATTTTGCAAACTCAGTATATGAAAAAATGTTGACCAAAGAAAAAAATACATAAAATATTGATGTCTGAAGTAATATTTAAGTCCATATTTTTAGGGAAGAATGCAACATTTTCTTTGATTGGTATAAAGCAGAAATAATGGAAGGTTGATTATTCTTCAAAGTGGTTTGTGAAACAGATTTGCAGTGAATATCTTAAGTATTTGTCTTCACAAGCAGCAAGGAAGAGACATTGTAGAACAGAGAAGAAAAGGAAGAACACTGTCAGAAGTAGGATTTGACCCAACGCCTCCAGAGGAGACTGCAACCGTAACGCAGCGCCTTTGAACGCTCGGCCATCCTGACACATAAAAAACTAAGTTTCATAAAAATTGGATAAAACTAATTAACTAAAATTACTTTTTCAATGGTGCAATGTCCATGCTGCTGTTGAAACTATTGATTCAAATATTAGTAATAAATTGCTTTTTCAATTATTTTTCAAAGACGCTTAAAGTTGGATAAATCAAAAAGATATTGTAAAAATAACATTAACACGGAATTACCTATAGTTTGGGATTTTCCAAATATTTGAGAAATTGCTTGACACAAATAACATCTTCACATGCTCTACAATTAATGCCTGAATTTTGTATTGATTGATTGAGAGCTGCATTAAAAGAAAATCATTACTCCAAATGTGGCAGTTTCCAAAATACATTGAAAAGGGGATGTGCAGTATCTATTTTTCTAATTCATAGAATGCCAAGGAAAAATGCGGTAATTATTTTTTTTGCTCTATTCAGGATTGGATTCCAAGTGTCTAGAATTTGTTGTCTTGTGGATTTTCACTCACCATAGAAAAGACATTTATGAACTTTCCAAGAACTGGCTAATGATTTTGGCTTATGGGCTTGATTGGATGCTATAAAGGAGTGTACAAGTAGGGTTTGAGTTCATGACCACTGGCTTAAAAGAGCAGTGTTCTTACTCCTGAGATATGGAGCCCTGATTTAGAAGTTGGGGGATATTTTATTTTGCAAACTCAGTATATGAAAAAATGTTGATCAAAGAAAAAAATACATATAATATTGATGTCTGAAGTAGTATTTAAGTCCATATTTTTAGGGAAGAATGCAACATTTTCTTTGATTGGTATAAAGCAGAAATAATGGAAGGTTGATTATTCTTCAAAGTGGTTTGTGAAACAGATTTGCAGTGAATATCTTAAGTATTTGTCTTCACAAGCAGCAAGGAAGAGACATTGTAGAACAGAGAAGAAAAGGAAGAACACTGTCAGAAGTGGGATTTGAACCCACGCCTCCAGAGAAGACTGCGACCTGAACGCAGCGCCTTAGACCGCTCGGCCATCCTGACACAAAAAAAACTAAGTTTCATAAAAATTGGATAAAACTAATTAACCAAAATTACTTTTTCAAAGGTGCAATGTCCATACTGCTGTTGAAACTATTGATTCAAATATTAGTAATAAATTGCTTTTTCAATTATTTTTCAAAGATGCTTAAAGTTGGATAAATCAAAAAGATATTGTAAAAATAACATTAACACGGAATTACCTATAGTTTAGGATTTTCCAAATATTTGAGAAAATGCTAGACACAAATAACATCTTCACATGATCTACGATTAATGCCTGAATTTTGTATTGATTGATTGAGAGCTGCACTGAAAGAAAATCATTACTCCAAATGTGGCAGTTTCCAAAATACATTGAAAAGGGGATGTGCAGTATCTATTTTTCTAATTCATAGAATGCCAAGGAAAAATGCGGTAATTATTTTTTTTGCTCTATTCAGGATTGGATTCCAAGTGTCTAGAATTTGTTGTCTTGTGGATTTTCACTCACCATAGAAAAGACATTTATGAACCTTCCAAAAACTGGCTAATGATTTTGGCTTATGGGCTTGATTGGATGCTATGAAGGAGTGTACAAGTAGGGTTTGAGTTCATGACCACTGGCTTAAAAGAGCAGTGTTCTTACTCCTGAGATATGGAGCCCTGATTCAGAAGTTGGGGGATATTTTATTTTGCAAACTCAGTATATGAAAAAATGTTGACCAAAGAAAAAAATACATATAATATTGATGTCTGAAGTAGTATTTAAGTCCATATTTTTAGGGAAGAATGCAACATTTTCTTTGATTGGTATAAAGCAGAAATAATGGAAGGTTGATTATTTTTCATAGTGGTTTGTGAAACAGATTTGTAGTGAATATCTTAAGTATTTCTCTTCACAAGCAACAAGGAAGAGACATTGTAGAACAAAGAAGAAAAGGAAGAACACTGTCAGAAGTAGGATTTGACCCCACGCCTCCAGAGGAGACTGCAACCTTAACGCAGCGCCTTTGAACGCTCGGCCATCCTGACACATAAAAAACTAAGTTTTATAAAAATTGGATAAAACTAATTAACCAAAATTACTTTTTCAAAGGTGCAATGTCCATGCTGCTGTTGAAACTATTGATTCAAATATTAGTAATAAATTGCTTTTTCAATTATTTTTCAAAGATGCTTAAAGTTGGATAAATCAAAAAGATATTGTAAAAATAACATTAACACGGAATTACCTATAGTTTAGGATTTTCCAAATATTTGAGAAAATGCTTGACACAAATAACATCTTCACATGCTCTACAATTAATGCCTGAATTTTGTATTGATTGATTGAGAGCTGCATTGAAAGAAAATCATTACTCCAAATGTGGCAGTTTCCAAAATACATTGAAAAGGGGATGTGCAGTATCTATTTTTCTAATTCATAGAATGCCAAGGAAAAATGCGGTAATTTTTTTTTTTTGCTCTATTCAGGATTGGATTCCAAGTGTCTAGAATTTCTTGTCTTGTGGATTTTCACTCACCATGGAAAAGACATTTATGAACTTTCCAAGAACTGGCTAATGATATTGGCATATGGGCTTGATTGGATGCTATGAAGGAGTGTAAAAGTAGAGTTTGAGTTCATGACCACTGGCTTAAAAGAGCAGTGTTCTTACTCCTGAGATATGGAGCCCTGATTCAGAAGTTGGGGGATATTTTATTTTGCAAACTCAGTATATGAAAAAATGTTGACCAAAGAAAAAAATACATATAATATTGATGTCTGAAGTAGTATTTAAGTCCATATTTTTAGGAAAGAATGCAACATTTTCTTTGATTGGTATAAAGCAGAAATAATGGAAGGTTGATTATTCTTCAAAGTGGTTTGTGAAACAGATTTGCAGTGAATATCTTAAGTATTTCTCTTCACAAGCAACAAGGAAGAGACATTGTAGACACTGTCAGAAGTGGGATTTGAAGCCACGCCTCCAGAGAAGACTGCAACCTGAACACAGCACCTTAGACCGCTCGGCCATCCTGACACATAAAAAACTAAGTTTCATAAAAATTGGATAAAACTAATTAACCAAAATTACTTTTTCAAAGGTGCAATGTCCATGCTGCTGTTGAAACTATTGATTCAAATATTAGTAATAAATTGCTTTTTCAATTATTTTTCAAAGATGCTTAAAGTTGGATAAATCAAAAAGATATTGTAAAAATAACATTAACACGGAATTACGTATAGTTTAGGATTTTCCAAATATTTGAGAAAATGTTTGACACAAATAACATCTTCACATGATCTACAATTAATGCCTGAATTTTGTATTGATTGATTGAGAGCTGCATTGAAAGAAAATCATTACTCCAAACGTGGCAGTTTCCAAAATACATTGAAAAGGGGATGTGCAGTATCTATTTTTCTAATTCATAGAATGCCAAGGAAAAATGCTGTAATTATTTTTTTTGCTCTATTCAGGATTGGATTCCAAGTGTCTAGAATTTGTTGTCTTGTGGATTTTCACTCACCATAGAAAAGACATTTATGAACTTTCCAAGAACTCGCTAATGATTTTGGCTTATGGGCTTGATTGGATGCTATGAAGGAGTGTACAAGTAGGGTTTGTGTTCATGACCACTGGCTTAAAAGAGCAGTGTTCTTACTCCTGAGATATGGAGCCCTGATTCAGAAGTTGGGGGATATTTTATTTTGCAAACTCAGTATATGAAAAAATGTTGACCAAAGAAAAAAATACATAAAATATTGATGTCTGAAGTAATATTTAAGTCCATATTTTTAGGGAAGATTGCAACATTTTCTTTGATTGGTATAAAGCAGAAATAATGGAAGGTTGATTATTCTTCAAAGTGGTTTGTGAAACAGATTTGCAGTGAATATCTTAAGTATTTGTCTTCACAAGCAGCAAGGAAGAGACATTGTAGAACAGAGAAGAAAAGGAAGAACACTGTCAGAAGTGGGATTTGAACCCACGCCTCCAGAGGAGACTGCGACCTGAACGCAGCGCCTTAGACCGCTCGGCCATCCTGACACAAAAAAAACTAAGTTTCATAAAAATTGGATAAAACTAATTAACCAAAATTACTTTTTCAAAGGTGCAATGTCCATGCTGCTGTTGAAACTATTGATTCAAATATTAGTAATAAATTGCTTTTTCAATTATTTTTCAAAGATGCTTAAAGTTGGATAAATCAAAAAGATATTGTAAAAATAACATTAACACGGAATTACCTATAGTTTAGGATATTCCAAATATTTGAGAAAATGCTTGACACAAATAACATCTTCACATGATCTACAATTAATGCCTGAATTTTGTATTGATTGATTGATAGCTGCATTGAAAGAAAATCATTACTCCAAATGTGGCAGTTTCCAAAATACATTAAAAAGGGGATGTGCAGTATCTATTTTTCTAATTTATAGAATGCCAAGGAAAAATGCGGTAATTATTTTTTTTGCTCTATTCAGGATTGGATTCCAAGTGTCTAGAATTTGTTGTCTTGTGTATTTTCACTCACCATAGAAAAGACATTTATGAACTTTCCAAGAACTGGCTAATGATTTTGGCTTATGGGCTTGATTGGATGCTATGAAGGAGTGTACAAGTAGGGTTTGTGTTCAAGACCACTGGCTTAAAAGAACAGTGTTCTTACTCCTGAGATATGGAGCCCTGATTCAGAAGTTGGGGGATTATTTTATTTTGCAAACTCAGTATATGAAAAAATGTTGACCAAAGAAACAAATACATATAATATTGATGTCTGAAGTAGTATTTAAGTCCTTATTTTTAGGGAAGAATGCAACATGTTCTTTGATTGGTATAAAGCAGAAATAATGGAAGGTTGATTATTCTTCAAAGTGGTTTGTGAAACAGATTTGCAGTGAATATCTTAAGTATTTCTCTTCACAAGCAACAAGGAAGAGACATTGTAGAACAAAGAAGAAAAAGAAGAACACTGTCAGAAGTGGGATTTGAACCCACACCTCCAGAGGAGACTGCGACCTGAACGCAGCGCTTTAGACCGCTCGGATATCCTGACACATAAAAAACTATGTTTCATAAAAATTGGATAAAACTAATTAACCAAAATTACTTTTTCAAAGGTGCAATGTCCATGCTGCTGTTGAAACTATTGATTCAAATATTAGTAATAAATTGCTTTTTCAATTATTTTTCAAAGATGCTTAAAGTTGGATAAATCAAAAAGATATTGTAAAAATAACATTAACACGGAATTACCTATAGTTTAGGATTTTCCAAATATTTAAGAAAATGCTAGACACAAATAACATCTTCACATGATCTACGATTAATGCCTGAATTTTGTATTGATTGATTGAGAGCTGCACTGAAAGAAAATCATGACTCCAAATGTGGCAGTTTCCAAAATACATTGAAAAGGGGATGTGCAGTATCTCTTTTTCTAATTCATAGAATGCCAAGGAAAAATGCGGTAATTATTTTTTTTGCTCTATTCAGGATTGGATTCCAAGTGTCTAGAATTTGTTGTCTTGTGGATTTTCACTCACCATAGAAAAGACATTTATGAACCTTCCAAAAACTGGCTAATGATTTTGGCTTATGGGCTTGATTGGATGCTATGAAGGAGTGTACAAGTAGGGTTTGAGTTCATGACCACTGGCTTAAAAGAGCAGTGTTCTTACTCCTGAGATATGGAGCCCTGATTCAGAAGTTGGGGGATATTTTATTTTGCAAACTCAGTATATGAAAAAATGTTGACCAAAGAAAAAAATACATATAATATTGATGTCTGAAGTAGTATTTAAGTCCATATTTTTAGGGAAGAATGCAACATTTTCTTTGATTGGTATAAAGCAGAAATAATGGAAGGTTGATTATTCTTCAAAGTGGTTTGTGAAACAGATTTGCAGTGAATATCTTAAGTATTTCTCTTCACAAGCAACAAGGAAGAGACATTGTAGAACAAAGAAGAAAAGTAAGAACACTGTCAGAAGTAGGATTTGACCCAACGCCTCCAGAGGAGACTGCAACCGTAACGCAGCGCCTTTGAACGCTCGGCCATCCTGACACATAAAAAACTAAGTTTCATAAAAATTGGATAAAACTAATTAACCAAAATTACTTTTTCAAAGGTGCAATGTCCATGCTGCTGTTGAAACTATTGATTCAAATATTAGTAATAAATTGCTTTTTCAATTATTTTTCAAAGATGCTTAAAGTTGGATAAATCAAAAAGATATTGTAAAAATAACATTAACACGGAATTACCTATAGTTTAGGATTTTCCAAATATTTGAGAAATTGCTTGACACAAATAACATCTTCACATGCTCTACAATTAATGCCTGAATTTTGTATTGATTGATTGAGAGCTGCATTAAAAGAAAATCATTACTCCAAATGTGGCAGTTTCCAAAATACATTGAAAAGGGGATGTGCAGTATCTATTTTTCTAATTCATAGAATGCCAAGGAAAAATGCGGTAATTCTTTTTTTTGCTCTATTCAGGATTGGATTCCAAGTGTCTAGAATTTGTTGTCTTGTGGATTTTCACTCACCATAGAAAAGACATTTATGAACTTTCCAAGAACTGGCTAATGATTTTGGCTTATGGGCTTGATTGGATGCTATGAAGGAGTGTACAAGTAGGGTTTGAGTTCATGACCACTGGCTTAAAAGAGCAGTGTTCTTACTCCTGAGATATGGAGCCCTGATTTAGAAGTTGGGGGATATTTTATTTTGCAAACTCAGTATATGAAAAAATGTTGACCAAAGAAAAAAATACATATAATATTGATGTCTGAAGTAGTATTTAAGTCCATATTTTTAGGGAAGAATGCAACATTTTCTTTGATTGGTATAAAGCAGAAATAATGGAAGGTTGATTATTCTTCAAAGTGGTTTGTGAAACAGATTTGCAGTGAATATCTTAAGTATTTCTCTTCACAAGCAACAAGGAAGAGACATTGTAGAACAAAGAAGAAAAGGAAGAACACTGTCAGAAGTGGGATTTGAACCCACGCCTCCAGAGGAGACTGCAACCTGAACGCAGCACCTTAGACCGCTCGGCCATCCTGACACAAAAAAAACTAAGTTTCATAAAAATTGGATAAAACTAATTAACCAAAACTACTTTTTCAAAGGTGCAATGTCCATGCTGCTGTTGAAACTATTGATTCAAATATTAGTAATAAATTGCTTTTTCAATTATTTTTCAAAGATGCTTAAAGTTGGATAAATCAAAAAGATATTGTAAAAATAACATTAACACGGAATTACCTATAGTTAAGGATTTTCCAAATATTTGAGAAAATGCTAGACACAAATAACATCTTCACATGATCTACGATTAATGCCTGAATTTTGTATTGATTGATTGAGAGCTGCACTGAAAGAAAATCATGACTCCAAATGTGGCAGTTTCCAAAATACATTGAAAAGGGGATGTGCAGTATCTATTTTTCTAATTCATAGAATGCCAAGGAAAAATGCGGTAATTATTTTTTTTGCTCTATTCAGGATTGGATTCCAAGTGTCTAGAATTTGTTGTCTTGTGGATTTTCACTCACCATAGAAAAGACATTTATGAACCTTCCAAAAACTGGCTAATGATTTTGGCTTATGGGCTTGATTGGATGCTATGAAGGAGTGTACAAGTAGGGTTTGAGTTCATGACCACTGGCTTAAAATAGCAGTGTTCTTACTCCTGAGATATGGAGCCCTGATTCAGAAGTTGGGGGATATTTTATTTTGCAAACTCAGTATATGAAAAAATGTTGACCAAAGAAAAAAATACATATAATATTGATGTCTGAAGTAGTATTTAAGTCCATATTTTTAGGGAAGAATGCAACATTTTCTTTGATTGGTATAAAGCAGAAATAATGGAAGGTTGATTATTCTTCAAAGTGGTTTGTGAAACAGATTTGCAGTAAATATCTTAAGTATTTCTCTTCACAAGCAACAAGGAAGAGACATTGTAGAACAAAGAAGAAAAGGAAGAACACTGTCAGAAGTAGGATTTGACCCCACGCCTCCAGAGGAGACTGCAACCTTAACGCAGCGCCTTTGAACGCTCGGCCATCCTGACACATAAAAAACTAAGTTTTATAAAAATTGGATAAAACTAATTAACCAAAATTACTTTTTCAAAGGTGCAATGTCCATGCTGCTGTTGAAACTATTGATTCAAATATTAGTAATAAATTGCTTTTTCAATTATTTTTCAAAGATGCTTAAAGTTGGATAAATCAAAAAGATATTGTAAAAATAACATTAACACGGAATTACCTATAGTTTAGGATTTTCCAAATATTTGAGAAAATGCTTGACACAAATAACATCTTCACATGCTCTACAATTAATGCCTGAATTTTGTATTGATTGATTGAGAGCTGCATTGAAAGAAAATCATTACTCCAAATGTGGCAGTTTCCAAAATACATTGAAAAGGGGATGTGCAGTATCTATTTTTCTAATTCATAGAATGCCAAGGAAAAATGCGGTAATTTTTTTTTTTTGCTCTATTCAGGATTGGATTCCAAGTGTCTAGAATTTCTTGTCTTGTGGATTTTCACTCACCATGGAAAAGACATTTATGAACTTTCCAAGAACTGGCTAATGATATTGGCATATGGGCTTGATTGGATGCTATGAAGGAGTGTAAAAGTAGAGTTTGAGTTCATGACCACTGGCTTAAAAGAGCAGTGTTCTTACTCCTGAGATATGGAGCCCTGATTCAGAAGTTGGGGGATATTTTATTTTGCAAACTCAGTATATGAAAAAATGTTGACCAAAGAAAAAAATACATATAATATTGATGTCTGAAGTAGTATTTAAGTCCATATTTTTAGGAAAGAATGCAACATTTTCTTTGATTGGTATAAAGCAGAAATAATGGAAGGTTGATTATTCTTCAAAGTGGTTTGTGAAACAGATTTGCAGTGAATATCTTAAGTATTTCTCTTCACAAGCAACAAGGAAGAGACATTGTAGACACTGTCAGAAGTGGGATTTGAAGCCACGCCTCCAGAGAAGACTGCAACCTGAACACAGCACCTTAGACCGCTCGGCCATCCTGACACATAAAAAACTAAGTTTCATAAAAATTGGATAAAACTAATTAACCAAAATTACTTTTTCAAAGGTGCAATGTCCATGCTGCTGTTGAAACTATTGATTCAAATATTAGTAATAAATTGCTTTTTCAATTATTTTTCAAAGATGCTTAAAGTTGGATAAATCAAAAAGATATTGTAAAAATAACATTAACACGGAATTACGTATAGTTTAGGATTTTCCAAATATTTGAGAAAATGTTTGACACAAATAACATCTTCACATGATCTACAATTAATGCCTGAATTTTGTATTGATTGATTGAGAGCTGCATTGAAAGAAAATCATTACTCCAAACGTGGCAGTTTCCAAAATACATTGAAAAGGGGATGTGCAGTATCTATTTTTCTAATTCATAGAATGCCAAGGAAAAATGCTGTAATTATTTTTTTTGCTCTATTCAGGATTGGATTCCAAGTGTCTAGAATTTGTTGTCTTGTGGATTTTCACTCACCATAGAAAAGACATTTATGAACTTTCCAAGAACTCGCTAATGATTTTGGCTTATGGGCTTGATTGGATGCTATGAAGGAGTGTACAAGTAGGGTTTGTGTTCATGACCACTGGCTTAAAAGAGCAGTGTTCTTACTCCTGAGATATGGAGCCCTGATTCAGAAGTTGGGGGATATTTTATTTTGCAAACTCAGTATATGAAAAAATGTTGACCAAAGAAAAAAATACATAAAATATTGATGTCTGAAGTAATATTTAAGTCCATATTTTTAGGGAAGATTGCAACATTTTCTTTGATTGGTATAAAGCAGAAATAATGGAAGGTTGATTATTCTTCAAAGTGGTTTGTGAAACAGATTTGCAGTGAATATCTTAAGTATTTGTCTTCACAAGCAGCAAGGAAGAGACATTGTAGAACAGAGAAGAAAAGGAAGAACACTGTCAGAAGTGGGATTTGAACCCACTCCTCCAGAGGAGACTGCGACCTGAACGCAGCGCCTTAGACCGCTCGGCCATCCTGACACAAAAAAAACTAAGTTTCATAAAAATTGGATAAAACTAATTAACCAAAATTACTTTTTCAAAGGTGCAATGTCCATGCTGCTGTTGAAACTATTGATTCAAATATTAGTAATAAATTGCTTTTTCAATTATTTTTCAAAGATGCTTAAAGTTGGATAAATCAAAAAGATATTGTAAAAATAACATTAACACGGAATTACCTATAGTTTAGGATATTCCAAATATTTGAGAAAATGCTTGACACAAATAACATCTTCACATGATCTACAATTAATGCCTGAATTTTGTATTGATTGATTGATAGCTGCATTGAAAGAAAATCATTACTCCAAATGTGGCAGTTTCCAAAATACATTAAAAAGGGGATGTGCAGTATCTATTTTTCTAATTTATAGAATGCCAAGGAAAAATGCGGTAATTATTTTTTTTGCTCTATTCAGGATTGGATTCCAAGTGTCTAGAATTTGTTGTCTTGTGTATTTTCACTCACCATAGAAAAGACATTTATGAACTTTCCAAGAACTGGCTAATGATTTTGGCTTATGGGCTTGATTGGATGCTATGAAGGAGTGTACAAGTAGGGTTTGTGTTCAAGACCACTGGCTTAAAAGAACAGTGTTCTTACTCCTGAGATATGGAGCCCTGATTCAGAAGTTGGGGGATTATTTTATTTTGCAAACTCAGTATATGAAAAAATGTTGACCAAAGAAACAAATACATATAATATTGATGTCTGAAGTAGTATTTAAGTCCTTATTTTTAGGGAAGAATGCAACATGTTCTTTGATTGGTATAAAGCAGAAATAATGGAAGGTTGATTATTCTTCAAAGTGGTTTGTGAAACAGATTTGCAGTGAATATCTTAAGTATTTCTCTTCACAAGCAACAAGGAAGAGACATTGTAGAACAAAGAAGAAAAAGAAGAACACTGTCAGAAGTGGGATTTGAACCCACACCTCCAGAGGAGACTGCGACCTGAACGCAGCGCTTTAGACCGCTCGGATATCCTGACACATAAAAAACTATGTTTCATAAAAATTGGATAAAACTAATTAACCAAAATTACTTTTTCAAAGGTGCAATGTCCATGCTGCTGTTGAAACTATTGATTCAAATATTAGTAATAAATTGCTTTTTCAATTATTTTTCAAAGATGCTTAAAGTTGGATAAATCAAAAAGATATTGTAAAAATAACATTAACACGGAATTACCTATAGTTTAGGATTTTCCAAATATTTAAGAAAATGCTAGACACAAATAACATCTTCACATGATCTACGATTAATGCCTGAATTTTGTATTGATTGATTGAGAGCTGCACTGAAAGAAAATCATGACTCCAAATGTGGCAGTTTCCAAAATACATTGAAAAGGGGATGTGCAGTATCTCTTTTTCTAATTCATAGAATGCCAAGGAAAAATGCGGTAATTATTTTTTTTGCTCTATTCAGGATTGGATTCCAAGTGTCTAGAATTTGTTGTCTTGTGGATTTTCACTCACCATAGAAAAGACATTTATGAACCTTCCAAAAACTGGCTAATGATTTTGGCTTATGGGCTTGATTGGATGCTATGAAGGAGTGTACAAGTAGGGTTTGAGTTCATGACCACTGGCTTAAAAGAGCAGTGTTCTTACTCCTGAGATATGGAGCCCTGATTCAGAAGTTGGGGGATATTTTATTTTGCAAACTCAGTATATGAAAAAATGTTGACCAAAGAAAAAAATACATATAATATTGATGTCTGAAGTAGTATTTAAGTCCATATTTTTAGGGAAGAATGCAACATTTTCTTTGATTGGTATAAAGCAGAAATAATGGAAGGTTGATTATTCTTCAAAGTGGTTTGTGAAACAGATTTGCAGTGAATATCTTAAGTATTTCTCTTCACAAGCAACAAGGAAGAGACATTGTAGAACAAAGAAGAAAAGTAAGAACACTGTCAGAAGTAGGATTTGACCCAACGCCTCCAGAGGAGACTGCAACCGTAACGCAGCGCCTTTGAACGCTCGGCCATCCTGACACATAAAAAACTAAGTTTCATAAAAATTGGATAAAACTAATTAACCAAAATTACTTTTTCAAAGGTGCAATGTCCATGCTGCTGTTGAAACTATTGATTCAAATATTAGTAATAAATTGCTTTTTCAATTATTTTTCAAAGATGCTTAAAGTTGGATAAATCAAAAAGATATTGTAAAAATAACATTAACACGGAATTACCTATAGTTTAGGATTTTCCAAATATTTGAGAAATTGCTTGACACAAATAACATCTTCACATGCTCTACAATTAATGCCTGAATTTTGTATTGATTGATTGAGAGCTGCATTAAAAGAAAATCATTACTCCAAATGTGGCAGTTTCCAAAATACATTGAAAAGGGGATGTGCAGTATCTATTTTTCTAATTCATAGAATGCCAAGGAAAAATGCGGTAATTCTTTTTTTTGCTCTATTCAGGATTGGATTCCAAGTGTCTAGAATTTGTTGTCTTGTGGATTTTCACTCACCATAGAAAAGACATTTATGAACTTTCCAAGAACTGGCTAATGATTTTGGCTTATGGGCTTGATTGGATGCTATGAAGGAGTGTACAAGTAGGGTTTGAGTTCATGACCACTGGCTTAAAAGAGCAGTGTTCTTACTCCTGAGATATGGAGCCCTGATTTAGAAGTTGGGGGATATTTTATTTTGCAAACTCAGTATATGAAAAAATGTTGACCAAAGAAAAAAATACATATAATATTGATGTCTGAAGTAGTATTTAAGTCCATATTTTTAGGGAAGAATGCAACATTTTCTTTGATTGGTATAAAGCAGAAATAATGGAAGGTTGATTATTCTTCAAAGTGGTTTGTGAAACAGATTTGCAGTGAATATCTTAAGTATTTCTCTTCACAAGCAACAAGGAAGAGACATTGTAGAACAAAGAAGAAAAGGAAGAACACTGTCAGAAGTGGGATTTGAACCCACGCCTCCAGAGGAGACTGCAACCTGAACGCAGCACCTTAGACCGCTCGGCCATCCTGACACAAAAAAAACTAAGTTTCATAAAAATTGGATAAAACTAATTAACCAAAACTACTTTTTCAAAGGTGCAATGTCCATGCTGCTGTTGAAACTATTGATTCAAATATTAGTAATAAATTGCTTTTTCAATTATTTTTCAAAGATGCTTAAAGTTGGATAAATCAAAAAGATATTGTAAAAATAACATTAACACGGAATTACCTATAGTTAAGGATTTTCCAAATATTTGAGAAAATGCTAGACACAAATAACATCTTCACATGATCTACGATTAATGCCTGAATTTTGTATTGATTGATTGAGAGCTGCACTGAAAGAAAATCATGACTCCAAATGTGGCAGTTTCCAAAATACATTGAAAAGGGGATGTGCAGTATCTATTTTTCTAATTCATAGAATGCCAAGGAAAAATGCGGTAATTATTTTTTTTGCTCTATTCAGGATTGGATTCCAAGTGTCTAGAATTTGTTGTCTTGTGGATTTTCACTCACCATAGAAAAGACATTTATGAACCTTCCAAAAACTGGCTAATGATTTTGGCTTATGGGCTTGATTGGATGCTATGAAGGAGTGTACAAGTAGGGTTTGAGTTCATGACCACTGGCTTAAAAGAGCAGTGTTCTTACTCCTGAGATATGGAGCCCTGATTCAGAAGTTGGGGGATATTTTATTTTGCAAACTCAGTATATGAAAAAATGTTGACCAAAGAAAAAAATACATATAATATTGATGTCTGAAGTAGTATTTAAGTCCATATTTTTAGGGAAGAATGCAACATTTTCTTTGATTGGTATAAAGCAGAAATAATGGAAGGTTGATTATTCTTCAAAGTGGTTTGTGAAACAGATTTGCAGTGAATATCTTAAGTATTTCTCTTCACAAGCAACAAGGAAGAGACATTGTAGAACAAAGAAGAAAAGTAAGAACACTGTCAGAAGTAGGATTTGACCCAACGCCTCCAGAGGAGACTGCGACCTGAACGCAGCGCTTTAGACCGCTCGGATATCCTGACACATAAAAAACTAAGTTTCATAAATATTGGATAAAACTAATTAACCAAAATTACTTTTTCAAAGGTGCAATGTCCATGCTGCTGTTGAAACTATTGATTCAAATATTAGTAATAAATTGCTTTTTCAATTATTTTTCAAAGATGCTTAAAGTTGGATAAATCAAAAAGATATTGTAAAAATAACATTAACACGGAATTACCTATAGTTTAGGATTTTCCAAATATTTGAGAAAATGCTAGACACAAATAACATCTTCACATGATCTACGATTAATGCCTGAATTTTGTATTGATTGATTGAGAGCTGCACTGAAAGAAAATCATGACTCCAAATGTGGCAGTTTCCAAAATACATTGAAAAGGGGATGTGCAGTATCTATTTTTCTAATTCATAGAATGCCAAGGAAAAATGCGGTAATTATTTTTTTTGCTCTATTCAGGATTGGATTCCAAGTGTCTAGAATTTGTTGTCTTGTGGATTTTCACTCACCATAGAAAAGACATTTATGAACCTTCCAAAAACTGGCTAATGATTTTGGCTTATGGGCTTGATTGGATGCTATGAAGGAGTGTACAAGTAGGGTTTGAGTTCATGACCACTGGCTTAAAAGAGCAGTGTTCTTACTCCTGAGATATGGAGCCCTGATTCAGAAGTTGGGGGATATTTTATTTTGCAAACTCAGTATATGAAAAAATGTTGACCAAAGAAAAAAATACATAAAATATTGATGTCTGAAGTAATATTTAAGTCCATATTTTTAGGGAAGAATGCAACATTTTCTTTGATTGGTATAAAGCAGAAATAATGGAAGGTTGATTATTCTTCAAAGTGGTTTGTGAAACAGATTTGCAGTGAATATCTTAAGTATTTCTCTTCACAAGCAACAAGGAAGAGACATTGTAGAACAAAGAAGAAAAGGAAGAACACTGTCAGAAGTGGGATTTGAACCCACGCCTCCAGAGGAGACTGCAACCTGAACGCAGCGCCTTAGACCGATCGGCCATCCTGACACAAAAAAAACTAAGTTTCATAAAAATTGGATAAAACTAATTAACCAAAATTACGTTTTCAAAGGTGCAATGTCCATGCTGCTGTTGAAACTATTGATTCAAATATTAGTAATAAATTGCTTTTTCAATTATTTTTCAAAGATGCTTAAAGTTGGATAAATCAAAAAGATATTGTAAAAATAACATTAACACGGAATTACGTATAGTTTAGGATTTTCCAAATATTTGAGAAAATATTTGACACAAATAACATCTTCACATGATCTACAATTAATGCCTGAATTTTGTATTGATTGATTGAGAGCTGCATTGAAAGAAAATCATTACTCCAAACGTTGCAGTTTCCAAAATACATTGAAAAGGGGATGTGCAGTATCTATTTTTCTAATTCATAGAATGCCAAGGAAAAATGCGGTAATTATTTTTTTTGCTCTATTCAGGATTGGATTCCAAGTGTCTAGAATTTGTTGTCTTGTGGATTTTCACTCACCATAGAAAAGACATTTATGAACCTTCCAAAAACTGGCTAATGATTTTGGCTTATGGGCTTGATTGGATGCTATGAAGGAGTGTACAAGTAGGGTTTGAGTTCATGACCACTGGCTTAAAAGAGCAGTGTTCTTACTCCTGAGATATGGAGCCCTGATTCAGAAGTTGGGGGATATTTTATTTTGCAAACTCAGTATATGAAAAAATGTTGACCAAAGAAAAAAATACATATAATATTGATGTCTGAAGTAGTATTTAAGTCCATATTTTTAGGGAAGAATGCAACATTTTCTTTGATTGGTATAAAGCAGAAATAATGGAAGGTTGATTATTCTTCAAAGTGGTTTGTGAAACAGATTTGCAGTGAATATCTTAAGTATTTCTCTTCACAAGCAACAAGGAAGAGACATTGTAGAACAAAGAAGAAAAGTAAGAACACTGTCAGAAGTAGGATTTGACCCAACGCCTCCAGAGGAGACTGCAACCGTAACGCAGCGCCTTTGAACGCTCGGCCATCCTGACACATAAAAAACTAAGTTTCATAAAAATTGGATAAAACTAATTAACCAAAATTACTTTTTCAAAGGTGCAATGTCCATGCTGCTGTTGAAACTATTGATTCAAATATTAGTAATAAATTGCTTTTTCAATTATTTTTCAAAGATGCTTAAAGTTGGATAAATCAAAAAGATATTGTAAAAATAACATTAACACGGAATTACCTATAGTTTAGGATTTTCCAAATATTTGAGAAATTGCTTGACACAAATAACATCTTCACATGCTCTACAATTAATGCCTGAATTTTGTATTGATTGATTGAGAGCTGCATTAAAAGAAAATCATTACTCCAAATGTGGCAGTTTCCAAAATACATTGAAAAGGGGATGTGCAGTATCTATTTTTCTAATTCATAGAATGCCAAGGAAAAATGCGGTAATTATTTTTTTTGCTCTATTCAGGATTGGATTCCAAGTGTCTAGAATTTGTTGTCTTGTGGATTTTCACTCACCATAGAAAAGACATTTATGAACTTTCCAAGAACTGGCTAATGATTTTGGCTTATGGGCTTGATTGGATGCTATGAAGGAGTGTACAAGTAGGGTTTGAGTTCATGACCACTGGCTTAAAAGAGCAGTGTTCTTTCTCCTGAGATATGGAGCCCTGATTTAGAAGTTGGGGGATATTTTATTTTGCAAACTCAGTATATGAAAAAATGTTGACCAAAGAAAAAAATACATATAATATTGATGTCTGAAGTAGTATTTAAGTCCATATTTTTAGGGAAGAATGCAACATTTTCTTTGATTGGTATAAAGCAGAAATAATGGAAGGTTGATTATTCTTCAAAGTGGTTTGTGAAACAGATTTGCAGTGAATATCTTAAGTATTTCTCTTCACAAGCAACAAGGAAGAGACATTGTAGAACAAAGAAGAAAAGGAAGAACACTGTCAGAAGTGGGATTTGAACCCACGCCTCCAGAGGAGACTGCAACCTGAACGCAGCGCCTTAGACCGCTCGGCCATCCTGACACAAAAAAAACTAAGTTTCATAAAAATTGGATAAAACTAATTAACCAAAATTACTTTTTCAAAGGTGCAATGTCCATGCTGCTGTTGAAACTATTGATTCAAATATTAGTAATAAATTGCTTTTTCAATTATTTTTCAAAGATGCTTAAAGTTGGATAAATCAAAAAGATATTGTAAAAATAACATTAACACGGAGTTACCTATAGTTTAGGATTTTCCAAATATTTGAGAAAATGCTAGACACAAATAACATCTTCACATGATCTAAAATTAATGCCTGAATTTTGTATTGATTGATTAAGAGCTGCACTGAACGAAAATCATTACTCCAAATGTGGCAGTTTCCAAAATACATTGAAAAGGGGATGTGCAGTATCTATTTTTCTAATTTATAGAATGCCAAGGAAAAATGCGGTAATTATTTTTTTTGCTCTATTCAGGATTGGATTCCAAGTGTCTAGAATTTGTTGTCTTGTGTATTTTCACTCACCATAGAAAAGACATTTATGAACTTTCCAAGAACTGGCTAATGATTTTGGCTTATGGGCTTGATTGGATGCTATGAAGGAGTGTACAAGTAGGGTTTGTGTTCAAGAACACTGGCTTAAAAGAACAGTGTTCTTACTCCTGAGATATGGAGCCCTGATTCAGAAGTTGGGGGATATTTTATTTTGCAAACTCAGTATATGAAAAAATGTTGACCAAAGAAACAAATACATATAATATTGATGTCTGAAGTAATATTTAAGTCCATATTTTTAGGGAAGAATGCAACATTTTCTTTGATTGGTATAAAGCAGAAATAATGGAAGGTTGATTATTCTTCAAAGTGGTTTGTGAAACAGAATTGCAGTGAATATCTTAAGTATTTCTCTTCACAAGCAACAAGGAAGAGACATTGTAGAACAAAGAAGAAAAAGAAGAACACTGTCAGAAGTGGGATTTCAACCCACACCTCCAGAGGAGACTGCGACCTGAACGCAGCGCTTTAGACCGCTCGGATATCCTGACACATAAAAAACTAAGTTTCATAAAAATTGGATAAAACTAATTAACCAAAATTACTTTTTCAAAGGTGCAATGTCCATGCTGCTGTTGAAACTATTGATTCAAATATTAGTAATAAATTGCTTTTTCAATTATTTATCAAAAATGCTTAAAGTTGCATAAATCAAAAAGATATTGTAAAAATAACATTAACATGGAATTACCTATAGTTAAGGATTTTCCAAATATTTGAGAAAATGCTAGACACAAATAACATCTTCACATGATCTACGATTAATGCCTGAATTTTGTATTGATTGATTGAGAGCTGCACTGAAAGAAAATCATGACTCCAAATGTGGCAGTTTCCAAAATACATTGAAAAGGGGATGTGCAGTATCTATTTTTCTAATTCATAGAATGCCAAGGAAAAATGCGGTAATTATTTTTTTTGCTCTATTCAGGATTGGATTCCAAGTGTCTAGAATTTGTTGTCTTGTGGATTTTCACTCACCATAGAAAAGACATTTATGAACCTTCCAAAAACTGGCTAATGATTTTGGCTTATGGGCTTGATTGGATGCTATGAAGGAGTGTACAAGTAGGGTTTGAGTTCATGACCACTGGCTTAAAAGAGCAGTGTTTTTACTCCTGAGATATGGAGCCCTGATTCAGAAGTTGGGGGATATTTTATTTTGCAAACTCAGTATATGAAAAAATGTTGACAAAAGAAAAAAATACATATAATATTGATGTCTGAAGTAGTATTTAAGTCCATATTTTTAGGGAAGAATGCAACATTTTCTTTGATTGGTATAAAGCAGAAATAATGGAAGGTTGATTATTCTTCAAAGTGGTTTGTGAAACAGATTTGCAGTGAATATCTTAAGTATTTCTCTTCACAAGCAACAAGGAAGAGACATTGTAGAACAAAGAAGAAAAGTAAGAACACTGTCAGAAGTAGGATTTGACCCAACGCCTCCAGAGGAGACTGCAACCGTAACGCAGCGCCTTTGAACGCTCGGCCATCCTGACACATAAAAAACTAAGTTTCATAAAAATTGGATAAAACTAATTAACCAAATTTACTTTTTCAAAGGTGCAATGTCCATGCTGCTGTTGAAACTATTGATTCAAATATTAGTAATAAATTGCTTTTTCAATTATTTTTCAAAGATGCTTAAAGTTGGATAAATCAAAAAGATATTGTAAAAATAACATTAACACGGAATTACCTATAGTTTAGGATTTTCCAAATATATGAGAAAATGCTTGACACAAATAACATCTTCACATGCTCTACAATTAATGCCTGAATTTTGTATTGATTGATTGAGAGCTGCATTAAAAGAAAATCATTACTCCAAATGTGGCAGTTTCCAAAATACATTGAAAAGGGGATGTGCAGTATCTATTTTTCTAATTCATAGAATGCCAAGGAAAAATGCGGTAATTATTTTTTTTGCTCTATTCAGGTTTGGATTCCAAGTGTCTAGAATTTGTTGTCTTGTGGATTTTCACTCACCATAGAAAAGACATTTATGAACTTTCCAAGAACTCGCTAATGATTTTGGCTTATGGGCTTGATTGGATGCTATGAAGGAGTGTACAAGTAGGGTTTGTGTTCATGACCACTGGCTTAAAAGAGCAGTGTTCTTACTCCTGAGATATGGAGCCCTGATTCAGAAGTTGGGGGATATTTTATTTTGCAAACTCAGTATATGAAAAAATGTTGACCAAAGAAAAAAATACATAAAATATTGATGTCTGAAGTAATATTTAAGTCCATATTTTTAGGGAAGAATGCAACATTTTCTTTGATTGGTATAAAGCAGAAATAATGGAAGGTTGATTATTCTTCAAAGTGGTTTGTGAAACAGATTTGCAGTGAATATCTTAAGTATTTCTCTTCACAAGCAACAAGGAAGAGACATTGTAGAACAAAGAAGAAAAGGAAGAACACTGTCAGAAGT
Organism: Taudactylus pleione; assembly: GCA_031769625.1. Lineage (NCBI taxonomy): Eukaryota > Metazoa > Chordata > Amphibia > Anura > Myobatrachidae > Taudactylus > Taudactylus pleione. The sequence goes on from JAUIMM010000176.1 coordinate 654,235, forward strand.
GGGATTTGAACCCACGCCTCCAGAGGAGACTGCAACCTGAACGCAGCGCCTTAGACCGCTCGGCCATCCTGACACAAAAAAAACTAAGTTTCATAAAAATTGGATAAAACTAATTAACCAAAATTACTTTTTCAAAGGTGCAATGTCCATGCTGCTGTTGAAACTATTGATTCAAATATTAGTAATAAATTGCTTTTTCAATTATTTTTCAAAGATGCTTAAAGTTGGATAAATCAAAAAGATATTGTAAAAATAACATTAACACGGAGTTACCTATAGTTAAGGATTTTCCAAATATTTGAGAAAATGCTAGACACAAATAACATCTTCACATGATCTACGATTAATGCCTGAATTTTGTATTGATTGATTGAGAGCTGCACTGAAAGAAAATCATGACTCCAAATGTGGCAGTTTCCAAAATACATTGAAAAGGGGATGTGCAGTATCTATTTTTCTAATTCATAGAATGCCAAGGAAAAATGCGGTAATTATTTTTTTTGCTCTATTCAGGATTGGATTCCAAGTGTCTAGAATTTGTTGTCTTGTGGATTTTCACTCACCATAGAAAAGACATTTATGAACCTTCCAAAAACTGGCTAATGATTTTGGCTTATGGGCTTGATTGGATGCTATGAAGGAGTGTACAAGTAGGGTTTGAGTTCATGACCACTGGCTTAAAAGAGCAGTGTTTTTACTCCTGAGATATGGAGCCCTGATTCAGAAGTTGGGGGATATTTTATTTTGCAAACTCAGTATATGAAAAAATGTTGACCAAAGAAAAAAATACATATAATATTGATGTCTGAAGTAGTATTTAAGTCCATATTTTTAGGGAAGAATGCAACATTTTCTTTGATTGGTATAAAGCAGAAATAATGGAAGGTTGATTATTCTTCAAAGTGGTTTGTGAAACAGATTTGCAGTGAATATCTTAAGTATTTCTCTTCACAAGCAACAAGGAAGAGACATTGTAGAACAAAGAAGAAAAGTAAGAACACTGTCAGAAGTAGGATTTGACCCAACGCCTCCAGAGGAGACTGCGACCTGAACGCAGTGCTTTAGACCGCTCGGATATCCTGACACATAAAAAACTAAGTTTCATAAATATTGGATAAAACTAATTAACCAAAATTACTTTTTCAAAGGTGCAATGTCCATGCTGCTGTTGAAACTATTGATTCAAATATTAGTAATAAATTGCTTTTTCAATTATTTTTCAAAGATGCTTAAAGTTGGATAAATCAAAAAGATATTGTAAAAATAACATTAACACGGAATTACCTATAGTTTAGGATTTTTCAAATATTTGAGAAAATGCTAGACACAAATAACATCTTCACATGATCTACGATTAATGCCTGAATTTTGTATTGATTGATTGAGAGCTGCACTGAAAGAAAATCATGACTCCAAATGTGGCAGTTTCCAAAATACATTGAAAAGGGGATGTGCAGTATCTATTTTTCTAATTCATAGAATGCCAAGGAAAAATGCGGTAATTATTTTTTTTGCTCTATTCATTATTGGATTCCAAGTGTCTAGAATTTGTTGTCTTGTGGATTTTCACTCACCATAGAAAAGACATTTATGAACCTTCCAAAAACTGGCTAATGATTTTGGCTTATGGGCTTGATTGGATGCTATGAAGGAGTGTACAAGTAGGGTTTGAGTTCATGACCACTGGCTTAAAAGAGCAGTGTTCTTACTCCTGAGATATGGAGCCCTGATTCAGAAGTTGGGGGATATTTTATTTTGCAAACTCAGTATATGAAAAAATGTTGACCAAAGAAAAAAATACATATAATATTGATGTCTGAAGTAGTATTTAAGTCCATATTTTTAGGGAAGAATGCAACATTTTCTTTGATTGGTATAAAGCAGAAATAATGGAAGGTTGATTATTCTTCAAAGTGGTTTGTGAAACAGATTTGCAGTGAATATCTTAAGTATTTCTCTTCACAATCAACAAGGAAGAGACATTGTAGAACAAAGAAGAAAAGTAAGAACACTGTCAGAAGTAGGATTTGACCCAACGCCTCCAGAGGAGACTGCAACCGTAACGCAGCGCCTTTGAACGCTCGGCCATCCTGACACATAAAAAACTAAGTTTCATAAAAATTGGATAAAACTAATTAACCAAATTTACTTTTTCAAAGGTGCAATGTCCATGCTGCTGTTGAAACTATTGATTCAAATATTAGTAATAAATTGCTTTTTCAATTATTTTTCAAAGATGCTTAAAGTTGGATAAATCAAAAAGATATTGTAAAAATAACATTAACACGGAATTACCTATAGTTTAGGATTTTCCAAATATATGAGAAAATGCTTGACACAAATAACATCTTCACATGCTCTACAATTAATGCCTGAATTTTGTATTGATTGATTGAGAGCTGCATTAAAAGAAAATCATTACTCCAAATGTGGCAGTTTCCAAAATACATTGAAAAGGGGATGTGCAGTATCTATTTTTCTAATTCATAGAATGCCAAGGAAAAATGCGGTAATTATTTTTTTTGCTCTATTCAGGTTTGGATTCCAAGTGTCTAGAATTTGTTGTCTTGTGGATTTTCACTCACCATAGAAAAGACATTTATGAACTTTCCAAGAACTCGCTAATGATTTTGGCTTATGGGCTTGATTGGATGCTATGAAGGAGTGTACAAGTAGGGTTTGTGTTCATGACCACTGGCTTAAAAGAGCAGTGTTCTTACTCCTGAGATATGGAGCCCTGATTCAGAAGTTGGGGGATATTTTATTTTGCAAACTCAGTATATGAAAAAATGTTGACCAAAGAAAAAAATACATAAAATATTGATGTCTGAAGTAATATTTAAGTCCATATTTTTAGGGAAGAATGCAACATTTTCTTTGATTGGTATAAAGCAGAAATAATGGAAGGTTGATTATTCTTCAAAGTGGTTTGTGAAACAGATTTGCAGTGAATATCTTAAGTATTTCTCTTCACAAGCAACAAGGAAGAGACATTGTAGAACAAAGAAGAAAAGGAAGAACACTGTCAGAAGTGGGATTTGAACCCACGCCTCCAGAGGAGACTGCAACCTGAACGCAGCGCCTTAGACCGCTCGGCCATCCTGACACAAAAAAAACTAAGTTTCATAAAAATTGGATAAAACTAATTAACCAAAATTACTTTTTCAAAGGTGCAATGTCCATGCTGCTGTTGAAACTATTGATTCAAATATTAGTAATAAATTGCTTTTTCAATTATTTTTCAAAGATGCTTAAAGTTGGATAAATCAAAAAGATATTGTAAAAATAACATTAACACGGAGTTACCTATAGTTTAGGATTTTCCAAATATTTGAGAAAATGCTAGACACAAATAACATCTTCACATGATCTAAAATTAATGCCTGAATTTTGTATTGATTGATTAAGAGCTGCACTGAACGAAAATCATTACTCCAAATGTGGCAGTTTCCAAAATACATTGAAAAGGGGATGTGCAGTATCTATTTTTCTAATTTATAGAATGCCAAGGAAAAATGCGGTAATTATTTTTTTTGCTCTATTCAGGATTGGATTCCAAGTGTCTAGAATTTGTTGTCTTGTGTATTTTCACTCACCATAGAAAAGACATTTATGAACTTTCCAAGAACTGGCTAATGATTTTGGCTTATGGGCTTGATTGGATGCTATGAAGGAGTGTACAAGTAGGGTTTGAGTTCATGACCACTGGCTTAAAAGAGCAGTGTTTTTACTCCTGAGATATGGAGCTCTGATTCAGAAGTTGGGGGATATTTTATTTTGCAAACTCAGTATATGAAAAAATGTTGACCAAAGAAAAAAATACATATAATATTGATGTCTGAAGTAGTATTTAAGTCCATATTTTTAGGGAAGAATGCAACATTTTCTTTGATTGGTATAAAGCAAAAATAATGGAAGGTTGATTATTCTTCAAAGTGGTTTGTGAAACAGATTTGCAGTGAATATCTTAAGTATTTCTCTTCACAAGCAACAAGGAAGAGACATTGTAGAACAAAGAAGAAAAGTAAGAACACTGTCAGAAGTAGGATTTGACCCAACGCCTCCAGAGGAGACTGCGACCTGAACGCAGTGCTTTAGACCGCTCGGATATCCTGACACATAAAAAACTAAGTTTCATAAATATTGGATAAAACTAATTAACCAAAATTACTTTTTCAAAGGTGCAATGTCCATGCTGCTGTTGAAACTATTGATTCAAATATTAGTAATAAATTGCTTTTTCAATTATTTTTCAAAGATGCTTAAAGTTGGATAAATCAAAAAGATATTGTAAAAATAACATTAACACGGAATTACCTATAGTTTAGGATTTTTCAAATATTTGAGAAAATGCTAGACACAAATAACATCTTCACATGATCTACGATTAATGCCTGAATTTTGTATTGATTGATTGAGAGCTGCACTGAAAGAAAATCATGACTCCAAATGTGGCAGTTTCCAAAATACATTGAAAAGGGGATGTGCAGTATCTATTTTTCTAATTCATAGAATGCCAAGGAAAAATGCGGTAATTATTTTTTTTGCTCTATTCATTATTGGATTCCAAGTGTCTAGAATTTGTTGTCTTGTGGATTTTCACTCACCATAGAAAAGACATTTATGAACCTTCCAAAAACTGGCTAATGATTTTGGCTTATGGGCTTGATTGGATGCTATGAAGGAGTGTACAAGTAGGGTTTGAGTTCATGACCACTGGCTTAAAAGAGCAGTGTTCTTACTCCTGAGATATGGAGCCCTGATTCAGAAGTTGGGGGATATTTTATTTTGCAAACTCAGTATATGAAAAAATGTTGACCAAAGAAAAAAATACATATAATATTGATGTCTGAAGTAGTATTTAAGTCCATATTTTTAGGGAAGAATGCAACATTTTCTTTGATTGGTATAAAGCAGAAATAATGGAAGGTTGATTATTCTTCAAAGTGGTTTGTGAAACAGATTTGCAGTGAATATCTTAAGTATTTCTCTTCACAATCAACAAGGAAGAGACATTGTAGAACAAGGAAGAAAAGTAAGAACACTGTCAGAAGTAGGATTTGACCCAACGCCTCCAGAGGAGACTGCAACCGTAACGCAGCGCCTTTGAACGCTCGGCCATCCTGACACATAAAAAACTAAGTTTCATAAAAATTGGATAAAACTAATTAACCAAATTTACTTTTTCAAAGGTGCAATGTCCATGCTGCTGTTGAAACTATTGATTCAAATATTAGTAATAAATTGCTTTTTCAATTATTTTTCAAAGATGCTTAAAGTTGGATAAATCAAAAAGATATTGTAAAAATAACATTAACACGGAATTACCTATAGTTTAGGATTTTCCAAATATATGAGAAAATGCTTGACACAAATAACATCTTCACATGCTCTACAATTAATGCCTGAATTTTGTATTGATTGATTGAGAGCTGCATTAAAAGAAAATCATTACTCCAAATGTGGCAGTTTCCAAAATACATTGAAAAGGGGATGTGCAGTATCTATTTTTCTAATTTATAGAATGCCAAGGAAAAATGCGGTAATTATTTTTTTTGCTCTATTCAGGATTGGATTCCAAGTGTCTAGAATTTGTTGTCTTGTGTATTTTCACTCACCATAGAAAAGACATTTATGAACTTTCCAAGAACTGGCTAATGATTTTGGCTTATGGGCTTGATTGGATGCTATGAAGGAGTGTACAAGTAGGGTTTGAGTTCATGACCACTGGCTTAAAAGAGCAGTGTTTTTACTCCTGAGATATGGAGCTCTGATTCAGAAGTTGGGGGATATTTTATTTTGCAAACTCAGTATATGAAAAAATGTTGACCAAAGAAAAAAATACATATAATATTGATGTCTGAAGTAGTATTTAAGTCCATATTTTTAGGGAAGAATGCAACATTTTCTTTGATTGGTATAAAGCAAAAATAATGGAAGGTTGATTATTCTTCAAAGTGGTTTGTGAAACAGATTTGCAGTGAATATCTTAAGTATTTCTCTTCACAAGCAACAAGGAAGAGACATTGTAGAACAAAGAAGAAAAGTAAGAACACTGTCAGAAGTAGGATTTGACCCAACGCCTCCAGAGGAGACTGCGACCTGAACGCAGTGCTTTAGACCGCTCGGATATCCTGACACATAAAAAACTAAGTTTCATAAATATTGGATAAAACTAATTAACCAAAATTACTTTTTCAAAGGTGCAATGTCCATGCTGCTGTTGAAACTATTGATTCAAATATTAGTAATAAATTGCTTTTTCAATTATTTTTCAAAGATGCTTAAAGTTGGATAAATCAAAAAGATATTGTAAAAATAACATTAACACGGAATTACCTATAGTTTAGGATTTTTCAAATATTTGAGAAAATGCTAGACACAAATAACATCTTCACATGATCTACGATTAATGCCTGAATTTTGTATTGATTGATTGAGAGCTGCACTGAAAGAAAATCATGACTCCAAATGTGGCAGTTTCCAAAATACATTGAAAAGGGGATGTGCAGTATCTATTTTTCTAATTCATAGAATGCCAAGGAAAAATGCGGTAATTATTTTTTTTGCTCTATTCATTATTGGATTCCAAGTGTCTAGAATTTGTTTTCTTGTGGATTTTCACTCACCATAGAAAAGACATTTATGAACCTTCCAAAAACTGGCTAATGATTTTGGCTTATGGGCTTGATTGGATGCTATGAAGGAGTGTACAAGTAGGGTTTGAGTTCATGACCACTGGCTTAAAAGAGCAGTGTTCTTACTCCTGAGATATGGAGCCCTGATTCAGAAGTTGGGGGATATTTTATTTTGCAAACTCAGTATATGAAAAAATGTTGACCAAAGAAAAAAATACATATAATATTGATGTCTGAAGTAGTATTTAAGTCCATATTTTTAGGGAAGAATGCAACATTTTCTTTGATTGGTATAAAGCAGAAATAATGGAAGGTTGATTATTCTTCAAAGTGGTTTGTGAAACAGATTTGCAGTGAATATCTTAAGTATTTCTCTTCACAATCAACAAGGAAGAGACATTGTAGAACAAAGAAGAAAAGTAAGAACACTGTCAGAAGTAGGATTTGACCCAACGCCTCCAGAGGAGACTGCAACCGTAACGCAGCGCCTTTGAACGCTCGGCCATCCTGACACATAAAAAACTAAGTTTCATAAAAATTGGATAAAACTAATTAACCAAATTTACTTTTTCAAAGGTGCAATGTCCATGCTGCTGTTGAAACTATTGATTCAAATATTAGTAATAAATTGCTTTTTCAATTATTTTTCAAAGATGCTTAAAGTTGGATAAATCAAAAAGATATTGTAAAAATAACATTAACACGGAATTACCTATAGTTTAGGATTTTCCAAATATATGAGAAAATGCTTGACACAAATAACATCTTCACATGCTCTACAATTAATGCCTGAATTTTGTATTGATTGATTGAGAGCTGCATTAAAAGAAAATCATTACTCCAAATGTGGCAGTTTCCAAAATACATTGAAAAGGGGATGTGCAGTATCTATTTTTCTAATTCATAGAATGCCAAGGAAAAATGCGGTAATTATTTTTTTTGCTCTATTCAGGTTTGGATTCCAAGTGTCTAGAATTTGTTGTCTTGTGGATTTTCACTCACCATAGAAAAGACATTTATGAACTTTCCAAGAACTCGCTAATGATTTTGGCTTATGGGCTTGATTGGATGCTATGAAGGAGTGTACAAGTAGGGTTTGTGTTCATGACCACTGGCTTAAAAGAGCAGTGTTCTTACTCCTGAGATATGGAGCCCTGATTCAGAAGTTGGGGGATATTTTATTTTGCAAACTCAGTATATGAAAAAATGTTGACCAAAGAAAAAAATACATAAAATATTGATGTCTGAAGTAATATTTAAGTCCATATTTTTAGGGAAGAATGCAACATTTTCTTTGATTGGTATAAAGCAGAAATAATGGAAGGTTGATTATTCTTCAAAGTGGTTTGTGAAACAGATTTGCAGTGAATATCTTAAGTATTTCTCTTCACAAGCAACAAGGAAGAGACATTGTAGAACAAAGAAGAAAAGGAAGAACACTGTCAGAAGTGGGATTTGAACCCACGCCTCCAGAGGAGACTGCAACCTGAACGCAGCGCCTTAGACCGCTCGGCCATTCTGACACAAAAAAAACTAAGTTTCATAAAAATTGGATAAAACTAATTAACCAAAATTACTTTTTCAAAGGTGCAATGTCCATGCTGCTGTTGAAACTATTGATTCAAATATTAGTAATAAATTGCTTTTTCAATTATTTTTCAAAGATGCTTAAAGTTGGATAAATCAAAAAGATATTGTAAAAATAACATTAACACGGAGTTACCTATAGTTTAGGATTTTCCAAATATTTGAGAAAATGCTAGACACAAATAACATCTTCACATGATCTAAAATTAATGCCTGAATTTTGTATTGATTGATTAAAAGCTGCACTGAACGAAAATCATTACTCCAAATGTGGCAGTTTCCAAAATACATTGAAAAGGGGATGTGCAGTATCTATTTTTCTAATTTATAGAATGCCAAGGAAAAATGCGGTAATTATTTTTTTTGCTCTATTCAGGATTGGATTCCAAGTGTCTAGAATTTGTTGTCTTGTGTATTTTCACTCACCATAGAAAAGACATTTATGAACTTTAAAAGAACTGGCTAATGATTTTGGCTTATGGGCTTGATTGGATGCTATGAAGGAGTGTACAAGTAGGGTTTGTGTTCAAGAACACTGGCTTAAAAGAACAGTGTTCTTACTCCTGAGATATGGAGCCCTGATTCAGAAGTTGGGGGATATTTTATTTTGCAAACTCAGTATATGAAAAAATGTTGACCAAAGAAACAAATACATATAATATTGATGTCTGAAGTAATATTTAAGTCCATATTTTTAGGGAAGAATGCAACATTTTCTTTGATTGGTATAAAGCAGAAATAATGGAAGGTTGATTATTCTTCAAAGTGGTTTGTGAAACAGAATTGCAGTGAATATCTTAAGTATTTCTCTTCACAAGCAACAAGGAAGAGACATTGTAGAACAAAGAAGAAAAAGAAGAACACTGTCAGAAGTGGGATTTCAACCCACACCTCCAGAGGAGACTGCGACCTGAACGCAGCGCTTTAGACCGCTCGGATATCCTGACACATAAAAAACTGTGTTTCATAAAAATTGGATAAAACTAATTAACCAAAATTACTTTTTCAAAGGTGCAATGTCCATGCTGCTGTTGAAACTATTGATTCAAATATTAGTAATAAATTGCTTTTTCAATTATTTATCAAAAATGCTTAAAGTTGGATAAATCAAAAAGATATTGTAAAAATAACATTAACATGGAATTACCTATAGTTAAGGATTTTCCAAATATTTGAGAAAATGCTAGACACAAATAACATCTTCACATGATCTACGATTAATGCCTGAATTTTGTATTGATTGATTGAGAGCTGCACTGAAAGAAAATCATGACTCCAAATGTGGCAGTTTCCAAAATACATTGAAAAGGGGATGTGCAGTATCTATTTTTCTAATTCATAGAATCCAAGGAAAAATGCGGTAATTATTTTTTTTGCTCTATTCAGGATTGGATTCCAAGTGTCTAGAATTTGTTGTCTTGTGGATTTTCACTCACCATAGAAAAGACATTTATGAACCTTCCAAAAACTGGCTAATGATTTTGGCTTATGGGCTTGATTGGATGCTATGAAGGAGTGTACAAGTAGGGTTTGAGTTCATGACCACTGGCTTAAAAGAGCAGTGTTTTTACTCCTGAGATATGGAGCCCTGATTCAGAAGTTGGGGGATATTTTATTTTGCAAACTCAGTATATGAAAAAATGTTGACCAAAGAAAAAAATACATATAATATTGATGTCTGAAGTAGTATTTAAGTCCATATTTTTAGGGAAGAATGCAACATTTTCTTTGATTGGTATAAAGCAGAAATAATGGAAGGTTGATTATTCTTCAAAGTGGTTTGTGAAACAGATTTGCAGTGAATATCTTAAGTATTTCTCTTCACAAGCAACAAGGAAGAGACATTGTAGAACAAAAAAGAAAAGTAAGAACACTGTCAGAAGTAGGATTTGACCCAACGCCTCCAGAGGAGACTGCGACCTGAACGCAGTGCTTTAGACCGCTCGGATATCCTGACACATAAAAAACTAAGTTTCATAAATATTGGATAAAACTAATTAACCAAAATTACTTTTTCAAAGGTGCAATGTCCATGCTGCTGTTGAAACTATTGATTCAAATATTAGTAATAAATTGCTTTTTCAATTATTTTTCAAAGATGCTTAAAGTTGGATAAATCAAAAAGATATTGTAAAAATAACATTAACACGGAATTACCTATAGTTTAGGATTTTTCAAATATTTGAGAAAATGCTAGACACAAATAACATCTTCACATGATCTACGATTAATGCCTGAATTTTGTATTGATTGATTGAGAGCTGCACTGAAAGAAAATCATGACTCCAAATGTGGCAGTTTCCAAAATACATTGAAAAGGGGATGTGCAGTATCTATTTTTCTAATTCATAGAATGCCAAGGAAAAATGCGGTAATTATTTTTTTTGCTCTATTCATTATTGGATTCCAAGTGTCTAGAATTTGTTGTCTTGTGGATTTTCACTCACCATAGAAAAGACATTTATGAACCTTCCAAAAACTGGCTAATGATTTTGGCTTATGGGCTTGATTGGATGCTATGAAGGAGTGTACAAGTAGGGTTTGAGTTCATGACCACTGGCTTAAAAGAGCAGTGTTCTTACTCCTGAGATATGGAGCCCTGATTCAGAAGTTGGGGGATATTTTATTTTGCAAACTCAGTATATGAAAAAATGTTGACCAAAGAAAAAAATACATATAATATTGATGTCTGAAGTAGTATTTAAGTCCATATTTTTAGGGAAGAATGCAACATTTTCTTTGATTGGTATAAAGCAGAAATAATGGAAGGTTGATTATTCTTCAAAGTGGTTTGTGAAACAGATTTGCAGTGAATATCTTAAGTATTTCTCTTCACAATCAACAAGGAAGAGACATTGTAGAACAAAGAAGAAAAGTAAGAACACTGTCAGAAGTAGGATTTGACCCAACGCCTCCAGAGGAGACTGCAACCGTAACGCAGCGCCTTTGAACGCTCGGCCATCCTGACACATAAAAAACTAAGTTTCATAAAAATTGGATAAAACTAATTAACCAAATTTACTTTTTCAAAGGTGCAATGTCCATGCTGCTGTTGAAACTATTGATTCAAATATTAGTAATAAATTGCTTTTTCAATTATTTTTCAAAGATGCTTAAAGTTGGATAAATCAAAAAGATATTGTAAAAATAACATTAACACGGAATTACCTATAGTTTAGGATTTTCCAAATATATGAGAAAATGCTTGACACAAATAACATCTTCACATGCTCTACAATTAATGCCTGAATTTTGTATTGATTGATTGAGAGCTGCATTAAAAGAAAATCATTACTCCAAATGTGGCAGTTTCCAAAATACATTGAAAAGGGGATGTGCAGTATCTATTTTTCTAATTCATAGAATGCCAAGGAAAAATGCGGTAATTATTTTTTTTGCTCTATTCAGGTTTGGATTCCAAGTGTCTAGAATTTGTTGTCTTGTGGATTTTCACTCACCATAGAAAAGACATTTATGAACTTTCCAAGAACTCGCTAATGATTTTGGCTTATGGGCTTGATTGGATGCTATGAAGGAGTGTACAAGTAGGGTTTGTGTTCATGACCACTGGCTTAAAAGAGCAGTGTTCTTACTCCTGAGATATGGAGCCCTGATTCAGAAGTTGGGGGATATTTTATTTTGCAAACTCAGTATATGAAAAAATGTTGACCAAAGAAAAAAATACATAAAATATTGATGTCTGAAGTAATATTTAAGTCCATATTTTTAGGGAAGAATGCAACATTTTCTTTGATTGGTATAAAGCAGAAATAATGGAAGGTTGATTATTCTTCAAAGTGGTTTGTGAAACAGATTTGCAGTGAATATCTTAAGTATTTGTCTTCACAAGCAGCAAGGAAGAGACATTGTAGAACAGAGAAGAAAAGGAAGAACACTGTCAGAAGTGGGATTTGAACCCACGCCTCCAGAGGAGACTGCGACCTGAACGCAGCGCCTTAGACCGCTCGGCCATCCTGACACAAAAAAAACTAAGTTTCATAAAAACTGGATAAAACTAATTAACCAAAATTACTTTTTCAAAGGTGCAATGTCCATGCTGCTGTTGAAACTATTGATTCAAATATTAGTAATAAATTGCTTTTTCAATTATTTTTCAAAGATGCTTAAAGTTGGATAAATCAAAAAGATATTGTAAAAATAACATTAACACGGAATTACCTATAGTTTAGGATATTCCAAATATTTGAGAAAATGCTTGACACAAATAACATCTTCACATGATCTACAATTAATGCCTGAATTTTGTATTGATTGATTGATAGCTGCATTGAAAGAAAATCATTACTCCAAATGTGGCAGTTACCAAAATACATTAAAAAGGGGATGTGCAGTATCTATTTTTCTAATTTATAGAATGCCAAGGAAAAATGCGGTAATTATTTTTTTTGCTCTATTCAGGATTGGATTCCAAGTGTCTAGAATTTGTTGTCTTGTGTATTTTCACTCACCATAGAAAAGACATTTATGAACTTTCCAAGAACTGGCTAATGATTTTGGCTTATGGGCTTGATTGGATGCTATGAAGGAGTGTACAAGTAGGGTTTGTGTTCAAGACCACTGGCTTAAAAGAACAGTGTTCTTACTCCTGAGATATGGAGCCCTGATTCAGAAGTTGGGGGATTATTTTATTTTGCAAACTCAGTATATGAAAAAATGTTGACCAAAGAAACAAATACATATAATATTGATGTCTGAAGTAGTATTTAAGTCCTTATTTTTAGGGAAGAATGCAACATGTTCTTTGATTGGTATAAAGCAAAAATAATGGAAGGTTGATTATTCTTCAAAGTGGTTTGTGAAACAGATTTGCAGTGAATATCTTAAGTATTTCTCTTCACAAGCAACAAGGAAGAGACATTGTAGAACAAAGAAGAAAAAGAAGAACACTGTCAGAAGTGGGATTTGAACCCACACCTCCAGAGGAGATTGCGACCTGAACGCAGCGCTTTAGACCGCTCGGATATCCTGACACATAAAAAACTATGTTTCATAAAAATTGGATAAAACTAATTAACCAAAATTACTTTTTCAAAGGTGCAATGTCCATGCTGCTGTTGAAACTATTGATTCAAATATTAGTAATAAATTGCTTTTTCAATTATTTTTCAAAGATGCTTAAAGTTGGATAAATCAAAAAGATATTGTAAAAATAACATTAACACGGAATTACCTATAGTTTAGGATTTTCCAAATATTTAAGAAAATGCTAGACACAAATAACATCTTCACATGATCTACGATTAATGCCTGAATTTTGTATTGATTGATTGAGAGCTGCACTGAAAGAAAATCATGACTCCAAATGTGGCAGTTTCCAAAATACATTGAAAAGGGGATGTGCAGTATCTATTTTTCTAATTCATAGAATGCCAAGGAAAAATGCGGTAATTATTTTTTTTGCTCTATTCAGGATTGGATTCCAAGTGTCTAGAATTTGTTGTCTTGTGGATTTTCACTCACCATAGAAAAGACATTTATGAACCTTCCAAAAACTGGCTAATGATTTTGGCTTATGGGCTTGATTGGATGCTATGAAGGAGTGTACAAGTAGGGTTTGAGTTCATGACCACTGGCTTAAAAGAGCAGTGTTCTTACTCCTGAGATATGGAGCCCTGATTCAGAAGTTGGGGGATATTTTATTTTGCAAACTCAGTATATGAAAAAATGTTGACCAAAGAAAAAAATACATATAATATTGATGTCTGAAGTAGTATTTAAGTCCATATTTTTAGGGAAGAATGCAACATTTTCTTTGATTGGTATAAAGCAGAAATAATGGAAGGTTGATTATTCTTCAAAGTGGTTTGTGAAACAGATTTGCAGTGAATATCTTAAGTATTTCTCTTCACAAGCAACAAGGAAGAGACATTGTAGAACAAAGAAGAAAAGTAAGAACACTGTCAGAAGTAGGATTTGACCCAACGCCTCCAGAGGAGACTGCAACCGTAACGCAGCGCCTTTGAACGCTCGGCCATCCTGACACATAAAAAACTAAGTTTCATAAAAATTGGATAAAACTAATTAACCAAAATTACTTTTTCAAAGGTGTAATGTCCATGCTGCTGTTGAAACTATTGATTCAAATATTAGTAATAAATTGCTTTTTCAATTATTTTTCAAAGATGCTTAAAGTTGGATAAATCAAAAAGATATTGTAAAAATAACATTAACACGGAATTACCTATAGTTTAGGATTTTCCAAATATTTGAGAAATTGCTTGACACAAATAACATCTTCACATGCTCTACAATTAATGCCTGAATTTTGTATTGATTGATTGAGAGCTGCATTAAAAGAAAATCATTACTCCAAATGTGGCAGTTTCCAAAATACATTGAAAAGGGGATGTGCAGTATCTATTTTTCTAATTCATAGAATGCCAAGGAAAAATGCGGTAATTATTTTTTTTGCTCTATTCAGGATTGGATTCCAAGTGTCTAGAATTTGTTGTCTTGTGGATTTTCACTCACCATAGAAAAGACATTTATGAACTTTCCAAGAACTGGCTAATGATTTTGGCTAATGGGCTTGATTGGATGCTATGAAGGAGTGTACAAGTAGGGTTTGAGTTCATGACCACTGGCTTAAAAGAGCAGTGTTCTTACTCCTGAGATATGGAGCCCTGATTTAGAAGTTGGGGGATATTTTATTTTGCAAACTCAGTATATGAAAAAATGTTGACCAAAGAAAAAAATACATATAATATTGATGTCTGAAGTAGTATTTAAGTCCATATTTTTAGGGAAGAATGCAACATTTTCTTTGATTGGTATAAAGCAGAAATAATGGAAGGTTGATTATTCTTCAAAGTGGTTTGTGAAACAGATTTGCAGTGAATATCTTAAGTATTTCTCTTCACAAGCAACAAGGAAGAGACATTGTAGAACAAAGAAGAAAAGGAAGAACACTGTCAGAAGTGGGATTTGAACCCACGCCTCCAGAGGAGACTGCAACCTGAACGCAGCACCTTAGACCGCTCGGCCATCCTGACACAAAAAAAACTAAGTTTCATAAAAATTGGATAAAACTAATTAACCAAAATTACTTTTTCAAAGGTGCAATGTCCATGCTGCTGTTGAAACTATTGATTCAAATATTAGTAATAAATTGCTTTTTCAATTATTTTTCAAAGATGCTTAAAGTTGGATAAATCAAAAAGATATTGTAAAAATAACATTAACACGGAATTACCTATAGTTTAGGATATTCCAAATATTTGAGAAAATGCTTGACACAAATAACATCTTCACATGATCTACAATTAATGCCTGAATTTTGTATTGATTGATTGATAGCTGCATTGAAAGAAAATCATTACTCCAAATGTGGCAGTTTCCAAAATACATTAAAAAGGGGATGTGCAGTATCTATTTTTCTAATTTATAGAATGCCAAGGAAAAATGCGGTAATTATTTTTTTTGCTCTATTCAGGATTGGATTCCAAGTGTCTAGAATTTGTTGTCTTGTGTATTTTCACTCACCATAGAAAAGACATTTATGAACTTTCCAAGAACTGGCTAATGATTTTGGCTTATGGGCTTGATTGGATGCTATGAAGGAGTGTACAAGTAGGGTTTGTGTTCAAGACCACTGGCTTAAAAGAGCAGTGTTCTTACTCCTGAGATATGGAGCCCTGATTCAGAAGTTGGGGGATTATTTTATTTTGCAAACTCAGTATATGAAAAAATGTTGACCAAAGAAACAAATACATATAATATTGATGTCTGAAGTAGTATTTAAGTCCTTATTTTTAGGGAAGAATGCAACATGTTCTTTGATTGGTATAAAGCAGAAATAATGGAAGGTTGATTATTCTTCAAAGTGGTTTGTGAAACAGATTTGCAGTGAATATCTTAAGTATTTCTCTTCACAAGCAACAAGGAAGAGACATTGTAGAACAAAGAAGAAAAAGAAGAACACTGTCAGAAGTGGGATTTGAACCCACACCTCCAGAGGAGACTGCGACCTGAACGCAGCGCTTTAGACCGCTCGGATATCCTGACACATAAAAAACTATGTTTCATAAAAATTGGATAAAACTAATTAACCAAAATTACTTTTTCAAAGGTGCAATGTCCATGCTGCTGTTGAAACTATTGATTCAAATATTAGTAATAAATTGCTTTTTCAATTATTTTTCAAAAATGCTTAAAGTTGGATAAATCAAAAAGATATTGTAAAAATAACATTAACATGGAATTACCTATAGTTAAGGATTTTCCAAATATTTGAGAAAATGCTAGACACAAATAACATCTTCACATGATCTACGATTAATGCCTGAATTTTGTATTGATTGATTGAGAGCTGCACTGAAAGAAAATCATGACTCCAAATGTGGCAGTTTCCAAAATACATTGAAAAGGGGATGTGCAGTATCTATTTTTCTAATTCATAGAATCCAAGGAAAAATGCGGTAATTATTTTTTTTGCTCTATTCAGGATTGGATTCCAAGTGTCTAGAATTTGTTGTCTTGTGGATTTTCACTCACCATAGAAAAGACATTTATGAACCTTCCAAAAACTGGCTAATGATTTTGGCTTATGGGCTTGATTGGATGCTATGAAGGAGTGTACAAGTAGGGTTTGAGTTCATGACCACTGGCTTAAAAGAGCAGTGTTTTTACTCCTGAGATATGGAGCCCTGATTCAGAAGTTGGGGGATATTTTATTTTGCAAACTCAGTATATGAAAAAATGTTGACCAAAGAAAAAAATACATATAATATTGATGTCTGAAGTAGTATTTAAGTCCATATTTTTAGGGAAGAATGCAACATTTTCTTTGATTGGTATAAAGCAGAAATAATGGAAGGTTGATTATTCTTCAAAGTGGTTTGTGAAACAGATTTGCAGTGAATATCTTAAGTATTTCTCTTCACAAGCAACAAGGAAGAGACATTGTAGAACAAAGAAGAAAAGTAAGAACACTGTCAGAAGTAGGATTTGACCCAACGCCTCCAGAGGAGACTGCGACCTGAACGCAGTGCTTTAGACCGCTCGGATATCCTGACACATAAAAAACTAAGTTTCATAAATATTGGATAAAACTAATTAACCAAAATTACTTTTTCAAAGGTGCAATGTCCATGCTGCTGTTGAAACTATTGATTCAAATATTAGTAATAAATTGCTTTTTCAATTATTTTTCAAAGATGCTTAAAGTTGGATAAATCAAAAAGATATTGTAAAAATAACATTAACACGGAATTACCTATAGTTTAGGATTTTTCAAATATTTGAGAAAATGCTAGACACAAATAACATCTTCACATGATCTACGATTAATGCCTGAATTTTGTATTGATTGATTGAGAGCTGCACTGAAAGAAAATCATGACTCCAAATGTGGCAGTTTCCAAAATACATTGAAAAGGGGATGTGCAGTATCTATTTTTCTAATTCATAGAATGCCAAGGAAAAATGCGGTAATTATTTTTTTTGCTCTATTCATTATTGGATTCCAAGTGTCTAGAATTTGTTGTCTTGTGGATTTTCACTCACCATAGAAAAGACATTTATGAACCTTCCAAAAACTGGCTAATGATTTTGGCTTATGGGCTTGATTGGATGCTATGAAGGAGTGTACAAGTAGGGTTTGAGTTCATGACCACTGGCTTAAAAGAGCAGTGTTCTTACTCCTGAGATATGGAGCCCTGATTCAGAAGTTGGGGGATATTTTATTTTGCAAACTCAGTATATGAAAAAATGTTGACCAAAGAAAAAAATACATATAATATTGATGTCTGAAGTAGTATTTAAGTCCATATTTTTAGGGAAGAATGCAACATTTTCTTTGATTGGTATAAAGCAGAAATAATGGAAGGTTGATTATTCTTCAAAGTGGTTTGTGAAACAGATTTGCAGTGAATATCTTAAGTATTTCTCTTCACAATCAACAAGGAAGAGACATTGTAGAACAAAGAAGAAAAGTAAGAACACTGTCAGAAGTAGGATTTGACCCAACGCCTCCAGAGGAGACTGCAACCGTAACGCAGCGCCTTTGAACGCTCGGCCATCCTGACACATAAAAAACTAAGTTTCATAAAAATTGGATAAAACTAATTAACCAAATTTACTTTTTCAAAGGTGCAATGTCCATGCTGCTGTTGAAACTATTGATTCAAATATTAGTAATAAATTGCTTTTTCAATTATTTTTCAAAGATGCTTAAAGTTGGATAAATCAAAAAGATATTGTAAAAATAACATTAACACGGAATTACCTATAGTTTAGGATTTTCCAAATATATGAGAAAATGCTTGACACAAATAACATCTTCACATGCTCTACAATTAATGCCTGAATTTTGTATTGATTGATTGAGAGCTGCATTAAAAGAAAATCATTACTCCAAATGTGGCAGTTTCCAAAATACATTGAAAAGGGGATGTGCAGTATCTATTTTTCTAATTCATAGAATGCCAAGGAAAAATGCGGTAATTATTTTTTTTCTTTATTCAGGTTTGGATTCCAAGTGTCTAGAATTTGTTGTCTTGTGGATTTTCACTCACCATAGAAAAGACATTTATGAACTTTCCAAGAACTCGCTAATGATTTTGGCTTATGGGCTTGATTGGATGCTATGAAGGAGTGTACAAGTAGGGTTTGTGTTCATGACCACTGGCTTAAAAGAGCAGTGTTCTTACTCCTGAGATATGGAGCCCTGATTCAGAAGTTGGGGGATATTTTATTTTGCAAACTCAGTATATGAAAAAATGTTGACCAAAGAAAAAAATACATAAAATATTGATGTCTGAAGTAATATTTAAGTCCATATTTTTAGGGAAGAATGCAACATTTTCTTTGATTGGTATAAAGCAGAAATAATGGAAGGTTGATTATTCTTCAAAGTGGTTTGTGAAACAGATTTGCAGTGAATATCTTAAGTATTTGTCTTCACAAGCAGCAAGGAAGAGACATTGTAGAACAGAGAAGAAAAGGAAGAACACTGTCAGAAGTGGGATTTGAACCCACGCCTCCAGAGGAGACTGCGACCTGAACGCAGCGCCTTAGACCGCTCGGCCATCCTGACACAAAAAAAACTAAGTTTCATAAAAACTGGATAAAACTAATTAACCAAAATTACTTTTTCAAAGGTGCAATGTCCATGCTGCTGTTGAAACTATTGATTCAAATATTAGTAATAAATTGCTTTTTCAATTATTTTTCAAAGATGCTTAAAGTTGGATAAATCAAAAAGATATTGTAAAAATAACATTAACACGGAATTACCTATAGTTTAGGATATTCCAAATATTTGAGAAAATGCTTGACACAAATAACATCTTCACATGATCTACAATTAATGCCTGAATTTTGTATTGATTGATTGATAGCTGCATTGAAAGAAAATCATTACTCCAAATGTGGCAGTTACCAAAATACATTAAAAAGGGGATGTGCAGTATCTATTTTTCTAATTTATAGAATGCCAAGGAAAAATGCGGTAATTATTTTTTTTGCTCTATTCAGGATTGGATTCCAAGTGTCTAGAATTTGTTGTCTTGTGTATTTTCACTCACCATAGAAAAGACATTTATGAACTTTCCAAGAACTGGCTAATGATTTTGGCTTATGGGCTTGATTGGATGCTATGAAGGAGTGTACAAGTAGGGTTTGTGTTCAAGACCACTGGCTTAAAAGAACAGTGTTCTTACTCCTGAGATATGGAGCCCTGATTCAGAAGTTGGGGGATTATTTTATTTTGCAAACTCAGTATATGAAAAAATGTTGACCAAAGAAACAAATACATATAATATTGATGTCTGAAGTAGTATTTAAGTCCTTATTTTTAGGGAAGAATGCAACATGTTCTTTGATTGGTATAAAGCAAAAATAATGGAAGGTTGATTATTCTTCAAAGTGGTTTGTGAAACAGATTTGCAGTGAATATCTTAAGTATTTCTCTTCACAAGCAACAAGGAAGAGACATTGTAGAACAAAGAAGAAAAAGAAGAACACTGTCAGAAGTGGGATTTGAACCCACACCTCCAGAGGAGACTGCGACCTGAACGCAGCGCTTTAGACCGCTCGGATATCCTGACACATAAAAAACTATGTTTCATAAAAATTGGATAAAACTAATTAACCAAAATTACTTTTTCAAAGGTGCAATGTCCATGCTGCTGTTGAAACTATTGATTCAAATATTAGTAATAAATTGCTTTTTCAATTATTTTTCAAAGATGCTTAAAGTTGGATAAATCAAAAAGATATTGTAAAAATAACATTAACACGGAATTACCTATAGTTTAGGATTTTCCAAATATTTAAGAAAATGCTAGACACAAATAACATCTTCACATGATCTACGATTAATGCCTGAATTTTGTATTGATTGATTGAGAGCTGCACTGAAAGAAAATCATGACTCCAAATGTGGCAGTTTCCAAAATACATTGAAAAGGGGATGTGCAGTATCTATTTTTCTAATTCATAGAATGCCAAGGAAAAATGCGGTAATTATTTTTTTTGCTCTATTCAGGATTGGATTCCAAGTGTCTAGAATTTGTTGTCTTGTGGATTTTCACTCACCATAGAAAAGACATTTATGAACCTTCCAAAAACTGGCTAATGATTTTGGCTTATGGGCTTGATTGGATGCTATGAAGGAGTGTACAAGTAGGGTTTGAGTTCATGACCACTGGCTTAAAAGAGCAGTGTTCTTACTCCTGAGATATGGAGCCCTGATTCAGAAGTTGGGGGATATTTTATTTTGCAAACTCAGTATATGAAAAAATGTTGACCAAAGAAAAAAATACATATAATATTGATGTCTGAAGTAGTATTTAAGTCCATATTTTTAGGGAAGAATGCAACATTTTCTTTGATTGGTATAAAGCAGAAATAATGGAAGGTTGATTATTCTTCAAAGTGGTTTGTGAAACAGATTTGCAGTGAATATCTTAAGTATTTCTCTTCACAAGCAACAAGGAAGAGACATTGTAGAACAAAGAAGAAAAGTAAGAACACTGTCAGAAGTAGGATTTGACCCAACGCCTCCAGAGGAGACTGCAACCGTAACGCAGCGCCTTTGAACGCTCGGCCATCCTGACACATAAAAAACTAAGTTTCATAAAAATTGGATAAAACTAATTAACCAAAATTACTTTTTCAAAGGTGCAATGTCCATGCTGCTGTTGAAACTATTGATTCAAATATTAGTAATAAATTGCTTTTTCAATTATTTTTCAAAGATGCTTAAAGTTGGATAAATCAAAAAGATATTGTAAAAATAACATTAACACGGAATTACCTATAGTTTAGGATTTTCCAAATATTTGAGAAATTGCTTGACACAAATAACATCTTCACATGCTCTACAATTAATGCCTGAATTTTGTATTGATTGATTGAGAGCTGCTTTAAAAGAAAATCATTACTCCAAATGTGGCAGTTTCCAAAATACATTGAAAAGGGGATGTGCAGTATCTATTTTTCTAATTCATAGAATGCCAAGGAAAAATGCGGTAATTATTTTTTTTGCTCTATTCAGGATTGGATTCCAAGTGTCTAGAATTTGTTGTCTTGTGGATTTTCACTCACCATAGAAAAGACATTTATGAACTTTCCAAGAACTGGCTAATGATTTTGGCTTATGGGCTTGATTGGATGCTATGAAGGAGTGTACAAGTAGGGTTTGAGTTCATGACCACTGGCTTAAAAGAGCAGTGTTCTTACTCCTGAGATATGGAGCCCTGATTTAGAAGTTGGGGGATATTTTATTTTGCAAACTCAGTATATGAAAAAATGTTGACCAAAGAAAAAAATACATATAATATTGATGTCTGAAGTAGTATTTAAGTCCATATTTTTAGGGAAGAATGCAACATTTTCTTTGATTGGTATAAAGCAGAAATAATGGAAGGTTGATTATTCTTCAAAGTGGTTTGTGAAACAGATTTGCAGTGAATATCTTAAGTATTTCTCTTCACAAGCAACAAGGAAGAGACATTGTAGAACAAAGAAGAAAAGGAAGAACACTGTCAGAAGTGGGATTTGAACCCACGCCTCCAGAGGAGACTGCAACCTGAACGCAGCACCTTAGACCGCTCGGCCATCCTGACACAAAAAAAACTAAGTTTCATAAAAATTGGATAAAACTAATTAACCAAAATTACTTTTTCAAAGGTGCAATGTCCATGCTGCTGTTGAAACTATTGATTCAAATATTAGTAATAAATTGCTTTTTCAATTATTTTTCAAAGATGCTTAAAGTTGGATAAATCAAAAAGATATTGTAAAAATAACATTAACACGGAATTACCTATTGTTTAGGATTTTCCAAATATTTGAGAAAATGCTAGACACAAATAACATCTTCACATGATCTACAATTAATGCCTGAATTTTGTATTGATTGATTAAGAGCTGCACTGAACGAAAATCATTACTCCAAATGTGGCAGTTTCCAAAATACATTGAAAAGGGGATGTGCAGTATCTATTTTTCTAATTTATAGAATGCCAAGGAAAAATGCGGTAATTATTTTTTTTGCTCTATTCAGGATTGGATTCCAAGTGTCTAGAATTTGTTGTCTTGTGTATTTTCACTCACCATAGAAAAGACATTTATGAACTTTCCAAGAACTGGCTAATGATTTTGGCTTATGGGCTTGATTGGATGCTATGAAGGAGTGTACAAGTAGGGTTTGTGTTCAAGACCACTGGCTTAAAAGAACAGTGTTCTTACTGCTGAGATATGGAGCCCTGATTCAGAAGTTGGGGGATATTTTATTTTGCAAACTCAGTATATGAAAAAATGTTGACCAAAGAAACAAATACATATAATATTGATGTCTGAAGTAATATTTAAGTCCATATTTTTAGGGAAGAATGCAACATTTTCTTTGATTGGTATAAAGCAGAAATAATGGAAGGTTGATTATTCTTCAAAGTGGTTTGTGAAACAGAATTGCAGTGAATATCTTAAGTATTTCTCTTCACAAGCAACAAGGAAGAGACATTGTAGAACAAAGAAGAAAAAGAAGAACACTGTCAGAAGTTGGATTTGAACCCACACCTCCAGAGGAGACTGCGACCTGAACGCAGCGCTTTAGACCGCTCGGATATCCTGACACATAAAAAACTGTGTTTCATAAAAATTGGATAAAACTAATTAACCAAAATTACTTTTTCAAAGGTGCAATGTCCATGCTGCTGTTGAAACTATTGATTCAAATATTAGTAATAAATTGCTTTTTCAATTATTTTTCAAAGATGCTTAAAGTTGGATAAATCAAAAAGATATTGTAAAAATAACATTAACACGGAATTACCTATAGTTAAGGATTTTCCAAATATTTGAGAAAATGCTAGACACAAATAACATCTTCACATGATCTACGATTAATGCCTGAATTTTGTATTGATTGATTGAGAGCTGCACTGAAAGAAAATCATGACTCCAAATGTGGCAGTTTCCAAAATACATTGAAAAGGGGATGTGCAGTATCTATTTTTCTAATTCATAGAATGCCAAGGAAAAATGCGGTAATTATTTTTTTTGCTCTATTCAGGATTGGATTCCAAGTGTCTAGAATTTGTTGTCTTGTGGATTTTCACTCACCATAGAAAAGACATTTATGAACCTTCCAAAAACTGGCTAATGATTTTGGCTTATGGGCTTGATTGGATGCTATGAAGGAGTGTACAAGTAGGGTTTGAGTTCATGACCACTGGCTTAAAAGAGCAGTGTTCTTACTCCTGAGATATGGAGCCCTGATTCAGAAGTTGGGGGATATTTTATTTTGCAAACTCAGTATATGAAAAAATGTTGACCAAAGAAAAAAATACATATAATATTGATGTCTGAAGTAGTATTTAAGTCCATATTTTTAGGGAAGAATGCAACATTTTCTTTGATTGGTATAAAGCAGAAATAATGGAAGGTTGATTATTCTTCAAAGTGGTTTGTGAAACAGATTTGCAGTGAATATCTTAAGTATTTCTCTTCACAAGCAACAAGGAAGAGACATTGTAGAACAAAGAAGAAAAGTAAGAACACTGTCAGAAGTAGGATTTGACCCAACGCCTCCAGAGGAGACTGCGACCTGAACGCCGCGCTTTAGACCGCTCGGATATCCTGACACATAAAAAACTAAGTTTCATAAATATTGGATAAAACTAATTAACCAAAATTACTTTTTCAAAGGTGCAATGTCCATGCTGCTGTTGAAACTATTGATTCAAATATTAGTAATAAATTGCTTTTTCAATTATTTTTCAAAGATGCTTAAAGTTGGATAAATCAAAAAGATATTGTAAAAATAACATTAACACGGAATTACCTATAGTTTAGGATTTTCCAAATATTTGAGAAAATGCTAGACACAAATAACATCTTCACATGATCTACGATTAATGCCTGAATTTTGTATTGATTGATTGAGAGCTGCACTGAAAGAAAATCATGACTCCAAATGTGGCAGTTTCCAAAATACATTGAAAAGGGGATGTGCAGTATCTATTTTTCTAATTCATAGAATGCCAAGGAAAAATGCGGTAATTATTTTTTTTGCTCTATTCAGGATTGGATTCCAAGTGTCTAGAATTTGTTGTCTTGTGGATTTTCACTCACCATAGAAAAGACATTTATGAACCTTCCAAAAACTGGCTAATGATTTTGGCTTATGGGCTTGATTGGATGCTATGAAGGAGTGTACAAGTAGGGTTTGAGTTCATGACCACTGGCTTAAAAGAGCAGTGTTCTTACTCCTGAGATATGGAGCCCTGATTCAGAAGTTGGGGGATATTTTATTTTGCAAACTCAGTATATGAAAAAATGTTGACCAAAGAAAAAAAAACATAAAATATTGATGTCTGAAGTAATATTTAAGTCCATATTTTTAGGGAAGAATGCAACATTTTCTTTGATTGGTATAAAGCAGAAATAATGGAAGGTTGATTATTCTTCAAAGTGGTTTGTGAAACAGATTTGCAGTGAATATCTTAAGTATTTCTCTTCACAAGCAACAAGGAAGAGACATTGTAGAACAAAGAAGAAAAGGAAGAACACTGTCAGAAGTGGGATTTGAACCCACGCCTCCAGAGGAGACTGCAACCTGAACGCAGCGCCTTAGACCGCTCGGCCATCCTGACACAAAAAAAACTAAGTTTCATAAAAATTGGATAAAACTAATTAACCAAAATTACTTTTTCAAAGCTGCAATGTCCATGCTGCTGTTGAAACTATTGATTCAAATATTAGTAATAAATTGCTTTTTCAATTATTTTTCAAAGATGCTTAAAGTTGGATAAATCAAAAAGATATTGTAAAAATAACATTAACACGGAATTACGTATAGTTTAGGATTTTCCAAATATTTGAGAAAATGTTTGACACAAATAACATCTTCACATGATCTACAATTAATGCCTGAATTTTGTATTGATTGATTGAGAGCTGCATTGAAAGAAAATCATTACTCCAAACGTGGCAGTTTCCAAAATACATTGAAAAGGGGATGTGCAGTATCTATTTTTCTAATTCATAGAATGCCAAGGAAAAATGCGGTAATTTTTTTTTTTTGCTCTATTCAGGATTGGATTCCAAGTGTCTAGAATTTCTTGTCTTGTGGATTTTCACTCACCATGGAAAAGACATTTATGAACTTTCCAAGAACTGGCTAATGATATTGGCATATGGGCTTGATTGGATGCTATGAAGGAGTGTAAAAGTAGAGTTTGAGTTCATGACCACTGGCTTAAAAGAGCAGTGTTCTTACTCCTGAGATATGGAGCCCTGATTCAGAAGTTGGGGGATATTTTATTTTGCAAACTCAGTATATGAAAAAATGTTGACCAAAGAAAAAAATACATATAATATTGATGTCTGAAGTAGTATTTAAGTCCATATTTTTAGGAAAGAATGCAACATTTTCTTTGATTGGTATAAAGCAGAAATAATGGAAGGTTGATTATTCTTCAAAGTGGTTTGTGAAACAGATTTGCAGTGAATATCTTAAGTATTTCTCTTCACAAGCAACAAGGAAGAGACATTGTAGAACAAAGAAGAAAAGTAAGAACACTGTCAGAAGTAGGATTTGACCCAACGCCTCCAGAGGAGACTGCAACCGTAACGCAGCGCCTTTGAACGCTCGGCCATCCTGACACATAAAAAACTAAGTTTCATAAAAATTGGATAAAACTAATTAACCAAAATTACTTTTTCAAAGGTGCAATGTCCATGCTGCTGTTGAAACTATTGATTCAAATATTAGTAATAAATTGCTTTTTCAATTATTTTTCAAAGATGCTTAAAGTTGGATAAATCAAAAAGATATTGTAAAAATAACATTAACACGGAATTACCTATAGTTTAGGATTTTCCAAATATTTGAGAAATTGCTTGACACAAATAACATCTTCACATGCTCTACAATTAATGCCTGAATTTTGTATTGATTGATTGAGAGCTGCATTAAAAGAAAATCATTACTCCAAATGTGGCAGTTTCCAAAATACATTGAAAAGGGGATGTGCAGTATCTATTTTTCGAATTCATAGAATGCCAAGGAAAAATGCGGTAATTATTTTTTTTGCTCTATTCAGGATTGGATTCCAAGTGTCTAGAATTTGTTGTCTTGTGGATTTTCACTCACCATAGAAAAGACATTTATGAACTTTCCAAGAACTGGCTAATGATTTTGGCTTATGGGCTTGATTGGATGCTATGAAGGAGTGTACAAGTAGGGTTTGAGTTCATGACCACTGGCTTAAAAGAGCAGTGTTCTTACTCCTGAGATATGGAGCCCTGATTTAGAAGTTGGGGTATATTTTATTTTGCAAACTCAGTATATGAAAAAATGTTGACCAAAGAAAAAAATACATATAATATTGATGTCTGAAGTAGTATTTAAGTCCATATTTTTAGGGTAGAATGCAACATTTTCTTTGGTATAAAGCAGAAATAATGGAAGGTTGATTATTCTTCAAAATGGTTTGTGAAACAGATTTGCAGTGAATATCTTAAGTATTTCTCTTCACAAGCAACAAGGAAGAGACATTGTAGAACAAAGAAGAAAAGGAAGAACACTGTCAGAAGTGGGATTTGAACCCACGCCTCCAGAGGAGACTGCAACCTGAACGCAGCGCCTTAGACCGCTCGGCCATCCTGACACAAAAAAAACTAAGTTTCATAAAAATTGGATAAAACTAATTAACCAAAATTACTTTTTCAAAGGTGCAATGTCCATGCTGCTGTTGAAACTATTGATTCAAATATTAGTAATAAATTGCTTTTTCAATTATTTTTCAAAGATGCTTAAAGTTGGATAAATCAAAAAGATATTGTAAAAATAACATTAACACGGAATTACCTATAGTTTAGGATTTTCCAAATATTTGAGAAAATGCTAGACACAAATAATATCTTCACATGATCTACAATTAATGCCTGAATTTTGTATTGATTGATTAAGAGCTGCACTGAACGAAAATCATTACTCCAAATGTGGCAGTTTCCAAAATACATTGAAAAGGGGATGTGCAGTATCTATTTTTCTAATTTATAGAATGCCAAGGAAAAATGCGGTAATTATTTTTTTTGCTCTATTCAGGATTGGATTCCAAGTGTCTAGAATTTGTTGTCTTGTGTATTTTCACTCACCATAGAAAAGACATTTATGAACTTTCCAAGAACTGGCTAATGATTTTGGCTTATGGGCTTGATTGGATGCTATGAAGGAGTGTACAAGTAGGGTTTGTGTTCAAGACCACTGGCTTAAAAGAACAGTGTTCTTACTCCTGAGATATGGAGCCCTGATTCAGAAGTTGGGGGATATTTTATTTTGCAAACTCAGTATATGAAAAAATGTTGACCAAAGAAACAAATACATATAATATTGATGTCTGAAGTAATATTTAAGTCCATATTTTTAGGGAAGAATGCAACATTTTCTTTGATTGGTATAAAGCAGAAATAATGGAAGGTTGATTATTCTTCAAAGTGGTTTGTGAAACAGAATTGCAGTGAATATCTTAAGTATTTCTCTTCACAAGCAACAAGGAAGAGACATTGTAGAACAAAGAAGAAAAAGAAGGACACTGTCAGAAGTGGGATTTGAACCCACACCTCCAGAGGAGACTGCGACCTGAACGCAGCGCTTTAGACCGCTTGGATATCCTGACACATAAAAAACTGTGTTTCATAAAAATTGGATAAAACTAATTAACCAAAATTACTTTTTCAAAGGTGCAATGTCCATGCTGCTGTTGAAACTATTGATTCAAATATTAGTAATAAATTGCTTTTTCAATTATTTTTCAAAGATGCTTAAAGTTGGATAAATCAAAAAGATATTGTAAAAATAACATTAACACGGAATTACCTATAGTTAAGGATTTTCCAAATATTTGAGAAAATGCTAGACACAAATAACATCTTCACATGATCTACGATTAATGCCTGAATTTTGTATTGATTGATTGAGAGCTGCACTGAAAGAAAATCATGACTCCAAATGTGGCAGTTTCCAAAATACATTGAAAAGGGGATGTGCAGTATCTATTTTTCTAATTCATAGAATGCCAAGGAAAAATGCGGTAATTATTTTTTTTGCTCTATTCAGGATTGGATTCCAAGTGTCTAGAATTTGTTGTCTTGTGGATTTTCACTCACCATAGAAAAGACATTTATGAACCTTCCAAAAACTGGCTAATGATTTTGGCTTATGGGCTTGATTGGATGCTATGAAGGAGTGTACAAGTAGGGTTTGAGTTCATGACCACTGGCTTAAAAGAGCAGTGTTCTTACTCCTGAGATATGGAGCCCTGATTCAGAAGTTGGGGGATATTTTATTTTGCAAACTCAGTATATGAAAAAATGTTGACCAAAGAAAAAAATACATATAATATTGATGTCTGAAGTAGTATTTAAGTCCATATTTTTAGGGAAGAATGCAACATTTTCTTTGATTGGTATAAAGCAGAAATAATGGAAGGTTGATTATTCTTCAAAGTGGTTTGTGAAACAGATTTGCAGTGAATATCTTAAGTATTTGTCTTCACAAGCAGCAAGGAAGAGACATTGTAGAACAGAGAAGAAAAGGAAGAACACTGTCAGAAGTGGGATTTGAACCCACGCCTCCAGAGGAGACTGCGACCTGAACGCAGCGCCTTAGACCGCTCGGCCATCCTGACACAAAAAAAACTAAGTTTCATAAAAACTGGATAAAACTAATTAACCAAAATTACTTTTTCAAAGGTGCAATGTCCATGCTGCTGTTGAAACTATTGATTCAAATATTAGTAATAAATTGCTTTTTCAATTATTTTTCAAAGATGCTTAAAGTTGGATAAATCAAAAAGATATTGTAAAAATAACATTAACACGGAATTACCTATAGTTTAGGATATTCCAAATATTTGAGAAAATGCTTGACACAAATAACATCTTCACATGATCTACAATTAATGCCTGAACTTTGTATTGATTGATTGATAGCTGCATTGAAAGAAAATCATTACTCCAAATGTGGCAGTTACCAAAATACATTAAAAAGGGGATGTGCAGTATCTATTTTTCTAATTTATAGAATGCCAAGGAAAAATGCGGTAATTATTTTTTTTGCTCTATTCAGGATTGGATTCCAAGTGTCTAGAATTTGTTGTCTTGTGTATTTTCACTCACCATAGAAAAGACATTTATGAACTTTCCAAGAACTGGCTAATGATTTTGGCTTATGGGCTTGATTGGATGCTATGAAGGAGTGTACAAGTAGGGTTTGTGTTCAAGACCACTGGCTTAAAAGAACAGTGTTCTTACTCCTGAGATATGGAGCCCTGATTCAGAAGTTGGGGGATTATTTTATTTTGCAAACTCAGTATATGAAAAAATGTTGACCAAAGAAACAAATACATATAATATTGATGTCTGAAGTAGTATTTAAGTCCTTATTTTTAGGGAAGAATGCAACATGTTCTTTGATTGGTATAAAGCAGAAATAATGGAAGGTTGATTATTCTTCAAAGTGGTTTGTGAAACAGATTTGCAGTGAATATCTTAAGTATTTCTCTTCACAAGCAACAAGGAAGAGACATTGTAGAACAAAGAAGAAAAAGAAGAACACTGTCAGAAGTGGGACTTGAACCCACACCTCCAGAGGAGACTGCGACCTGAACGCAGCGCTTTAGACCGCTCGGATATCCTGACACATAAAAAACTATGTTTCATAAAAATTGGATAAAACTAATTAACCAAAATTACTTTTTCAAAGGTGCAATGTCCATGCTGCTGTTGAAACTATTGATTCAAATATTAGTAATAAATTACTTTTTCAATTATTTTTCAAAGATGCTTAAAGTTGGATAAATCAAAAAGATATTGTAAAAATAACATTAACACGGAATTACCTATAGTTTAGGATTTTCCAAATATTTAAGAAAATGCTAGACACAAATAACATCTTCACATGATCTACGATTAATGCCTGAATTTTGTATTGATTGATTGAGAGCTGCACTGAAAGAAAATCATGACTCCAAATGTGGCAGTTTCCAAAATACATTGAAAAGGGGATGTGCAGTATCTATTTTTCTAATTCATAGAATGCCAAGGAAAAATGCGGTAATTATTTTTTTTGCTCTATTCAGGATTGGATTCCAAGTGTCTAGAATTTGTTGTCTTGTGGATTTTCACTCACCATAGAAAAGACATTTATGAACCTTCCAAAAACTGGCTAATGATTTTGGCTTATGGGCTTGATTGGATGCTATGAAGGAGTGTACAAGTAGGGTTTGAGTTCATGACCACTGGCTTAAAAGAGCAGTGTTCTTACTCCTGAGATATGGAGCCCTGATTCAGAAGTTGGGGGATATTTTATTTTGCAAACTCAGTATATGAAAAAATGTTGACCAAAGAAAAAAATACATATAATATTGATGTCTGAAGTAGTATTTAAGTCCATATTTTTAGGGAAGAATGCAACATTTTCTTTGATTGGTATAAAGCAGAAATAATGGAAGGTTGATTATTCTTCAAAGTGGTTTGTGAAACAGATTTGCAGTGAATATCTTAAGTATTTCTCTTCACAAGCAACAAGGAAGAGACATTGTAGAACAAAGAAGAAAAAGAAGAACACTGTCAGAAGTGGGACTTGAACCCACACCTCCAGAGGAGACTGCGACCTGAACGCAGCGCTTTAGACCGCTCGGATATCCTGACACATAAAAAACTATGTTTCATAAAAATTGGATAAAACTAATTAACCAAAATTACTTTTTCAAAGGTGCAATGTCCATGCTGCTGTTGAAACTATTGATTCAAATATTAGTAATAAATTGCTTTTTCAATTATTTTTCAAAGATGCTTAAAGTTGGATAAATCAAAAAGATATTGTAAAAATAACATTAACACGGAATTACCTATAGTTTAGGATTTTCCAAATATTTAAGAAAATGCTAGACACAAATAACATCTTCACATGATCTACGATTAATGCCTGAATTTTGTATTGATTGATTGAGAGCTGCACTGAAAGAAAATCATGACTCCAAATGTGGCAGTTTCCAAAATACATTGAAAAGGGGATGTGCAGTATCTATTTTTCTAATTCATAGAATGCCAAGGAAAAATGCGGTAATTATTTTTTTTGCTCTATTCAGGATTGGATTCCAAGTGTCTAGAATTTGTGATTTTCACTCACCATAGAAAAGACATTTATGAACCTTCCAAAAACTGGCTAATGATTTTGGCTTATGGGCTTGATTGGATGCTATGAAGGAGTGTACAAGTAGGGTTTGAGTTCATGACCACTGGCTTAAAAGAGCAGTGTTCTTACTCCTGAGATATGGAGCCCTGATTCAGAAGTTGGGGGATATTTTATTTTGCAAACTCAGTATATGAAAAAATGTTGACCAAAGAAAAAAAATACATATAATATTGATGTCTGAAGTAGTATTTAAGTCCATATTTTTAGGGAAGAATGCAACATTTTCTTTGATTGGTATAAAGCAGAAATAATGGAAGGTTGATTATTCTTCAAAGTGGTTTGTGAAACAGATTTGCAGTGAATATCTTAAGTATTTCTCTTCACAAGCAACAAGGAAGAGACATTGTAGAACAAAGAAGAAAAGTAAGAACACTGTCAGAAGTAGGATTTGACCCAACGCCTCCAGAGGAGACTGCAACCGTAACGCAGCGCCTTTGAACGCTCGGCCATCCTGACACATAAAAAACTAAGTTTCATAAAAATTGGATAAAACTAATTAACCAAAATTACTTTTTCAAAGGTGCAATGTCCATGCTGCTGTTGAAACTATTGATTCAAATATTAGTAATAAATTGCTTTTCCAATTATTTTTCAAAGATGCTTAAAGTTGGATAAATCAAAAAGATATTGTAAAAATAACATTAACACGGAATTACCTATAGTTTAGGATTTTCCAAATATTTGAGAAATTGCTTGACACAAATAACATCTTCACATGCTCTACAATTAATGCCTGAATTTTGTATTGATTGATTGAGAGCTGCATTAAAAGAAAATCATTACTCCAAATGTGGCAGTTTCCAAAATACATTGAAAAGGGGATGTGCAGTATCTATTTTTCTAATTCATAGAATGCCAAGGAAAAATGCGGTAATTATTTTTTTTGCTCTATTCAGGATTGGATTCCAAGTGTCTAGAATTTGTTGTCTTGTGGATTTTCACTCACCATAGAAAAGACATTTATGAACTTTCCAAGAACTGGCTAATGATTTTGGCTTATGGGCTTGATTGGATGCTATGAAGGAGTGTACAAGTAGGGTTTGAGTTCATGACCACTGGCTTAAAAGAGCAGTGTTCTTACTCCTGAGATATGGAGCCCTGATTTAGAAGTTGGGGGATATTTTATTTTGCAAACTCAGTATATGAAAAAATGTTGACCAAAGAAAAAAATACATATAATATTGATGTCTGAAGTAGTATTTAAGTCCATATTTTTAGGGAAGAATGCAACATTTTCTTTGATTGGTATAAAGCAGAAATAATGGAAGGTTGATTATTCTTCAAAGTGGTTTGTGAAACAGATTTGCAGTGAATATCTTAAGTATTTCTCTTCACAAGCAACAAGGAAGAGACATTGTAGAACAAAGAAGAAAAGGAAGAACACTGTCAGAAGTGGGATTTGAACCCACGCCTCCAGAGGAGACTGCAACCTGAACGCAGCACCTTAGACCGCTCGGCCATCCTGACACAAAAAAAACTAAGTTTCATAAAAATTGGATAAAACTAATTAACCAAAATTACTTTTTCAAAGGTGCAATGTCCATGCTGCTGTTGAAACTATTGATTCAAATATTAGTAATAAATTGCTTTTTTCAATTATTTTTCAAAGATGCTTAAAGTTGGATAAATCAAAAAGATATTGTAAAAATAACATTAACACGGAATTACCTATAGTTTAGGATATTCCAAATATTTGAGAAAATGCTTGACACAAATAACATCTTCACATGATCTACAATTAATGCCTGAATTTTGTATTGATTGATTGATAGCTGCATTGAAAGAAAATCATTACTCCAAATGTGGCAGTTTCCAAAATACATTAAAAAGGGGATGTGCAGTATCTATTTTTCTAATTTATAGAATGCCAAGGAAAAATGCGGTAATTATTTTTTTTGCTCTATTCAGGATTGGATTCCAAGTGTCTAGAATTTGTTGTCTTGTGTATTTTCACTCACCATAGAAAAGACATTTATGAACTTTCCAAGAACTGGCTAATGATTTTGGCTTATGGGCTTGATTGGATGCTATGAAGGAGTGTACAAGTAGGGTTTGTGTTCAAGACCACTGGCTTAAAAGAACAGTGTTCTTACTCCTGAGATATGGAGCCCTGATTCAGAAGTTGGGGGATTATTTTATTTTGCAAACTCAGTATATGAAAAAATGTTGACCAAAGAAACAAATACATATAATATTGATGTCTGAAGTAGTATTTAAGTCCTTATTTTTAGGGAAGAATGCAAACATGTTCTTTGATTGGTATAAAGCAGAAATAATGGAAGGTTGATTATTCTTCAAAGTGGTTTGTGAAACAGATTTGCAGTGAATATCTTAAGTATTTCTCTTCACAAGCAACAAGGAAGAGACATTGTAGAACAAAGAAGAAAAAGAAGAACACTGTCAGAAGTGGGATTTGAACCCACACCTCCAGAGGAGACTGCGACCTGAACGCAGCGCTTTAGACCGCTCGGATATCCTGACACATAAAAAACTATGTTTCATAAAAATTGGATAAAACTAATTAACCAAAATTACTTTTTCAAAGGTGCAATGTCCATGCTGCTGTTGAAACTATTGATTCAAATATTAGTAATAAATTGCTTTTTCAATTATTTTTCAAAGATGCTTAAAGTTGGATAAATCAAAAAGATATTGTAAAAATAACATTAACACGGAATTACCTATAGTTTAGGATTTTCCAAATATTTGAGAAATTGCTTGACACAAATAACATCTTCACATGCTCTACAATTAATGCCTGAATTTTGTATTGATTGATTGAGAGCTGCATTAAAAGAAAATCATTACTCCAAATGTGGCAGTTTCCAAAATACATTGAAAAGGGGATGTGCAGTATCTATTTTTCTAATTCATAGAATGCCAAGGAAAAATGCGGTAATTATTTTTTTTGCTCTATTCAGGATTGGATTCCAAGTGTCTAGAATTTGTTGTCTTGTGGATTTTCACTCACCATAGAAAAGACATTTATGAACTTTCCAAGAACTGGCTAATGATTTTGGCTTATGGGCTTGATTGGATGCTATGAAGGAGTGTACAAGTAGGGTTTGAGTTCATGACCACTGGCTTAAAAGAGCAGTGTTCTTACTCCTGAGATATGGAGCCCTGATTTAGAAGTTGGGGGATATTTTATTTTGCAAACTCAGTATATGAAAAAATGTTGACCAAAGAAAAAAATACATATAATATTGATGTCTGAAGTAGTATTTAAGTCCATATTTTTAGGGAAGAATGCAACATTTTCTTTGATTGGTATAAAGCAGAAATAATGGAAGGTTGATTATTCTTCAAAGTGGTTTGTGAAACAGATTTGGTGAATATCTTAAGTATTTCTCTTCACAAGCAACAAGGAAGAGACATTGTAGAACAAAGAAGAAAAGGAAGAACACTGTCAGAAGTGGGATTTGAACCCACGCCTCCAGAGGAGACTGCAACCTGAACGCAGCACCTTAGACCGCTCGGCCCATCCTGACACAAAAAAAACTAAGTTTCATAAAAATTGGATAAAACTAATTAACCAAAATTACTTTTTCAAAGGTGCAATGTCCATGCTGCTGTTGAAACTATTGATTCAAATATTAGTAATAAATTGCTTTTTCAATTATTTTTCAAAGATGCTTAAAGTTGGATAAATCAAAAAGATATTGTAAAAATAACATTAACACGGAATTACCTATAGTTAAGGATTTTCCAAATATTTGAGAAAATGCTAGACACAAATAACATCTTCACATGATCTACGATTAATGCCTGAATTTTGTATTGATTGATTGAGAGCTGCACTGAAAGAAAAATCATGACTCCAAATGTGGCAGTTTCCAAAATACATTGAAAAGGGGATGTGCAGTATCTATTTTTCTAATTCATAGAATGCCAAGGAAAAATGCGGTAATTATTTTTTTTGCTCTATTCAGGATTGGATTCCAAGTGTCTAGAATTTGTTGTCTTGTGGATTTTCACTCACCATAGAAAAGACATTTATGAACCTTCCAAAAACTGGCTAATGATTTTGGCTTATGGGCTGATTGGATGCTATGAAGGAGTGTACAAGTAGGGTTTGAGTTCATGACCACTGGCTTAAAAGAGCAGTGTTCTTACTCCTGAGATATGGAGCCCTGATTCAGAAGTTGGGGGATATTTTATTTTGCAAACTCAGTATATGAAAAAATGTTGACCAAAGAAAAAAAATACATATAATATTGATGTCTGAAGTAGTATTTAAGTCCATATTTTTAGGGAAGAATGCAAACATTTTCTTTGATTGGTATAAAGCAGAAATAATGGAAGGTTGATTATTCTTCAAAGTGGTTTGTGAAACAGATTTGCAGTGAATATCTTAAGTATTTCTCTTCACAAGCAACAAGGAAGAGGACATTGTAGAACAAAGAAGAAAAGTAAGAACACTGTCAGAAGTAGGATTTGACCCAACGCCTCCAGAGGAGACTGCGACCTGAACGCCGCGCTTTAGACCGCTCGGATATCCTGACACATAAAAAACTAAGTTTCATAAATATTGGATAAAAACTAATTAACCAAAATTACTTTTTCAAAGGTGCAATGTCCATGCTGCTGTTGAAACTATTGATTCAAATATTAGTAATAAATTGCTTTTTCAATTATTTTTCAAAGATGCTTAAAGTTGGATAAATCAAAAAGATATTGTAAAAATAACATTAACACGGAATTACCTATAGTTTAGGATTTTCCAAATATTTGAGAAAATGCTAGGACACAAATAACATCTTCACATGATCTACGATTAATGCCTGAATTTTGTATTGATTGATTGAGAGCTGCACTGAAAGAAAATCATGACTCCAAATGTGGCAGTTTCCAAAATACATTGAAAAGGGGATGTGCAGTATCTATTTTTCTAATTCATAGAATGCCAAGGAAAAATGCGGTAATTATTTTTTTTGCTCTATTCAGGATTGGATTCCAAGTGTCTAGAATTTGTTGTCTTGTGGATTTTCACTCACCATAGAAAAGACATTTATGAACCTTCCAAAAACTGGCTAATGATTTTGGCTTATGGGCTTGATTGGATGCTATGAAGGAGTGTACAAGTAGGGTTTGAGTTCATGACCACTGGCTTAAAAGAGCAGTGTTCTTACTCCTGAGATATGGAGCCCTGATTCAGAAGTTGGGGGATATTTTATTTTGCAAACTCAGTATATGAAAAAATGTTGACCAAAGAAAAAAATACATAAAATATTGATGTCTGAAGTAATATTTAAGTCCATATTTTTAGGGAAGAATGCAACATTTTCTTTGATTGGTATAAAGCAGAAATAATGGAAGGTTGATTATTCTTCAAAGTGGTTTGTGAAACAGATTTGCAGTGAATATCTTAAGTATTTCTCTTCACAAGCAACAAGGAAGAGACATTGTAGAACAAAGAAGAAAAGGAAGAACACTGTCAGAAGTGGGATTTGAACCCACGCCTCCAGAGGAGACTGCAACCTGAACGCAGCGCCTTAGACCGCTCGGCCATCCTGACACAAAAAAAAACTAAGTTTCATAAAAATTGGATAAAACTAATTAACCAAAATTACTTTTTCAAAGGTGCAATGTCCATGCTGCTGTTGAAACTATTGATTCAAATATTAGTAATAAATTGCTTTTTCAATTATTTTTCAAAGATGCTTAAAGTTGGATAAATCAAAAAGATATTGTAAAAATAACATTAACACGGAATTACGTATAGTTTAGGATTTTCCAAATATTTGAGAAAATGTTTGACACAAATAACATCTTCACATGATCTACAATTAATGCCTGAATTTTGTATTGATTGATTGAGAGCTGCATTGAAAGAAAATCATTACTCCAAACGTGGCAGTTTCCAAAATACATTGAAAAGGGGATGTGCAGTATCTATTTTTCTAATTCATAGAATGCCAAGGAAAAATGCGGTAATTTTTTTTTTTTGCTCTATTCAGGATTGGATTCCAAGTGTCTAGAATTTCTTGTCTTGTGGATTTTCACTCACCATGGAAAAGACATTTATGAACTTTCCAAGAACTGGCTAATGATATTGGCATATGGGCTTGATTGGATGCTATGAAGGAGTGTAAAAGTAGAGTTTGAGTTCATGACCACTGGCTTAAAAGAGCAGTGTTCTTACTCCTGAGATATGGAGCCCTGATTCAGAAGTTGGGGGATATTTTATTTTGCAAACTCAGTATATGAAAAAATGTTGACCAAAGAAAAAAATACATATAATATTGATGTCTGAAGTAGTATTTAAGTCCATATTTTTAGGAAAGAATGCAACATTTTCTTTGATTGGTATAAAGCAGAAATAATGGAAGGTTGATTATTCTTCAAAGTGGTTTGTGAAACAGATTTGCAGTGAATATCTTAAGTATTTCTCTTCACAAGCAACAAGGAAGAGACATTGTAGAACAAAGAAGAAAAAGAAGAACACTGTCAGAAGTGGGATTTGAACCCACACCTCCAGAGGAGACTGCGACCTGAACGCAGCGCTGACCGCTCGGATATCCTGACACATAAAAAACTATGTTTCATAAAAATTGGATAAAACTAATTAACCAAAATTACTTTTTCAAAGGTGCAATGTCCATGCTGCTGTTGAAACTATTGATTCAAATATTAGTAATAAATTGCTTTTTCAATTATTTTTCAAAGATGCTTAAAGTTGGATAAATCAAAAAGATATTGTAAAAATAACATTAACACGGAATTACCTATAGTTTAGGATTTTCCAAATATTTAAGAAAATGCTAGACACAAATAACATCTTCACATGATCTACGATTAATGCCTGAATTTTGTATTGATTGATTGAGAGCTGCACTGAAAGAAAATCATGACTCCAAATGTGGCAGTTTCCAAAATACATTGAAAAGGGGATGTGCAGTATCTATTTTTCTAATTCATAGAATGCCAAGGAAAAATGCGGTAATTATTTTCTTTGCTCTATTCAGGATTGGATTCCAAGTGTCTAGAATTTGTTGTCTTGTGGATTTTCACTCACCATAGAAAAGACATTTATGAACCTTCCAAAAACTGGCTAATGATTTTGGCTTATGGGCTTGATTGGATGCTATGAAGGAGTGTACAAGTAGGGTTTGAGTTCATGACCACTGGCTTAAAAGAGCAGTGTTCTTACTCCTGAGATATGGAGCCCTGATTCAGAAGTTGGGGGATATTTTATTTTGCAAACTCAGTATATGAAAAAATGTTGACCAAAGAAAAAAATACATATAATATTGATGTCTGAAGTAGTATTTAAGTCCATATTTTTAGGGAAGAATGCAACATTTTCTTTGATTGGTATAAAGCAGAAATAATGGAAGGTTGATTATTCTTCAAAGTGGTTTGTGAAACAGATTTGCAGTGAATATCTTAAGTATTTCTCTTCACAAGCAACAAGGAAGAGACATTGTAGAACAAAGAAGAAAAGTAAGAACACTGTCAGAAGTAGGATTTGACCCAACGCCTCCAGAGGAGACTGCAACCGTAACGCAGCGCCTTTGAACGCTCGGCCATCCTGACACATAAAAAACTAAGTTTCATAAAAATTGGATAAAACTAATTAACCAAAATTACTTTTTCAAAGGTGCAATGTCCATGCTGCTGTTGAAACTATTGATTCAAATATTAGTAATAAATTGCTTTTTCAATTATTTTTCAAAGATGCTTAAAGTTGGATAAATCAAAAAGATATTGTAAAAATAACATTAACACGGAATTACCTATAGTTTAGGATTTTCCAAATATTTGAGAAATTGCTTGACACAAATAACATCTTCACATGCTCTACAATTAATGCCTGAATTTTGTATTGATTGATTGAGAGCTGCATTAAAAGAAAATCATTACTCCAAATGTGGCAGTTTCCAAAGTACATTGAAAAGGGGATGTGCAGTATCTATTTTTCTAATTCATAGAATGCCAAGGAAAAATGCGGTAATTATTTTTTTTGCTCTATTCAGGATTGGATTCCAAGTGTCTAGAATTTGTTGTCTTGTGGATTTTCACTCACCATAGAAAAGACATTTATGAACTTTCCAAGAACTGGCTAATGATTTTGGCTTATGGGCTTGATTGGATGCTATGAAGGAGTGTACAAGTAGGGTTTGAGTTCATGACCACTGGCTTAAAAGAGCAGTGTTCTTACTCCTGAGATATGGAGCCCTGATTTAGAAGTTGGGGTATATTTTATTTTGCAAACTCAGTATATGAAAAAATGTTGACCAAAGAAAAAAATACATATAATATTGATGTCTGAAGTAGTATTTAAGTCCATATTTTTAGGGTAGAATGCAACATTTTCTTTGGTATAAAGCAGAAATAATGGAAGGTTGATTATTCTTCAAAATGGTTTGTGAAACAGATTTGCAGTGAATATCTTAAGCATTTCTCTTCACAAGCAACAAGGAAGAGACATTGTAGAACAAAGAAGAAAAGGAAGAACACTGTCAGAAGTGGGATTTGAACCCACGCCTCCAGAGGAGACTGCAACCTGAACGCAGCGCCTTAGACCGCTCGGCCATCCTGACACAAAAAAAACTAAGTTTCATAAAAATTGGATAAAACTAATTAACCAAAATTACTTTTTCAAAGGTGCAATGTCCATGCTGCTGTTGAAACTATTGATTCAAATATTAGTAATAAATTGCTTTTTCAATTATTTTTCAAAGATGCTTAAAGTTGGATAAATCAAAAAGATATTGTAAAAATAACATTAACACGGAATTACCTATAGTTTAGGATTTTCCAAATATTTGAGAAAATGTTTGACACAAATAACATCTTCACATGATCTACAATTAATGCCTGAATTTTGTATTGATTGATTGAGAGCTGCATTGAAAGAAAATCATTACTCCAAACGTGGCAGTTTCCAAAATACATTGAAAAGGGGATGTGCAGTATCTATTTTTCTAATTCATAGAATGCCAAGGAAAAATGCGGTAATTTTTTTTTTTTGCTCTATTCAGGATTGGATTCCAAGTGTCTAGAATTTCTTGTCTTGTGGATTTTCACTCACCATGGAAAAGACATTTATGAACTTTCCAAGAACTGGCTAATGATATTGGCATATGGGCTTGATTGGATGCTATGAAGGAGTGTAAAAGTAGAGTTTGAGTTCATGACCACTGGCTTAAAAGAGCAGTGTTCTTACTCCTGAGATATGGAGCCCTGATTCAGAAGTTGGGGGATATTTTATTTTGCAAACTCAGTATATGAAAAAATGTTGACCAAAGAAAAAAATACATATAATATTGATGTCTGAAGTAGTATTTAAGTCCATATTTTTAGGAAAGAATGCAACATTTTCTTTGATTGGTATAAAGCAGAAATAATGGAAGGTTGATTATTCTTCAAAGTGGTTTGTGAAACAGATTTGCAGTGAATATCTTAAGTATTTCTCTTCACAAGCAACAAGGAAGAGACATTGTAGAACAAAGAAGAAAAAGAAGAACACTGTCAGAAGTGGGATTTGAACCCACACCTCCAGAGGAGACTGCGACCTGAACGCAGCGCTGACCGCTCGGATATCCTGACACATAAAAAACTATGTTTCATAAAAATTGGATAAAACTAATTAACCAAAATTACTTTTTCAAAGGTGCAATGTCCATGCTGCTGTTGAAACTATTGATTCAAATATTAGTAATAAATTGCTTTTTCAATTATTTTTCAAAGATGCTTAAAGTTGGATAAATCAAAAAGATATTGTAAAAATAACATTAACACGGAATTACCTATAGTTTAGGATTTTCCAAATATTTAAGAAAATGCTAGACACAAATAACATCTTCACATGATCTACGATTAATGCCTGAATTTTGTATTGATTGATTGAGAGCTGCACTGAAAGAAAATCATGACTCCAAATGTGGCAGTTTCCAAAATACATTGAAAAGGGGATGTGCAGTATCTATTTTTCTAATTCATAGAATGCCAAGGAAAAATGCGGTAATTATTTTCTTTGCTCTATTCAGGATTGGATTCCAAGTGTCTAGAATTTGTTGTCTTGTGGATTTTCACTCACCATAGAAAAGACATTTATGAACCTTCCAAAAACTGGCTAATGATTTTGGCTTATGGGCTTGATTGGATGCTATGAAGGAGTGTACAAGTAGGGTTTGAGTTCATGACCACTGGCTTAAAAGAGCAGTGTTCTTACTCCTGAGATATGGAGCCCTGATTCAGAAGTTGGGGGATATTTTATTTTGCAAACTCAGTATATGAAAAAATGTTGACCAAAGAAAAAAATACATATAATATTGATGTCTGAAGTAGTATTTAAGTCCATATTTTTAGGGTAGAATGCAACATTTTCTTTGGTATAAAGCAGAAATAATGGAAGGTTGATTATTCTTCAAAATGGTTTGTGAAACAGATTTGCAGTGAATATCTTAAGTATTTCTCTTCACAAGCAACAAGGAAGAGACATTGTAGAACAAAGAAGAAAAGTAAGAACACTGTCAGAAGTGGGATTTGAACCCACGCCTCCAGAGGAGACTGCAACCTGAACGCAGCGCCTTAGACCGCTCGGCCATCCTGACACAAAAAAAACTAAGTTTCATAAAAATTGGATAAAACTAATTAACCAAAATTACTTTTTCAAAGGTGCAATGTCCATGCTGCTGTTGAAACTATTGATTCAAATATTAGTAATAAATTGCTTTTTCAATTATTTTTCAAAGATGCTTAAAGTTGGATAAATCAAAAAGATATTGTAAAAATAACATTAACACGGA
The DNA here is from genome assembly GCA_031769625.1 of Taudactylus pleione. Classification (NCBI taxonomy): domain Eukaryota; kingdom Metazoa; phylum Chordata; class Amphibia; order Anura; family Myobatrachidae; genus Taudactylus; species Taudactylus pleione. The sequence goes on from JAUIMM010000176.1 coordinate 696,951, forward strand.
ATTACCTATAGTTTAGGATTTTCCAAATATTTGAGAAAATGCTAGACACAAATAACATCTTCACATGATCTACAATTAATGCCTGAATTTTGTATTGATTGATTAAGAGCTGCACTGAACGAAAATCATTACTCCAAATGTGGCAGTTTCCAAAATACATTGAAAAGGGGATGTGCAGTATCTATTTTTCTAATTTATAGAATGCCAAGGAAAAATGCGGTAATTATTTTTTTTGCTCTATTCAGGATTGGATTCCAAGTGTCTAGAATTTGTTGTCTTGTGTATTTTCACTCACCATAGAAAAGACATTTATGAACTTTCCAAGAACTGGCTAATGATTTTGGCTTATGGGCTTGATTGGATGCTATGAAGGAGTGTACAAGTAGGGTTTGTGTTCAAGACCACTGGCTTAAAAGAACAGTGTTCTTACTCCTGAGATATGGAGCCCTGATTCAGAAGTTGGGGGATATTTTATTTTGCAAACTCAGTATATGAAAAAATGTTGACCAAAGAAACAAATACATATAATATTGATGTCTGAAGTAATATTTAAGTCCATATTTTTAGGGAAGAATGCAACATTTTCTTTGATTGGTATAAAGCAGAAATAATGGAAGGTTGATTATTCTTCAAAGTGGTTTGTGAAACAGAATTGCAGTGAATATCTTAAGTATTTCTCTTCACAAGCAACAAGGAAGAGACATTGTAGAACAAAGAAGAAAAAGAAGAACACTGTCAGAAGTGGGACTTGAACCCACACCTCCAGAGGAGACTGCGACCTGAACGCAGCGCTTTAGACCGCTCGGATATCCTGACACATAAAAAACTATGTTTCATAAAAATTGGATAAAACTAATTAACCAAAATTACTTTTTCAAAGGTGCAATGTCCATGCTGCTGTTGAAACTATTGATTCAAATATTAGTAATAAATTGCTTTTTCAATTATTTTTCAAAGATGCTTAAAGTTGGATAAATCAAAAAGATATTGTAAAAATAACATTAACACGGAATTACCTATAGTTTAGGATTTTCCAAATATTTAAGAAAATGCTAGACACAAATAACATCTTCACATGATCTACGATTAATGCCTGAATTTTGTATTGATTGATTGAGAGCTGCACTGAAAGAAAATCATGACTCCAAATGTGGCAGTTTCCAAAATACATTGAAAAGGGGATGTGCAGTATCTATTTTTCTAATTCATAGAATGCCAAGGAAAAATGCGGTAATTATTTTTTTTGCTCTATTCAGGATTGGATTCCAAGTGTCTAGAATTTGTTGTCTTGTGGATTTTCACTCACCATAGAAAAGACATTTATGAACCTTCCAAAAACTGGCTAATGATTTTGGCTTATGGGCTTGATTGGATGCTATGAAGGAGTGTACAAGTAGGGTTTGAGTTCATGACCACTGGCTTAAAAGAGCAGTGTTCTTACTCCTGAGATATGGAGCCCTGATTCAGAAGTTGGGGGATATTTTATTTTGCAAACTCAGTATATGAAAAAATGTTGACCAAAGAAAAAAATACATATAATATTGATGTCTGAAGTAGTATTTAAGTCCATATTTTTAGGGAAGAATGCAACATTTTCTTTGATTGGTATAAAGCAGAAATAATGGAAGGTTGATTATTCTTCAAAGTGGTTTGTGAAACAGATTTGCAGTGAATATCTTAAGTATTTCTCTTCACAAGCAACAAGGAAGAGACATTGTAGAACAAAGAAGAAAAGTAAGAACACTGTCAGAAGTAGGATTTGACCCAACGCCTCCAGAGGAGACTGCAACCGTAACGCAGCGCCTTTGAACGCTCGGCCATCCTGACACATAAAAAACTAAGTTTCATAAAAATTGGATAAAACTAATTAACCAAAATTACTTTTTCAAAGGTGCAATGTCCATGCTGCTGTTGAAACTATTGATTCAAATATTAGTAATAAATTGCTTTTTCAATTATTTTTCAAAGATGCTTAAAGTTGGATAAATCAAAAAGATATTGTAAAAATAACATTAACACGGAATTACCTATAGTTTAGGATTTTCCAAATATTTGAGAAATTGCTTGACACAAATAACATCTTCACATGCTCTACAATTAATGCCTGAATTTTGTATTGATTGATTGAGAGCTGCATTAAAAGAAAATCATTACTCCAAATGTGGCAGTTTCCAAAATACATTGAAAAGGGGATGTGCAGTATCTATTTTTCTAATTCATAGAATGCCAAGGAAAAATGCGGTAATTATTTTTTTTGCTCTATTCAGGATTGGATTCCAAGTGTCTAGAATTTGTTGTCTTGTGGATTTTCACTCACCATAGAAAAGACATTTATGAACTTTCCAAGAACTGGCTAATGATTTTGGCTTATGGGCTTGATTGGATGCTATGAAGGAGTGTACAAGTAGGGTTTGAGTTCATGACCACTGGCTTAAAAGAGCAGTGTTCTTACTCCTGAGATATGGAGCCCTGATTTAGAAGTTGGGGGATATTTTATTTTGCAAACTCAGTATATGAAAAAATGTTGACCAAAGAAAAAAATACATATAATATTGATGTCTGAAGTAGTATTTAAGTCCATATTTTTAGGGAAGAATGCAACATTTTCTTTGATTGGTATAAAGCAGAAATAATGGAAGGTTGATTATTCTTCAAAGTGGTTTGTGAAACAGATTTGCAGTGAATATCTTAAGTATTTCTCTTCACAAGCAACAAGGAAGAGACATTGTAGAACAAAGAAGAAAAGGAAGAACACTGTCAGAAGTGGGATTTGAACCCACGCCTCCAGAGGAGACTGCAACCTGAACGCAGCACCTTAGACCGCTCGGCCATCCTGACACAAAAAAAACTAAGTTTCATAAAAATTGGATAAAACTAATTAACCAAAATTACTTTTTCAAAGGTGCAATGTCCATGCTGCTGTTGAAACTATTGATTCAAATATTAGTAATAAATTGCTTTTTCAATTATTTTTCAAAGATGCTTAAAGTTGGATAAATCAAAAAGATATTGTAAAAATAACATTAACACGGAATTACCTATAGTTTAGGATATTCCAAATATTTGAGAAAATGCTTGACACAAATAACATCTTCACATGATCTACAATTAATGCCTGAATTTTGTATTGATTGATTGATAGCTGCATTGAAAGAAAATCATTACTCCAAATGTGGCAGTTTCCAAAATACATTAAAAAGGGGATGTGCAGTATCTATTTTTCTAATTTATAGAATGCCAAGGAAAAATGCGGTAATTATTTTTTTTGCTCTATTCAGGATTGGATTCCAAGTGTCTAGAATTTGTTGTCTTGTGTATTTTCACTCACCATAGAAAAGACATTTATGAACTTTCCAAGAACTGGCTAATGATTTTGGCTTATGGGCTTGATTGGATGCTATGAAGGAGTGTACAAGTAGGGTTTGTGTTCAAGACCACTGGCTTAAAAGAACAGTGTTCTTACTCCTGAGATATGGAGCCCTGATTCAGAAGTTGGGGGATTATTTTATTTTGCAAACTCAGTATATGAAAAAATGTTGACCAAAGAAACAAATACATATAATATTGATGTCTGAAGTAGTATTTAAGTCCTTATTTTTAGGGAAGAATGCAACATGTTCTTTGATTGGTATAAAGCAGAAATAATGGAAGGTTGATTATTCTTCAAAGTGGTTTGTGAAACAGATTTGCAGTGAATATCTTAAGTATTTCTCTTCACAAGCAACAAGGAAGAGACATTGTAGAACAAAGAAGAAAAAGAAGAACACTGTCAGAAGTGGGATTTGAACCCACACCTCCAGAGGAGACTGCGACCTGAACGCAGCGCTTTAGACCGCTCGGATATCCTGACACATAAAAAACTATGTTTCATAAAAATTGGATAAAACTAATTAACCAAAATTACTTTTTCAAAGGTGCAATGTCCATGCTGCTGTTGAAACTATTGATTCAAATATTAGTAATAAATTGCTTTTTCAATTATTTTTCAAAGATGCTTAAAGTTGGATAAATCAAAAAGATATTGTAAAAATAACATTAACACGGAATTACCTATAGTTTAGGATTTTCCAAATATTTGAGAAATTGCTTGACACAAATAACATCTTCACATGCTCTACAATTAATGCCTGAATTTTGTATTGATTGATTGAGAGCTGCATTAAAAGAAAATCATTACTCCAAATGTGGCAGTTTCCAAAATACATTGAAAAGGGGATGTGCAGTATCTATTTTTCTAATTCATAGAATGCCAAGGAAAAATGCGGTAATTATTTTTTTTGCTCTATTCAGGATTGGATTCCAAGTGTCTAGAATTTGTTGTCTTGTGGATTTTCACTCACCATAGAAAAGACATTTATGAACTTTCCAAGAACTGGCTAATGATTTTGGCTTATGGGCTTGATTGGATGCTATGAAGGAGTGTACAAGTAGGGTTTGAGTTCATGACCACTGGCTTAAAAGAGCAGTGTTCTTACTCCTGAGATATGGAGCCCTGATTTAGAAGTTGGGGGATATTTTATTTTGCAAACTCAGTATATGAAAAAATGTTGACCAAAGAAAAAAATACATATAATATTGATGTCTGAAGTAGTATTTAAGTCCATATTTTTAGGGAAGAATGCAACATTTTCTTTGATTGGTATAAAGCAGAAATAATGGAAGGTTGATTATTCTTCAAAGTGGTTTGTGAAACAGATTTGCAGTGAATATCTTAAGTATTTCTCTTCACAAGCAACAAGGAAGAGACATTGTAGAACAAAGAAGAAAAGGAAGAACACTGTCAGAAGTGGGATTTGAACCCACGCCTCCAGAGGAGACTGCAACCTGAACGCAGCACCTTAGACCGCTCGGCCATCCTGACACAAAAAAAACTAAGTTTCATAAAAATTGGATAAAACTAATTAACCAAAATTACTTTTTCAAAGGTGCAATGTCCATGCTGCTGTTGAAACTATTGATTCAAATATTAGTAATAAATTGCTTTTTCAATTATTTTTCAAAGATGCTTAAAGTTGGATAAATCAAAAAGATATTGTAAAAATAACATTAACACGGAATTACCTATAGTTTAGGATTTTCCAAATATTTGAGAAAATGCTAGACACAAATAACATCTTCACATGATCTACAATTAATGCCTGAATTTTGTATTGATTGATTAAGAGCTGCACTGAATGAAAATCATTACTCCAAATGTGGCAGTTTCCAAAATACATTGAAAAGGGGATGTGCAGTATCTATTTTTCTAATTTATAGAATGCCAAGGAAAAATGCGGTAATTATTTTTTTTGCTCTATTCAGGATTGGATTCCAAGTGTCTAGAATTTGTTGTCTTGTGTATTTTCACTCACCATAGAAAAGACATTTATGAACTTTCCAAGAACTGGCTAATGATTTTGGCTTATGGGCTTGATTGGATGCTATGAAGGAGTGTACAAGTAGGGTTTGTGTTCAAGACCACTGGCTTAAAAGAACAGTGTTCTTACTCCTGAGATATGGAGCCCTGATTCAGAAGTTGGGGGATATTTTATTTTGCAAACTCAGTATATGAAAAAATGTTGACCAAAGAAACAAATACATATAATATTGATGTCTGAAGTAATATTTAAGTCCATATTTTTAGGGAAGAATGCAACATTTTCTTTGATTGGTATAAAGCAGAAATAATGGAAGGTTGATTATTCTTCAAAGTGGTTTGTGAAACAGAATTGCAGTGAATATCTTAAGTATTTCTCTTCACAAGCAACAAGGAAGAGACATTGTAGAACAAAGAAGAAAAAGAAGAACACTGTCAGAAGTGGGATTTGAACCCACACCTCCAGAGGAGACTGCGACCTGAACGCAGCGCTTTAGACCGCTCGGATATCCTGACACATAAAAAACTGTGTTTCATAAAAATTGGATAAAACTAATTAACCAAAATTACTTTTTCAAAGGTGCAATGTCCATGCTGCTGTTGAAACTATTGATTCAAATATTAGTAATAAATTGCTTTTTCAATTATTTTTCAAAGATGCTTAAAGTTGGATAAATCAAAAAGATATTGTAAAAATAACATTAACACGGAATTACCTATAGTTAAGGATTTTCCAAATATTTGAGAAAATGCTAGACACAAATAACATCTTCACATGATCTACGATTAATGCCTGAATTTTGTATTGATTGATTGAGAGCTGCACTGAAAGAAAATCATGACTCCAAATGTGGCAGTTTCCAAAATACATTGAAAAGGGGATGTGCAGTATCTATTTTTCTAATTCATAGAATGCCAAGGAAAAATGCGGTAATTATTTTTTTTGCTCTATTCAGGATTGGATTCCAAGTGTCTAGAATTTGTTGTCTTGTGGATTTTCACTCACCATAGAAAAGACATTTATGAACCTTCCAAAAACTGGCTAATGATTTTGGCTTATGGGCTTGATTGGATGCTATGAAGGAGTGTACAAGTAGGGTTTGAGTTCATGACCACTGGCTTAAAAGAGCAGTGTTCTTACTCCTGAGATATGGAGCCCTGATTCAGAAGTTGGGGGATATTTTATTTTGCAAACTCAGTATATGAAAAAATGTTGACCAAAGAAAAAAATACATATAATATTGATGTCTGAAGTAGTATTTAAGTCCATATTTTTAGGGAAGAATGCAACATTTTCTTTGATTGGTATAAAGCAGAAATAATGGAAGGTTGATTATTCTTCAAAGTGGTTTGTGAAACAGATTTGCAGTGAATATCTTAAGTATTTCTCTTCACAAGCAACAAGGAAGAGACATTGTAGAACAAAGAAGAAAAGTAAGAACACTGTCAGAAGTAAGATTTGACCCAACGCCTCCAGAGGAGACTGCGACCTGAACGCCGCGCTTTAGACCGCTCGGATATCCTGACACATAAAAAACTAAGTTTCATAAATATTGGATAAAACTAATTAACCAAAATTACTTTTTCAAAGGTGCAATGTCCATGCTGCTGTTGAAACTATTGATTCAAATATTAGTAATAAATTGCTTTTTCAATTATTTTTCAAAGATGCTTAAAGTTGGATAAATCAAAAAGATATTGTAAAAATAACATTAACACGGAATTACCTATAGTTTAGGATTTTCCAAATATTTGAGAAAATGCTAGACACAAATAACATCTTCACATGATCTACGATTAATGCCTGAATTTTGTATTGATTGATTGAGAGCTGCACTGAAAGAAAATCATGACTCCAAATGTGGCAGTTTCCAAAATACATTGAAAAGGGGATGTGCAGTATCTATTTTTCTAATTCATAGAATGCCAAGGAAAAATGCGGTAATTATTTTTTTTGCTCTATTCAGGATTGGATTCCAAGTGTCTAGAATTTGTTGTCTTGTGGATTTTCACTCACCATAGAAAAGACATTTATGAACCTTCCAAAAACTGGCTAATGATTTTGGCTTATGGGCTTGATTGGATGCTATGAAGGAGTGTACAAGTAGGGTTTGAGTTCATGACCACTGGCTTAAAAGAGCAGTGTTCTTACTCCTGAGATATGGAGCCCTGATTCAGAAGTTGGGGGATATTTTATTTTGCAAACTCAGTATATGAAAAAATGTTGACCAAAGAAAAAAATACATATAATATCGATGTCTGAAGTAGTATTTAAGTCCATATTTTTAGGAAAGAATGCAACATTTTCTTTGATTGGTATAAAGCAGAAATAATGGAAGGTTGATTATTCTTCAAAGTGGTTTGTGAAACAGATTTGCAGTGAATATCTTAAGTATTTCTCTTCACAAGCAACAAGGAAGAGACATTGTAGAACAAAGAAGAAAAAGAAGAACACTGTCAGAAGTGGGATTTGAACCCACACCTCCAGAGGAGACTGCGACCTGAACGCAGCGCTGACCGCTCGGATATCCTGACACATAAAAAACTATGTTTCATAAAAATTGGATAAAACTAATTAACCAAAATTACTTTTTCAAAGGTGCAATGTCCATGCTGCTGTTGAAACTATTGATTCAAATATTAGTAATAAATTGCTTTTTCAATTATTTTTCAAAGATGCTTAAAGTTGGATAAATCAAAAAGATATTGTAAAAATAACATTAACACGGAATTACCTATAGTTTAGGATTTTCCAAATATTTAAGAAAATGCTAGACACAAATAACATCTTCACATGATCTACGATTAATGCCTGAATTTTGTATTGATTGATTGAGAGCTGCACTGAAAGAAAATCATGACTCCAAATGTGGCAGTTTCCAAAATACATTGAAAAGGGGATGTGCAGTATCTATTTTTCTAATTCATAGAATGCCAAGGAAAAATGCGGTAATTATTTTTTTTGCTCTATTCAGGATTGGATTCCAAGTGTCTAGAATTTGTTGTCTTGTGGATTTTCACTCACCATAGAAAAGACATTTATGAACCTTCCAAAAACTGGCTAATGATTTTGGCTTATGGGCTTGATTGGATGCTATGAAGGAGTGTACAAGTAGGGTTTGAGTTCATGACCACTGGCTTAAAAGAGCAGTGTTCTTACTCCTGAGATATGGAGCCCTGATTCAGAAGTTGGGGGATATTTTATTTTGCAAACTCAGTATATGAAAAAATGTTGACCAAAGAAAAAAATACATATAATATTGATGTCTGAAGTAGTATTTAAGTCCATATTTTTAGGGAAGAATGCAACATTTTCTTTGATTGGTATAAAGCAGAAATAATGGAAGGTTGATTATTCTTCAAAGTGGTTTGTGAAACAGATTTGCAGTGAATATCTTAAGTATTTCTCTTCACAAGCAACAAGGAAGAGACATTGTAGAACAAAGAAGAAAAGTAAGAACACTGTCAGAAGTAGGATTTGACCCAACGCCTCCAGAGGAGACTGCAACCGTAACGCAGCGCCTTTGAACGCTCGGCCATCCTGACACATAAAAAACTAAGTTTCATAAAAATTGGATAAAACTAATTAACCAAAATTACTTTTTCAAAGGTGCAATGTCCATGCTGCTGTTGAAACTATTGATTCAAATATTAGTAATAAATTGCTTTTTCAATTATTTTTCAAAGATGCTTAAAGTTGGATAAATCAAAAAGATATTGTAAAAATAACATTAACATGGAATTACCTATAGTTTAGGATTTTCCAAATATTTGAGAAATTGCTTGACACAAATAACATCTTCACATGCTCTACAATTAATGCCTGAATTTTGTATTGATTGATTGAGAGCTGCATTAAAAGAAAATCATTACTCCAAATGTGGCAGTTTCCAAAGTACATTGAAAAGGGGATGTGCAGTATCTATTTTTCTAATTCATAGAATGCCAAGGAAAAATGCGGTAATTATTTTTTTTGCTCTATTCAGGATTGGATTCCAAGTGTCTAGAATTTGTTGTCTTGTGGATTTTCACTCACCATAGAAAAGACATTTATGAACTTTCCAAGAACTGGCTAATGATTTTGGCTTATGGGCTTGATTGGATGCTATGAAGGAGTGTACAAGTAGGGTTTGAGTTCATGACCACTGGCTTAAAAGAGCAGTGTTCTTACTCCTGAGATATGGAGCCCTGATTTAGAAGTTGGGGTATATTTTATTTTGCAAACTCAGTATATGAAAAAATGTTGACCAAAGAAAAAAATACATATAATATTGATGTCTGAAGTAGTATTTAAGTCCATATTTTTAGGGTAGAATGCAACATTTTCTTTGGTATAAAGCAGAAATAATGGAAGGTTGATTATTCTTCAAAATGGTTTGTGAAACAGATTTGCAGTGAATATCTTAAGTATTTCTCTTCACAAGCAACAAGGAAGAGACATTGTAGAACAAAGAAGAAAAGGAAGAACACTGTCAGAAGTGGGATTTGAACCCACGCCTCCAGAGGAGACTGCAACCTGAACGCAGCGCCTTAGACCGCTCGGCCATCCTGACACAAAAAAAACTAAGTTTCATAAAAATTGGATAAAACTAATTAACCAAAATTACTTTTTCAAAGGTGCAATGTCCATGCTGCTGTTGAAACTATTGATTCAAATATTAGTAATAAATTGCTTTTTCAATTATTTTTCAAAGATGCTTAAAGTTGGATAAATCAAAAAGATATTGTAAAAATAACATTAACACGGAATTACCTATAGTTTAGGATTTTCCAAATATTTGAGAAAATGCTAGACACAAATAACATCTTCACATGATCTACAATTAATGCCTGAATTTTGTATTGATTGATTAAGAGCTGCACTGAACGAAAATCATTACTCCAAATGTGGCAGTTTCCAAAATACATTGAAAAGGGGATGTGCAGTATCTATTTTTCTAATTTATAGAATGCCAAGGAAAAATGCGGTAATTATTTTTTTTGCTCTATTCAGGATTGGATTCCAAGTGTCTAGAATTTGTTGTCTTGTGTATTTTCACTCACCATAGAAAAGACATTTATGAACTTTCCAAGAACTGGCTAATGATTTTGGCTTATGGGCTTGATTGGATGCTATGAAGGAGTGTACAAGTAGGGTTTGTGTTCAAGACCACTGGCTTAAAAGAACAGTGTTCTTACTCCTGAGATATAGAGCCCTGATTCAGAAGTTGGGGGATATTTTATTTTGCAAACTCAGTATATGAAAAAATGTTGACCAAAGAAACAAATACATATAATATTGATGTCTGAAGTAATATTTAAGTCCATATTTTTAGGGAAGAATGCAACATTTTCTTTGATTGGTATAAAGCAGAAATAATGGAAGGTTGATTATACTTCAAAGTGGTTTGTGAAACAGAATTGCAGTGAATATCTTAAGTATTTCTCTTCACAAGCAACAAGGAAGAGACATTGTAGAACAAAGAAGAAAAAGTAGAACACTGTCAGAAGTGGGATTTGAACCCACACCTCCAGAGGAAACTGCGACCTGAACGCAGCGCTTTAGACCGCTCGGATATCCTGACACATAAAAAACTGTGTTTCATAAAAATTGGATAAAACTAATTAACCAAAATTACTTTTTCAAAGGTGCAATGTCCATGCTGCTGTTGAAACTATTGATTCAAATATTAGTAATAAATTGCTTTTTCAATTATTTTTCAAAGATGCTTAAAGTTGGATAAATCAAAAAGATATTGTAAAAATAACATTAACACGGAATTACCTATAGTTAAGGATTTTCCAAATATTTGAGAAAATGCTAGACACAAATAACATTTTCACATGATCTACGATTAATGCCTGAATTTTGTATTGATTGATTGAGAGCTGCACTGAAAGAAAATCATGACTCCAAATGTGGCAGTTTCCAAAATACATTGAAAAGGGGATGTGCAGTATCTATTTTTCTAATTCATAGAATGCCAAGGAAAAATGCGGTAATTATTTTTTTTGCTCTATTCAGGATTGTATTCCAAGTGTCTAGAATTTGTTGTCTTGTGGATTTTCACTCACCATAGAAAAGACATTTATGAACCTTCCAAAAACTGGCTAATGATTTTGGCTTATGGGCTTGATTGGATGCTATGAAGGAGTGTACAAGTAGGGTTTGAGTTCATGACCACTGGCTTAAAAGAGCAGTGTTCTTACTCCTGAGATATGGAGCCCTGATTCAGAAGTTGGGGGATATTTTATTTTGCAAACTCAGTATATGAAAAAATGATGACCAAAGAAAAAAATACATATAATATTGATGTCTGAAGTAGTATTTAAGTCCATATTTTTAGGGAAGAATGCAACATTTTCTTTGATTGGTATAAAGCAGAAATAATGGAAGGTTGATTATTCTTCAAAGTGGTTTGTGAAACAGATTTGCAGTGAATATCTTAAGTATTTCTCTTCACAAGCAACAAGGAAGAGACATTGTAGAACAAAGAAGAAAAGTAAGAACACTGTCAGAAGTAGGATTTGACCCAACGCCTCCAGAGGAGACTGCGACCTGAACGCAGCGCTTTAGACCGCTCGGATATCCTGACACATAAAAAACTAAGTTTCATAAATATTGGATAAAACTAATTAACCAAAATTACTTTTTCAAAGGTGCAATGTCCATGCTGCTGTTGAAACTATTGATTCAAATATTAGTAATAAATTGCTTTTTCAATTATTTTTCAAAGATGCTTAAAGTTGGATAAATCAAAAAGATATTGTAAAAATAACATTAACACGGAATTACCTATAGTTTAGGATTTTCCAAATATTTGAGAAAATGCTAGACACAAATAACATCTTCACATGATCTACGATTAATGCCTGAATTTTGTATTGATTGATTGAGAGCTGCACTGAAAGAAAATCATGACTCCAAATGTGGCAGTTTCCAAAATACATTGAAAAGGGGATGTGCAGTATCTATTTTTCTAATTCATAGAATGCCAAGGAAAAATGCGGTAATTATTTTTTTTGCTCTATTCAGGATTGGATTCCAAGTGTCTAGAATTTGTTGTCTTGTGGATTTTCACTCACCATAGAAAAGACATTTATGAACCTTCCAAAAACTGGCTAATGATTTTGGCTTATGGGCTTGATTGGATGCTATGAAGGAGTGTACAAGTAGGGTTTGAGTTCATGACCACTGGCTTAAAAGAGCAGTGTTCTTACTCCTGAGATATGGAGCCCTGATTCAGAAGTTGGGGGATATTTTATTTTGCAAACTCAGTATATGAAAAAATGTTGACCAAAGAAAAAAATACATAAAATATTGATGTCTGAAGTAATATTTAAGTCCATATTTTTAGGGAAGAATGCAACATTTTCTTTGATTGGTATAAAGCAGAAATAATGGAAGGTTGATTATTCTTCAAAGTGGTTTGTGAAACAGATTTGCAGTGAATATCTTAAGTATTTCTCTTCACAAGCAACAAGGAAGAGACATTGTAGAACAAAGAAGAAAAGGAAGAACACTGTCAGAAGTGGGATTTGAACCCACGCCTCCAGAGGAGACTGCAACCTGAACGCAGCGCCTTAGACCGCTCGGCCATCCTGACACAAAAAAAACTAAGTTTCATAAAAATTGGATAAAACTAATTAACCAAAATTACTTTTTCAAAGGTGCAATGTACATGCTGCTGTTGAAACTATTGATTCAAATATTAGTAATAAATTGCTTTTTCAATTATTTTTCAAAGATGCTTAAAGTTGGATAAATCAAAAAGATATTGTAAAAATAACATTAACACGGAATTACGTATAGTTTAGGATTTTCCAAATATTTGAGAAAATGTTTGACACAAATAACATCTTCACATGATCTACAATTAATGCCTGAATTTTGTATTGATTGATTGAGAGCTGCATTGAAAGAAAATCATTACTCCAAACGTGGCAGTTTCCAAAATACATTGAAAAGGGGATGTGCAGTATCTATTTTTCTAATTCATAGAATGCCAAGGAAAAATGCGGTAATTTTTTTTTTTTGCTCTATTCAGGATTGGATTCCAAGTGTCTAGAATTTCTTGTCTTGTGGATTTTCACTCACCATGGAAAAGACATTTATGAACTTTCCAAGAACTGGCTAATGATATTGGCATATGGGCTTGATTGGATGCTATGAAGGAGTGTAAAAGTAGAGTTTGAGTTCATGACCACTGGCTTAAAAGAGCAGTGTTCTTACTCCTGAGATATGGAGCCCTGATTCAGAAGTTGGGGGATATTTTATTTTGCAAACTCAGTATATGAAAAAATGTTGACCAAAGAAAAAAATACATATAATATTGATGTCTGAAGTAGTATTTAAGTCCATATTTTTAGGAAAGAATGCAACATTTTCTTTGATTGGTATGAAGCAGAAATAATGGAAGGTTGATTATTCTTCAAAGTGGTTTGTGAAACAGATTTGCAGTGAATATCTTAAGTATTTCTCTTCACAAGCAACAAGGAAGAGACATTGTAGAACAAAGAAGAAAAGTAAGAACACTGTCAGAAGTAGGATTTGACCCAACGCCTCCAGAGGAGACTGCAACCGTAACGCAGCGCCTTTGAACGCTCGGCCATCCTGACACATAAAAAACTAAGTTTCATAAAAATTGGATAAAACTAATTAACCAAAATTACTTTTTCAAAGGTGCAATGTCCATGCTGCTGTTGAAACTATTGATTCAAATATTAGTAATAAATTCCTTTTTCATTTATTTTTCAAAGATGCTTAAAGTTGGATAAATCAAAAAGATATTGTAAAAATAACATTAACACGGAATTACCTATAGTTTAGGATTTTCCAAATATTTGAGAAATTGCTTGACACAAATAACATCTTCACATGCTCTACAATTAATGCCTGAATTTTGTATTGATTGATTGAGAGCTGCATTAAAAGAAAATCATTACTCCAAACGTGGCAGTTTCCAAAATACATTGAAAAGGGGATGTGCAGTATCTATTTTTCTAATTCATAGAATGCCAAGGAAAAATGCGGTAATTATTTTTTTTGCTCTATTCAGGATTGGATTCCAAGTGTCTAGAATTTGTTGTCTTGTGGATTTTCACTCACCATAGAAAAGACATTTATGAACTTTCCAAGAACTGGCTAATGATTTTGGCTTATGGGCTTGATTGGATGCTATGAAGGAGTGTACAAGTAGGGTTTGAGTTCATGACCACTGGCTTAAAAGAGCAGTGTTCTTACTCCTGAGATATGGAGCCCTGATTTAGAAGTTGGGGGATATTTTATTTTGCAAACTCAGTATATGAAAATATGTTGACCAAAGAAAAAAATACATATAATATTGATGTCTGAAGTAGTATTTAAGTCCATATTTTTAGGGAAGAATGCAACATTTTCTTTGATTGGTATAAAGCAGAAATAATGGAAGGTTGATTATTCTTCAAAGTGGTTTGTGAAACAGATTTGCAGTGAATATCTTAAGTATTTCTCTTCACAAGCAACAAGGAAGAGACATTGTAGAACAAAGAAGAAAAGGAAGAACACTGTCAGAAGTGGGATTTGAACCCACGCCTCCAGAGGAGACTGCAACCTGAACGCAGCACCTTAGACCGCTCGGCCATCCTGACACAAAAAAACTAAGTTTCATAAAAATTGGATAAAACTAATTAACCAAAATTACTTTTTCAAAGGTGCAATGTCCATGCTGCTGTTGAAACTATTGATTCAAATATTAGTAATAAATTGCTTTTTCAATTATTTTTCAAAGATGCTTAAAGTTGGATAAATCAAAAAGATATTGTAAAAATAACATTAACACGGAGTTACCTATAGTTTAGGATTTTCCAAATATTTGAGAAAATGCTAGACACAAATAACATCTTCACATGATCTACAATTAATGCCTGAATTTTGTATTGATTGATTAAGAGCTGCACTGAACGAAAATCATTACTCCAAATGTGGCAGTTTCCAAAATACATTGAAAAGGGGATGTGCAGTATCTATTTTTCTAATTTATAGAATGCCAAGGAAAAATGCGGTAATTATTTTTTTTGCTCTATTCAGGATTGGATTCCAAGTGTCTAGAATTTGTTGTCTTGTGTATTTTCACTCACCATAGAAAAGACATTTATGAACTTTCCAAGAACTGGCTAATGATTTTGGCTTATGGGCTTGATTGGATGCTATGAAGGAGTGTACAAGTAGGGTTTGTGTTCAAGACCACTGGCTTAAAAGAACAGTGTTCTTACTCCTGAGATATGGAGCCCTGATTCAGAAGTTGGGGGATATTTTATTTTGCAAACTCAGTATATGAAAAAATGTTGACCAAAGAAACAAATACATATAATATTGATGTCTGAAGTAATATTTAAGTCCATATTTTTAGGGAAGAATGCAACATTTTCTTTGATTGGTATAAAGCAGAAATAATGGAAGGTTGATTATTCTTCAAAGTGGTTTGTGAAACAGAATTGCAGTGAATATCTTAAGTATTTCTCTTCACAAGCAACAAGGAAGAGACATTGTAGAACAAAGAAGAAAAAGAAGAACACTGTCAGCAGTGGGATTTGAACCCACACCTCCAGAGGAGACTGCGACCTGAACGCAGCGCTTTAGACCGCTCGGATATCCTGACACATAAAAAACTGTGTTTCATAAAAATTGGATAAAACTAATTAACCAAAATTACT
This sequence comes from Taudactylus pleione, assembly GCA_031769625.1. Lineage (NCBI taxonomy): Eukaryota > Metazoa > Chordata > Amphibia > Anura > Myobatrachidae > Taudactylus > Taudactylus pleione. The sequence goes on from JAUIMM010000176.1 coordinate 712,981, forward strand.
TTTTCAAAGGTGCAATGTCCATGCTGCTGTTGAAACTATTGATTCAAATATTAGTAATAAATTGCTTTTTCAATTATTTTTCAAAGATGCTTAAAGTTGGATAAATCAAAAAGATATTGTAAAAATAACATTTACACGGAATTACCTATAGTTAAGGATTTTCCAAATATTTGAGAAAATGCTAGACACGAATAACATCTTCACATGATCTACGATTAATGCCTGAATTTTGTATTGATTGATTGAGAGCTGCACTGAAAGAAAATCATGACTCCAAATGTGGCAGTTTCCAAAATACATTGAAAAGGGGATGTGCAGTATCTATTTTTCTAATTCATAGAATGCCAAGGAAAAATGCGGTAATTATTTTTTTTGCTCTATTCAGGATTGGATTCCAAGTGTCTAGAATTTGTTGTCTTGTGGATTTTCACTCACCATAGAAAAGACATTTATGAACCTTCCAAAAACTGGCTAATGATTTTGGCTTATAGGCTTGATTGCATGCTATGAAGGAGTGTACAAGTAGGGTTTGAGTTCATGACCACTGGCTTAAAAGAGCAGTGTTCTTACTCCTGAGATATGGAGCCCTGATTCAGAAGTTGGGGGATATTTTATTTTGCAAACTCAGTATATGAAAAAATGTTGACCAAAGAAAAAAATACATATAATATTGATGTCTGAAGTAGTATTTAAGTCCATATTTTTAGGGAAGAATGCAACATTTTCTTTGATTGGTATAAAGCAGAAATAATGGAAGGTTGATTATTCTTCAAAGTGGTTTGTGAAACAGATTTGCAGTGAATATCTTAAGTATTTCTCTTCACAAGCAACAAGGAAGAGACATTGTAGAACAAAGAAGAAAAGTAAGAACACTGTCAGAAGTAGGATTTGACCCAACGCCTCCAGAGGAGACTGCGACCTGAACGCAGCGCTTTAGACCGCTCGGATATCCTGACACATAAAAAACTAAGTTTCATAAATATTGGATAAAACTAATTAACCAAAATTACTTTTTCAAAGGTGCAATGTCCATGCTGCTGTTGAAACTATTGATTCAAATATTAGTAATAAATTGCTTTTTCAATTATTTTTCAAAGATGCTTAAAGTTGGATAAATCAAAAAGATATTGTAAAAATAACATTAACACGGAATTACCTATAGTTTAGGATTTTCCAAATATTTGAGAAAATGCTAGACACAAATAACATCTTCACATGATCTACGATTAATGCCTGAATTTTGTATTGATTGATTGAGAGCTGCACTGAAAGAAAATCATGACTCCAAATGTGGCAGTTTCCAAAATACATTGAAAAGGGGATGTGCAGTATCTATTTTTCTAATTCATAGAATTCCAAGGAAAAATGCGGTAATTATTTTTTTTGCTCTATTCATTATTGGATTCCAAGTGTCTAGAATTTGTTGTCTTGTGGATTTTCACTCACCATAGAAAAGACATTTATGAACCTTCCAAAAACTGGCTAATGATTTTGGCTTATGGGCTTGATTGGATGCTATGAAGGAGTGTACAAGTAGGGTTTGAGTTCATGACCACTGGCTTAAAAGAGCAGTGTTCTTACTCCTGAGATATGGAGCCCTGATTCAGAAGTTGGGGGATATTTTATTTTGCAAACTCAGTATATGAAAAAATGTTGACCAAAGAAAAAAATACATATAATATTGATGTCTGAAGTAGTATTTAAGTCCATATTTTTAGGGAAGAATGCAACATTTTCTTTGATTGGTATAAAGCAGAAATAATGGAAGGTTGATTATTCTTCAAAGTGGTTTGTGAAACAGATTTGCAGTGAATATCTTAAGTATTTCTCTTCACAAGCAACAAGGAAGAGACATTGTAGAACAAAGAAGAAAAGTAAGAACACTGTCAGAAGTAGGATTTGACCCAACGCCTCCAGAGGAGACTGCAACCGTAACGCAGCGCCTTTGAACGCTCGGCCATCCTGACACATAAAAAACTAAGTTTCATAAAAACTGGATAAAACTAATTAACCAAATTTACTTTTTCAAAAGTGCAATGTCCATGCTGCTGTTGAAACTATTGATTCAAATATTAGTAATAAATTGCTTTTTCAATTATTTTTAAAAGATGCTTAAAGTTGGATAAATCAAAAAGATATTGTAAAAATAACATTAACACGGAATTACCTATAGTTTAGGATTTTCCAAATATTTGAGAAAATGCTTGACACAAATAACATCTTCACATGCTCTACAATTAATGCCTGAATTTTGTATTGATTGATTGAGAGCTGCATTAAAAGAAAATCATTACTCCAAATGTGGCAGTTTCCAAAATACATTGAAAAGGGGATGTGCAGTATCTATTTTTCTAATTCATAGAATGCCAAGGAAAAATGCGGTAATTATTTTTTTTGCTCTATTCAGGATTGGATTCCAAGTGTCTAGAATTTCTTGTCTTGTGGATTTTCACTCACCATAGAAAAGACATTTATGAACTTTCCAAGAACTGGCTAATGATTTTGGCTTATGGGCTTGATTGGATGCTATGAAGGAGTGTACAAGTAGGGTTTGAGTTCATGACCACTGGCTTAAAAGAGCAGTGTTCTTACTCCTGAGATATGGAGCCCTGATTTAGAAGTTGGGGGATATTTTATTTTGCAAACTCAGTATATGAAAAAATGTTGACCAAAGAAAAAAATACATATAATATTGATGTCTGAAGTAGTATTTAAGTCCATATTTTTAGGGAAGAATGCAACATTTTCTTTGATTGGTATAAAGCAGAAATAATGGAAGGTTGATTATTCTTCAAAGTGGTTTGTGAAACAGATTTGCAGTGAATATCTTAAGTATTTCTCTTCACAAGCAACAAGGAAGAGACATTGTAGAACAAAGAAGAAAAGGAAGAACACTGTCAGAAGTGGGATTTGAACCCACGCCTCCAGAGGAGACTGCAACCTGAACGCAGCGCCTTAGACCGCTCGGCCATCCTGACACAAAAAAAACTAAGTTTCATAAAAATTGGATAAAACTAATTAACCAAAATTACTTTTTCAAAGGTGCAATGTCCATGCTGCTGTTGAAACTATTGATTCAAATATTAGTAATAAATTGCTTTTTCAATTATTTTTCAAAGATGCTTAAAGTTGGATAAATCAAAAAGATATTGTAAAAATAACATTAACACGGAATTACCTATAGTTTAGGATTTTCCAAATATTTGAGAAAATGCTAGACACAAATAACATCTTCACATGATCTACAATTAATGCCTGAATTTTGTATTGATTGATTAAGAGCTGCACTGAAAGAAAATCATGACTCCAAATGTGGCAGTTTCCAAAATACATTGAAAAGGGGATGTGCAGTATCTATTTTTCTAATTCATAGAATGCCAAGGAAAAATGCGGTAATTATTTTTTTTGCTCTATTCAGGATTGGATTCCAAGTGTCTAGAATTTGTTGTCTTGTGGATTTTCACTCACCATAGAAAAGACATTTATGAACTTTCCAAGAACTGGCTAATGATTTTGGCTTATGGGCTTGATTGGATGCTATGAAGGAGTGTACAAATAGGGTTTGTGTTCATGACCACTGGCTTAAACGAGCAGTGTTCTTACTCCTGAGATATGGAGACCTGATTCAGAAGTTGGGGGATATTTTATTTTGCAAACTCAGTATATGAAAAAATGTTGACCAAAGAAAAAAATACATATAATATTGATGTCTGAAGTAGTATTTAAGTCCATATTTTTAGGGAAGAATGCAACAATTTCTTTGATTGGTATAAAGCAGAAATAATGGAAGGTTGATTATTCTTCAAAGTGGTTTGTGAAACAGATTTGCAGTGAATATCTTAAGTATTTCTCTTCACAAGCAACAAGGAAGAGACATTGTAGAACAAAGAAGAAAAGGAAGAACACTGTCAGAAGTGGGATTTGAACCCACGCCTCCAGAGGAGACTGCGACCTGAACGCAGCGCCTTAGACCGCTCGGCCATCCTGACACAAAAAAAACTAAGTTTCATAAAAATTGGATAAAACTAATTAACCAAAATTACTTTTTCAAAGGTGCAATGTCCATACTGCTGTTGAAACTATTGATTCAAATATTAGTAATAAATTGCTTTTTCAATTATTTTTCAAAGATGCTTAAAGTTGGATAAATCAAAAAGATATTGTAAAAATAACATTAACACGGAATTACCTATAGTTTAGGATTTTCCAAATATTTGAGAAAATGCTAGACACAAATAACATCTTCACATGATCTACGATTAATGCCTGAATTTTGTATTGATTGATTGAGAGCTGCACTGAAAGAAAATCATTACTCCAAATGTGGCAGTTTCCAAAATACATTGAAAAGGGGATGTGCAGTATCTATTTTTCTAATTCATAGAATGCCAAGGAAAAATGCGGTAATTATTTTTTTTGCTCTATTCAGGATTGGATTCCAAGTGTCTAGAATTTCTTGTCTTGTGGATTTTGACTCACCATAGAAAAGACATTTATGAACCTTCCAAAAACTGGCTAATGATTTTGGCTTATGGGCTTGATTGGATGCTATGAAGGAGTGTACAAGTAGGGTTTGAGTTCATGACCACTGGCTTAAAAGAGCAGTGTTCTTACTCCTGAGATATGGAGCCCTGATTCAGAAGTTGGGGGATATTTTATTTTGCAAACTCAGTATATGAAAAAATGTTGACCAAAGAAACAAATACATATAATATTGATGTCTGAAGTAGTATTTAAGTCCATATTTTTAGGGAAGAATGCAACATGTTCTTTGATTGGTATAAAGCAGAAATAATGGAAGGTTGATTATTCTTCAAAGTGGTTTGTGAAACAGATTTGCAGTGAATATCTTAAGTATTTCTCTTCACAAGCAACAAGGAAGAGACATTGTAGAACAAAGAAGAAAAAGAAGAACACTGTCAGAAGTGGGATTTGAACCCACACCTCCAGAGGAGACTGCGACCTGAACGCAGCGCTTTAGACCGCTCGGATATCCTGACACATAAAAAACTATGTTTCATAAAAATTGGATAAAACTAATTAACCAAAATTACTTTTTCAAAGGTGCAATGTCCATGCTGCTGTTGAAACTATTGATTCAAATATTAGTAATAAATTGCTTTTTCAATTATTTTTCAAAGATGCTTAAAGTTGGATAAATCAAAAAGATATTGTAAAAATAACATTAACACGGAATTACCTATAGTTTAGGATTTTCCAAATATTTGAGAAATTGCTTGACACAAATAACATCTTCACATGCTCTACAATTAATGCCTGAATTTTGTATTGATTGATTGAGAGCTGCATTAAAAGAAAATCATGACTCCAAATGTGGCAGTTTCCAAAATACATTGAAAAGGGGATGCGCAGTATCTATTTTTCGAATTCATAGAATGCCAAGGAAAAATGCGGTAATTATTTTTTTTGCTCTATTCAGGATTGGATTCCAAGTGTCTAGAATTTGTTGTCTTGTGGATTTTCACTCACCATAGAAAAGACATTTATGAACTTTCCAAGAACTGGCTAATGATTTTGGCTTATGGGCTTGATTGGATGCTTTGAAGGAGTGTACAAGTAGGGTTTGAGTTCATGACCACTGGCTTAAAAGAGCAGTGTTCTTACTCCTGAGATATGGAGCCCTGATTTAGAAGTTGGGGGATATTTTATTTTGCAAACTCAGTGTATGAAAAAATGTTGACCAAAGAAACAAATACATATAATATTGATGTCTGAAGTAATATTTAAGTCCATATTTTTAGGGAAGAATGCAACATTTTCTTTGATTGGTATAAAGCAGAAATAATGGAAGGTTGATTATTCTTCAAAGTGGTTTGTGAAACAGAATTGCAGTGAATATCTTAAGTATTTCTCTTCACAAGCAACAAGGAAGAGACATTGTAGAACAAAGAAGAAAAGTAAGAACACTGTCAGAAGTAGGATTTGACCCAACGCCTCCAGAGGAGACTGCGACCTGAACGCAGCGCTTTAGACCGCTCGGATATCCTGACACATAAAAAACTGAGTTTCATAAAAATTGGATAAAACTAATTAACCAAAATTACTTTTTCAAAGGTGCAATGTCCATGCTGCTGTTGAAACTATTGATTCAAATATTAGTAATAAATTGCTTTTTCAATTATTTTTCAAAGATGCTTAAAGTTGGATAAATCAAAAAGATATTGTAAAAATAACATTAACACGGAATTACCTATAGTTAAGGATTTTCCAAATATTTGAGAAAATGCTAGACACAAATAACATCTTCACATGATCTACGATTAATGCCTGAATTTTGTATTGATTGATTGAGAGCTGCACTGAAAGAAAATCATGACTCCAAATGTGGCAGTTTCCAAAATACATTGAAAAGGGGATGTGCAGTATCTATTTTTCTAATTCATAGAATGCCAAGGAAAAATGCGGTAATTATTTTTTTTGCTCTATTCAGGATTGGATTCCAAGTGTCTAGAATTTGTTGTCTTTTGGATTTTCACTCACCATAGAAAAGACATTTATGAACCTTCCAAAAACTGGCTAATGATTTTGGCTTATGGGCTTGATTGGATGCTATAAAGGAGTGTACAAGTAGGGTTTGAGTTCATGACCACTGGCTTAAAAGAGCAGTGTTCTTACTCCTGAGATATGGAGCCCTGATTCAGAAGTTGGGGGATATTTTATTTTGCAAACTCAGTATATGAAAAAATGTTGACCAAAGAAACAAATACATATAATATTGATGTCTGAAGTAGTATTTAAGTCCATATTTTTAGGGAAGAATGCAACATTTTCTTTGATTGGTATAAAGCAGAAATAATGGAAGGTTGATTATTCTTCAAAGTGGTTTGTGAAACAGATTTGCAGTGAATATCTTAAGTATTTCTCTTCACAAGCAACAAGGAAGAGACATTGTAGAACAAAGAAGAAAAGTAAGAACACTGTCAGAAGTAGGATTTGACCCAACGCCTCCAGAGGAGACTGCGACCTGAACGCAGCGCTTTAGACCGCTCGGATATCCTGACACATAAAAAACTAAGTTTCATAAATATTGGATAAAACTAATTAACCAAAATTACTTTTTCAAAGGTGCAATGTCCATGCTGCTGTTGAAACTATTGATTCAAATATTAGTAATAAATTGCTTTTTCAATTATTTTTCAAAGATGCTTAAAGTTGGATAAATCAAAAAGATATTGTAAAAATAACATTAACACGGAATTACCTATAGTTTAGGATTTTCCAAATATTTGAGAAAATGCTAGACACAAATAACATCTTCACATGATCTACGATTAATGCCTGAATTTTGTATTGATTGATTGAGAGCTGCACTGAAAGAAAATCATGACTCCAAATGTGGCAGTTTCCAAAATACATTGAAAAGGGGATGTGCAGTATCTATTTTTCTAATTCATAGAATGCCAAGGAAAAATGCGGTAATTATTTTTTTTGCTCTATTCAGGATTGGATTCCAAGTGTCTAGAATTTGTTGTCTTGTGGATTTTCACTCACCATAGAAAAGACATTTATGAACCTTCCAAAAACTGGCTAATGATTTTGGCTTATGGGCTTGATTGGATGCTATGAAGGAGTGTACAAGTAGGGTTTGAGTTCATGACCACTGGCTTAAAAGAGCAGTGTTCTTACTCCTGAGATATGGAGCCCTGATTCAGAAGTTGGGGGATATTTTATTTTGCAAACTCAGTATATGAAAAAATGTTGACCAAAGAAAAAAATACATATAATATTGATGTCTGAAGTAGTATTTAAGTCCATATTTTAAGGGAAGAATGCAACATTTTCTTTGATTGGTATAAAGCAGAAATAATGGAAGGTTGATTATTCTTCAAAGTGGTTTGTGAAACAGATTTGCAGTGAATATCTTAAGTATTTCTCTTCACAAGCAACAAGGAAGAGACATTGTAGAACAAAGAAGAAAAGTAAGAACACTGTCAGAAGTAGGATTTGACCCAACGCCTCCAGAGGAGACTGCAACCGTAACGCAGCGCCTTTGAACGCTCGGCCATCCTGACACATAAAAAACTAAGTTTCATAAAAATTGGATAAAACTAATTAACCAAATTTACTTTTTCAAAGGTGCAATGTCCATGCTGCTGTTGAAACTATTGATTCAAATATTAGTAATAAATTGCTTTTTCAATTATTTTTCAAAGATGCTTAAAGTTGGATAAATCAAAAAGATATTGTAAAAATAACATTAACACGGAATTACCTATAGTTTAGGATTTTCCAAATATTTGAGAAAATGCTTGACACAAATAACATCTTCACATGCTCTACAATTAATGCCTGAATTTTGTATTGATTGATTGAGAGCTGCATTAAAAGAAAATCATTACTCCAAATGTGGCAGTTTCCAAAATACATTGAAAAGGGGATGTGCAGTATCTATTTTTCGAATTCATAGAATGCCAAGGAAAAATGCGGTAATTATTTTTTTTGCTCTATTCAGGATTGGATTCCAAGTGTCTAGAATTTGTTGTCTTGTGGATTTTCACTCACCATAGAAAAGACATTTATGAACTTTCCAAGAACTGGCTAATGATTTTGGCTTATGGGCTTGATTGGATGCTATGAAGGAGTGTACAAGTAGGGTTTGAGTTCATGACCACTGGCTTAAAAGAGCAGTGTTCTTACTCCTGAGATATGGAGCCCTGATTTAGAAGTTGGGGGATATTTTATTTTGCAAACTCAGTATATGAAAAAATGTTGACCAAAGAAAAAAATACATATAATATTGATGTCTGAAGTAGTATTTAAGTCCATATTTTTAGGGAAGAATGCAACATTTTCTTTGATTGATATAAAGGAGAAATAATGGAAGGTTGATTATTCTTCAAAGTGGTTTGTGAAACAGATTTGCAGTGAATATCTTAAGTATTTCTCTTCACAAGCAACAAGGAAGAGACATTGTAGAACAAAGAAGAAAAGGAAGAACACTGTCAGAAGTGGGATTTGAACCCACGCCTCCAGAGGAGACTGCAACCTGAACGCAGCGCCTTAGACCGCTCGGCCATCCTGACACAAAAAAAACTAAGTTTCATAAAAATTGGATAAAACTAATTAACCAAAATTACTTTTTCAAAGGTGCAATGTCCATGCTGCTGTTGAAACTATTGATTCAAATATTAGTAATAAATTGCTTTTTCAATTATTTTTCAAAGATGCTTAAAGTTGGATAAATCAAAAAGATATTGTAAAAATAACATTAACACGGAATTACCTATAGTTTAGGATTTTCCAAATATTTGAGAAAATGCTTGACACAAATAACATCTTCACATGCTCTACAATTAATGCCTGAATTTTGTATTGATTGATTGAGAGCTGCATTAAAAGAAAATCATTACTCCAAATGTGGCAGTTTCCAAAATACATTGAAAAGGGGATGTGCAGTATCTATTTTTCTAATTCATAGAATGCCAAGGAAAAATGCGGTAATTATTTTTTTTGCTCTATTCAGGATTGGATTCCAAGTGTCTAGAATTTCTTGTCTTGTGGATTTTCACTCACCATAGAAAAGACATTTATGAACTTTCCAAGAAATGGCTAATGATTTTGGCTTATGGGCTTGATTGGATGCTATGAAGGAGTGTACAAGTAGGGTTTGAGTTCATGACCACTGGCTTAAAAGAGCAGTGTTCTTACTCCTGAGATATGGAGCCCTGATTTAGAAGTTGGGGGATATTTTATTTTGCAAACTCAGTATATGAAAAAATGTTGACCAAAGAAAAAAATACATATAATATTGATGTCTGAAGTAGTATTTAAGTCCATATTTTTAGGGAAGAATGCAACATTTTCTTTGATTGGTATAAAGCAGAAATAATGGAAGGTTGATTATTCTTCAAAGTGGTTTGTGAAACAGATTTGCAGTGAATATCTTAAGTATTTCTCTTCACAAGCAACAAGGAAGAGACATTGTAGAACAAAGAAGAAAAGGAAGAACACTGTCAGAAGTGGGATTTGAACCCACGCCTCCAGAGGAGACTGCAACCTGAACGCAGCGCCTTAGACCGCTCGGCCATCCTGACACAAAAAAAACTAAGTTTCATAAAAATTGGATAAAACTAATTAACCAAAATTACTTTTTCAAAGGTGCAATGTCCATGCTGCTGTTGAAACTATTGATTCAAATATTAGTAATAAATTGCTTTTTCAATTATTTTTCAAAGATGCTTAAAGTTGGATAAATCAAAAAGATATTGTAAAAATAACATTAACACGGAATTACCTATAGTTTAGGATTTTCCAAATATTTGAGAAAATGCTAGACACAAATAACATCTTCACATGATCTACAATTAATGCCTGAATTTTGTATTGATTGATTAAGAGCTGCACTGAAAGAAAATCATGACTCCAAATGTGGCAGTTTCCAAAATACATTGAAAAGGGGATGTGCAGTATCTATTTTTCTAATTCATAGAATGCCAAGGAAAAATGCGGTAATTATTTTTTTTCCTCTATTCAGGTTTGGATTCCAAGTGTCAAGAATTTGTTGTCTTGTGTATTTTCACTCACCATAGAAAAGACATTTATGAACTTTGCAAAAACTGGCTAATGAATTTGGCTTATGGGCTTGATTGGATGCTATGAAGGAGTGTACAAGTAGGGTTTGAGTTCATGACCACTGGCTTAAAAGAGCAGTGTTCTTACTCCTGAGATATGGAGCCCTGATTCAGAAGTTGGGGGATATTTTATTTTGCAAACTCAGTATATGAAAAAATGTTGACCAAAGAAAAAAATACATATAATATTGATGTCTGAAGTAGTATTTAAGTCCATATTTTTAGGGAAGAATGCAACATTTTCTTTGATTGGTATAAAGCAGAAATAATGGAAGGTTGATTATTCTTCAAAGTGGTTTGTGAAACAGATTTGCAGTGAATATCTTAAGTATTTCTCTTCACAAGCAACAAGGAAGAGACATTGTAGAACAAAGAAGAAAAGTAAGAACACTGTCAGAAGTAGGATTTGACCCAACGCCTCCAGAGGAGACTGCGACCTGAACGCAGCGCTTTAGACCGCTCGGATATCCTGACACATAAAAAACTAAGTTTCATAAATATTGGATAAAACTAATTAACCAAAATTACTTTTTCAAAGGTGCAATGTCCATGCTGCTGTTGAAACTATTGATTCAAATATTAGTAATAAATTGCTTTTTCAATTATTTTTCAAAGATGCTTAAAGTTGGATAAATCAAAAAGATATTGTAAAAATAACATTAACACGGAATTACCTATAGTTTAGGATTTTCCAAATATTTGAGAAAATGCTAGACACAAATAACATCTTCACATGATCTACGATTAATGCCTGAATTTTGTATTGATTGATTGAGAGCTGCACTGAAAGAAAATCATGACTCCAAATGTGGCAGTTTCCAAAATACATTGAAAAGGGGATGTGCAGTATCTATTTTTCTAATTCATAGAATGCCAAGGAAAAATGCGGTAATTATTTTTTTTGCTCTATTCAGGATTGGATTCCAAGTGTCTAGAATTTGTTGTCTTGTGGATTTTCACTCACCATAGAAAAGACATTTATGAACCTTCCAAAAACTGGCTAATGATTTTGGCTTATGGGCTTGATTGGATGCTATGAAGGAGTGTACAAGTAGGGTTTGAGTTCATGACCACTGGCTTAAAAGAGCAGTGTTCTTACTCCTGAGATATGGAGCCCTGATTCAGAAGTTGGGGGATATTTTATTTTGCAAACTCAGTATATGAAAAAATGTTGACCAAAGAAAAAAATACATATAATATTGATGTCTGAAGTAGTATTTAAGTCCATATTTTAAGGGAAGAATGCAACATTTTCTTTGATTGGTATAAAGCAGAAATAATGGAAGGTTGATTATTCTTCAAAGTGGTTTGTGAAACAGATTTGCAGTGAATATCTTAAGTATTTCTCTTCACAAGCAACAAGGAAGAGACATTGTAGAACAAAGAAGAAAAGTAAGAACACTGTCAGAAGTAGGATTTGACCCAACGCCTCCAGAGGAGACTGCAACCGTAACGCAGCGCCTTTGAACGCTCGGCCATCCTGACACATAAAAAACTAAGTTTCATAAAAATTGGATAAAACTAATTAACCAAATTTACTTTTTCAAAGGTGCAATGTCCATGCTGCTGTTGAAACTATTGATTCAAATATTAGTAATAAATTGCTTTTTCAATTATTTTTCAAAGATGCTTAAAGTTGGATAAATCAAAAAGATATTGTAAAAATAACATTAACACGGAATTACCTATAGTTTAGGATTTTCCAAATATTTGAGAAAATGCTTGACACAAATAACATCTTCACATGCTCTACAATTAATGCCTGAATTTTGTATTGATTGATTGAGAGCTGCATTAAAAGAAAATCATTACTCCAAATGTGGCAGTTTCCAAAATACATTGAAAAGGGGATGTGCAGTATCTATTTTTCGAATTCATAGAATGCCAAGGAAAAATGCGGTAATTATTTTTTTTGCTCTATTCAGGATTGGATTCCAAGTGTCTAGAATTTGTTGTCTTGTGGATTTTCACTCACCATAGAAAAGACATTTATGAACTTTCCAAGAACTGGCTAATGATTTTGGCTTATGGGCTTGATTGGATGCTATGAAGGAGTGTACAAGTAGGGTTTGAGTTCATGACCACTGGCTTAAAAGAGCAGTGTTCTTACTCCTGAGATATGGAGCCCTGATTTAGAAGTTGGGGGATATTTTATTTTGCAAACTCAGTATATGAAAAAATGTTGACCAAAGAAAAAAATACATATAATATTGATGTCTGAAGTAGTATTTAAGTCCATATTTTTAGGGAAGAATGCAACATTTTCTTTGATTGATATAAAGGAGAAATAATGGAAGGTTGATTATTCTTCAAAGTGGTTTGTGAAACAGATTTGCAGTGAATATCTTAAGTATTTCTCTTCACAAGCAACAAGGAAGAGACATTGTAGAACAAAGAAGAAAAGGAAGAACACTGTCAGAAGTGGGATTTGAACCCACGCCTCCAGAGGAGACTGCAACCTGAACGCAGCGCCTTAGACCGCTCGGCCATCCTGACACAAAAAAAACTAAGTTTCATAAAAATTGGATAAAACTAATTAACCAAAATTACTTTTTCAAAGGTGCAATGTCCATGCTGCTGTTGAAACTATTGATTCAAATATTAGTAATAAATTGCTTTTTCAATTATTTTTCAAAGATGCTTAAAGTTGGATAAATCAAAAAGATATTGTAAAAATAACATTAACACGGAATTACCTATAGTTTAGGATTTTCCAAATATTTGAGAAAATGCTTGACACAAATAACATCTTCACATGCTCTACAATTAATGCCTGAATTTTGTATTGATTGATTGAGAGCTGCATTAAAAGAAAATCATTACTCCAAATGTGGCAGTTTCCAAAATACATTGAAAAGGGGATGTGCAGTATCTATTTTTCTAATTCATAGAATGCCAAGGAAAAATGCGGTAATTATTTTTTTTGCTCTATTCAGGATTGGATTCCAAGTGTCTAGAATTTCTTGTCTTGTGGATTTTCACTCACCATAGAAAAGACATTTATGAACTTTCCAAGAACTGGCTAATGATTTTGGCTTATGGGCTTGATTGGATGCTATGAAGGAGTGTACAAGTAGGGTTTGAGTTCATGACCACTGGCTTAAAAGAGCAGTGTTCTTACTCCTGAGATATGGAGCCCTGATTTAGAAGTTGGGGGATATTTTATTTTGCAAACTCAGTATATGAAAAAATGTTGACCAAAGAAAAAAATACATATAATATTGATGTCTGAAGTAGTATTTAAGTCCATATTTTTAGGGAAGAATGCAACATTTTCTTTGATTGGTATAAAGCAGAAATAATGGAAGGTTGATTATTCTTCAAAGTGGTTTGTGAAACAGATTTGCAGTGAATATCTTAAGTATTTCTCTTCACAAGCAACAAGGAAGAGACATTGTAGAACAAAGAAGAAAAGGAAGAACACTGTCAGAAGTGGGATTTGAACCCACGCCTCCAGAGGAGACTGCAACCTGAACGCAGCGCCTTAGACCGCTCGGCCATCCTGACACAAAAAAAACTAAGTTTCATAAAAATTGGATAAAACTAATTAACCAAAATTACTTTTTCAAAGGTGCAATGTCCATGCTGCTGTTGAAACTATTGATTCAAATATTAGTAATAAATTGCTTTTTCAATTATTTTTCAAAGATGCTTAAAGTTGGATAAATCAAAAAGATATTGTAAAAATAACATTAACACGGAATTACCTATAGTTTAGGATTTTCCAAATATTTGAGAAAATGCTAGACACAAATAACATCTTCACATGATCTACAATTAATGCCTGAATTTTGTATTGATTGATTAAGAGCTGCACTGAAAGAAAATCATGACTCCAAATGTGGCAGTTTCCAAAATACATTGAAAAGGGGATGTGCAGTATCTATTTTTCTAATTCATAGAATGCCAAGGAAAAATGCGGTAATTATTTTTTTTCCTCTATTCAGGTTTGGATTCCAAGTGTCAAGAATTTGTTGTCTTGTGTATTTTCACTCACCATAGAAAAGACATTTATGAACTTTGCAAAAACTGGCTAATGAATTTGGCTTATGGGCTTGATTTTATGCTATGAAGGAGTGTACAAGTAGGGTTTGAGTTCATGACCACTGGCTTAAAAGAGCAGTGTTCTTACTCCTGAGATATGGAGCCCTGATTCAGAAGTTGGGGGATATTTTATTTTGCAAACTCAGTATATGAAAAAATGTTGACCAAAGAAACAAATACATATAATATTGATGTCTGAAGTAGTATTTAAGTCCATATTTTTAGGGAAGAATGCAACATATTCTTTGATTGGTATAAAGCAGAAATAATGGAAGGTTGATTATTCTTCAAAGTGGTTTGTGAAACAGATTTGCAGTGAATATCTTAAGTATTTCTCTTCACAAGCAACAAGGAAGAGACATTGTAGAACAAAGAAGAAAAGTAAGAACACTGTCAGAAGTAGGATTTGAACCCACGCCTCCAGAGGAGACTGCAACCTGAACGCAGCGCCTTAGACCGCTCGGCCATCCTGACACAAAAAAAACTAAGTTTCATAAAAATTGGATAAAACTAATTAACCAAAATTACTTTTTCAAAGGTGCAATGTCCATGCTGCTGTTGAAACTATTGATTCAAATATTAGTAATAAATTGCTTTTTCAATTATTTTTCAAAGATGCTTAAAGTTGGATAAATCAAAAAGATATTGTAAAAATAACATTAACACGGAATTACCTATAGTTTAGGATTTTCCAAATATTTGAGAAAATGCTAGACACAAATAACATCTTCACATGATCTACAATTAATGCCTGAATTTTGTATTGATTGATTGAGAGCTGCATTAAAAGAAAATCATTACTCCAAATGTGGCAGTTTCCAAAATACATTGAAAAGGGGATGTGCAGTATCTATTTTTCTAATTCATAGAATGCCAAGGAAAAATGCGGTAATTATTTTTTTTGCTCTATTCAGGATTGGATTCCAAGTGTCTAGAATTTGTTGTCTTGTGTATTTTCACTCACCATAGAAAAGACATTTATGAACTTTCCAAGAACTGGCTAATGATTTTGGCTTATGGGCTTGATTGGATGCTATGAAGGAGTGTACAAGTAGGGTTTGTGTTCAAGACCACTGGCTTAAAAGAACAGTGTTCTTACTCCTGAGATATGGAGCCCTGATTCAGAAGTTGGGGGATATTTTATTTTGCAAACTCAGTATATGAAAAAATGTTGACCAAAGAAACAAATACATATAATATTGATGTCTGAAGTAATATTTAAGTCCATATTTTTAGGGAAGAATGCAACATTTTCTTTGATTGGTATAAAGCAGAAATAATGGAAGGTTGATTATTCTTCAAAGTGGTTTGTGAAACAGAATTGCAGTGAATATCTTAAGTATTTCTCTTCACAAGCAACAAGGAAGAGACATTGTAGAACAAAAAAGAAAAGGAAGAACACTGTCAGAAGTGGGATTTGAACCCACGCCGCCAGAGGAGACTGCAACCTGAACGCAGCGCCTTAGACCGCTCGGCCATCCTGACACAAAAAAAACTAAGTTTCATAAAAATTGGATAAAACTAATTAACCAAAATTACTTTTTCAAAGGTGCAATGTCCATGCTGCTGTAGAAACTATTGATTCAAATATTAGTAATAAATTGCTTTTTCAATTATTTTTCAAAGATGCTTAAAGTTGGATAAATCAAAAAGATATTGTAAAAATAACATTAACACGGAATTACCTATAGTTAAGGATTTTCCAAATATTTGAGAAAATGCTAGACACAAATAACATCTTCACATGATCTACGATTAATGCCTGAATTTTGTATTGATTGATTGAGAGCTGCACTGAAAGAAAATCATGACTCCAAATGTGGCAGTTTCCAAAATACATTGAAAAGGGGATGTGCAGTATCTATTTTTCTAATTCATAGAATGCCAAGGAAAAATGCGGTAATTATTTTTTTTGCTCTATTCAGGATTGGATTCCAAGTGTCTAGAATTTGTTGTCTTGTGGATTTTCACTCACCATAGAAAAGACATTTATGAACCTTCCAAGAACTGGCTAATGATTTTGGCTTATGGGCTTGATTGGATGCTATGAAGGAGTGTACAAGTAGGGTTTGAGTTCATGACCACTGGCTTAAAAGAGCAGTGTTCTTACTCCTGAGATATGGAGCCCTGATTCAGAAGTTGGGGGATATTTTATTTTGCAAACTCAGTATATGAAAAAATGTTGACCAAAGAAAAAAATACATATAATATTGATGTCTGAAGTAGTATTTAAGTCCATATTTTTAGGGAAGAATGCAACATTTTCTTTGATTGGTATAAAGCAGAAATAATGGAAGGTTGATTATTCTTCAAAGTGGTTTGTGAAACAGATTTGCAGTGAATATCTTAAGTATTTCTCTTCACAAGCAACAAGGAAGAGACATTGTAGAACAAAGAAGAAAAGTAAGAACACTGTCAGAAGTAGGATTTGACCCAACGCCTCCAGAGGAGACTGCGACCTGAACGCAGCGCTTTAGACCGCTCGGATATCCTGACACATAAAAAACTAAGTTTCATAAATATTGGATAAAACTAATTAACCAAAATTACTTTTTCAAAGGTGCAATGTCCATGCTGCTGTTGAAACTATTGATTCAAATATTAGTAATAAATTGCTTTTTCAATTATTTTTCAAAGATGCTTAAAGTTGGATAAATCAAAAAGATATTGTAAAAATAACATTAACACGGAATTACCTATAGTTTAGGATTTTCCAAATATTTGAGAAAATGCTAGACACAAATAACATCTTCACATGATCTACGATTAATGCCTGAATTTTGTATTGATTGATTGAGAGCTGCACTGAAAGAAAATCATGACTCCAAATGTGGCAGTTTCCAAAATACATTGAAAAGGGGATGTGCAGTATCTATTTTTCTAATTCATAGAATGCCAAGGAAAAATGCGGTAATTATTTTTTTTGCTCTATTCAGGATTGGATTCCAAGTGTCTAGAATTTGTTGTCTTGTGGATTTTCACTCACCATAGAAAAGACATTTATGAACCTTCCAAAAACTGGCTAATGATTTTG
Source organism: Taudactylus pleione (assembly GCA_031769625.1). Taxonomy (NCBI): domain Eukaryota; kingdom Metazoa; phylum Chordata; class Amphibia; order Anura; family Myobatrachidae; genus Taudactylus; species Taudactylus pleione. Next base: position 730,651 of record JAUIMM010000176.1, read on the forward strand.
GCTTATGGGCTTGATTGGATGCTATGAAGGAGTGTACAAGTAGGGTTTGAGTTCATGACCACTGGCTTAAAAGAGCAGTGTTCTTACTCCTGAGATATGGAGCCCTGATTCAGAAGTTGGGGGATATTTTATTTTGCAAACTCAGTATATGAAAAAATGTTGACCAAAGAAAAAAATACATATAATATTGATGTCTGAAGTAGTATTTAAGTCCATATTTTTAGGGAAGAATGCAACATTTTCTTTGATTGGTATAAAGCAGAAATAATGGAAGGTTGATTATTCTTCAAAGTGGTTTGTGAAACAGATTTGCAGTGAATATCTTAAGTATTTCTCTTCACAAGCAACAAGGAAGAGACATTGTAGAACAAAGAAGAAAAGTAAGAACACTGTCAGAAGTAGGATTTGACCCAACGCCTCCAGAGGAGACTGCAACCGTAACGCAGCGCCTTTGAACGCTCGGCCATCCTGACACATAAAAAACTAAGTTTCATAAAAATTGGATAAAACTAATTAACCAAATTTACTTTTTCAAAGGTGCAATGCCCATGCTGCTGTTGAAACTATTGATTCAAATATTAGTAATAAATTGCTTTTTCAATTATTTTTCAAAGATGCTTAAAGTTGGATAAATCAAAAAGATATTGTAAAAATAACATTAACACGGAATTACCTATAGTTTAGGATTTTCCAAATATTTGAGAAAATGCTTGACACAAATAACATCTTCACATGCTCTACAATTAATGCCTGAATTTTGTATTGATTGATTGAGAGCTGCATTAAAAGAAAATCATTACTCCAAATGTGGCAGTTTCCAAAATACATTGAAAAGGGGATGTGCAGTATCTATTTTTCTAATTCATAGAATGCCAAGGAAAAATGCGGTAATTATTTTTTTTGCTCTATTCAGGATTGGATTCCAAGTGTCTAGAATTTCTTGTCTTGTGGATTTTCACTCACCATAGAAAAGACATTTATGAACTTTCCAAGAACTGGCTAATGATTTTGGCTTATGGGCTTGATTGGATGCTATGAAGGAGTGTACAAGTAGGGTTTGAGTTCATGACCACTGGCTTAAAAGAGCAGTGTTCTTACTCCTGAGATATGGAGCCCTGATTTAGAAGTTGGGGGATATTTTATTTTGCAAACTCAGTATATGAAAAAATGTTGACAAAAGAAAAAAATACATATAATATTGATGTCTGAAGTAGTATTTAAGTCCATATTTTTAGGGAAGAATGCAACATTTTCTTTGATTGGTATAAAGCAGAAATAATGGAAGGTTGATTATTCTTCAAAGTGGTTTGTGAAACAGATTTGCAGTGAATATCTTAAGTATTTCTCTTCACAAGCAACAAGGAAGAGACATTGTAGAACAAAGAAGAAAAGGAAGAACACTGTCAGAAGTGGGATTTGAACCCACGCCTCCAGAGGAGACTGCAACCTGAACGCAGCGCCTTAGACCGCTCGGCCATCCTGACACAAAAAAAACTAAGTTTCATAAAAATTGGATAAAACTAATTAACCAAAATTACTTTTTCAAAGGTGCAATGTCCATGCTGCTGTTGAAACTATTGATTCAAATATTAGTAATAAATTGCTTTTTCAATTATTTTTCAAAGATGCTTAAAGTTGGATAAATCAAAAAGATATTGTAAAAATAACATTAACACGGAATTACCTATAGTTTAGGATTTTCCAAATATTTGAGAAAATGCTAGACACAAATAACATCTTCACATGATCTACAATTAATGCCTGAATTTTGTATTGATTGATTAAGAGCTGCACTGAAAGAAAATCATTACTCCAAATGTGGCAGTTTCCAAAATACATTGAAAAGGGGATGTGCAGTATCTATTTTTCTAATTCATAGAATGCCAAGGAAAAATGCGGTAATTATTTTTTTTGCTCTATTCAGGATTGGATTCCAAGTGTCTAGAATTTGCTGTCTTGTGGATTTTCACTCACCATAGAAAAGACATTTATGAACTTTCCAAGAACTGGCTAATGATTTTGGCTTATGGGCTTGATTGGATGCTATGAAGGAGTGTACAAGTAGGGTTTGAGTTCATGACCACTGGCTTAAAAGAGCAGTGTTCTTACTCCTGAGATATGGAGCCCTGATTCAGAAGTTGGGGGATATTTTATTTTGCAAACTCAGTATATGAAAAAATGTTGACCAAAGAAAAAAATACATATAATATTGATGTCTGAAGTAGTATTTAAGTCCATATTTTTAGGGAAGAATGCAACATTTTCTTTGATTGGTATAAAGCAGAAATAATGGAAGGTTGATTATTCTTCAAAGTGGTTTGTGAAACAGATTTGCAGTGAATATCTTAAGTATTTCTCTTCACAAGCAACAAGGAAGAGACATTGTAGAACAAAGAAGAAAAGTAAGAACACTGTCAGAAGTAGGATTTGACCCAACGCCTCCAGAGGAGACTGCGACCTGAACGCAGCGCTTTAGACCGCTCGGATATCCTGACACATAAAAAACTAAGTTTCATAAATATTGGATAAAACTAATTAACCAAAATTACTTTTTCAAAGGTGCAATGTCCATGCTGCTGTTGAAACTATTGATTCAAATATTAGTAATAAATTGCTTTTTCAATTATTTTTCAAAGATGCTTAAAGTTGGATAAATCAAAAAGATATTGTAAAAATAACATTAACACGGAATTACCTATAGTTTAGGATTTTCCAAATATTTGAGAAAATGCTAGACACAAATAACATCTTCACATGATCTACGATTAATGCCTGAATTTTGTATTGATTGATTGAGAGCTGCACTGAAAGAAAATCATGACTCCAAATGTGGCAGTTTCCAAAATACATTGAAAAGGGGATGTGCAGTATCTATTTTTCTAATTCATAGAATGCCAAGGAAAAATGCGGTAATTATTTTCTTTGCTCTATTCAGGATTGGATTCCAAGTGTCTAGAATTTGTTGTCTTGTGGATTTTCACTCACCATAGAAAAGACATTTATGAACCTTCCAAAAACTGGCTAATGATTTTGGCTTATGGGCTTGATTGGATGCTATGAAGGAGTGTACAAGTAGGGTTTGAGTTCATGACCACTGGCTTAAAAGAGCAGTGTTCTTACTCCTGAGATATGGAGCCCTGATTCAGAAGTTGGGGGATATTTTATTTTGCAAACTCAGTATATGAAAAAATGTTGACCAAAGAAAAAAATACATATAATATTGATGTCTGAAGTAGTATTTAAGTCCATATTTTTAGGGAAGAATGCAACATTTTCTTTGATTGGTATAAAGCAGAAATAATGGAAGGTTGATTATTCTTCAAAGTGGTTTGTGAAACAGAATTGCAGTGAATATCTTAAGTATTTCTCTTCACAAGCAACAAGGAAGAGACATTGTAGAACAAAGAAGAAAAGTAAGAACACTGTCAGAAGTAGGATTTGACCCAACGCCTCCAGAGGAGACTGCAACCTGAACGCAGCGCCTTAGACCGCTCGGCCATCCTGACACAAAAAAAACTAAGTTTCATAAAAATTGGATAAAACTAATTAACCAAAATTACTTTTTCAAAGGTGCAATGTCCATGCTGCTGTAGAAACTATTGATTCAAATATTAGTAATAAATTGCTTTTTCAATTATTTTTCAAAGATGCTTAAAGTTGGATAAATCAAAAAGATATTGTAAAAATAACATTAACACGGAATTACCTATAGTTAAGGATTTTCCAAATATTTGAGAAAATGCTAGACACAAATAACATCTTCACATGATCTACGATTAATGCCTGAATTTTGTATTGATTGATTGAGAGCTGCACTGAAAGAAAATCATGACTCCAAATGTGGCAGTTTCCAAAATACATTGAAAAGGGGATGTGCAGTATCTATTTTTCTAATTCATAGAATGCCAAGGAAAAATGCGGTAATTATTTTTTTTGCTCTATTCAGGATTGGATTCCAAGTGTCTAGAATTTGTTGTCTTGTGGATTTTCACTCACCATAGAAAAGACATTTATGAACCTTCCAAGAACTGGCTAATGATTTTGGCTTATGGGCTTGATTGGATGCTATGAAGGAGTGTACAAGTAGGGTTTGTGTTCATGACCACTGGCTTAAAAGAGCAGTGTTCTTACTCCTGAGATATGGAGCCCTGATTCAGAAGTTGGGGGATATTTTATTTTGCAAACTCAGTATATGAAAAAATGTTGACCAAAGAAAAAAATACATATAATATTGATGTCTGAAGTAGTATTTAAGTCCATATTTTTAGGGAAGAATGCAACATTTTCTTTGATTGGTATAAAGCAGAAATAATGGAAGGTTGATTATTCTTCAAAGTGGTTTGTGAAACAGATTTGCAGTGAATATCTTAAGTATTTCTCTTCACAAGCAACAAGGAAGAGACATTGTAGAACAAAGAAGAAAAGTAAGAACACTGTCAGAAGTAGGATTTGACCCAACGCCTCCAGAGGAGACTGCGACCTGAACGCAGCGCTTTAGACCGCTCGGATATCCTGACACATAAAAAACTAAGTTTCATAAATATTGGATAAAACTAATTAACCAAAATTACTTTTTCAAAGGTGCAATGTCCATGCTGCTGTTGAAACTATTGATTCAAATATTAGTAATAAATTGCTTTTTCAATTATTTTTCAAAGATGCTTAAAGTTGGATAAATCAAAAAGATATTGTAAAAATAACATTAACACGGAATTACCTATAGTTTAGGATTTTCCAAATATTTGAGAAAATGCTAGACACAAATAACATCTTCACATGATCTACGATTAATGCCTGAATTTTGTATTGATTGATTGAGAGCTGCACTGAAAGAAAATCATGACTCCAAATGTGGCAGTTTCCAAAATACATTGAAAAGGGGATGTGCAGTATCTATTTTTCTAATTCATAGAATGCCAAGGAAAAATGCGGTAATTATTTTTTTTGCTCTATTCAGGATTGGATTCCAAGTGTCTAGAATTTGTTGTCTTGTGGATTTTCACTCACCATAGAAAAGACATTTATGAACCTTCCAAAAACTGGCTAATGATTTTGGCTTATGGGCTTGATTGGATGCTATGAAGGAGTGTACAAGTAGGGTTTGAGTTCATGACCACTGGCTTAAAAGAGCAGTGTTCTTACTCCTGAGATATGGAGCCCTGATTCAGAAGTTGGGGGATATTTTATTTTGCAAACTCAGTATATGAAAAAATGTTGACCAAAGAAAAAAATACATATAATATTGATGTCTGAAGTAGTATTTAAGTCCATATTTTTAGGGAAGAATGCAACATTTTCTTTGATTGGTATAAAGCAGAAATAATGGAAGGTTGATTATTCTTCAAAGTGGTTTGTGAAACAGATTTGCAGTGAATATCTTAAGTATTTCTCTTCACAAGCAACAAGGAAGAGACATTGTAGAACAAAGAAGAAAAGTAAGAACACTGTCAGAAGTAGGATTTGACCCAACGCCTCCAGAGGAGACTGCAACCGTAACGCAGCGCCTTTGAACGCTCGGCCATCCTGACACATAAAAAACTAAGTTTCATAAAAATTGGATAAAACTAATTAACCAAATTTACTTTTTCAAAGGTGCAATGCCCATGCTGCTGTTGAAACTATTGATTCAAATATTAGTAATAAATTGCTTTTTCAATTATTTTTCAAAGATGCTTAAAGTTGGATAAATCAAAAAGATATTGTAAAAATAACATTAACACGGAATTACCTATAGTTTAGGATTTTCCAAATATTTGAGAAAATGCTTGACACAAATAACATCTTCACATGCTCTACAATTAATGCCTGAATTTTGTATTGATTGATTGAGAGCTGCATTAAAAGAAAATCATTACTCCAAATGTGGCAGTTTCCAAAATACATTGAAAAGGGGATGTGCAGTATCTATTTTTCTAATTCATAGAATGCCAAGGAAAAATGCGGTAATTATTTTTTTTGCTCTATTCAGGATTGGATTCCAAGTGTCTAGAATTTCTTGTCTTGTGGATTTTCACTCACCATAGAAAAGACATTTATGAACTTTCCAAGAACTGGCTAATGATTTTGGCTTATGGGCTTGATTGGATGCTATGAAGGAGTGTACAAGTAGGGTTTGAGTTCATGACCACTGGCTTAAAAGAGCAGTGTTCTTACTCCTGAGATATGGAGCCCTGATTTAGAAGTTGGGGGATATTTTATTTTGCAAACTCAGTATATGAAAAAATGTTGACAAAAGAAAAAAATACATATAATATTGATGTCTGAAGTAGTATTTAAGTCCATATTTTTAGGGAAGAATGCAACATTTTCTTTGATTGGTATAAAGCAGAAATAATGGAAGGTTGATTATTCTTCAAAGTGGTTTGTGAAACAGATTTGCAGTGAATATCTTAAGTATTTCTCTTCACAAGCAACAAGGAAGAGACATTGTAGAACAAAGAAGAAAAGGAAGAACACTGTCAGAAGTGGGATTTGAACCCACGCCTCCAGAGGAGACTGCAACCTGAACGCAGCGCCTTAGACCGCTCGGCCATCCTGACACAAAAAAAACTAAGTTTCATAAAAATTGGATAAAACTAATTAACCAAAATTACTTTTTCAAAGGTGCAATGTCCATGCTGCTGTTGAAACTATTGATTCAAATATTAGTAATAAATTGCTTTTTCAATTATTTTTCAAAGATGCTTAAAGTTGGATAAATCAAAAAGATATTGTAAAAATAACATTAACACGGAATTACCTATAGTTTAGGATTTTCCAAATATTTGAGAAAATGCTAGACACAAATAACATCTTCACATGAACTACAATTAATGCCTGAATTTTGTATTGATTGATTAAGAGCTGCACTGAAAGAAAATCATTACTCCAAATGTGGCAGTTTCCAAAATACATTGAAAAGGGGATGTGCAGTATCTATTTTTCTAATTCATAGAATGCCAAGGAAAAATGCGGTAATTATTTTTTTTGCTCTATTTAGGATTGGATTCCAAGTGTCTAGAATTTGCTGTCTTGTGGATTTTCACTCACCATAGAAAAGACATTTATGAACTTTCCAAGAACTGGCTAATGATTTTGGCTTATGGGCTTGATTGGATGCTATGAAGGAGTGTACAAGTAGGGTTTGTGTTCATGACCACTGGCTTAAACGAGCAGTGTTCTTACTCCTGAGATATGGAGACCTGATTCAGAAGTTGGGGGATATTTTATTTTGCAAACTCAGTATATGAAAAAATGTTGACCAAAGAAAAAAATACATATAATATTGATGTCTGAAGTAGTATTTAAGTCCATATTTTTAGGGAAGAATGCAACAATTTCTTTGATTGGTATAAAGCAGAAATAATGGAAGGTTGATTATTCTTCAAAGTGGTTTGTGAAACAGATTTGCAGTGAATATCTTAAGTATTTCTCTTCACAAGCAACAAGGAAGAGACATTGTAGAACAAAGAAGAAAAGGAAGAACACTGTCAGAAGTGGGATTTGAACCCATGCCTCCAGAGGAGACTGCGACTTGAACGCAGCATCCTGATACATGAAAAACTGCGTTTCATAAAATTTGGATAAAACTAATTAACCAAAATTACTTTTACAAATTTTCAATGTCCATGCTGCTGTTGAAACTATTGATTCAAATATTAGTAATAAATTGCTTTTTCAACTATTTTTCAAAGATGCTTAGAGTTGGATAAATCAAAAAGATATTGCAAAAATAACATTAACATGGAATTACCTATAGTTTAGGATTTTCCAAATATTTGAGAAAATGCTTGACACAAACATCTTCACATGCTCTACAATTAATGCCTGAATTTTGTATTGATTGATTGAGAGCTGCATTGAAAGAAAATCATTACTCCAAATGTGGCAGTTTCCAAAATACATTGAAAAGGGGATGTGCAGTATCTGTTTTTCTAATTCATAGAATGCCAAGGAAAAATGCAGTAATTATTTTTTTTGCTCTATTCAGGATTGGATTCCAAGTGTCTAGAATATGTTCTCTTGTGGATTTTCACTCACCATAGAAAAGACATTTATGAACTTTCCAAGAACTGGCTAATGATTTTGGCTCATGGGCTTGATTGGATGCTATGAAGTATTGTACAAGTAGGGTTTCTGTTCATGACCACTGGCTTAAAAGAGCAGTGTTCTTACTCCTGAGATATGGAGCCCTGATTCAGAAGTTGGGGGATATTTTATATTGCAAACTCAGTATATGAAAAAATGTGGACCAAAGAAAAAAATACATATAGTATTGATGTCTGAAGTAGTATTTAAGTCCATATTATTAGGGGAGCATGCAACATTTTCTTTGATTGGTATAAAGCAGAAATAATGCATGGTTGATTATTTTTCAAAGTGGTTTGTGAAACAGATTTGCAGTGAATATCTTAAGTATTTCTCTTCACAAGCAACAAGGAAGAGACATTGTAGAACAAAGAAGAAAAGGAACAACACTGTCAGAAGTGGGATTTGAACCCCCGCCTCCAGAGAAGACTGTGACTTGAACGCAGCGCCTTAGACCGCTCAGCCATCCTGATACAGGAAAAACTGCGTTTCATAAAATTTGGATAAAACTAATTAACCAAAATTACTTTTACAAATGTGCAATGTCCATGCTGCTGTTGAAACTATTGATTCAAATATTAGTAATAAATTGCTTTTTCAACTATTTTTCAAAGATGCTTAGAGTTGGATAAATCAAAAAGATATTGCAAAAATAACATTAACATGGAATTACCTATAGTTTAGGATTTTCCAAATATTTGATAAAATGCTTGACACAAATCACATCTTCACATGCTCTGCAATTAATGCCTGAATTTTGTATTGATTGATTGAGAGCTGCATTGAAAGAAAATCATTACTCCAAATGTGGCAGTTTCCAAAATACATTGAAAAGGGGATGTGCAGTATCTATTTTTCTAATTCATAGAATGCCAAGGAAAAATGCGGTAATTATGTTTTTTGCTCTATTCAGGATTGGATTATAAGTGCCTAGAATTTGTTGTCTTGTGGATTTTCACTCACCATAGAAAAGACATTTATGAACCTTCCAAAAACTGGCTAATGATTTTGGCTTATGGGCTTGATTGGATGCTATAAAGGAGTGTACAAGTAGGGTTTGAGTTCATGACCACTGGCTTAAAAGAGCAGTGTTCTTACTCCTGAGATATGGAGCCCTGATTCAGAAGTTGGGGGATATTTTATTTTGCAAACTCAGTATATGAAAAAATGTTGACCAAAGAAAAAAATACATATAATATTGATGTCTGAAGTAGTATTTAAGTCCATATTTTTAGGGAAGAATGCAACATTTTCTTTGATTGGTATAAAGCAGAAATAATGGAAGGTTGATTATTCTTCAAAGTGGTTTGTGAAACAGATTTGCAGTGAATATCTTAAGTATTTCTCTTCACAAGCAACAAGGAAGAGACATTGTAGAACAAAGAAGAAAAGTAAGAACACTGTCAGAAGTAGGATTTGACCCAACGCCTCCAGAGGAGACTGCGACCTGAACGCAGCGCTTTAGACCGCTCGGATATCCTGACACATAAAAAACTAAGTTTCATAAATATTGGATAAAACTAATTAACCAAAATTACTTTTTCAAAGGTGCAATGTCCATGCTGCTGTTGAAACTATTGATTCAAATATTAGTAATAAATTGCTTTTTCAATTATTTTTCAAAGATGCTTAAAGTTGGATAAATCAAAAAGATATTGTAAAAATAACATTAACACGGAATTACCTATAGTTTAGGATTTTCCAAATATTTGAGAAAATGCTAGACACAAATAACATCTTCACATGATCTACGATTAATGCCTGAATTTTGTATTGATTGATTGAGAGCTGCACTGAAAGAAAATCATGACTCCAAATGTGGCAGTTTCCAAAATACATTGAAAAGGGGATGTGCAGTATCTATTTTTCTAATTCATAGAATGCCAAGGAAAAATGCGGTAATTATTTTTTTTGCTCTATTCAGGATTGGATTCCAAGTGTCTAGAATTTGTTGTCTTGTGGATTTTCACTCACCATAGAAAAGACATTTATGAACCTTCCAAAAACTGGCTAATGATTTTGGCTTATGGGCTTGATTGGATGCTATGAAGGAGTGTACAAGTAGGGTTTGAGTTCATGACCACTGGCTTAAAAGAGCAGTGTTCTTACTCCTGAGATATGGAGCCCTGATTCAGAAGTTGGGGGATATTTTATTTTGCAAACTCAGTATATGAAAAAATGTTGACCAAAGAAAAAAATACATATAATATTGATGTCTGAAGTAGTATTTAAGTCCATATTTTTAGGGAAGAATGCAACATTTTCTTTGATTGGTATAAAGCAGAAATAATGGAAGGTTGATTATTCTTCAAAGTGGTTTGTGAAACAGAATTGCAGTGAATATCTTAAGTATTTCTCTTCACAAGCAACAAGGAAGAGACATTGTAGAACAAAGAAGAAAAGTAAGAACACTGTCAGAAGTAGGATTTGACCCAACGCCTCCAGAGGAGACTGCAACCTGAACGCAGCGCCTTAGACCGCTCGGCCATCCTGACACAAAAAAAACTAAGTTTCATAAAAATTGGATAAAACTAATTAACCAAAATTACTTTTTCAAAGGTGCAATGTCCATGCTGCTGTTGAAACTATTGATTCAAATATTAGTAATAAATTGCTTTTTCAATTATTTTTCAAAGATGCTTAAAGTTGGATAAATCAAAAAGATATTGTAAAAATAACATTAACACGGAATTACCTATAGTTTAGGATTTTCCAAATATTTGAGAAAATGCTAGACACAAATAACATCTTCACATGATCTACAATTAATGCCTGAATTTTGTATTGATTGATTGATAGCTGCATTGAAAGAAAATCATTACTCCAAATGTGGCAGTTTCCAAAATACATTGAAAAGGGGATGTGCAGTATCTATTTTTCTAATTCATAGAATGCCAAGGAAAAATGCGGTAATTATTTTTTTTGCTCTATTCAGGATTGGATTCCAAGTGTCTAGAATTTGTTGTCTTGTGGATTTTCACTCACCATAGAAAAGACATTTATGAACCTTCCAAGAACTGGCTAATGATTTTGGCTTATGGGCTTGATTGGATGCTATGAAGGAGTGTACAAGTAGGGTTTGAGTTCATGACCACTGGCTTAAAAGAGCAGTGTTCTTACTCCTGAGATATGGAGCCCTGATTCAGAAGTTGGGGGATATTTTATTTTGCAAACTCAGTATATGAAAAAATGTTGACCAAAGAAAAAAATACATATAATATTGATGTCTGAAGTAGTATTTAAGTCCATATTTTTAGGGAAGAATGCAACATTTTCTTTGATTGGTATAAAGCAGAAATAATGGAAGGTTGATTATTCTTCAAAGTGGTTTGTGAAACAGATTTGCAGTGAATATCTTAAGTATTTCTCTTCACAAGCAACAAGGAAGAGACATTGTAGAACAAAGAAGAAAAGTAAGAACACTGTCAGAAGTAGGATTTGACCCAACGCCTCCAGAGGAGACTGCGACCTGAACGCAGCACTTTAGACCGCTCGGATATCCTGACACATAAAAAACTAAGTTTCATAAATATTGGATAAAACTAATTAACCAAAATTACTTTTTCAAAGGTGCAATGTCCATGCTGCTGTTGAAACTATTGATTCAAATATTAGTAATAAATTGCTTTTTCAATTATTTTTCAAAGATGCTTAAAGTTGGATAAATCAAAAAGATATTGTAAAAATAACATTAACACGGAATTACCTATAGTTTAGGATTTTCCAAATATTTGAGAAAATGCTAGACACAAATAACATCTTCACATGATCTACGATTAATGCTTGAATTTTGTATTGATTGATTGAGAGCTGCACTGAAAGAAAATCATGACTCCAAATGTGGCAGTTTCCAAAATACATTGAAAAGGGGATGTGCAGTATCTATTTTTCTAATTCATAGAATGCCAAGGAAAAATGCGGTAATTATTTTTTTTGCTCTATTCAGGATTGGATTCCAAGTGTCTAGAATTTGTTGTCTTGTGGATTTTCACTCACCATAGAAAAGACATTTATGAACCTTCCAAAAACTGGCTAATGATTTTGGCTTATGGGCTTGATTGGATGCTATGAAGGAGTGTACAAGTAGGGTTTGAGTTCATGACCACTGGCTTAAAAGAGCAGTGTTCTTACTCCTGAGATATGGAGCCCTGATTCAGAAGTTGGGGGATATTTTATTTTGCAAACTCAGTATATGAAAAAATGTTGACCAAAGAAAAAAATACATATAATATTGATGTCTGAAGTAGTATTTAAGTCCATATTTTTAGGGAAGAATGCAACATTTTCTTTGATTGGTATAAAGCAGAAATAATGGAAGGTTGATTATTCTTCAAAGTGGTTTGTGAAACAGATTTGCAGTGAATATCTTAAGTATTTCTCTTCACAAGCAACAAGGAAGAGACATTGTAGAACAAAGAAGAAAAGTAAGAACACTGTCAGAAGTAGGATTTGACCCAACGCCTCCAGAGGAGACTGCAACCGTAACGCAGCGCCTTTGAACGCTCGGCCATCCTGACACATAAAAAACTAAGTTTCATAAAAATTGGATAAAACTAATTAACCAAATTTACTTTTTCAAAGGTGCAATGCCCATGCTGCTGTTGAAACTATTGATTCAAATATTAGTAATAAATTGCTTTTTCAATTATTTTTCAAAGATGCTTAAAGTTGGATAAATCAAAAAGATATTGTAAAAATAACATTAACACGGAATTACCTATAGTTTAGGATTTTCCAAATATTTGAGAAAATGCTTGACACAAATAACATCTTCACATGCTCTACAATTAATGCCTGAATTTTGTATTGATTGATTGAGAGCTGCATTAAAAGAAAATCATTACTCCAAATGTGGCAGTTTCCAAAATACATTGAAAAGGGGATGTGCAGTATCTATTTTTCTAATTCATAGAATGCCAAGGAAAAATGCGGTAATTATTTTTTTTGCTCTATTCAGGATTGGATTCCAAGTGTCTAGAATTTCTTGTCTTGTGGATTTTCACTCACCATAGAAAAGACATTTATGAACTTTCCAAGAACTGGCTAATGATTTTGGCTTATGGGCTTGATTGGATGCTATGAAGGAGTGTACAAGTAGGGTTTGAGTTCATGACCACTGGCTTAAAAGAGCAGTGTTCTTACTCCTGAGATATGGAGCCCTGATTTAGAAGTTGGGGGATATTTTATTTTGCAAACTCAGTATATGAAAAAATGTTGACAAAAGAAAAAAATACATATAATATTGATGTCTGAAGTAGTATTTAAGTCCATATTTTTAGGGAAGAATGCAACATTTTCTTTGATTGGTATAAAGCAGAAATAATGGAAGGTTGATTATTCTTCAAAGTGGTTTGTGAAACAGATTTGCAGTGAATATCTTAAGTATTTCTCTTCACAAGCAACAAGGAAGAGACATTGTAGAACAAAGAAGAAAAGGAAGAACACTGTCAGAAGTGGGATTTGAACCCACGCCTCCAGAGGAGACTGCGACTTGAACGCAGCATCCTGATACATGAAAAACTGCGTTTCATAAAATTTGGATAAAACTAATTAACCAAAATTACTTTTACAAATTTTCAATGTCCATGCTGCTGTTGAAACTATTGATTCAAATATTAGTAATAAATTGCTTTTTCAACTATTTTTCAAAGATGCTTAGAGTTGGATAAATCAAAAAGATATTGCAAAAATAACATTAACATGGAATTACCTATAGTTTAGGATTTTCCAAATATTTGAGAAAATGCTTGACACAAACATCTTCACATGCTCTACAATTAATGCCTGAATTTTGTATTGATTGATTGAGAGCTGCATTGAAAGAAAATCATTACTCCAAATGTGGCAGTTTCCAAAATACATTGAAAAGGGGATGTGCAGTATCTGTTTTTCTAATTCATAGAATGCCAAGGAAAAATGCGGTAATTATTTTTTTTGCTCTATTCAGGATTGGATTCCAAGTGTCTAGAATATGTTCTCTTGTGGATTTTCACTCACCATAGAAAAGACATTTATGAACTTTCCAAGAACTGGCTAATGATTTTGGCTCATGGGCTTGATTGGATGCTATGAAGTATTGTACAAGTAGGGTTTCTGTTCATGACCACTGGCTTAAAAGAGCAGTGTTCTTACTCCTGAGATATGGAGCCCTGATTCAGAAGTTGGGGGATATTTTATATTGCAAACTCAGTATATGAAAAAATGTGGACCAAAGAAATAAATACATATAGTATTGATGTCTGAAGTAGTATTTAAGTCCATATTATTAGGGGAGCATGCAACATTTTCTTTGATTGGTATAAAGCAGAAATAATGCATGGTTGATTATTTTTCAAAGTGGTTTGTGAAACAGATTTGCAGTGAATATCTTAAGTATTTCTCTTCACAAGCAACAAGGAAGAGACATTGTAGAACAAAGAAGAAAAGGAACAACACTGTCAGAAGTGGGATTTGAACCCCCGCCTCCAGAGAAGACTGTGACTTGAACGCAGCGCCTTAGACCGCTCAGCCATCCTGATACATGAAAAACTGCGTTTCATAAAATTTGGATAAAACTAATTAACCAAAATTACTTTTACAAATGTGCAATGTCCATGCTGCTGTTGAAACTATTGATTCAAATATTAGTAATAAATTGCTTTTTCAACTATTTTTCAAAGATGCTTAGAGTTGGATAAATCAAAAAGATATTGCAAAAATAACATTAACATGGAATTACCTATAGTTTAGGATTTTCCAAATATTTGATAAAATGCTTGACACAAATCACATCTTCACATGCTCTGCAATTAATGCCTGAATTTTGTATTGATTGATTGAGAGCTGCATTGAAAGAAAATCATTACTCCAAATGTGGCAGTTTCCAAAATACATTGAAAAGGGGATGTGCAGTATCTATTTTTCTAATTCATAGAATGCCAAGGAAAAATGCGGTAATTATGTTTTTTGCTCTATTCAGGATTGGATTATAAGTGTCTAGAATTTGTTGTCTTGTGGATTTTCACTCACCATAGAAAAGACATTTATGAACCTTCCAAAAACTGGCTAATGATTTTGGCTTATGGGCTTGATTGGATGCTATAAAGGAGTGTACAAGTAGGGTTTGAGTTCATGACCACTGGCTTAAAAGAGCAGTGTTCTTACTCCTGAGATATGGAGCCCTGATTCAGAAGTTGGGGGATATTTTATTTTGCAAACTCAGTATATGAAAAAATGTTGACCAAAGAAAAAAATACATATAATATTGATGTCTGAAGTAGTATTTAAGTCCATATTTTTAGGGAAGAATGCAACATTTTCTTTGATTGGTATAAAGCAGAAATAATGGAAGGTTGATTATTCTTCAAAGTGGTTTGTGAAACAGATTTGCAGTGAATATCTTAAGTATTTCTCTTCACAAGCAACAAGGAAGAGACATTGTAGAACAAAGAAGTAAAGTAAGAACACTGTCAGAAGTAGGATTTGACCCAACGCCTCCAGAGGAGACTGCGACCTGAACGCAGCGCTTTAGACCGGTCGGATATCCTGACACATAAAAAACTAAGTTTCATAAATATTGGATAAAACTAATTAACCAAAATTACTTTTTCAAAGGTGCAATGTCCATGCTGCTGTTGAAACTATTGATTCAAATATTAGTAATAAATTGCTTTTTCAATTATTTTTCAAAGATGCTTAAAGTTGGATAAATCAAAAAGATATTGTAAAAATAACATTAACACGGAATTACCTATAGTTTAGGATTTTCCAAATATTTGAGAAAATGCTAGACACAAATAACATCTTCACATGATCTACGATTAATGCCTGAATTTTGTATTGATTGATTGAGAGCTGCACTGAAAGAAAATCATGACTCCAAATGTGGCAGTTTCCAAAATACATTGAAAAGGGGATGTGCAGTATCTATTTTTCTAATTCATAGAATGCCAAGGAAAAATGCGGTAATTATTTTTTTTGCTCTATTCAGGATTGGATTCCAAGTGTCTAGAATTTGTTGTCTTGTGGATTTTCACTCACCATAGAAAAGACATTTATGAACCTTCCAAAAACTGGCTAATGATTTTGGCTTATGGGCTTGATTGGATGCTATGAAGGAGTGTACAAGTAGGGTTTGAGTTCATGACCACTGGCTTAAAAGAGCAGTGTTCTTACTCCTGAGATATGGAGCCCTGATTCAGAAGTTGGGGGATATTTTATTTTGCAAACTCAGTATATGAAAAAATGTTGACCAAAGAAAAAAATACATATAATATTGATGTCTGAAGTAGTATTTAATTCCATATTTTTAGGGAAGAATGCAACATTTTCTTTGATTGGTATAAAGCAGAAATAATGGAAGGTTGATTATTCTTCAAAGTGGTTTGTGAAACAGATTTGCAGTGAATATCTTAAGTATTTCTCTTCACAAGCAACAAGGAAGAGACATTGTAGAACAAAGAAGAAAAGTAAGAACACTGTCAGAAGTACGATTTGACCCAACGCCTCCAGAGGAGACTGCAACCGTAACGCAGCGCCTTTGAACGCTCGGCCATCCTGACACATAAAAAACTAAGTTTCATAAAAATTGGATAAAACTAATTAACCAAATTTACTTTTTCAAAGGTGCAATGTCCATGCTGCTGTTGAAACTATTGATTCAAATATTAGTAATAAATTGCTTTTTCAATTATTTTTCAAAGATGCTTAAAGTTGGATAAATCAAAAAGATATTGTAAAAATAACATTAACACGGAATTACCTATAGTTTAGGATTTTCCAAATATTTGAGAAAATGCTTGACACAAATAACATCTTCACATGCTCTACAATTAATGCCTGAATTTTGTATTGATTGATTGAGAGCTGCATTAAAAAAAATCATTACTCCAAATGTGGCAGTTTCCAAAATACATTGAAAAGGGGATGTGCAGTATCTATTTTTCTAATTCATAGAATGCCAAGGAAAAATACGGTAATTATTTTTTTTGCTCTATTCAGGATTGGATTCCAAGAGTCTAGAATTTGTTGTCTTGTGGATTTTCACTCACCATAGAAAAGACATTTATGAACTTTCCAAGAACTGGCTAATGATTTTGGCTTATGGGCTTGATTGGATGCTATGAAGAAGTGTACAAGTAGGGTTTGAGTTCATGACCACTGGCTTAAAAGAGCAGTGTTCTTACTCCTGAGATATGGAGCCCTGATTTAGAAGTTGGGGGATATTTTATTTTGCAAACTCAGTATATGAAAAAATGTTGACCAAAGAAAAAAATACATATAATATTGATGTCTGAAGTAGTATTTAAGTCCATATTTTTAGGGAAGAATGCAACATTTTCTTTGATTGGTATAAAGCAGAAATAATGGAAGGTTGATTATTCTTCAAAGTGGTTTGTGAAACAGATTTGCAGTGAATATCTTAAGTATTTCTCTTCACAAGCAACAAGGAAGAGACATTGTAGAACAAAGAAGAAAAGGAAGAACACTGTCAGAAGTGGGATTTGAACCCACGCCTCCAGAGGAGACTGCAACCTGAACGCAGCGCCTTAGACCGCTCGGCCATCCTGACACAAAAAAAACTAAGTTTCATAAAAATTGGATAAAACTAATTAACCAAAATTACTTTTTCAAAGGTGCAATGTCCATGCTGCTGTTGAAACTATTGATTCAAATATTAGTAATAAATTGCTTTTTCAATTATTTTTCAAAGATGCTTAAAGTTGGATAAATCAAAAAGATATTGTAAAAATAACATTAACACGGAATTACCTATAGTTTAGGATTTTCCAAATATTTGAGAAAATGCTAGACACAAATAACATCTTCACATGATCTACAATTAATGCCTGAATTTTGTATTGATTGATTAAGAGCTGCACTGAAAGAAAATCATTACTCCAAATGTGGCAGTTTCCAAAATACATTGAAAAGGGGATGTGCAGTATCTATTTTTCTAATTCATAGAATGCCAAGGAAAAATGCGGTAATTATTTTTTTTGCTCTATTCAGGATTGGATTCCAAGTGTCTAGAATTTGCTGTCTTGTGGATTTTCACTCACCATAGAAAAGACATTTATGAACTTTCCAAGAACTGGCTAATGATTTTGGCTTATGGGCTTGATTGGATGCTATGAAGGAGTGTACAAGTAGGGTTTGTGTTCATGACCACTGGCTTAAACGAGCAGTGTTCTTACTCCTGAGATATGGAGACCTGATTCAGAAGTTGGGGGATATTTTATTTTGCAAACTCAGTATATGAAAAAATGTTGACCAAAGAAAAAAATACATATAATATTGATGTCTGAAGTAGTATTTAAGTCCATATTTTTAGGGAAGAATGCAACAATTTCTTTGATTGGTATAAAGCAGAAATAATGGAAGGTTGATTATTCTTCAAAGTGGTTTGTGAAACAGATTTGCAGTGAATATCTTAAGTATTTCTCTTCACAAGCAACAAGGAAGAGACATTGTAGAACAAAGAAGAAAAGGAACAACACTGTCAGAAGTGGGATTTGAACCCCCGCCTCCAGAGAAGACTGTGACTTCAACACAGCGCCTTAGACCGCTCAGCCATCCTGATACATGAAAAACTGCGTTTCATAAAATTTGGATAAAACTAATTAACCAAAATTACTTTTACAAATGTGCAATGTCCATGCTGCTGTTGAAACTATTGATTCAAATATTAGTAATAAATTGCTTTTTCAACTATTTTTCAAAGATGCTTAGAGTTGGATAAATCAAAAAGATATTGCAAAAATAACATTAACATGGAATTACCTATAGTTTAGGATTTTCCAAATATTTGATAAAATGCTAGACACAAATCACATCTTCACATGCTCTGCAATTAATGCCTGAATTTTGTATTGATTGATTGAGAGCTGCATTGAAAGAAAATCATTACTCCAAATGTGGCAGTTTCCAAAATACATTGAAAAGGGGATGTGCAGTAACTATTTTTCTAATTCATAGAATGCCAAGGAAAAATGCGGTAATTATGTTTTTTGCTCTATTCAGGATTGGATTATAAGTGTCTAGAATTTGTTGTCTTGTGGATTTTCACTCACCATAGAAAAGACATTTATGAACTTTCCAAGAACTGGCAAATGATTTTGGCTTATGGGCTTGATTGGATTCTATGAAGGAGTGTAGAAGTAGGGTTTGTGTTCATGACCACTGGCTTAAAAGAGCAGTGTTCTTATTCCTGAGATATGGAGCCCTGATTCAGAAGTTGGGGGATATTTTATTTTGCAAACTCAGTATATGAAAAATGTGGACCAAAGAAAAAAAATACCTATAATATTGATGTCTGAAGTAGTATTTAAGTCCATATTTTTAGGGGAGAATGCAACATTTTCTTTGATTGCTTTAAAGCAGAAATAATAGATGGATGATTGATGGTTGATTATTTTTCAAAGTGGTTTGTGAAACAGATTTGCAGTGAATATATTAAGTCATTCTCTTCACAAGCAACAAGGAAGAGATATTGTAGAACAAAGAAGAAAAGGAAGAACACTGGCCCTCTTTCAGAGCCGTACGCTCTGAGCAGAGAGCACGCTCTGAATGAGTGCCGGCCTCCATGAAAATGGAGCGTCCTCCTGGATGCTCGTATAGCTGTGGGTCACCACCCACAGGCTATACGAGCGTGCATTTTGATGGCCGCGATGGTCGTCACCATCGCGACCATCGAAACTGCGAGCCGGAGCCTGCGGTTGAGGTTTTCAACCGCAATCTCCGGAGTGATTTTGGCTCTATCAGAGCCAAAATCACTCCCACTGACATCACTAGTGATGTCAGTGGGCCGGCTTCTAACGGGAGGCGTTCCCGTGGTAACGCCCCCATCAGGGAGGCACGCCCCCGGCACGCCTACCAAAGGGGGCGTGCTGTCAATCAACATCGACAGCACGCCCCCTTTGATCAGACACAACGAGCGAAGGACTTTCCTTCGCTCGTCGCGTCTGGCGCATGCGCACGACGGAGCTCCCTCCGTCGTGCGCATGCTCAGTCCAGAACATCGACCCACTTGCGAGCGGACAGCCGCTCGCGAGTGGGTCTGAATCAGGCCCACTGTTAGAAGTGGGATTTCAACCCTCGCCTCCAGAGGAGACTGCAACCTTAATGCAGTGCCTTAGACCACTTGATCATCCTGAAAATTGCAAAAGAATGTTTCATAAAAATTGGATAAAACTAATTAACCAAAATTACTTTTTCAAAGGTGCAATGTCCATGCTGCTGTTGAAACTATTGATTCAAATATTAGTAATAAATTGCTTTTTCAATTATTTTTCAAAGATGCTTAAAGTTGGATAAATCAAAAAGATATTGTAAAAATAACATTAACACGGAATTACTTATAGTTTAGGATTTTCCAAATATTTGAGAAAATGCTTGACACAAATAACATCTTCACATGCTCTACAATTAATGCCTGAATTTTGTATTGATTGATTGAGAGCTGCATTGAAAGAAAATCATTACTCCAAATGTGGCAGTTTCCAAAATACATAGAAATGGGGATGTGCAGTATCTATTTTTCAATTCATAGAATGCCAAGGAAAAATGCGGTAATTATTTTTTTTGCTCTATTCAGGATTGGATTATAAGTGTCTAGAATTTGTTGTCTTGTGGATTTTCACTCACCATAGAAAAGACATTTATGAACTTTCCAAGAACTGGCTAATGATTTTGGCTTATGGGCTTGATTGGATGCTATGAAGGAGTGTACAAATAGGGTTTGTGTTCATGACCACTGGCATAAAAGAGCTGATTATTTAAACCTTATACTAAGATTATGTTTAATAATACTGATTTCTGTGAAGACAATTTCTTCTACAGTGTACAGTCCAATAAGTAGCTTTACTAACATCATTAGCAGTGTCGGATTTCACCTATGGGCCCACGCCCAGTAAAATCCACCACCACCTGTGAGTCCATGCACTTGCTTCACTGGCAGTGGCTTCCCATTGGAAGTGCCACCTATCAATCACACACAGGACAGGCAGTCCCGGCGAAGGTGTCTTCTACCCCTGGGACTGCCAGACTGGGCTGCGATTAAAACAGAAGATGTATCCAGTGGGAAGTCACTCCTCTGCTTTTCAAGCAGTCCTACCCGGCTTCAAGGGGCTGCAGCTGATGCAGTCTCTAGAACCCGGTGTTTAGCGTATGTTCGGTCCCACCGCCGTTTGTGCTGATGCAGCGGTCCTGTCGCCAGCCAGATCCATTGCGCAGGCACTGGGGCCCAGGTCTGTCTCCTCTACTCAGGACTGCAGTGCAGCATGGGCAGCCCCGCCTTATCCAAGAGGGTAGGAGACGCTGCTAATCATTACCAATCTCTAGGAAAGTGTCCAAGGACTTTTGCCATTTATTAACCTACACCTACAATGTAAATGCCAATACGCACGTGATCTGACTCCATTTTATGTTGGATGTGTGAAGGGTACTGTTTTATTGTAATCTTGGGGTATATTTACTAAAGGTCGATTTTAATCGAGAATCTGAGAATCACCTATCTTTGCGATCCCTACATAAAAATAAGTTATTACACATGTGTGACTTCCGGTGAAAGGAGTCGGATGGGAGTGGAGGGGAACCAAATGGATCCCACCAGGTACTCCTTCCCATAGGAAGGAGGTGCGGTCCAGGAACAAACGGCATCTGAAGATCGCATAAGCTCCTGCAGTAAAGCTCTGAATATATATGTTCAAAGCTTGATGAATTTAGGTTTTGGGGACGGGGAGCCACATCAAGGCTGAAAGGTAAGCAGAAGCTATATGTGATATCTCCTGCGTTACCTTTATAATGAATGGCCCTAATTAGTTAATTTGTACAAAAGTTAAATTGCTAATTTGTCACTTGCTTTTGTATAAATTAAGTGATGATAAATAGACCCCTAATGATGTAAACTAGTTTGGGGGGGTTATTCTGAAAACAGGCCTTGTAGGATTATTATATTTAATTTTCTTTTAAGAAATGCCCTCAACAGTGCATTATTCCATAGTTCTTTTTATTTTTCACTGCACTTTGCAGAGAGTGTAGTTTGCTCAGAGGCAGAACCTGGGCAGGCAAGCACAGGCCAAGTACATTATGGGCGTATTTGTTTAAATGACATCATTAAAATTGAGATTGACTGTATCTACAGATGCACCTTTTTTGGAGATGCATCTTTGGGGATGCTGGAAGCAGTGCCTTTGGTTACATTAGGAAGCTTTAGGCAGCTGCCTAGGGCTCTGAGACATGAGGAGCCCACTGAGGCTGCCTGTGACATATATTATTCTTACTTACTGCTGATGGCGGTCAAGGATCTTATAAGCCACGACTGCTGCTGCCTGTTATTCTTTATTTACACCTGTTTGGTCATGTGTGTTGAGGAATCGTTTCTATATTTTATATATTTATACCATGGGTACCAATCATTGAAGATGAGACTCCAATAATAGTATTTTTTTACTATATTTATAAAGATATTATAAATATAAAGTTCAATTAACATACGTTTTATATATATATATATATGTATATATATTTGCAAATACATGCATACATATGAATTAATGATATAATGATTCCAGTGAGTTCAGACGTGAAGTTCAAGCTCTGATTTCTGATATTTATTTACAGGCAATTCAAATTATACAGAATGAGATACACACAGTAGTGACATATATACTAGTATATTTATGCTTCCTAAGACATAAAACTTAATAAACAATTAACAAACTTAGACAATTAATAACAACATAGATTATATACTTGCAAGTATTATTAGTTACCGTACTTCCTCCTGCACAAACTTAATGTTCTTCTGGACTCTGTGTTACATTGTGCTGACCTCTCTCCAACTTCTCTCTCCTCTCCAACTAACTGTTCTTCCAGTGCTGTCTTTTATCCCCAAATCTTTCAATACAATTGTGCCATGTCCCATTCTGTCCAATGTGGCAGATCATTAGGGGTTTCCCTAAAAGCAGATTCTGAAGTGTTGTAAAAAGTGTCAGCTGGCTTTTACCCCTCAGGTGGGCAGTAGGGAACGTATTTTGGGATCATAAAATTTGGTATTTGCTTATTCATCAAATGATTTACCTTTGATTATTTGATGTGCAAACAGATCTATATTGCCTAAGGTGCTCGCATCAATAGATATGACCTCTCGATGGTATAGTAGATAAATGGCCCCTGGCCTGGACATAGATGAGCTGGTTTATAATTACCCAAGGAATGCTATATTTTGATTCTGATCTTTATTATAAGTATCGCCTACACACCTGTGCATACCAGTGTCTGTTGGTCTAAGCAGTAAAAACCTGTTTCTTACACAATTGATAAACCTTACAATTAAAGCATATATCTAAATACCTGTTACTAAACATTTAACTTATACAGTATATTCAAACCTATTTAATCTATTTCTCACTTTAAAGTATATATACTATTCACTATGGTGTAAACCACATTCAATCATTAATGGTATATTAATTTAAACACTTTCCCTTTCAATCCTAATGTTCAAGTATATTTTATTTTACTTATATAATTAATTTCCTACATCACATAAGGTAACAGTCACCCCCTTGTGGCCATGAGAAATTAATTTTGATTGGCCACACATGAATCTAACGTAATTATTCCCAATACATTTTGAAATATTTCTTCAAACCATACTTTTCCTTCCCTAATCATTATTTTAAACCATAAAAATAACAGTAATAACCAATGTGATGGTTGCATATATTTTTAAAGTCTTTAACATAGCTAAACTACTCTATTTACCCTATTGTAATTAAATATGACCATTACTGCGGTTTTATTCAGTATTCATGAGGAAAATATTTGATCAGTCATTTAAAATACCATAGCATACAGTAGCTTGATTGTAGATACAATATCCTGTTCTCTATCTGTGCTGATGTCTTTAAGATACATCTTCTGTCCTGTGCCAACAACAAGTTTCTAATGTTTGGACTGTCATCTGTGTCTTGTGTGCCATTGGAGAAGCGTTACACCTTTGCAGTATGAGGCAGTAGAATTCTTTGTGGAAGCTGCCACTTTGCTTGCTGCGCAGAGGGCTGTGTACTTTGAGTGCTGTGGTCCTTATTCATTATTTCCTCTTCACCACAATGCTGTAACACTCAGTACCTTCAGTGTCACCTCGGTAATACAGTCTTTCACAGATGTGCATTGTACGTCCTTTACGATTATCCAATGATGCAGTTATGACAAGTGTTCATATAATAGTCTTTTAAGGTTTTGGTGTTGAATAGAGAGCAGGTATATATATGAAACAAAGTCTCTTCTCCTTTCTTGGTTGTAAATAATCCATCTCAATTTTCTTTGGCCAATGGCATTCCAAATGACTGAGGTAGATAATGTCTACCATATTGTATTTATTCTATATAATTTTCCTCACTGAATAAACTTCCATACCGTAAGGTCACATTCTTACAATGTTCCTATATAATATCTATTTTCTAATTTAAAACTAAAATAAGGTGTGACTACTTTTATTCTTGTTTATTTTAAAACTAAAATAACCCTACACCAGAAAAACCCTATTCAATGGCTTTCTATAGTTAACCTACAGTACAATAAGATTGGCAATACTATTTTTGGAATGCTTTTATGTGTTTATCATAACATCATATCAATAAAATAAATGACTATACATATATGCTCCATACAGGCATTAAATATCTTGGCTTTCAGGTATGTGTAACCCCATACAGCATTGCCATATGCCGCAATGTGCATATGATTACAATGACCCTTTTTGTGCTAAAATTAAATTCTCTTAGACTCCATGCGATCTGTATTAAGAAAATAATAATTTCTTCCAATTAATAAATTTGTCCCAATGGGGTATACCATCTTCACTAGATACTTAATTTATGTTTGAAGCCTTTAAGATGGAAGCATAAACATACTACTGTGTAATACACAAAGTAAAACAAAATAAACTATTTACAAGGTATGATCTGATATAAAATGTACATCGGACATGTGTACTGGCATGTGATTTCAAAGGTATATGTAAAAATAAAACAATTTTGAATAATTGCAGTGATGAAATGTACACTGTAATTGGTGTGTACATGTATGAGTTGAAAACAATTTGACATAGACAATTTCAAACGATTGTAGTGATGAAAGGGTTAATGGAAACTTCCCCTTCCTGGAACTGAAAACTTCTTTTGGGATTTGTCCACGTGTCAGTATTTATGGCAGGTATCGTCTGCTGTGCTAATGATCTTCTGTTGTGTGGCCAATCACCGCCATCATGGGTTCTGCAGCGAAGCTGAATTTGTAAACTAAAATATAAACAAACAAAGAAATACAATGAATATAATGGCTATTTACAAAGCGATTTAGCATTGCTTGCTATGCGTTCTGTCCTGTCTCCTGCATGTTATATGAGGTACAGAATTTACATATCTAGGTATTTAAAGATTTACTAACATCCAGTTTCTTTTATCTCTGTAATATTGTGTGTTATTGACAGAACAAACTTTGATGCAGATAGTCTGCAGGTTGGATTCAATCATGAAATGAGAGATTATTTTACCATGTGGGATATTTATAGGGAAATTCTAATTTCAATCCCCATGGAGGCTGCATTTGATGTAACAAGAAAAAGAAGTAAAGAAGTGATACTACCGTCCTTCCTTGTGGACATAGGCCCTCATTCAGAGCCGCACGTTAACAACAGTACGCTCGTTGCGTTCCGATGTTGACTAACCGCGCATGCGTCGGTGTTACACCGCGCATGTGCGTACGGCAGATTGCGAGCTTTTTTTCTCGCGTTCCTAAAATAGTGTACAGGTAGTGACATGTCAAATGTGATTGACAGAACAGGGCGTTTTTGGGTGCTGACGGGGGTGGAGATGAAAAAACGCAGGCGTGGCGAGGCGTTTTTGGGGCGTACATACATTAGCAGATGCGAACGTCAAATGTGTTCGGACCGTCTCATACGTCACTGAAACATCCGCTTTCCCTTCAAAATGCTCGCACAGCTTAGGGTCAGGATTACTCGACCACATTGGCGATGGCCTTCTCCTCCGTCCCGGGACTCCACGATGGTGCAGCGATTAATCGCGGCTGGTCAGTAAAGTAATTAGTGTTGGATTGAAATCCGGCTTGGTATGTGTTTGGAAAGCAGTTTATTGGGATAGCACAAAAGCGTACGCAGGTGGAAATCAGAGCTGCTAATGTCATGATTACACAATCAATTAGCGTACATTTTTGGGGTTTTATTTTGGCCACAATTTGGTGGTTATGGCCTATTGTAACAATAATGTCATCATCTTTTAATTAGCTCCCCTTTTTTTTGGTTTACTGTGGAATTTGCATCGCTATGTGATTTTTTAAACGTTCCTTAAAGAGGCCTTTTTTTTTTTAAAAGAGGGTCAGTTTTTGCGTTTAAGGCCAGGATTAAATGTAACCCATTTGTACAATAATGTCACAATACAATGTCAGTGTTTTGTTTTTAATTTATTGTTTACACACAAACAAATTGGCCTAATATTGTATTGCCTTTTTTTGTGGCCAAGATATTTGATCCAAAAAAAAAAAAAACATAACTACTAACATAAGCGTAAATACAAAATTTAAAAACATTTCACAAGAAAGGAGAGGGAAGTTTTGACCAGAAAGGAATATGAGCCAAGCACAGAAGGAAAGTGGGAAAAGTCGCCATTGCTGTCACCGTTTTCTCGCCCGTTTGGCTGGGTGAGGGTGGGCGCCAGACCGGGTCCGGGATGCCATCGGGCTGGCCTGTCCAGAGGCAGATGTTGTGGCCTCTGGACTAGGCACAGGGCTAGGCACATTTGGAGGATTGCCTGATGTTGTGCCAGAGGTGGAGGATCCGGATGTTCCGGCAGGAAGGGAGGTCGGCTCCACCATGTGCTGGCGAACGAGCTGCTCCAGGGCATCGGCGATGCGGATGTTGGCCCTGGTATTTTCCGCCAGGGCCTGACCAATGGTCACGTTGGCCGCAGCATTTTGCTCCAGGGCCTCAGCCACCCGTATCAGACTGGCGTCCATCCTCTGCAGAATCTCCGTATGGCAATCCGATTTAAAATTGAGTTCTGTGAGGAGGCCCACTGCCTGCGAGGGGGCACGCCCTGGACTGGCTTCTGCAGGGTCCTCAGCCGGATGTACTGGTTCCTCCCCTGCAGAGTCAGCAGAAATTCTGCGGCCAAGGCTCCCCTCTGGAGCAGACTCATCCGCCTCTGTCTCTGTTAGGAAATTGGAGAAAAGACTCACATTAGAATCTACATATTGGCACAATAGCATTTCTGAGTTGGTGACATCACAAGACTTACCTTGGCCAACATGAGGAGCCGCAAAGTCTGGCATGTCCGTATCCATGTTGGACACGCCAAACACCTCCACAGCCTGCACACACCCCTGTGCCATCTCTTCTAAGTCTGTCAACTCCAATGACACAGGGGTGGGACCCCCACCTGTCCCCCTTGCATGCCTAGCCCTGTCGGCAAGTTTTTGTTTGAGACGATATTTGAAGTCTGCCCATCTGTGGAATGAATTTGGAACCATTATCCTTTTTTTTACAATGGGGTTTGTTTATAGGATGGGAAAGTGTTTACTTACCGCCGTTTGACATCCCGGGCTAGACGGACATAATCACCCACCCTATTGACAGCAACGGCGACCTCCTCCCACATTCTCCACTTCTGGCTTTGGCTCATATTCCTGGCTGCCTGGGGCAGGATGTCAACGCACTTCTGGATCAAAACCTCCATCTCCTTGCTTGTGAAATGTGGCTGCCTTTTTTTTTTGGCAGCTTTGGCGGGTTGACTGGGGCCAGCAGTCTCTTCCATGTCATCCTCCTCACCTATTTGGGTAAATATGCAGATTTAGCCACTTCACAACTTGCACAATATTATGTTTTAAAAGAATCATTGACACAAAATGCATGAAGGCCTTACCGCCGCAATTTTGACCATTGTTTCCCTGGTTTGAAGCCATGTCTCTGCTTCCAGCATGAAATCATCCAGAAATTCTATGTGATTTCGTGACGTATTTATACATGCGTCCTTAGTTTGCGGCCGCATCATTGATTGTGCGTCCCTATGATTCATCCTTAATTTGTGCGGGAAAATAAACACTATTTATGGCTTGGTGTGTGTGGATTCGAGGTGGGGTTGTTGGAGTGTTGTCGGTTAAGTGGTTTGGATTTGGTTGGTTGGTTGCGTTTGGAGGATTTTGCAGAGTTGTTTTTTTGTTTGTTATTGCTACATTTCTTTGGTTTTTCCGTTCGCATTTTTTCCATTTTTTCAACATCCTTTCCTGATTTGGTAAGTTTTGTGCATTCAAATTTGTGGCCAATTGGTGTATTCTTCTGTTTTGTGGTTCGTTAATTTGTTTAACACTCATTTCATCTTTTTTAGTTTTTTTTTGTTTTCGGACCCAAAGAAGTTTTTTGTGGAAATCTTATATATTCGAGTTGGGTAAGTCCATTTTTGGTCTTGCGTTTGCGAATGAATTACCGCATTTTTGACTGTTGGTGTAGTGACTTGCATTTGCGAATTAATGACCGCATTTTTGACTGTTGGTGTAGTGACTTGCATTTGCGAATTAATTACCGCATTTTTGACTGTTGGTGTAGTGACTTGCATTTGCGAATTAATGACCGCATTTTTGACTGTTGGTGTAGTGACTTGCATTTGCGAATTAATTACCGCATTTTTGACTGTTGGTGTAGTGACTTGCATTTGCGAATTAATGACCGCATTTTTGACTGTTGGTGTAGTGACTTGCATTTGCGAATTAATTACCGCATTTTTGACTGTTGGTGTAGCGACTTGCATTTGCAAATGAATTACCGCATTTTTGACGGCTTATTCATCATATAATCCAGTTTTGCTTTTCCCTTTTCCATTTTTTGGGTCCATTTGAACCCTATTTGACGTACGGTGTGCAATGTAGTTTTCATCGATGGCCAAATGTGTTTTTCCGCTATTTTCTGTGTTGGCTTGCAACAATTTTTAAACAAAAAAAACACCCTCTAAATTTTTGAAGTCTCATTGTTGGCTTTTTTACAGTTTATACGTATCATGACAATACCCCGGCATGTAAGCAGCTATGGATGGTATCAGAAAGCTAAGTTGTTTTTTCTTACTTTTGGGGTGGGTCAAAAGCCTTACATTGTAAACTTTGAATTTCAGGTAGATCTGGGGCGAATTGTTCTGGCCCTGCTCCCGGAAGACGACCAACCTCAAACTCGTCCCAGGCGTAGGCATCGTAGGCATGCAAGGCCCCAGATATTTCGAACACGTGTCACCCTTTTTGGAATGCCCGATGATAAGGTTTTAAGACGCTACCGTCTACCTCCCAAAATCATCATAGACACTCTCTCATTAATAGAAAGTGATCTTGAGCGGCAAATTGACAGTCCAACAGCAATACCACCACTGACGCAATTTATGGCGGTGTTACATTTCTGTGCCTCAGGATCATTTCAAACAACGGTGGGAATAGTGGCGGGCATCTCCCAATCCTCCTTTTCCAGGATCCTGAGGGCAGTGATGGAGGCACTTTTCAAGCACCTCCATCATTTTATTAAAATGCCTTTGGATATGGGTGCCCTTAGTGTGGCCAAGGCCAATTTTTACCAAATAGCTGGCTTCCCACACATCATAGGGGTTGTGGATGGTACTCACATACCACTTCAGCCTCCAGCACGGCTGGAGGCAATATTTAGAAACAGGAAACACTATCACTCCCTGAATGTAATGGTGGTATGTGATGCCTCCCTCCAGATCCTGTCCCTGAATGCTAAATTACCCGGAAGTGCTCATGACTCCTTCATCATCCGGCAATCAGGGATATGGCAGAAATTAACCAACCTACAAGCTGGTGATGCGTGGCTTCTGGGTAAGTGGAGACCTTTAGTACATAACAATGTTAAGCTTGATACACAGTGTTCCTGATGTGGTCTATTTTTGTTCACAGGAGACAGTGGATACCCTTGCATGTCCTGGCTGCTCACTCCTTATTTGGCTCCCACACCAGGGCCACAAAGTGCGTATAATTCCGCACTTACAGCCACCAGGCAAGTGGTGGAGCGCTGTATCGGCCTTTTAAAAGGCCGATTCAGATGCCTCCACCGCTCTGGTGGCGAGCTCATGTATGTGCCGGATATGGTGTCGAAAATTGTGGTCCTGTGTGGGATATTTCACAACATTGCCATAAGGAGTGGTGTCCCAATGCAGCCAGAGGATGCCTTACCTGAGGATGGCCCCCCCGAGGTTGGTCGAAGGTCAGTATGTGGGGGGGCCATACGCGATGATGTGGTGGCCAGATTTTTTAGGTAAGTTTGAACAAAACTCCAGTGTTTATACCTAATGTGTTTGTGTTTTTTGGCGAACATCTAATTTATTTTTAATTTTCTCACCATCTTCTGTTTGTTCACATAATCTTTGGCACTCCAACGCTCACTACTTCCTGCTACCCTTACCAAACCTGGATCTGGTCCTTTTGGGCATATATTCTTGAACCCATATCGCAACGCCATGTTTGTGGAATCATGTTGGCATGGTCCTTCGTCAACCAGTTCTTGATTTTGTGTTTTTATTTAATTATTTCTTGGTATGTGTTGTATTTGAATTTATCACTGTGTATTTTTTTTGGGAGTGACCACTTTGTTTTCTCTGTTATGTTGTCAATAAATGTTTGAAGAGTGAAATGGTCTTCCTTTTTTGGGACGTTAACAGCAAGTGTAACCAGGTTAACACAAGTTACATTTGACTAAGGGGTAAACCAGTACTGACGCCAGTTGAGCAAAACTGAAATATGTTTTCAGCTTCCCAATCCACACCAAAAGGAAGCCTGGCCCAACCTTGGGATTTGTAAGATTGGCCTAAGCAGCTTGCGCACCAAGTAGGAACCTGGAAAATGTAGAAATGTGAAATTGACACTACACCCAAAAAGGGAAATGACATTGTTACTGTTATGTGTTTCTGGTGTCTGTTTGACATACAAAGACAAAACACAATCTAACTTTTAAAAAAGGGAAATCCTTGCAGGAACTTATGTCAGGCTAAACTATCTTGGTTTTGGTTTTTAAAAATGAGCCACAACGTATATTTGTCTAAATAAATTTATTTGGCAAATAGAACAAAAAAAAAAAAACTAATGCCGAAGGAGGCCAGACAGCCGGTCGAGGGCCACCAGAAGGCCGATTACATGGTGGCGCATCTGCCCCACAACATCCGCCACCTCTTGCCGACGCCTCTGTTCCTCTGTGGGTGAGAAAAGTGTGTGGGTTAATACAACAATAGGGACTCCACAGAAAAACATAAAAAAAAAACCAAATCACTCCTAAACCCAAAAACATAAATAAAAAGGGTGGGCTGGCAAAAATACAAGGCCTAGGTACAAATTCCCACAGGTATGATATGTGTATGCTTAAATCAATCAGGCAAACCTTCACAATCAACAAAAGTCAAGCCACAAAAACACGAAGAAAGGCACGACACATGATTACATACAAACAGTTTGTGCTTTAAAAAAAAAAATTAAAAAACATACCGGGAAACAAATCGGGAGCTCCGGCCAAACCTCCATGATCCTCCTCGGAGGATCCGTCATTCCCCAAAGAATGGGGCGGAGTTATGCTGGACTCCGGGGAGGGGGTAATTGGAAGAGGGGTGGGTGGAGGAGAGGGGGAAGTGGGACGGAGGGGAAGGAGGCCCGACAATTCCGGGAGAGGGTCTGGGAAGGATGGGGAGGAGTGGGGAATAGGGGAAAGATTTGGGGTGGAGTGTTGGCTGGGGGTTGGGGAGAGTGGGCGGGAACGCCGACGTTGACGGCGGAGTCTTGGCTGTCCCCCTAAAATATGTCAAATAAATTGCGTTTAGTTTATGGACAAATCCGGGCAAACAAACAAAAAAAAAAAAAAAAAACCAAAAAAAATAGCAGTAGAAGTAAAAATTCAGAAAAAGAGGGGAAACATGCAGACGCAGATATGAGTACAAATAATAAATAGAACAGACAGGAAAACATGCAGACGCAGATATGAGTACAAATAATAAATAGAACAGACAGGAAAACATGCACACGCAGATATGAGTACAAATAATAAATAGAACAGACAGGAAAACATGCACACGCAGATATGAGTACAAATAATAAATAGAACAGACAGGAAAACATGCACACGCAGATATGAGTACAAATAATAAATAGAACAGACAGGAAAACATGCACACGCAGATATGAGTACAAATAATAAATAGAACAGACAGGAAAACATGCAGACGCAGATATGAGTACAAATAATAAATAGAAAAGACAGGAAAACATGCAGACGCAGATATGAGTACAAATAATAAATAGAACAGACAGGAAAACATGCACACGCAGTTTGCAACACAAACACAAACATTAAAACCACAATACATAACACTTACTTGCCAGGATCTGCATGCGAAAGCATGCCAGCAAGCGGGGCGTTCGCCGTTGCAGGTCGGACCACCTGCGCTCCAGCTGCCCGATGTTGCGGCGTGATCCGAAGGACCGCAGGCGGGACCGTACCTCCGCATACGCGGAGCGCTTCTGCCGGTTGGTCATGGGTTCAGGCTGGCTGGTGATCCGGCGATCCATGACCTCCGTAAGCACCAGCAGCTCACGCCTGGTGAATGCGGAGGCTCTCATGATGGCAATGGTGTTTTTCTTAAAAATCATTTTTGATAAAGTGTGTACAAATTTTCTGATTGGCTAATGTATTTTGGAAATTAACAGGAGCAATTTTATTGGTTAGTGTATGAGTCATGTGTTCGACAGGGCCAGAAATCTCTGGAGAGTTAGGATAGGCTTGATGCAGTGACATGCGTAAGCAAATTTAAATAAAGAAATGAACCCAGGGAAATATGCGGGGATCCACAGCAATAGTACAATTGTTTAATTGTGGTTCACATGTTTTTTGAACAATAAAAGCGAATGTTTCATCCGTACGTATTCTGCGGGTAAACACAAACACGGACAAGAGTAAAGTTTCTTGCATTGTGTTGAAAAAAACAAACAATTAAGCTAATTGATACATTGATTGGCATGATACGATTGATGGAGGTAGGCAGAATAAAGGAGCAGGTAATCGACATCTGACAAGGCCACTTCCTGTTTATACGTGTGCGTGCGTTCCTTTCAAGCCATTTCGGGGATGTACGCTCGCTATTTCGTACGCTCGTTAGTTAGAGGAGGGGTCGTCAGAGTTTAGGGAGGAATTTTAGATGCGAACGAAAATACGAGCGAGCCATTGAATTTAAATATTTTTGTACGTACGCCTAACGTACGTGCGCCCGCTTGCGAGTGGGTCTGAATGAGGGCCATACTCCCTTGTGGATTAGTCACGATCCAGCCATTCTCCAGTCGTGGATTTTTCTTGCCAGAGGGACTCCTTAGCCATGACAAATTTTGGATGTCCTGGAAAATATTCTCATGCGAGGAAAAACTTGTTAGACTGGGCCATATATCATTTGATGGTTCCAGGGTTTTGTAAAGAACCGCAATAAAATGATTGTGGCCCAAAGGCGCAAAAATATTTTTCCCCATGTGATTCTTTTTGTCATTTTTGTCATTTGGTGTGGTGTTTTCAGAATGACACTCTGCATGTTGTCTGAGAGACTGCAAACATTTGCTCCACCACAAGATGACTCTAAGTGCAGTGTGGGTTTTACATAGATATTATTGGAGCTGTTTGTGACTAGATGTCTGCACTCCTCAATTAATTTCATTGTTCAGCTTTTTAAACATTTTTGTAGCTGAACTCATTTCAGGTATCTGCACTTTAGAAAATGTATCTACCCCTGTGTGCACTTCTTTGCTCTTGTCTGTGTTTAAGATTGTCTGTTCCATTTTTCCTAATGGTGCAACTAATTCCTCCATCTTATTGGGGCCTGTGAGTGTGTATTCAGTAGAATCACTCTCCTTCTCATAATCTGAGCTCCATTGATCACTCACTTCAGCAAAAATTGTATAGGAGACATTTGACATTGCTCCTACCTTCTTTGCATCAATTTGCTCTTTTTGGATTAATACATCCTGCACCAGGATTCTCTCTTTCTCAATTACAGAAACCTGATTGATTATATTAATCCTGACTCCATGTACAAAGTCTCAAATTAATCTACAATATTTTCTCTTGTAGTTTTGGGTGTTTCTATAATCACCTCCTCCTCAGAGGTCTTGACAGTTTGAGTACAAACTAACAGGCTTTTCGCTTCCAAATGTTTCTGTTTATTTCTCTTCCCTTTGCCCTTGAGGCATTGTAACAATGAATGCATCTTTGCATTAACAGCCAGGCATACTTTATAAAGACTTGAGCCTGATTTCTCATTGCATTTCTGTTTAGCCTCTTTGGCTGAATTAGCACTTCGGTGCATTTTACTATATGCCACAATAATTTTGTGCATATTTGAATTAGCATTAATTTTACAATGCTATATTTATTTATTCCCTCTGTGTTACACATATATCCTCCCCATAAGATTACCGATGTCTTAATGGTTACTCTAATATATGGTAATTACACTCATTTATTTGGGAATATTCAATTTCAATATTTTTAATAATTTTTAAGTGTGATATCCTCCCTCATCTGTTCGCTAGCCTGATGAGTTAAACTCTAAAATCCGCTAATCATTATTCATTTCTTTTTATCCTAAGCCTTTCTAAATTATTTTCTATTCATTACAACTTATTCCAAAGTGATCTTATAGTTTGCCAGCCAGCTTATAGCCTTACGCTGCTCCAAATAACTATTGTATTTAGTTAAAACAGAATATACAATATTTCCATGTCTGGTGCCAAATATTGATAAGGTATCATATAGCTTTATAACCAGCTCTATTTCACTAATACATCAATTACAGGTATACAAAATACAAGATAAGATAAACACAATGATAATAAGTCTTATAATTATTATGCTTAAATATATCCCCACTGTGATTCTGCGAATTTGGTAGCTAGCTTACAGCATGTGCTACTGCTTAATATAAATATTACAATCAGATACCGGAATCTAACACGTCCCTTCGTGGTCGCCAATTATGTTGAGGAATCGTTTCTATATTTTATATATTTATACCATGGGTACCAATCATTGAAGATGAGACTCCAATAATGTTATTTTTTTACTATATTTGTAAAGATATTATAAATATAGATAAAGTTCAATTAACATACGTTATATATATATATATTTGCAAATACATGCATACGTATGAATTAATGATATAATGATTCCAGTGAGTTCAGACGTGAAGTTCAAGCTCTGATTTCTGATATTTATTTACAGGCAATTCAAATTATACAGAATGAGATATACACAGTAGTGACATATATACTAGTATATTTATGCTTCCTAAGACATAAAACTTAATAAACAATTAACAAACTTAGACAATTAATAACAACATAGATTATATACTTGCAAGTATTATTAGTTACCGTACTTCCTCCTGCACAAACTTAATGTTCTTCTGGACTCTGTGTTACATTGTGCTGACCTCTCTCCAACTTCTCTCTCCTCTCCAACTAACTGTTCTTCCAGTGCTGTCTTTTATCCCCAAATCTTTCAATACAATTGTGCCATGTCCCATTCTGTCCAATGTGGCAGATCATTAGGGGTTTCCCTAAAAGCAGATTCTGAAGTGTTGTAAAAAGTGTCAGCTGGCTTTTACCCCTCAGGTGGGCAGTAGGGAACGTATTTTGGGATCATAAAATTTGGTATTTGTTTATTCATCAAACGATTTACCTTTGATTATTTGATGTGCAAACAGATCTATATTGCCTAAGGTGCTCGCATCAATAGATATGACCTCTCGATGGTATAGTAGATAAATGGCCCCTGGCCTGGACATAGATGAGCTGGTTTATAATTACCCAAGGAATGCTATATTTTGATTCTGATCTTTATTATAAGTATCGCCTACACACCTGTGCATACCAGTGTCTGTTGGTCTAAGCAGTAAAAACCTGTTTCTTACACAATTAATAAACCTTACAATTAAAGCATATATCTAAATACCTTTAACTTATACAGTATATTCAAACCTATTTAATCTATTTCTCACTTTAAAGTATATATTCTATTCACTATGGTGTAAACCACATTCAATCATTAATGGTATATTAATTTAAACACTTTCCCTTTCAATCCTAATGTTCAAGTATATTTTATTTTACTTATATAATTAATTTCCTACATCACATAAGGAAACAATGTGTCCCCCTTCCCTATCATGCAGACTAGGCTCCCCTCATTGCACCTTTAGTACAGGCGCATGTGTCCCAGGGTGCTGGACCTGATTCAGAGCCGCTCGCTAGATGCGATCGCTCGCATTCAGCGTATGCAAATTTTTCAAAGTGACGACATGGGAAGCGATCGCTTTCCAAGGCATAACCACACCCACTTTGGCTGTGCGAGCTCTGTGTATGCAGACATCCATAAGCATATGTTGGGACACCCACTAACGCACGTCATCTCCAGGAAGTGCATTAAAACATCGAGCACCATCGGTAGCGAACGCAGCGCTTGTGGTTGCCTTACCCTGCCGCAAGCACTGCGAGGACTTCAGTGTAAAAAACAGGCATGTGACGTGTACTATGGCGCTGCCTGTTAATTATGCCTGCCTTAAAAACGGCATTGAAACACCGAGACACCACCATTATTAGTGTCCTGCCCGTTACCACCCACAAACGGCCTCTCCTGTCACTCATTTCACTGGGCTGTCTTTGCTGGGCGAACAAGCGCGATGCGATCACACAGATTAGTTTGCGCACGTGCAGAATGGGCATATGCAAACCATCGGGCTGCTTGCGAGCGAGTCTGAATGAGATCCGCTGTTCCTACAAGAGTAGAGAAAATCCATTCTGCACATGAGCAGAGCGCATTTCCTCACTGACAGCTGGGGGAAGGACGCGGACGTCATGACCGCATGGGATGTGGCAGAATCAAAGTCCAGCTGGCTGCAGTTGCATCTTATGCAACCGCACCAGGTAAGGGGTCAATGGCTTATTGGTGGGGGTGATTTGGTTAATGGATTAATGGGGGCTAGATGGAAGAGGTTTCCGATTACTGAGAGGTAGGGCTAAAGGGTGTTAATTGGTGCTGGGTGGGAATAGGTTATTGGCTTCTGAGAGGAAGGTTAATAGGATATGGGGTGAATGGATTAATGGTACTGGGTGAGGGGAGGTTAATAGGCGCTGAAAGGGGGTAATTGGTGCTGGGACTGATTGTATTAATGGGTGCTGTGTAGGTGAATTGATTAATGGGTGTTGGGTGGGGGGAGGATAAAGAATGGGAAATGGGGGTTAATAAGTGCTAGTGAATGGATTAATGCAGGGGTAGGAAATATGTGCACTCCAGCTGCTGTGGAACTACACATCAAAGCATACCCTATCACAGATTTAGCATGCCCTAACATAAAAACTGTGACATGGCATGCTGGGATGTGTAGTTCCTCAGCAGCTGGTGTGCCACATTTGTCTACCCCTGGATTAATGTGTGCCGAGAGGAGATTAATGTGTGCTGAGAGGGGGGTAACGGGAGTGAATGGATTACTGGGTGCTGGGTAGGGGGAAGTAGGTGTTGAGAGGAGGGTTAATAGATGCTGCGGTGAATAGAGTAATG
Organism: Taudactylus pleione; assembly: GCA_031769625.1. Lineage (NCBI taxonomy): Eukaryota > Metazoa > Chordata > Amphibia > Anura > Myobatrachidae > Taudactylus > Taudactylus pleione. The sequence goes on from JAUIMM010000176.1 coordinate 768,347, forward strand.
GGTGCTGGGTGGCAGGGCCGTAACTAGGGTAGTGTGACAAATCCAATGGCACAGGCCACCGCAGGGCAGGAGGCGCTGTTCGGCCCTGTCAATTTTCCTGTTTATAATCATTCTCACTTGTAGCTTCCTCTTCTTTTATCCCCAGCATCTCCTGGCCTCCCCTATCTCTTCCCTGGCCCTTCCCCATGAGGTCATGGCCCTTTTTCAGGTGCACTATCTAATGTCTCTATTTAAAAAATGGTGGAGGGGGGGCGCCAATGCTCTCTCTGCCACAGGGCACCAAAAAGTTTAGTTACGGCTCTGCTGGGTGGTGGTGGTTAATGGGTGCTGACAGTGTGGATGAATGTGTTAATGGGTGCTGTTAGAGGAATTGGCTATTGAGTGCTAGGTGGGTGAATTGATTAATGTTTCTTGATGGGAATGGGTGCAGAGAGGGAATGGATTAATGGGCTCCTGGGGGGGAAGGTTAATGACTGCTGACAGGGATAAAACACACAGGTCTAGTGCTGCTAGGAAAAATATCAAAATTTTAATGTAATATATATTATTAATATCCAAAATAAATAACAGGGATAAAACACACAGGTCTAGCGCTGCTAGGAAAAATATCAAAATTTTAATGTAATATATATTATTAATATCTTAAATCTTTATTTTGGAACTCTCACAGTTAGTTCCGTTTGGTTTTGCAGCGCTAGGAATATTCAACATTAACATATATATACATATTTGGTTTGTGTTCACAGCGCTCTGTTTAAATATTTTATTTTTTGTTCTAATGACTGCTGACAGTTTGGATAAATGTGTTATGGGTGCTGGGAGGGTGAATTGATTAATGTATTCTTGGAGAGGAATCGGTAAATAGGTACTGGATGGGGGCATTAATGGGTGCCGTGTGTGGGGTGAATAGCTAAACGGAGTTGATGGGGGTGGGGATGAATGAGCATATTGGGTGCTTTGGTTCTGCAACAATGTGTAATACATTTACAAATAGGATGCGTGACATGCATATGAAAAATGACTCTCTCCTCAGAATTGTACGCTAATCACGTCGTGTCTGCGAATTTTTATGCAGCTGCCATACAAAAAAATTCAATTTTCGCAGCTGATGGAGACGTATTGAGAGGCTCACCTGCGGCTTTGCAAATCCAAGCATCTGCGTAAAATGTTGCATTATCTGCACACAAAGTTGCAGCATCGGTTGCAGATTATTCGATTATCACAGTTCATAGTAAGGCTATGGTCCCACAAAGAATGATGGACCTAATACTCCAGCACCAGAGAAACGGTGTACGAAGACGCAGTCACTGGATCCAACACGCCTATGAAACTGTTGCGGCACAGCATTTTACTAACCGCCACTCTGTCACTACACACAAATGGTCCCTAACTGTCGATCACTCTGTGTCTAAATCCTCATTGTGAGCAACACTGCAGAGGCCCTGGGAAGGGAATCGGTATGAAATACCGTCGGTCGCATGGCCGGCGGTTCGATTCCCATCAGCGGCAGCCCGACAGAAGCAGAGTGCGACGCAGCGGAAGCCCGACAGCGCTGGAAATCCCGATCGTGGATAGGTAAGTATCCACTAACCTAACCCCCCTAACCCTCCTTAGGGGTGCCTATCCCTAACTTCCCCAAGTGCCTAACCCTAATCCCCCCTTTAAGTGCCTAACACTAACCACCCCCTTCCCTGCTGCCTAAACCTAAGTCCCCCGGGGGGGTGCCTAACCCTGAGTCCCCCCCGGGGGTGCCTAACCCTAACCCTCCCTCCCCCTAGCCTAACCCTAACCCCCCCGGGGGGGTGCCTAACCCTAAGTCACCCCCGGAGCCCTAAACCTAACCCTTCCCCCCCGCGGCTGTCCGCTCGCGGTGCCCGGCATCACTACGATCGTGATGCCGGGCGCCGGTCTCCCGGCGTCAGGGAAATGTGGTGCGTCTACATCATCCTTGCCGGGATAAGACAGTCGGGAAGCCGGCTGCCGGTATTTAGGCAGTCGTCTTCCCGATTGCCAATCCCCGGGAAGTATGCGCTGTAAAACATCGGCCAACTGCGTAAATATCGTCATAGCGTACAACTCTGAATCAGGTCCATCGATTGGGAGACTGAATTGGGGGAGTAGGGTTTAGCAATATAAAGCATTGGCTAGGGCGCATAAATACCATGAACCAGCCCTGGTTGAAGGACTGGTGCAACAAAATGTGATGATGACGACGAACAACAGCAGTATTTAGCTTTTTATAATTAGCTTGCCTCTAATACAGTGGTCAGGGCACAGGGGTAAATTACCCCACATGGGGTAAAAATGAAATTCCTGGGGGTAATGGATGGACAGCCGGGCATGCATATGAAACATTCTATAATATAGAATGAGTCATATGCATGCCCGGCTGTGCCTCAAGGAGGCTCTAAGCCGGACGCCCACTGAGATGTTATTACCAGCGGATGCCCAGATCCTTCCCTGCAGCGCCGCGTTAGCCGGAGGCTGGAGTTCTCTTCTGAACTCCAGCTTCCGGCTCTCTCCATGCGCACTATGGGACGAGGAGCAGCCGGGCGGACAGGACGGCGACGGATGCAGGAGCGGGGATTAAGGTGTTTTTTTTTTCTTTTGTACAAGCGGCACTATAGGGGTATTATACGGGGCACTACTACAGGGGCATAACTATGGGGGCACTACTACAGGGGCATTATATGGAGGCACTACTACAGGGGCACTACTACAGGGGCATTATATGGGGGCACTACTACAGGGGAATTATATGGGGCACTACTACAGGTGCATTATATGGGGGCACTACTATATGGTTTCCTTCCTTTCAGATCAAGGGGGTAACGTTGGCGTATCTAAATATATTTTGGGATAAAAGGTAAAAAAGTTCCCTGACCCCTGCTCTAATATATGAAGTTCCAGCTGCCTGTACACATAACTTGATTCACTTTTAAAAAATATTCCCACTGCATTTTTAAAGGGGAAAACAACAGCTTTTTGTAAATAATTTTTTGTTTAGCCCTAGTAATTACACTTTATTTGAAAAAAATACTACTTTCATATTTATTAATAACAATGTCAGACACTATTCTCTCGTGTACAATAAATGACACTTAATTACATTATTATATTGAGTACACATAGGGTAATTCAGCTTTAATATTTACAACTGTTAAGCCAACATCTCACAATCCCTACAGCAGAGGTTTTGAACATGCGTTACTGTGGCCCTGCCCCCACTACACAATGCAGACATTGGCATTGTGAAGCAGGGGGCAAGGCCATTATGAGGTGTTTCCGCGCAAATTATGTCATGACATCGGGCAGAGAGCAAGGGGCAGCCAGCACTAGGAAGTGCATGGTGCCGAACACTGTGCAGCGTCACTGGTCACACAACCATAGTTACTGTGGGCAATTAGCGACTAAAGGGTCCCTGCTTATGCAGGATTTCAGCAGGTTTTTTCTTGTGTGGACACAGGTGATGTTACATGTCAGGTGTGCAGTGCATATACAATAAATTGGGTACGAGATCATCTCTATTCCAGAATATAGTCTCTTTATTAAATTACTCCTCCAGCACATTACTTGGTTGCAAAACCATATATAATAAGTACTGGGGTGGTTTCTGCAGGATTGGGTATGAAATCCAGGCTGTCGGGATTCCGCTGTTTAGAATACTGACAGCGGCATCCCGACAGCCAGAATAACGACACCCATAAGAACAGATAGTAAGTATTTTCCCAACCCCTATCCTAACCCTCCCTCCCCGATGCCTAACCCCCCCCCAGTGCCTAAGCCTAACTTCCCCCTCCCCACACCTAAGACCCCCTCCCCGATGCCTAAACCTAACCTCCCCCTCCCTAACACTCCCTACCCGGTGCCTAACCCTTCCCCTAATGCCTAACCCTAACCCCGCTACCTAACGCTGAACTCCTCCTAACACCCCGATACTTACCTTCGGGATGGTGACGGTCAGGATACTGGTCCCGGGATCCCGACCTGTTGAGATTTTGGCGCCAGTATTTAGACCATGCGGGATGCCGACTACATCCTGTCTCTACATTCTTCCTCTTCTTTTAGCAGATGCGCTTTGATATTATAGTTACAGACGTTAGGCATACACTCTGCTCATATTTAGTTACTATAGCCAATGTGGGCTGCTTTTGCAGTCAAAAATGGAGACTGAGGGCCTGATTCAGAGCCGGACGCTATTTGCGGACGCTCGTTCTAAAAAAGGAGCCGGATATTTAAATTGAGCGCTCGTTCTTTGCGGTGTGTTGACGCCTCTATGTCTGAGTGAGCGTTCGAAAAATGCACTCGCTATTTTGTAAAGATGCCCCTTTGCCGTTCGCATCACACGTCATCTCCAGTATTTATTAGATTAATCGGGAACATCGAAAGGCATCTGAACTGCTTGCAGTGCTTGTGGTAGGATTTTCTTCCCGCTATCACTGCGAGCAGTTCAGGCTAAAAGTCAACCAAGTGACGTGGTCGATGACGCTCCTTTACTAATTATGAACTCCCATTAAACACCCTTTTGACCGTTAGGCACGCCTGCGTTCGGATCTCCACTCCCCCGTTTTCAAGGACCTTCCCCTGTTGCCACCCACAAACGGTACATTCTGTCAATCAAATTAGCAGCCCCTCGCTGTTTTACGAGAGCACGATTTCCGACCGCAATGACTGGTTTGCACATGTGCATTACGACCCATACGCATGCGCAGTTGTGCGAACATCGCTCAGAGCGAACGAGCGGCCGCTTACGAGCGGCTCTGAATCAGGCCGAGGCAGATATCTGAGATACTGTATCTGCTGCGATCCCCCCTTTTTAAATCCTGGGATAATTAGCTTTTCCAGGGATCCCCCAAAAATTCAATTTTTGGAGGGATTTCCCACAAAATGACTTTGGTAAATACGCACTTAAGAAAGTGGGAATTTATAAGTGGGGGTATGGAAATTTGAATAGAATGGTCAGGGTCGGAGACCACCTCAGGCCCCTAGTAGCTTTTGGGATTTTGACAATATGAGATTAATCCCCAGGTTCCCGCCAGGTACAGGTCAGTCAGTTAAAAGTCTGTATGTGGTTTCTCTGCAACAGAGAACCTCTGAAGAAAGTGTTCCTCCATGGGCAGATGGTGACTTTAGTTGGTAATCACTATTCACATAGGAGATCACATGGTCCAGGAGAAGCCTATTTGCATAGGAACAATACCAATGTCATCATCATATAGCATAGGTTCAACCATACGTGTATATATGAGTGAAGGGTGTGCGGTGCACAAAGGCCCCTGGGTTCAACCATATTATATATAGCAACAAAAGTTTGGTGCAGGGCAAAATGTAAACTTCCCTGATCAAACAAGTTTACATTATTAAACTGTATTTGCTAAATGGAACAATTTGTATCAGTAATGTATCTGTAGAATTGGTACCTTAATGAAGATTACTGTCCCTGAGCCTATACCTTCCAATCATGCCAGTTGTGGATAATCTCCAGCCACCTCCCCCAGTTCTCTTCAGCCTCATCCCCCATTGTGTCTCTCCAGCCCCCCAAGTGTCTCTACAGCTCCAGCCAGCCCACTTCTGTCACTCCAGCCCCTTCTATCTTTCCAGTCCCCCAGTGTATCTCTAGCTGCAGCCCCCAGTGTCTCTCCAGACCCCCAGTGTCTCTCCAGCTGCAGACTCCAGTCTCTCCAGCTCCCTTGTCTCTCCAGCTGAAGCGCCCAGGGTCTCTCCAGACTCCCAGGGTCTCTCCAGCTCCCTTTTGTATCTCCAGCTAGCCCCCTTCTTCTCTCCATCCCCTTATACACTACACTAACATATTACAATGTGCATGGGGTGTTTATGAATGGCTAGGCCCAACATAAAAAATGTACGAGTAGTTTTTTATTCCCAAATATATATATATATATATATATATATGAATGTATATAAAGATGCAAAGATGCAGCAGTGTGCAATCTATTGCAAAACAACACATTCTCTCTAGGGTATATTTATGGAGAATACAATAATACAATGGTAATTTGTTTTTCCGCAGCAGTTGAAAATTAGTATCCACTGAAAATTCACATAAGGATATCTCTGCTGCGGCAGTAACCTGTGGTATCTAGACCCCTCACAAAGGCCACTGCCAGAAGCATAATGCTCCAGTGGTAGACTTTGTGAAAGATTTATGGGTTCTCGTTAAAAAAAAAAAAAAGGCAATGCACATGTGCTGGAAGTAGCAGAAGACATGATATGTGCACTGTTACTGGAATTAGTTATTTCATCATTGTAACACTGAGTTATGATTAATTCCTTTATCACACAGTCTCTATGTCATCTCTATCTTTGCACATGGGTTTCTGGCAGCTTCTCATAACATTAAACATGCTACACTAGGGAAAGCTTTGAATATTGATATTTGAATGCTTTTCTTTTGTATCGATTCACCTGTGCCATTTCCGTATTGCTTCTACATTTGCTACAGGACATCCGACTGGCCACACACAGGGAGGAAGGGGCTGCATTATTGTTCTACAGCTCAGCAGAGGTAACTGGCATGGACTGGGATTTGAGGCCATAATCCTCTCTTGAGTTGCACAGTAACATCTTATTGAAATGTATCCCACCAGTAGAGGAAGTGAAAATATGCATTCTTCTCCTCTACGGCTGGTACCTTGCATCTGCCACACCAGCTACAGCTGGTGTTAGATTTTTTGCAGGAACTGTGAAAAGCTAACCTTTTTATGATTTAGTAAATTGCCTACACAATGCAATAACTTCCCACTGAGATGTGTAAACGGGTGTGATATGTAATACCGCCGGCCACATGGCAGGCTGTTCAAATCCCGACAGTGGCTGCCCGACACAGGAGGAAATCCCGATCGTCCTAAAGGTAAGTATAAACTAATCTAATTCTACCCCGTAACCCCCCCTCTAAGTGCCTAAACCAAACCCCCCTTCCCCGTGGTGCCTAAACCTAAGTCCTCCGAGGGGGGTGCCTAACCCCAACCTCCCCCCGGGGGTGCCTAACCCTAACCCTCCCTCCCCCTAGCCTAACCCTAACCTCCTGGGGGGTTGCCTAACCCAAAGTCCCCCCGGGAGCCCTAAACCTAACCCCCCCCCCTTCCCGCGGCTGTCCGCTGCAGAGCCTGGCATCACTTCGATCGGGATGCCGGGCGCCGGTAAAATAACAGGCGTCTAGATTTAGACGCCTGTCATTTTACCCTCGCCGGGACTGAGTAGTCTGGAAGCCGGCAGCCGACAGACCGGCAGCTTCCAGACTACGTCCCGTGTAAACTGCGCTACTGATTGCATCACATGATATATCAATTATTTTTCTGCAGAAATCGTTTTAGTAAATTGACTAAAAATATGATAATCCTCTTTTCAGCAGAAAATTGGGTTATAAGTCTCTGGGTTATTTGGGTTATTTGTCCAAGTTTGCACTAAGGGCCTGATTCAGAGCCGCTCGTAAGCGGCCGCTCGTTCGCTCCGAGCGATGTTCGCACAACTGCGCATGCGTATGGGTTGTAATACGCATGCGCGAACCAGTCATTGCGGTCGGAAATTGTGTGCTCGTAAAATAGCGAATGCCTGCTAATTTGAGTGACAGGATGAGGCGTTTGTGGGTGGTAACAGGGGAAGGTGCTTGAAAACGGGGAGTGGTGATCCGAACGCAGGCGTGCCAAACGGTCAAAACGGGCGTTTTAAGGGTGTGCATAATTAACAAAGCAGCGTCATCCCACTTGGTTGTTTCTTAGCCTGAACTGTTCACCTGATTGCAGTAGGAAAATCCAACCACAAGCACTGCGAGCAGTTCAGACGCCTTTCGATGTACTCGATTAATCTAATAAATAGCAGAGATGACGTAGGATGCGAGCGGCCAGGGGGCGTCTTTACAAAATAGCGAGCGCATGTTTCGTTCGCTCCCTCAGACATAGAGGCGTCAACAGACCGCAAAGAGCGAGCGATCAATTTAAATATCCGGTCCCTTTTTCTGAACGAGCGAGTGCAAATAGCGTCCGGCTCTGAATCAGGCCCTAAGTTTGGACTTTGGTTATGCCTTGGAGCATACTTCTAATTTAGTTTTCTTGTTTTTATAGGCAATTTCATAATTTTGCTTAGATTATAAAAAAATGAGTAGGTTGTGGGTTAATCCAATTACCCGCAAATACACTACGAGCGCGAGTTAGAGCGACAACAGCCACACTTTTCGGCAGCCTCAACTCACTCAAAACTGCCAATGTTTTAGCCATGGCAACTCGCACCCTTTGCAGGTAATTGGTTTGACCACTAAATGTCTAAAATGGCATGACTAATGGAAAAATTTTAGTTGGCAATATGAACTTAATTTTGTAATTAAATGAAGAAATAACTATTAGCCTTGCAGTTTGACTTATTAAAGCACAATGTTACTTTTCTTTACACACCCTCTTTGAACCTGGGCCAGAAAATGTGAAACTGAATCACTGCTCCCCTCCTACTAATCACTGGAGTTATTTTAAAACTTCTATGTCGGATAGTCAGCTAGCAACAGCACTGGAGACAGGGAAGGGGGTGGCAGAGAGAGGAAGAAAAGCATGCAAAGTGATAAACAGCACAGGAAGTAACTGGCATGCATGGAGAGAGATAAAAGAGACGGAGGAAACAGAGGGCTTTGCCAGGGGCACGCATATAAACTAATCGTACAGGGCGGCGATGAATCCGTGCCATGCCATGACTTTGCCATATCAGTGTGAGGCGAAGGTATTGGGCTGGCTGTTTTCTATCTGATCAGGTTTCTCCTTTCCAGTTTCCTCCCCTTTCTTCTGCTATTGCCACCCTCCCTTCCCCGCCGAATGATGTCTCTCCCTGTGCTGCTTCCTGGCTCCTGCTGTCCCATGGCCGGGATTTCGTCTTCCATGGGCAACGCTGCACCCCCTTCTTCTCCAGCGGGAGATCCATCTCTGCACCGACCACGCAGGAGCCGTGGGGTGTTCCAGCCCCCTCGATGTTCAGCTTCCCTGAGTCTATGTCCCCCTCCACCCCCTACTTCAAGCAGGCGCCGGGCGGGATCCGGACTAACCGTGCCAGGCAGACCTTTGCTTTCCCTGGGCTTGTTGCAGCTCATACTGGGATGTTGCACCGTGGCTCTCAGTTTTGGGGCTCTGTCACTCAGCAAGACACCTCAGATCAGGAGTTCATGCCCCTTCTGGGCTGGATCATCGGTGAGTACAGAACACCTGCTACATGAACTCACATGACATGATGCCCACTGGGCTGTGTGATGGTGGATAGGATGCCTCGGGAAAGTTCCTCACTGTTTTTTTATAGCATCAGCATGACTTGTTTTCCTACTCTGAAGTCATTATTGCACTAGTCTGCTAAAATCAATTACAGTGAGAGTGCTTCCAGTACACAGTTATATATTTTTATTTTATTTATTTATTACCAGTTATTTATATAGCGCACACATATTCCGCAGCGCTTTACAGTGAATATTTGGCCATTCACATCAGTCCCTGCCCCAGTGGAGCTTACAATCTATATTCCCTAACAATCGCTCACACACATATGCACTAGGGTTAATTTTTTGCTATATACATTATATAGTTAAGTTTACGAATATGTTTTATATTTGTTATCTATCCATCCTAATATACTGAACCTGGCATATGCCTGGTCACCTAAAGTTGGGTACACATCTAACAGATATATCTGCAGATTATAGTTGTTCATACACACTGATCAACCATCATCTGTCACCCGACCGCGGTTGCTGCTGGCTGGGGGGCATGTCGCGCCCCGCTCCCCGCGGCCTCTGCTGCAAGTGTACGGGAGGTCGGCTGACCGCCTGTGCACACAGCACGATGCCCTAATATATCTGCATATAGATTGGGCATATGCTGTGCAATACAGCCGATGCAATTTGTCTGTGAACGACGTCACAGACATATCGCTGGTACACACTGACCAACGCGCACAAGATATATTGGCCTATCAATTGATTGGCCAATATATCTGTCAGTGTGTACCCAGCATAAGTCTCTGCCGCTGCTCTGCCCCTCTACCCTGTCTGGCGCCGTCCCCACTTCTTCACGGGTACATCTCTCCCCATCCTGTCCCTGCCCCAATATTTACCCCCATTCCCGGGTATCGGGGACACAGGGCAGACGTTAAACAATTCTATCTATCTATCTATCTGGTCTATTCAAGTGGCTACTGAAAAATATCACTATATATCGCATCACATCGAGGCGATATATAGTGATGTTTAGTAGCCATTCATTCATTCAGACTTACCTGTCCGGCATCTTCTGGCGCTATCCGGCACCTCCGCGTTCCTGTAAGACAGTGAGCAGATAGACATATCCCGATATGCCTGCTTCTCACTGCGCATGCGCAGGCATCCCATACAGTGTTGCCATCTCTGAAATGGAAAACAAGCAACCTATAAGTAAACAACAGCCCAAAACAAGCCCAAACCAATCCTAAAAAGTCCAATTTATGGGGGTGTCTCTTTGTCCTCACTCTCTACCTGCCTAACTTCCTTTATTCCCCCTCTTCTCTAATCTAAATATTTTAGTGTATGCACAGCCTTATCTGCCTATATTGCTTTTCTCCCTCTACACCAGCCTCCATATTTTTACCTCCTCCCTCTTTTCATACCTCATTCCCTTGCCAGTCTTCAGCTGGGTGCACACTTGCCGATGTGTGTATCCAGCGATGCGATGCCCGACCATGCAATATATATCGGGTGGTCGATACATACTGCACGATGTGGTGACCAAACGTCCGATATGTCGGGCTCCGGCTCCACCCACTATTCCAGTGTTGGCATCTGGGTCTTTCCATCGGCCCTACATGCAGGCCGATGGAACGACCCCAATGGACAACCCGCAGGAGTGCGCAGGGTTACGCATAGTACACACTGGCCGATGTGGACGATATGTCAGCCCAATCAGCAGGATAAGGCGACATATCGTCTAGTGTGTACCCACCTTTTCTTTACCTGCCTCTTCTCCGTATTTCTCTCACCCCTCTTCTTTACCTCCTTCATTCCTGTCACCTGTCTAATTCCATTATCCCCTCTTTTTAACAGCCTCAGTAATTTTAACTCAGCCCATGTACCTGTCTCATTTCTGTCATCTAGTTTACCTCTCCTTCTTGCCTGCCCCCTCCAACTTCACCCTGTCCACTGGCTACTGCCCTCTATTCCCCAGACACAACCTTCCCCCCTCCCTCAGTCACTACCAGTGCAAAAAACACACACACACACTTACCTCCATGGGTGCCTCGGCAATGCACACAAAAAAAAACAAGCAACCTTAAAAAAAACAAGCCCAAAAACAAGCAACTTGCAAAAAAAACAAGCAACTTGCAAAAAAAACAAGCCCAATTCAGCTTGTTATAAGCTGACTTGGCAACTATGGTCCCAGAGCAGCATTTGAGGTCAGACCTGCTGCAAAGGACACTGGGAAAAGGGGGCGGAGCCATGCCGGGCAGACAGCAGGGAAGTATGCAGCTTCCCTGCTCTGTCCGGCTTGCGGTACAGATTACGCCATCCTCAGATGGTGAATTTGTACCGCAGGAGAGGAAATGGAAAGCTGAGCTTTCCATTTCTTTATGAATTGCACTCACCATACAAAAGTATGGTGATACGATTCATACACAAAGTTGTCGTGCCACTGGAGAAGGAATAACCTTCTCCACAGTAACCCCCTGTACGAATCGCCGAAAGCAGTGAACATCTTTTCAGCTAAACAGGACTTTTCACTGCTTTATGAATAGACCACTATCAGTATTCATTATGATGTACACACTTATATGCATACCAAAAACTGGATTTTTTTTGTATTTATCAAATATTAATCTTTCGTCATTGATTTCTCCTCTCTAACTGGGGTATATATGTGATGATTTATGGACCTATCTATTAGCGCTATGTACTGGGCACATCTTTTATGATGAGCAGGGGTATCAGCATCTTAATTCAGCGGGAAGCAGACACAGCAGCTATTTTTTAAACTGACAACATTACGAATATTAGGTATACTTAAGTACAGCTGCCACATCTCCTACCCGTTCAGTAAAGATGGCGATCATTGCGGTGCAGCTGCATGATTACGGCACCTGTTTTACATGTGCTGAACGCCTCCAGTGAGCGATCATCACACGCTTCGCATTTGGGATGTGATGCATCCCGCTACTCTTTGCATGCATGCTGGCATTAGTTACACTATCACAAGCTGCAATCGCATTAGCGTCCACTGCTGAAACAGGCCCCAAATGTACTGGAGCAGTTCCATTTGTATTGCTCATGTGTACGCATTTTCCTACAAATTTGTATTGAATGTAAAATGGAATTAATGTAATGAAAATGAGTATATTAGAAGTCTCCAAAGAGAAAATGGTGCAAGTGTGCAATATTTGGAACTCAAAGTTAACTTAGAACTCCTACTATAAAAGTCAATATATAAGTCCTTGTAATTAATTTAATTATAGGTAAGATACAATACAAATTTGCAATGGTCGATGCAATTAAATGTCTTATGTACCAGCCTTTATTTACCGCTTAACTGACATTGTTTGTGGAGCCATATCAATGTTATTTAAGATAAAAACTTTTTTAAATGTGTATTTAAATATTTTATTGAAAGCAAATATGCATGTTGGTCTTGTACCCCCTGCGTCCATAGTCCCCCATTATATTATTACCTCCCAACCCTGCAAGGGCAGTAGATTCCTAATGGCATTACCCCCATCCCTCTAGTTGTGCTAGATCCCCATTGACATAATCTGCCCCCCACTAGTGTCCACAGCTCCTTATTGTGGCACTACCCCCTTCTAAGTCCCCTGCATGTGTCACCATGTATGTATAGTATCCAACCAGGGCCAATGCTGCTTTATGTGGCATTTTTCCTCTGTGACAATAGAATCCCCCCACCCCAGTTGCACATACCTCTCTCCGCCCTCACATGCAGAGTGCAGCTGAGTGTGTATCAGGGGAGACTGATCAGTTCCTCTGCAGAGATCAGCATAACAGTACTAAGAACGGAATTGAAGGTCCCAACCACGCGCTGGAGGACATTTGGCACAGTCACATAGGATGCAACTGTGTCAGCGAATAACCATCTTGCTGGTTAACAGACAACTCAGTATAACTTGTCCTTAGTGTGGAAGCTACTGTAAATTGAGTATCAAGCTCTAGTGAAGCTAATCTTTAATATATATAAATATATATAAGTCCCTGGTTTAGGGGTCTGTCTGTTGGTTCAGGCTAATTTCTCAATGTAGGTTGAAGAAGGTTTTGGTCTACCATTCATCTATGACAAAAGGGAGCCGAGCAGTGAGGACTTTAGTGAAGCAAGTCACAGAAAAAAATCTTGCACCAAGCTGCTGTATAGGAGTGGGACAGGGTGCTGAAACAGCAAGATAGTATCTGCAACTGAAGCTTGGAATGAAGCAAGTCACAGAAAAAACTGTTGTGCTGTGTGATTGCTGGTGCTGCTGCAGGGCCGAAGGCTGCGCTCTGATTGGCTCTTTGAGACAGTGAGAGGTAATCAGTGATAGCAATTGCCTTGTTGATTAGCAGCAGTTTAGAGAGGGGAGGGAGTCGTGGACTGAGCAGGGTCACGTCTGAGGCAGACAGAGAGTGAGAGACAGCCTCCAAAGAACCCATGAAGATGCCCTGATGTAGCCAGGAAGGAGTCAGGGGAGTCAAAGCTATCAGGAATTTAAAAAAAAGAAACAGCCATCGGAAACACCTTAAAATGATATCCATTCGATGGTGGGAAAAATCGGACTTCCACCATCAAATGGTAAAAACACTACCATCGAAAAATAAAAACATCAATTGTTAGTAACCATCGGATTCCAAAGTCCATCCCTACGCTGAACCTGAACTCCGGCCACCACTCCTCCAACGTGAAGTGCTCCCTCTCCAGCTATTCTCGTACAGGGGCACCATGATTTGGAAGCTCAATATAAAGCCCAGGAAATACAGGGTACATTATGCAAAGAGGACATTGCTCATTCCCATGTTCGGCAGCTGGGGAGGAGGATGCACATGGAGGCTGCGGAAATATGCACAGGTGTCTCAGCCCCAGGGACATGATGCTGATGTCGTCTTCGGTAGCTGCAGTACAAATCTCTCATCCATGATCCTCCTGCCCTTCCCACACATCCAGGGGCGGATTGGCAATTTACTTTACCGGGATGATTGCTGGTGGGCCGTTTCAACTGTGGGGCCATCTGTTGCATGTGGCCCCACCCCCAATAGCGCATCACCCTTCTTGTTTCACCTGCTTCTTGATAAAGCCGTGCAGCACAGGGAAACACGTCGGAGCTATAGGTGTGTTTTTTCCTTGGGGATCATTCAATCCTTGCCACACTATATCCACACCAGTGACAGCTTGCTGGAGCAAGCGGAACATCCTATGGAGCCATACGGCGATTAGATCTTGTGTGTGGACCTAAAGACTAGGACAGACGAGCGCACCAGCGGGGGGCCGCCTCCGGAGGACACATATTTACAGTTGGCTTAGGCTGCTATCTGTGCCAGACACAGGACTCGTGACACTCCTTTCCCCGCTGGAGGCGAATCCGGAGGATTACCTCGCATATCTGTGCCCCCTCTGCAGACCGGAGTCTGACAAAGCGAAACGGCGGTGTGAGTATTTAGAACGGCTTGCTCATACATCCCCGCCATTATACAGTAATTTGACTGTGGACACAGTATTAAGGAGAACGATCCCTCTATATTTATTGGATATCTCAGTGTTACTGAGTGACTTTTAGCTCCCTATCTCATGTGCATGGACATATTTTTCATCCTACATTTTTAACTTATTTTTTATATCTATATATGGTCTCTTTACTCCATTTTCTATGTGTGATTTTCATGTGATGGTGTATATGTGCTCCCGGGAGTTATTGATATTAACATATGAATAAACATTGTTTAATATTGTATATATTTTTGTCTCAGCTCATGAACACTTAGCGCCTTTGCAGTACTTCTTTGGTATAACAGCAATAAAATAAGAATGGGTAATGACAGACGGAGAACGCTTAAATATTATGAAGCGCTGTACAATTCGGGGATCGTGATACAAACAAATTACATATAATGACATAAAATAGAAGGAAAACATGGTCCTGCCCAACTTAGTTTACAGAATTGGAGCAGTTATCAGGCAGTACATTACCAGGCCAGGACCACTGTTGTAGTTCTATGTTGTCAAATTAATTTTAATTCTTTTTGCATGTTTATAACCTGGAATTATGCTGATTTATGGGAAATTAGAGGATATAACAATGAGTTGTGTGAGGATGTTGTAGATAAGTAATAGTAGGATGCATTTGTTTCATAAGATCTGGACTAAGGGCCTGATTCAGAGCCGAACGCTCTGACCAGAGCGCTCTTTCTGAATCAGTGCCCTCCTCCATGACCACCCACAGCATATGCGAGCGTCCATGATGATGGTCGCGATGGTCTTGACCATCGCGACCATCGGGCTTGCGACGGAGACCCTGCGGTAGGGTCTCGCTTCCGCAAGCCCTGGAGTGATTTTGGCTCTATCAGAGCCAAAATCACTCCCACTGACATCACTAGTGATGTCAGTGGGGCCGGCTTCAGACGGTAGGCGTTCCCATGGGAACGCCTCCGTCTGGCAGGCACGCCCCCGGAACGCCCACCAAAGGGGGCGTGCTATCAATCAACATCGACAGCACGCCCCCTTTGGTGCGAGACCTGGAGCGATGGAGAGCCCGTCACTCGCCGGGTCTCGCGCATGCGCACGACAGAGCTCCCTCCATCGTGCGCATGTGCAGTGGGGGAACATCGACCCGCTTGCGAGCGTCCTGCGCTCGCGAGCAGGTCTGAATGACCCTCTAAGGTGCTAATTTTGAGATTTACGGAGATTGAGCGATTGGTTTGCCATTACGTTTGCACAGAGGATTCACTCGCAAAGTAAGTGACAGGTAGTCAGCATTTGGAGTAGGTAACGGGGAGGTGGCTAAGGAAACGCAGGCGTTTCAGGACTGATTAAATGCTGTTTCACGTTCGTGCATAAATTAGCCATTCTCACAGCATGAGAGTGTGTCAGGAGAGACGCAGTGTTTAAGACAGGTCAGACCACTGGCTGCCTGATCCGCGCTGATGTTCCCGATGTTTACATATGTATGTTTTGTTGTATTAAAATGCATTCCGCCTATATACACGGAAGAAACTGGCAGCCTGGCACTCTTGCCAGTCCCCACCCAGACAGAACTGCACCACATGGCTCAGAAGCAGAGCAGTTTACGTCCAGCTGCCTGGTAACTTATTATGGTAAAGCAGCCCTGTATAACCGTAACATAGCACTGCAGAAACACATATTCCTGCCATGTCACTGGCTATATGGCACCCTCTGCCACTCAATCTCTAGCTGGGGAAGGACCCTGTGAATGTGAAGGTTTGCTTGATGGTATTTAGGGATGTAATCAGATGGCATCAGTTACGGAAGTGACTGTTGATCTAAGCAGCTCAAATTCTCTTTCACAGCTCACCTAAATTTCATATTTCTCAGTACATATACAGTAACAACAAACCCAACTGCCTTAATCCTCCGTATTGTCTATATTGTGATTGCAATGATTACTGAACCTGAGGTCCTGGGATTATGTCCTGCTCAGCAATGAGAATACAACAGTAAATGGGAGTGAATGGTAACTGTCTACAGAACATCTCTGTACCAGTTCACATTTGGTACATACCAGTGTTTTATTCATTGCAATACAAATACTTGTGCATAACAAAATGGTAATACATTTAATAAAGTGTGTGTGTATTGGTATTGGCTTTTGTGGGTTGTACAGATGTATGTGGATACTGTAACCCATCTCATTTTTGTCTAGCTCTGATAGTGCAAGTATACATAGGGAGCTTATTATCATAAAGCATGGCAATACTGGATATCTTATATTCAGCAGCAGTGAATGTCTCAGCTGGGGAGCATTATATATTCTATCCCAGTCTTTTATAGCGCTGTATTCTAACGTTTGATCCATTTAAGAGGAAGGTGATTTACATTTAAATGTGTTATCAATGTATTAGCTATACTGTGTGTACACCGCTTCTCTTAAAAGCAGCAAAGTGTATGCTCCATGAGATTGCTTGGTTGAAATGTATTCAATTGCTGCTTATGATTAGAAATAAAACATCTGCTGTTTACGTAAAGAAGGATGATGTGTTACCTGCCAATTGTTTTAGTATCGATTCTTTATAAATGTATATGTGGGTCAGGTTACATGGGTTCTTTCTGAGCTTACAGTACCTTTACTAAATCTGTCATTCTGCTTTGCATACAGAGGGAGTCTTATAATTGTGTAAAGATGCCGCAATCCCCAGTATTCATTTCTTAACTACTTGTGGTACATCACAATACTTTCTAAGCTTTTTGTGTGTTAGGTCTGGCTACTGTGACATGCTCCTCCTACTAATGTAATCCCGCCTACTTTGGTGTTGATTCCGCCTACAGTTGATTTGGTGCTGCCCACATGAGGCAACTTCTAGAAATTTTTCCAGGGCCACTTTTAGTCCCCAATTCGCCTTCACACATCCCAGTGGCTAGGCCCCATCTAGTTGCAGGGCAGCAGCAGTGGGTGTTGTGGTGACAGTGGTGAGATGCAGGGGGTATGAGTGAAAAGCAGGGAGTTGTGGTGAGATGCAGGGGACTATGGTGACATGGCTTAGGTTGTTATAAGATGCAGAGGACTGTGGCGAACTGAAATTCCTGCTTTGCAAAGCCGGGGTGGGTTGTTAGTACATAACAAAATACTCTTATCTCTTCTATGTAGCAGACTGCCATGTTAGGGGCTTCTTTAACTAAAACAGCAGACTCAATTGGCAGAAATACTCTGGGTGGAATGGTTAATTGTGATGAAGTGTAATGGTAATACTTTACTGTTCAAGGTCCCTTGCTCAATAAACTAAATGCATTTACAAGAGTTTTTAACACTTGTACAATACCATACTTAACTCCTCCCTAAGAATGTCAGTAACTCCTCAGTGATTACACAGAATTCATAATTAGGCGGGCCCCAGGAATTCATCATTTAAAAAGCTAGAGGTCTTACTTGATGCTATCGGACATATCTATTGGAAGATAGATTTAATTTCCAGCTGGAAAGAGTTATTTGCCCTAATAGCAATGAAACGCCTCAAGAGTTTGTATGGCCAGACACTGAAGACTGGTAGACATAATATAGAGAAAATTCAGATTGACTGTATGGGGTCAGATTTTTTTTTTCCCCTCATAAGGTAAATTATGGACTATGCTTTATAGGGGTCGATTTTCATTTCTCTATTTGGAGAAGCTTTCATGATATTCTGTATTTTTAACCAATGGGTGGTATTCAATTGTTTCCTTCGTGGCCAGACGGAGCCATTCAATTGCTGCCGCTGCGAGCTGAAATGCGCAAAAAGTGACCCTATTGGGTGCCTAAACGGCACTTTTTGTGATCACACCAGCAACATTATTGGTCGGGTGTAGCCGTTTTACATGGCTAAACCCGGCCTCTTTGGGTGCGATCAATGCGAAGATGGCATCAATTGAATAGCGCCCCACAATCTCCTGTCACTTTAGACGCAAGATCGTGCGTGCTAAAACAATTGAATACCGCCCTATATGTAATGACTTATTTAAAAGGAGCATTTTTCAAAATACGACAACAGAACCACTAGCATTTTGAGATTATTCTTTTGGTCTCTATGGGAGGTATTCAATTAGGTGCAAAAAGTCCCGTACTTCTAGCATGCCGAACTTTTCGCCGACATCGCTGGTTTTCCTTGAGGAAAAATATCGCGCTCATTCCCGTATTCAATTCCAAATCAGCGAAAATGGAACCCGGCGAATTCTAAACCAACGAAAAGTCCTGTCAGATTTGGGGAAATCAGCCTGACAGCCCCCAAAAGATGCACTGACATTGGAGATCACTATAGATTCCCCCGAATAGGCCTGCTGAAGGTATTTGGGATACCTAAATTATCTGAATAGCTGCTTTTTAGCGTCTTTGCAGAAGTGGCGAAGAACAGCATTTTGCAGGGGGTTTTTTATCTGAAAATAAGTAGTCCCAGCAAATTTGGGGTACACGAAAATGGGTGCTCTCATATTTTAAAGTTGCTACAGCGAAGCATTAAAAAAACGTTAAAAATCCACTTGCTGCAAACACCTGCAATCTTAAAAACACCTGGGGCATAGTTATGGACCCCCTGGAGTGTATTTCGCTAGTTTTTAAGTTTGTCCCCCAACTTTGTTTTTTTTCACCCCCAAAATGAAAGTACTTTTTTGGGGTTTCCTTCCTTTTTATTTTTTACTTTTATTGACACAGTTTACCTTTGGGGGCCTATCCTAAGGGTGCAGGGTGGTTCCCGCAAGTTTGCACCCCAAAACCCCAATTCTGCACTTTTTTCCGACCACTTTCATAGGCAAATTTTTTTCCCATATTCCAATGCATTGACTTTCTGCACCGGCGAAAAGTCTTTGGAATTGATTACGGGGATAAGTTTTCACCTGGCGAAATGACATCACCGGTGAAAACTTTTTGCCGAAAACGGCTTATCGCGGCTAATTGAATATGCCCCTATGTGTGAGATGATCTGCAAGACAAAATCAACAATGAAAAATAAAGCGAAGTTCTGCCAAATGGATCTGTATATTTGCCAGAAATTGCCAAAGTTCAGATTTGTCTTATACATGTTTTGCTATAAAATTTCGTCCTCGATTTTGTTTTTTTAATATTAACCAACTTGTTTTCCAGATGTAATAATTATTTATTTATTGTTGACTCCTAATACACAAAATCGGGACAAATAAGTTTTGCCCCTGATCTGCCCAATCCCCACCCTTAAACACCCATTTTAAGGCTTGCAAATCAGGATTGTCTTATCATAATCATGACATTTTGGAGGTATGAAATAAGGGTGTAAAATTACCAAAATCTTGCCCAGAATATTAATAAATCGGGACACTTTGGAGCTATGATGGTAGGTAATTTGCCAATGAAGCTCTAACCGACCAAAGCCAAGGGAGTGCACAATATATTCTCAATTTGTGCTGGTGCACCTAAATTTTAACCAAGTTTATGAGTTTGTGGAGTTGTGGAGCATTTGCGGAGGAGCAGAAGGTCTACCGGCCAATGGAGGAGTTGTATGGACCAATGGTGTGCTCTTCAAAGTATGGAGTAAGCATGTGGTGGACAAGGTTGATTTTAAGGATGTTCTTTGCTTTACAGAATGGGGCACAGCCTTTTTCACTCTGCAGAAACAATTGATTTTTGTACCAGTTCAGAACTGAAATACTGTAGAAACAAAGGTGCAAAATCAAAGCGATTTTCAGTGTACATCCACTGCGCTTAAAAGGAAGTGTTTCTAACTTTTCAATCAGCAATTTATTGTAGAAGATATTTATATATACAGAAATTAATATATCCACCAGTCCAAATAAAATTCAGATTATATGACAAATAAAGAAAAATAACCACATACAAATATGATATTTTAGTGGCTTATTACACCACATCCCAACAACCAACTAAATAACCTAATGCATGAATGTATGAGTTACTTCACTGACCTATGAAGCATGCAGATATAACTTGATTTTACTTTTAAAACCAAAACAAACTGTTATCGTGTTCAGATCAACAATCTTATTGTTAAGATCTTAGTAGTAAGTGGTGACCAGTGAGTAAAAACTGCAATGTAAAATTGTAAAGCTGTAGGAAAAGAATTGTAAAATTATTCCCATGTGTAGAAATTGTTGCAGACGTAAACAAGTGAGTACAATGACATGAAACCCAGCACATAGTACCAATCTGGCACCACACACCAAAGTGAAGTCTTTTTCTTGAAGATCAAGGAAATTTTTTGGGGGGATGTACGGAACTCCAGATCTTTCCTGTGTAGTATGTATTTGTGTAACTAACACAACCCACATTCACTGCACCTGCATTTCACCACTGCTGTGAGAGTGCGCAATGTGCACCTGTCAGTAGTGCATGTGACAATGGTTTAATTTGTAGTGAGGTAGAGCGTGGCTTAGCACCTGTGGCACACTAGGCAGACCCACAAAGAGAAACAGCAACGTAGCAATATGCCATGACCATGCCCTTTTCGTAGAAAGCCATGTCATGTCGGCTCGAGCTTGCTTTACCAGGACCCGACATCCCTTTTGGTGGTCATACCCATTACAGACAGACTGTCAGACAACAATAAGCCGATTTTTCTACCAGACAAGTTCTCTCCCAACCATTTTGCTTATTATCATTAATATTAGTAATGGTAGTATTAGAATCATTATCATAATATTTTCCTTCTTTTTTTCTTTTGACAGTGTTTCTTTTGATATGCTTGTGTTTCATATTGAGACTGATTTTATCTTCTCTATTGCAGGTAATCCTGTCTGGTATCATAGGACTAACCACATGGAAGAAGCCTATGGTTCTCCTAGTAAGTGAAACACTCCACAATTATTCATATAATTTGTAAAGTGCATTTTGGCAGAACATTTGAGAGTATACGGGGACATGTATGAAACCTAAAGAGGACAAGTTAGGAAGTTACCCGTAGCAACCAATCAGCTTATAGCTATCATTTATCTTCTATATTCTGTAAAATGATAGGTAGAATCTGGTTGCAGAGGGTAACTTCTCAACTTGTCCTCTTTAGAAAGTTTGATGCATCTCCCCCAATATGCTCTTTAGATGCCCCATACCTGATGGATTTACTAAAGAAAATGTGTTAATTGTTCACAGATGTGAAAGTACATCCAATGATGTCAAATAAAAAAGCCTCTCAAAGGAACACGTGTAAATACAGGAATTAGATGTGTATATTTTTGACATACACTTCCTACTTAGTCAATCATTGTTGTTGGCACACCAACAGATCTTCGGAATAGAATGACAACTCCTGTTTTTAAACTGTTTGCTCAACTGTAGTTGAGTAAATAAATTAGAAATGTCTAAACGTTTTGCACCACTTTCTGGAAACTATTGTACATTCTAGGCTTGGGTTAGAAAATAAATTGATGCAGTAGGTTATCTTGTTCTCTAGATAATATGCTTTCCCCATTTTTGTGTTTTGTACCTTTGCGACCTGTACAACGCACTTATCGAAATCACACTTGGTAGTACCGTATGGAGTGCCAGCTGTAGAAATTTGCAATGTCAACTGATACAAATAGGTGGAATTAGTAAAGACTGGCAATCCCGTCTTTTCAACGGTTTTGACAATATATCTTTTTTTAATTGTAAATAAATTATAATTTATTTCCCACTATAGTGCCAATTCTCAAAACTACTGTGTATTCTAGTACTGTGTTATGAAGAAATTGATAATGTTTTCTGAAACTGCAGTTTTCTGAAAAACACAATGGGGTATATTTACTAAGAATTGTGTCTGGCCAAGATTGCATTCCTGTGTGTATTTTCCCTGTATTTGACACTGAGCTTTGCTAAATCAAAACATGGGTGTAAAAACATTTTCCGAATAGAAATAGATGCTCAAACACGCAAATAGAAATCAATAGACCATCAAGCCAACACGTGAGTACTTTCCATAATAATAATACATAAATATAACTCACGGATTTACTAAGAATCCTGTTTAAAACGATAGAACACGGAGCAGAACAGAAGAAATGAATATAAGTGCCTGTGAGCTGTGTGTTCAGTGTGATCTGTGCAGTGCTTCTGTGTGTTATAGCTGGTATAAGAAAATGTTATAAATTAAGGAAAACATTTGTGGGCCCCTCCCCCAAAGGAATAACCAGGAAAATTGTGGAAACAAATGGCGTGGGGTTCCCCCTCTTTTCCAATGGGAGCTAGTTGAAATGCCGGCTGTATGCACCAGCATCCCGTACCCAAGCCTTTTCCAATAACTAGCACAGAGCGGAACCAACTGGGCTGGTAAATGCCATAGCAGGGAGTCACAACGCGTGGGGTACTCTTACCAAAGCATTCACCAGTCCCAAACTGGTCCTCCCAGGGCTGGCAATCCTTGCAAAGTGGTGACCCCAAAGATAAAATGGGGTCCCCCCTCCCAAGGATTATCCCAGGGCTCTTCCATGCACTACTGGTGGTGGGGGGTGTGGGGGTAATGGGTTAAATATAGAAATAATATTGTTCTTCATAGTGGGAATACAGGTCCTAGCAAACCTGCTCTGTGGCACCTTGTAGAACCACACTAGAGACCACACACGCACTACTCCAGTCGGCATCCAGGGGCTTGGCAACACTAAAAAAACTAATTCCTGATCCCGGCCCTTTAGCCTTGTTGTAGACTTTTGACTACTCTTGAAACTTAAATTTATACTTAATTTGACTGCCTGTTACTGACTTTGACCTTGGATTGGATGTCTAGATCGTAATTTGGTACCTCATTGCTCACTTGTTAGTGAGCTCAGCCTATCCATCCATCCACACTGAGCCACACCAACTGCCAGTGATGTTAGGCAGAACTTGGGGTGACAGTTGGTGTTTTAATATGAACTGTGCTGCAGCCACGATGAAACAGTCAGACAGGACATTGCACAGCGGGAGGAAACATTTAGCCCTTTTCACCCCTTAGGAGTCGAATTTCAAAAAATCCCTTCTCAGTGGGTACCTAGGTCACTCCCCGATTTTCATGTTTCTAGGTCCAGGGGTTCAGGCTGGGCGTTGATAAGTCAGTGAGTCAGGACATTTTATTTTATATATATATAAAATGTCCCCTCGATGAAGTCCAGAGTGTGACGAAACGCGTTGTGGGCTAACCTTGCCTGCTTAAGATGAACTTTTTGAGACTAAGATGAGATTTTTTAATAATATTGTATATTGTCTTAACAAATTTTTTTTAAGATAATATTTTCTATTTATTCTCTAAGTACTAATGGTATTAAATAGATATTTGTCTTTTATATATACTTATTGATTTTTTTATAATTTTTTTTAATTATACCCCTGTGTTTTATTTTATTTTATTTATGTTTATGATATATTTAGTATTTATATGAAGTGATTGTAATAAATGTGGCCTTTTTAAAGATATCAATTTTTTAGCATAATTATTGACACTTGGCACTTTACACTATTACATTGAACATTTTTCACATTGACACTTGGCACTTTACATATAATTGAATATATTTTCTTTTCACATTTATATTATTTGAACATTGAGCACTTTAATTAGCCGACACTAGCACTTTAAGAATATTAATTTCTGTATTTAAGGTATTTTTATACCTAGCACCTTCTTGATTTTTTATATTAAAATACAAATTTTTTATTTGTGTTTGATGAGCTAATCAAAGGTTTACACATATATTTTAACACCAAAAGGTGCTAGCATCCAAGTATATCGTTACACATTTTCTCCCAAGGGCTGGCTAACCACAGCCCCATTTTTCTTGGATAAAACTGCCACCTTAAACAATATAGGGGGGTGTACCTATACAGCTTTTTACGATTAAAAACATCTACCAAATCATAGATATATCAACTATGTGGCGCAGCAACCTTCACTTCTTTTACACAATATATATATTTATTACTTGCTGTGTACCGTACATTCTGGGACAGTAGGTAACTATGACATTTTCATTACATTATATTTCCGTATAATTGATAGTGGCCTTGGGGAGCAATCCTTTATGTTTCAAATAAAAATATGTAAGGTCATTAACATTTTCTATATGTCTCTCTATTCAAGGTAAACCTGTTTGTCATGTTGTCAGTGGTCTGTGTCTTGCTGAACCTGGCTGGTTTCATCTTAGGTTGTCAAGGAGCTCAATTTGTATCCAGTGTTCCCAGTTGTCAGTTGGTAAGTGAACAATTGCTGTATAAATCTTACATAGTTCATGCTTTAGAGCATTTTATGGTAGTTATGTGTGACAGTAACTCATGATGTCCAGAAATTATGCCATATTTACTGTACTTTAGTAGAAACTTCACACCAGATATTTCCCTGCTCTACATTACAATATCGTTATGTAAACAAGCAATCATATTTAATGCCCTCTCCTTACATCTCCAACCCCATCTCCTTACACACTCCCTCCCGCTCACTCCGGTCTGCCAATGACTGTTACCTCTCCACTCTGGTTACTTCATCTCATGCTCGTGTCCAAGATTTTGCCCGTGCAGCCCCCCTCCACTGGAATGAGCTTTCTCGCTCGATCAGGCTCTCCCCAACCTTGCAGAGCTTCAAACGTGCACTGAAAACCCACCTGTTCGCCAAAGCATACCCTTCCACCACATAACCATGTTACCAGGTCTCTGTCCCTCCCGCTTCAGCCATCTCTACCTTGCCTACTTCCTGCACTCAGGTCCCCCTCTACACAATCATGCCTCATGTCATCTGTCTGTCTTCCCTCTCCCCTAGATTGTAAGCTCCTAGGAGCAGGGTCCTCCTCCCCACTGTCTCACAGCCTTCTTCTCTAGCACTTCTATGACAGCCTACACCTTCAGAGCTGTACTGTGTATGGAGAATTGTGTTGCTAATTGTTACTTGTGTTCTGTTTATATTTTGGTTACTGTATTGTAATGTAATGTTCTGTGTACCCTTTACTGTATGTACGGCGCTGCAGACCACTTGTGACGCCCTATAAATAAAATGTAATAATAAAAATGATGCCTCCAGCACAACTTCCATGAATGTTTAAAGAATAAAAGCATCCCTTAAACTGGGCATCCGCTATACAATTTTCTGTCAGATATCTGTCCAATCTGGCTGGTTGGAATGAAAACCTGGTAGCAAATGACAGTCGATCATATGGTTTTAAACACTGAAAAAAGGACAAAAAAAAATTGTTCAAATTCGTTAAATTTGTGTTTCAACCAATTTGTCTGAACGACCATTTTTGTCTGTTTTGTCTGTTTGTGAGCAAATGGCCGATTGTCATTTGCTCCCATACATTACCAGGTTTTCATTTCAACCAGCCAGATTGGACAGATATCTGACAGAAAATTGTATAGTGGATGCCCAGCTCTGTGCTGGGCATACACTGACAGATAAAATGTGTGTCAGACCGATAGCCAGCAGATGATCTCTGCCAACCTGACACCCAGCAGATATCATGGCCATACTCTGGGCGGGATGCATCCCGCCATTCATCGCATGCAAGCTAGTTTGCGAGTAAAAGTGCAAAGGACATCTCTCTCGATAAGAGCTGTCTTTTGCAGTAGTAGGACTTCCAGGTTTATGACCCAGAAGTCACTCTGCGCATGCATCATATGAGGTGGTGCTAGGAGGGATCCTAGCTTTGCTTTCTGAAGCTTGGTGCATATGAGAAATGCTGTCAACCCCTGAAAACAGTAGTTTTGGGTGTTTGACCGCATAATTGATGATAGTGCATCCCGCTCATTGTGAGATATGTCACAGTGTATTGACCACGATATCTGGCTTCTTCACCTGGCGAGGAGACATTTCCCCATTCCCCCCCTGTGAAGGAACAGGGAAAATATCCGTTGGTAGACCGCAGCAGCGCAAACACTGGATTGGACAGACATGACGGATGATTTGACATGCTTGACCCATCAATATTTTCGGATTGGTTGATATTAGGCGGATCACCCTGATAATTGTTTAGTGTATGCCCAGCATAAGTGTAATGCTGGGTACACACAAAGAGATAAATTCTGCCAATCCGATAAAAGCTCTGATCCAACATAGCGATTATCGGATCGGTGTGCCCCCATACACACTGAGCGGTTTCTAGCTTCCTTCACTTGCATATAAAGTTCCCCTCTGATGGGAAATTGCCTTCTCTCTGTTTAGTAATTCTGGAATTCCTGGTGGTAAGTAAATGTGCACCCCCCTTTTCTGGCTGAAATAATTTAGCATTTCTGTTTTCTATTCTTTCTATTCATTTTCTTTTGTTGATCCTTCTCCTTGTCTTGCCTTATTCTTTGAAGAATATTAAGTTGTGATTTAAAGTACCGGGTATAACATTGCAGTTAAATGTGTGTTTACAAGAGTTGATAAATTCAGATTTATGCCACTTCTCCCCTGTTTTGATTTGTACAGTACTGCTGTATGTTGCGTGGAATTGCAACTTCTCCCTGACAGTGGGCCTCTATCACCTTGTATTTGTCCTTTTCCGAGACATGTTGCACAGTATCCAATACAGGTGCTGTGCACATAGGGCTATAGCAAAGTTAACTGTTGGTGACCAGCTCCTAGCTACGAGTTGTGCCCTCTCTCTCTTCCCTAAGACACTGAATTGATATGTGCCATAGGTGCCACAACCCCTAATGTAGATCTTTGCATCTGGCAATGAATGCATAGATTACCATGAACAAATCACATCACAGGTGCACAAGTAAAATTCCACTCTGTTACTAAACAATATGCATTACTATCTTAGTCATACCTCATGTAATATAATAAACTCAACTGAATACAAAGTACATCAAAATCTATGACAGATAGATATTCTTAATAGATCCACTTTCTAGCTGCTAAGTAACATTCCTTGTGTGCATTCAATATAAAAAATAGTTCAGTTCTAAATGACAAATCTTGTTACAATGTAACCTTGGGCAGATTATAATGTACCACCATAAAATGCATTTACTGATAATTCAGCTCCAACTGGCTCTGCACAAGTACTCGTATATGCTGACTCTAATGTGAACATCAGTCTTAAATCGCAGGGCACACTCAATAG
The DNA here is from genome assembly GCA_031769625.1 of Taudactylus pleione. NCBI lineage: Eukaryota > Metazoa > Chordata > Amphibia > Anura > Myobatrachidae > Taudactylus > Taudactylus pleione. The sequence goes on from JAUIMM010000176.1 coordinate 795,997, forward strand.
ATTGTATCTTATACTGCTTTTTAATAGTAATTAACCACTTAATAGATTTACAAATTAATAAAAATACAAACAAATTTATATATAACAACAAAATTATTAAGAAATACCCTACATGCTTCTTGATCTAAACCACTCCTCATTATTGTACAGCTCGGTGCACACTTGTCAATATATCTTTTGCTCGATCAACAAATGATACATTGCGAGTACATTGGCGAGTATGTACATTCGATATGCGGATCGGTTTGCTGATCAATCAGTTGTTAAAGTGTTTACCCAGCATAATTCTTCCCATTAGGAGATTATGGGGTATATTTACTAAGCAGCGTTAGGAGAAGTGAAAAGTGAAGAGTGAAAAGTGATAAGGTGCCAGCCAATCAGCTCCCAACTGTCATTTTTCAAACACAGCCTTATCACTTTTCTCTCTGTCTCCTAACACTGCTTAGTAAAAAAATTGCCAGTTAAGTGGTTAAAATGTATTTATTTTATTTATTTATAAACAATTATTTATATAGTGCCAGCTTATTCCTTTGCGTCTTACTATTGGGAACAAATCAGTAATAGAACAGTAATAAAACAAGACTGTTATAACAGACAAAAAGGTAAGAAGGCCCTGCTTGCAAGCTTTAATAGGCATTTGATATATAAGGTAGGTGCTACATTTTGCATGTCGTTCCAGCAGGATTGCTTAAGTTCTATATTATCTAGTCAAGCAGCAGTGTTGGCCTAGGGTCAGTGAGATGTGTGAGTGTAGATAGAGAAAATATGTAAAGTTATGTGTGAACTATATAGAGGGGATGTCATTGTGTAGGATAGCTTAAGGTTATGTGAGTGGTTCTGGGATTTGATATGTTTGCCTGAAGAGATGAGTTTTCAGGTAGTGCTTGCAGGTTTGGAGATTGGAGGAATGTCTTGTTGTGCATGGGAGGGCATTCTACAGAGTGGGTGCAATCCGTCAAAAGTCCTGTAACCGTGAATAGGAGCAGGTAATGAGGACCTCATTCAGAGCCGGTCGCACAGAGCGTGCGGTTGGTCTGAATGAGGGGAGGACGTCTTGAATTTTCAAGACTTCCTCCTTTGCGGTGGTAAGGCTGTGGGTTAACACCCACAGCCTTACGACCGCCTAAGGTGATGGTCGCGATTGTCAAGACCATCGCGACCATCTGGGCTTACGACAAGACCCTAGGGTAGGGTCTCCCTTGTCGTAAGCCCCGGAGAGCTTTCGGCTCTGTCTGAGCCGGAAGCTCTCCACTGACATCACTAGTGATGTCAGTGGGGCTGCCCCCAAACGGTAGGCATTCCCATGGGAACGTCGCCGTGGGGGGCCATCGACCCGGTCCGAGCGCATCGACGCCAACGACCGGGTCTGAATGACCCCCTGAGTGTGGATGAGAGATGCAGATTTTGTGCAGAAAGGAGGGGTCGAGCTGGGAGATATTTTAAGGTAAGCGAAGGGATGTATGTTTTTTGTAGTTTGGTTAATAGTCTTTGGTTAAGTACTGTAGAAGTATTTTATATTGCAGTGTTCTCCCCACGCTTTATTTGTCAGGTAAAAATCCCCCACCGCCCGGCACTGTAACATCGGCGGTGCAGCCGGTGCATTGCACCGGGGCCCGCACCCGCCGCTAGTGCCTCACAAGTGTAGGGCAGACCGCAGTGAGTAGCAGCCTGCCCTACACAGAAACAAACACAGCCGCCAGCTGCAGCTGTGTGTTTGTCATAGCAGCGCAACCAGCAAATGAGAGTCATACAGACTCTGATTGGCTGCTACGGCCACGGAGGGAGCAGGCTGGAGTTCACTCATGAGCTTCCATTCCGGCTTCTCCTTCTCCTCCCATAGTGCAGAGCGGGTCGGGAGCAGCGGACAGTGGCTGTCGTCGGCTGGAGCTGGGATCAGGTAACTTTTTTTTCTTTTGTGAGTATGCGTTACTGTATAAAGGGGGCTGCTACTGAGGGCACTGTATAGGGGGCTGCTAATGGGGGCACTGTATAGTGGGGCTGCTACTGGGGTCACTGTATAATGGGGATGCTACTGGGGGCACTGTATAGGGGGCACTGTATAAAGGGGGCTGCTACTGGAGGCACTGTATAGGGGGCTGCTAATGGGGGCACTGTATAGGGGGCTGCTACTGGGGACACTGGATAGGGGGGCTGCTACTGGGGACACTGTATAGGGGGGCTGCTACTTGGGACACTGTATAGGGGGGCTGCTACTGGGGGCACTGCATAAGGGGCCAGCCTGGGGGCACTGCATTAGGGACACTATTTAAGCCTGGGGGTACTGCATAAGGGGCCAGTCTGGGGGCACTATTTAAGCCTGGAGGCACTACATAAGGGACCAGTCTGGGGGCACTACATAGGGGCAATACTTCAGCCTGGGGGCACTGCATAAGGGTAAAGCTAAACTACAGGGGGCAATGCATAAAGGGGAAAACTACAGGGGGCACTGTATAAAGGGCAACAATACAGGGGGCACTGCATAATGGGCACTTTTGACTGAGAGCCAGTGGGGGAGCAGCCTGAGACCTGTCGGGCTCGATTGGTAAGGGAGATACCCCTTTTCCCGGCACGCGCATAATTACAAAGGCCCCCACATGTCTACTTTTTGATGCCACCCAGCTGGAAAAAATTTCTGGGGAGAACACTGTATTGAATTCAGTAAAATACAGGTAACCAATGTAGGGATCAACAGAGCGGAGCAGCAGAAGATGATCATTTTGCGAGGAAGATCAGCCTCGCAGCTGCATTCAAAATAGATTGCAGTGGTGAGTCTTTTTCAGGGGCAGACCAGTAAGTAGACTATTTGGAGATAAAGCGTGCATTAATTAAAGTTTTTACAGTGTCTTGTGTAAGATATGGATGTATTCTGGATATGTTTTTAGATATATGTAACAGGATTTAGAAACAGATTGAATGTGGGGAACAAAAGACAGTTCAGAGTCGAGGAGGACAGGTGGCGAGCTTGTGGAGTGTGTTGATTGCTGTGTTAGTTACAGTGATAGAGCTATCAGGCAGATAACTACTATTGGCTGGTGGAAATATGATTAATTCTGTTTTGGAAAGATTAAATTTGAGGTGGCGAGATGTCATCCAAGATGAAATGGCACAAAGTCATTCAGTAACTTGTGTCAACACAGATGATGAGATATCTGTAGAGGATAGATAGATTTGAGTATCGTCCTTAGAGATGATACTTTATCTGAAAGAGCTAATAAGTTTGCCAAGAGACGTGGTATAGATTGAGAAAAGCAGATGACCAAGGACTGAGCCTTACCTTACCCCTTCAGATAGAGGAAACAAGATGAGGTAGAAATGAACACTGAAACAGCGTTTTGATGAGTAGGATGAGAACCAGGATAGGGCTGTGACCTGAAAACATAGGGATTGTAATGTTTGTATGAGGAGAGAGTAATTAACAGAGCAAGAAGTGAGTAATGGCCGTTAGAAGTAGTGATGAAATCATTAACGACCTTAGTCAGTGCTATCTCTGGGTTTGATTCAGCAAGGATCGCAGTTGCTAATACGCATGCAATCAGCCGATTGTTGCGATCTGCGTATGCATCGCAGTACGCGTGCGCGATCTAGCCACTGAGATCGCAGTGACCGCACAGACCAATTGCAGAGTGATTGACAGGAAGTGCCGTTTGTGGGTGGCGACGGGGGTGGTGGTCAGGGAAACGCAGGCGTGCCAGTGCTTTTGAATGCCCTTGCATGGGCGTGCATAAATTATCCACTGCGATGCTGTACGCTGCTTGAGGCCTCATAGCATGCAATGAAGTTAACAATTCCTGAGTAAGATCATCTAGCTTGTGCAAGTGTGCGTGAGGCTGCGATGGTACTCGATTGTACCGATGGTTTCGCTGCTTGCTCAATGAGTGGGCAATAAGCGGCCACCCAGATGTTGTAAAACTACACATCCCACAATGCCCTGCACAGTTTTGCTATTTGGCCATGCTAAAAATGTTGCACTGCATGCTGGGATTTGTAGTTAAACAGCAGCTGGAGGGACGCTTATTGCCCACCCCTGGGTTAGAATCTTGAGCAGAGATGAGGGATTAGAAATATGTTACTGGCAGGGTATCTTTATGAACCAAGTGGGTGGAATGCATCCAGCTGTACTCCTGGTGTGTAGATCACTACAGACCAGAAGTACAACTAATTTTGAAGATTGGCTGCCTCCCATTACATAGGAGAGGTGTTTTTGGTCTCTTACCAGGAGACCATATGTGATACCCCACTTAAGATAATGACAGAGATGATGTGGAGTATGTGCAAGCTGAAGTTACCTCTCTGATAGATCGACCTTTTGACTTCTTTGCTCGGTGGCAACTTCCAACTCATACCACGTCCCAGCAGAGAGGCAAGGGTTCTTCCCCCAGACACAGTATGTGCACAACCAGACTAGCATGCGCAAGACTTGAATATTTAACTTAACTGACCACATTTGAGAACTGGAATGGGGCAGTAAGATGATTGCAATATATGAAATGAGATTTACATGTACATTAAAGTCACAATTAATCAAAATACAGCCTAACACAGGGCTTGACAAATGCCGGTCACCATGGTGACTAAGATTTTACACCTAGCCACCGGATTTGCAGAGACCCCGGTCCGTCAGTGACAAGAGTAAGGCTTTGTTTTGAAATGAAATCACATTCAGCTGTAGTCATGCAAATGAAAATCCATCCATTTTGTGAGTGGAGGCGCTTTCTTTCAAAATCTTTGAGAGTCCTGCAGGACACGCTGCTGCTCCGGCAGAAGTATTGGCCTGGCCCTGGCTCTCCTCTGGTTATGATGTTCCCAGCTGTCTCCACCATCCATTCTGTCATCACAAGCAAGGGTAGGCTAGCTCCTGAGAGGAGAGGACAGCGCTGGGCTTCACGGAAGAGTCCCTGGTGATCACAGCAGTGCATAGTCCCAGGCAGGCTGGAGCTGCAGAGACCTGCTGTACAGGCAAGTAGGCTGCTTTGTGATTGTCACTCAGATTAAAGCTTTTGGCTGCCCTTCCACACTTGCTAGACAGTATGGACTGGTTTATCAACAACCTCTCTGAACTGCTCATACTGCAGGGACTCTAGCTACAGAGTACAAATATACACTTGTCAGCAACATCAGGGGCAGAGCGGGCAGGGGCTGCTGTACTGTATGAGATCAGCCCCCAGGACTCCTTCATAGACCATGTCAGACACTTTTACCAGAATGTGCTCCACATCATCTCCTCCCCAGTGTTCCTGCAACTGCCCAGCTTACAAGTAAGTCAGGTACTTGCTCACCTATAATCAATGAGACCAATGCTGGTGGTTCACAACCCAGCCCAGGCAGGAGATGAAGGGACAGCAACCTTGCCTCCCTGCACACATTAATTAAAGTATACACATTTTGGATGCACTGTGGTGTGGTATACTATGTATTGAGGGCACTATGATGTGGCATACTATGTATTGGGGACACTACAGTGTGGCATACTCTGTATTGGGGGCACTACGGTGTAACGTACTAGTGATCATTCAAGGTAAATAGGGTACTAGAGCACACGCCCAAAAAGGGGGCGTGGCCATGTGAAAATGGGCGTGTCCTTAAGAAAAGATGGCGTGTGCATGCACATGGCATCTGTTTACCGGCGGTAAATGCAGCACCGCAACTCCCCCCCTACAAGGGACACTGCGGCCCGTGGGGGAGATGTATTATAGCGCCACTTAACGTGCCGCTATAATGCTTCCTGCTTCACCTCTTTACCGAGGCGGCCGATGTATTAACATCTCATCGGCCGCAGCAGGGGAGTGATAACTCCCCCCTCCAGCGATCCCCGCTAGAGACCCGACCAGCTCCACTGAACATGCGCGGGATCTTGCAAGTATTGCGAGATCCCGCGTGCAGCCCTGGAGCTGGCAGCCATTGCAGCAGGGACATCGCTGTCCCTGTTGTGGGGATAGGGCATCGATAGCAACAGCTCCAGCGGGCGGAACGGTCAGGCGAACTGACCGTTCATACATTGCCCAGGCTATCGGGCAATGTACCGATTATGACAGGGGTGCATACATCGGGGAGAATGTAACATGCGCTGATGCTGCATAGACGCTTCATACATCTCCCTCTATGGGTGGGTACGGCATTCAGCAGGCTGTTTCAGCAAGGCGTTGCTATAAAAGCAGGGCACATTTAGCGATTTTGAAAAATTGGCAGGGCACAACGCCCTGCTAAAACAGTCTAGCGGGAATGCTACATACTATGTATTGGATGCACTGTGGTGTGGTATACTATTTATCGGGGGCACTATGGTGTGGCATAATATGTTTTGGACGCACTGTGGTGTGGTATACTATGTATCGGGTGCACAATTGTGTGGTATACTATGTATCAGGGGCACTACGGTGTGGCATACTATATTGGATGCACTGTGGTGTGGCATACTATGTATTGGATGCACTGTCATCTGGCATATTATGTATCGGGGGCACTACGGTGTGGCATACTGTATTGGGTGCGCTGTGGTGGGGCATACTATGTAGCAATTTTTTGCTACTTTGCATGTGTCTAAATTGCTAAAAAGTCGCACAGCACATGCATCCTATGGGGTCTGCATATACAGTCACAGGAGCGATTGATAAAAGTGGAGAAGTGTGCCTTTGGAGAAGTTGCCAATGGCAACCAATCAGCTTTGAGGTTGCATTTATCAAATTCATTCTATAAAATAATAGGTAGAAGCTGATTGGTTGCCATGGGTAACGTCTCCACTGGCACACTTCTCCACTTTTCACTGCTGCATACATCTACCCCTGACTCTGGAATGTGTTGGGTGTTCCTGGGCGGTGATGGGGAGGTGGCTATGCATGAAGACATGTAAAGATTTTCGATCTGGTGGTTGTGTCATGGGCATGGTTGCAAACTTAATCGCATACATTGGAGGCCATGCTCTGACAGAGATCCTGCACCTAGCATGGAACAATTGTTGACGGTGCTTCCGATGGTTGCTACTGCAGATGCAGAAAGTGGGCGTCCCAGCCCTTGCATATTCAGAAACACACTTGTACACCAGGGGAAGGCCTTTTAATAGCATTAGCTTAAACTGCGGCAAAAAAAAACGCTAAAGCGTTCATAGCAACGTGCAACTTAGAATCAACCCTTATATAAGCAGAATTGTCACCTGCCCGCTGGCACCCCCTTTGCTTGGCCACTGAACTGACATTCCACATTTGCTGTTATTCCTGAGACAGAAGTGTAACAGAGTCAATTATCTTTTATGCCATTGCTGATTCAGTTGCCAAACAAATGCTGCGTCTGCATATACAGTATGTTGGTTTAATGGAGCAAAGTTAGATGGGAGTATGGAGGCATGGTTTATACTTTAATGTTAATAAGAGGTAAATCAGCACTAAAAGGAAATATAATATTTTGGTGAACAGATTCAATTGCTGTGCAGGTCACACTCCTGACAAGGTATCTCCAGGAAGGAGACAATATTTAGATGTGCAGGTGCAATATTTTAGATGTGCAGATATTTATATTGTGCAGGTGCAATTTTTCATTTTATACAGCAGCTCAATTAGTAATGTGAACAACGTGTGGGTTACGTACCCATGCACTCTTAACGTTTCTTCACAGGATGCTAATCAGTACAAAGTTATCAGCATCCTGTGAAGAAATGCTATATTGTGTTTCTCTATTCATTTGGGCTGTATTGATTTTTATCTACTGCTCTCCATTAGCTGCCACTGTGATTGCAGGAACAATAGGGTAAGTAAATTAACACATTATTTTGTCCAGTACTATATTACTTGTGATTATAAAGCTAATCACAGTATAAAATAAACTGAATGATTCTCAGAAAAAATGATAGTTGTAAAATGTTATAAATTATAAGGTAGAGTATGACCCACAAACAATGCATACAGAATCCCAACACCAGTGTGTAATATGTCCATGTGCGCAACCATTGAAGTTCAAAGTCATGCCTAAGTACTACCTATTTGTCTCACCCCTTGCTTACTCATTAAAGTTCAGGTGACCCTCGTGTTCCGTACAAACGGTCGACAATGATTTGAGCGACACCAGAAGGTCGACATAACAAAGGTACAGAAGGTCGACATGGAAATTTATTGTTAGGGTTAGGAGCTTACCGGAGGGTTAGGAATAGGCACTAGGAGGAACGGTCAGGATTAGGCACTAAGGGGGATGATTAGTGTTAGGCACCAAGGGAAAGGTTAGAGTTAGGGTGAAGATTAGAGTTAGAAAAACAAATAAAACACCTGTCGACCTTTTGTACTTGAAGACCTTCTGTACTGTCTTACTTTTGTCACATCGACCTTTTTCCATGTCGACCAAATTATTGTAGACCTTTTGTATCACACCTGCGTACCTTCTAGTAATTAAAATTTGGAGAGAAAGGCTCTGTGGGGCATTTGTGTGTCTAATATGTCAGATATAGGCTTTATTTTGTGTATGAGTGTTTTTAATGTTTATAAATCATGCTAACTAACTTGGACTGATGATTTGCATTAGACATATCAGACTAACACAGCAGATAAGTTTAAAAGTAATTTTGAAAATAAAATATAGAATGTAATATTTGTGATGATTCCAGGATATATAGTGTAGGAATGAGAGGAGGAAAAAGTAAAGATAAAATGGGGCGGGTGGGGGAAGGGGCTGTAGAATGAGAATAAAGTGGAGGAAGGTGATTCCACTCCGATATGTGTAAACTATGCAGAGATTGAGGTGGAATGATATCACATCAAGGTAATCAAATCAGCAGTGTTCTAGAGATGTAAGGTGCCCAACCACTTGGCGATAATGCTGAACGATTGCACGATTACGACATCGTAATCGTGCAATCGCTCAGTTATCGGCTGCAAATCGGGCATTTAAATGTCTAAAACGACCAGCGAGGCACGCGTCTGCTGGTCGTTTCCGACATCTATCATCGCCCGAACATGACGGTCAACCTGACGACCGTTGTTAGGTTGCCCATGTTCGGGGATGATTCATGTGCATACACTGAACGTCTGAACGTCAGTGTATGCACTACACCCCTAGGGAGACGACGGCACGATTACGTTGTCGTAATCGTGCAGTCGTCCCCCGCATCTACAAGTGGATGGGCAGCATTACACAGACAAGACTGTTGAAGTCAGCTCTGATCAACCAAGTTTTGACAATGGATATGGAGAAGTTCCTCAGTATACTGGTATTGGGCTCCGTTTCATACATTGTCCTGTCCTAAGAGCAGAAAGTGTTGGAGGGTCCTGATTCCATGAAGCAACCACAAGACATACAGTCATACTAAACACGTGTAGAATTTGGTTAAATGTACTTGGAGCACCAGGCGGAATTCAATTAATACTTGAAACTACCCATGGCTGACAATTCAATTAGCTGGGATAACCCCATAGAGGTGGACGTTTCCTCGCAGCTTCAGGAGTACAGGTCCACTTAATGCATATAAAGATGTATTCCAAGCAAATACAATAAGGATCTTCCAGTCACAAACCAACTCCAGGTGATAGAGGACATGCATATAAAGACCATATAAACCCAAATACCATCTGTTGAAAGCAACAAAGATCTGGAGGAGGAGTCTAACGACTAATGCTTCGAAAGCTCTTATCCATGTTCTCATAATTTTCTGCCTCGACTACTTCAACCTCCAACTATATCTCAACCATTCTGAAATGCTGCAGCAAGACTAATCTTCATCTCTCACCACTCCTACATATTGCAACCCCCACACTGGCTCCCTGCATTCTGCAGAATCCAAATCAGATTACTCACCCTTACCTAGAAAGCTCTCAACACCCCCCTTCATACTTTTTAAATGATATCAAAATACTGTTCCTGACGCTTTCTTACACCTACCTCTGATCTGTGCCTTACCTCTCATTCGCGTCTACAAGATGTCTCCTGTGCTGCTACCAACTTACGTAATTTCCTACCACGCACAATTACAGTCTCCTCACAGCCTCCAAATGTTGAAATGCTTTTTAAAACTCCTCTATATACAGTACACACATTATTTGAGTGTTAAGAGTTATGTGTTCGTGTGATATTGTTTTGGTACCCAAGTGCTTATGTGCCATTTTTATGGGACCCCAAAAGAGGCAGTTTCAAATAGAATGCATTTCATATCTGAGGATGTAGGAAATCCAAAAACAAAGATTCTGGGCTTCTAATCCACAGGTAACACTCACAAATATGCAATGAAATGGGTTCCGGACTATAGATAGACAGTAATTAGCTAGACAGTGTCTAGATAGACACCAGATGTTAGTCAGTCAATAGTTAGACAGGGACAAAAGGTAGACAGGGACAAAAGTCAGACACACTAAGTTAGATATGTAAAAAGATCGACAGATACAAATGGTTGACAGGGTCAAAAGTTCGATATGAAAATTGTCGACAAATTTTTTTATTTATTTTTTTAGGGTTAGGCACTTACTGGAGGGTTAGACACTTACCCTCACGGTTAGAGCTAGGCACTTACCCAGACGGTTAGGGTTAGGCACCAAGGGGATGGTTAGGGTGAAGATTAGGGAAAAAAAAAAAATTGTCGACCATTTTTGTGTCGACCATTGTCATGTCAAACTTTTGACCCTGTCGACCTTTTGTACCTGTCAATCTTTTTACATGTCTAACTTTAGTGTGTCTGACTTTTGTCCCTGTCGACCTTTTGTCCCTGTCTAACTATTGACTGTCTAACATGTGGTGTCTATCTAGACATTGTCTATCTAATTACTGTCTATTTATAGTCCGGAACCCATTTCATTGCATATTTGTGAGTGTAACCTGTGGATTAGAAGCCCAGAATCTTTGTTTTTGGATTTCCTACATCCTCAGATATGAAATACATTCTATTTGAAACTGCCTCTAATCTAATTACTGTCTATCTCTTATACTACACCCCAATGAAATGGTCCCTTTTTCTCTAGGACATTCACAATGTGTGAAGCATTGTCACTGACACTTGCTGAGCATTTGTAATTGCAGTCATTCTGCAATTACAAGATATTCTGCATGCAATATTCAGGATTTTTAAAATTGTATTTGTGACTCCATTAGATTTACTAAATATACTGTATTTAAAACCATTAGATTGGCATTATGACCCTATCCAGTGGTAATTTCATTGGGCCTGATTCAGAGATGGATACAATGCCTAAGTTTACGCAGTTGAACGATTATCGGTGGTCTGCGCATGTGTGAAGTTTCTTCACCAATGTTACTCGCAGTGCAAAGTGATTGGCAGGTACCGTTTGTGGGCGGCAATGGACGAGTGGCGACTCAAACGCAGACATGGTGTGAACATTATTGGGGCGTGTCTCTGTTTTCGAATGTTATCCCGTACACAGTCTAAATGGCTCCAGCGTCACAGTTGCTCCTGTGGCCAGGCATTAGCTGAAGCTTAGCGCAGCCTGACCAGGTCCTGGTCACTTGCGAGGCCAGGATTCACAGACTCTGGCCTCGTCTCTCCCAGGAAAATGGAAACAACGCGCCCACATTTCTAGGAATGTTGGTCAGCCTCGCCCCCTCTCCGCCCCCCAAACACATGCTGCGGCTTGGGAGGGGTCTGTGAGCGAGATTGCTAGACACCAAATCATTGGAGATGTGCGCTAACCATCGGGTTAGTGTACAGCTCTGGATCAGGCCATTTGTGCGCAGTCGCTTGGATTTGCAAAGCAGTCAGTGGGAATCTCAATAGAAATCCCGGCAACTGCGACATTTGCATATTTCCGCAGAGCCACTACGTACAAATGTGCAGCTGCGTTGGCATTACTGTACATCCCTGAATCAGGTCCATTGTGAGGAAAGTTAATGCACATATATCTAATGAATATTCATAAATTTACTTGCCCGTCAGCAAGTCATCCCTGAAAATCTATCTCAGATGCTTGAAGCCATACTTGATTTGTGGCAGTAATATATCCAGTGTCCAGTCTCCATATATCAGATCCTTAATGTGAAACAACTAAGTCAGAGATAAATTCTTAACATTTTTCAGCTCCATGATCAACAATAGCTCCGTATCACAGTACACTTGTCCTTCGTTCTATTACAATGTATAAACCCTAGCACATAGGATAGCGCTACACTGATTAAATGGTTCTAGTCACAAGTGTGTTTTTGCAGGTAGAAATGGCAGAAGGTAAAATCTGTGTGTGCTGTGAAGAAGCTCAGGCTAACAAGTGTTTGGAGAAAGAAAATGTTCTGAAGCTGTTCATGATCCATTCCTGCAATGCAGTTCATCTCTTACTCAAGGTACCCTTAGTGGACAAGTAGAATTAATGCACAACTTGTATTGCTTTAAAGAACCACTAAACAAATAATGTGGGATACAAATCATGCCTTAGGGCCTGATTCACTACGGATCGCTATTGCGATCGCAGCTGCGATTACGCACACAGTTCTGCTGTGAAAATATGCTAATGTTTGCAACTGCTCAGCCAGCATAGAGACGCCCACTACCACTTACACACATCCGTAATACCGCGCAGTCCTGCGTATACATCGGTAACATCGGCCCCTCGCGCACAATTACAGCAGGTCTGACCTGTCTCAGAAATTGCGAGCCTCATCGCACGCAGTGAGTACTCAAGCTGTGTGTGTTGTCACAGTGTCTAATTAATGCACACCCATGTAACGGCGTTCAAACAGACGGGCACCCCATGCGTTTCTCCAACCACTCCCTCGTCATCAACCCCAAACGCTGACATCCCGTTACTCACTCTGTGATGGCAGTGTGTGGGTATTCACGATAATCTAGCAATATTTCCTACTATTTTTCATGTTTGTCTCATCATCCTTGTGAGTGGACAATGCAAATTATCGTTCCTTGTGCCTGAAAATTGTCAGGCTTTTAAAATAAGTTATATAGTATGTAACGCCAAATGTGTGCTCCACAAAATGTTCTGGGGCGATGTTGTCACCATGAATGCCTGTTCACATTTCGTGGGAGTACCCCAAGATTACCACTTATTGATAAACTGTAATTAAGGTTTCAAAAAGCATTGGAGAGTTTACTTGAGAGTTCTATTTTTGGCTCTTCAACGTTGAAGACAATTATCCTGGTGTTCTGGGCTTATGGAATCACCAGTGTATATTCTTTTTGTGAGCTGCAGATAACCTTACCCCCCCACCACCATCCCTTCCCTTTTCCCTGTTGTCTGTCATTGCTGTTAATGAGGCTTTCAATACCACACTTGGTTTATATTTGTGTTTGTTGCCATTTCAAATGTTTATTAAAATATGGAAATTGTACAAGTGTTTCATTTCATTCACTGTCTTCCTACTGTTATCAGTCTGTATACACTTAATAAATAAAGATTGTACAAAAAAAATAAAATGCTAACTGTACAGGTTGCGGGAGTAAATAGGCCTATTTTCATTTCATGAGTGTAAAAGAAAGATGTGTGTATTGATTTGAACTTAAGAAAAACCTAATTTTGCCTGTAGTCTAATTTGCTTTGACATACCGCCTGATTCAGACCCGGACGCAAATGCCGATTGAGAGATGGTTAGCCATTGAGCATGCGTGAAAGCAGCACTGTGTACATGCAGCGATTGAATTGCGATTATGTTCGCACAGTGAGTGACAGGCAGTCCACATTTGGGGGAGGTAACGGGGTGGTTAGAAAAGTGCAATAGTGTCAGACTATTTAAACACTGTTTTCTGGGCGTTCATAAATTAGCCACTGCATCCTTGCTCGCATGCGGGAGAGCCGTCTGCATGTCTGGAGATCTGTTATGTGATTTTCCTCTCCGGCTACAGTGTACTGCGTGTAAAGTACCGTTAGCGGAGGGGGAGGGTAGCGCGGAGGGCCTCTGCCGGCAGTGTTTGTCTATGGCGCGGCCTATTACGGTTACAGCACCGGTACAGGAGCCGCCCTGGGCTTGTTTCGCTCAGGCGCTAACAGCCTTAGTGGGCCAGTTAGCTCCGCAGCCCGCGTTTACGCCGATGGGTTTGTCCCAGCAGTCAGTGGTGTCGTCACCCATGCAGGGTTTCCCACGACAATTGGTGGTACCCCACAGTCTCCCTATTTCCCCGCTCCCGGTTTCTCAGGAGCCGGCGTGGGTTAACTCCCTGACGAGTTCTGTACAGCACTTGTCGGATGTGTTGCAAGGGGAGTCTGTGATGCGGCCACATAAACGGCCGGTGGCGTCTCTGTCGGCTCCTTATGAGGATGACGAGGGGACGTCTGGGGAGATTCTGGATCCTTACAATCAGGAACCTCTCCATACTAAGGACGCTGACGCTAAGTCCAAGGTATATATTCCTGGACTTATTCGGGCAGTCCGCACAGCCTTGGTGATTGAGGACGAAGTTCCCCCAGCGGCTAAATCCAAGTATGCCTTTTTTAAAGATGTGAAGGGCGATGCCACAGTCTTTCCTCTTTCGGGTCAGTTAGTGGACCATTTAGAGGAGGCGTGGAAACAGCCTGGCAAAAGATACCAGCCGCAGAGGCGCCTGGCAGTGGCTTATCCGTTCGCGGATAATTATTTTGTAAAGTGGGAATCCCCTCCACAGGTGGATTCTCACGTGACCCGTCTTGTCCGTAGTGCCACATTGCCGATGCCATCCATGTCCTCCCTTAAGGATGCTACGGACCACAAGGTGGAGATCTGCCTGAAGTCCGCTTATTCCCTTGCGAGGGGGCTGCACGGCCGGCTATGGCCATTTGCTGGGTTGCCAGAGCAATGGAGCGCTGGGCGGATTCATTAGAGGCGTCTTTTGATTCCAACTGTCCGGCCGAACAGGCGGAGTTAATTGGTAATCTCCGTGATTCGGCCACTTATATCAACGAGGCGGCCTTGGACATTAGTACTCTGGTGTCTAGAATTTCTTCAGCAGCGGTGGCTGCTCGTCGCACCTTGTGGCTGCGATCCTGGAAGGCGGACGCAGATTCCAAAAAGGGTTTGGAGGCGTTGCCCTTTTTTTCCCGGAGAAGTTCTCTTCGGTCCGGATCTGGACAAGATTGTGGCCACGCTGACGGCAGCCAAATCGGCTTGTCTCCCGTTGGCCGCTGCTCCTTCTGGTTCTGGACCATCGTCCTTTCGGTCTTATAGGGCCCAGGGCAGGCCCAAACCACAGTCTTTTCCTCGACAGGCTGGCCCTAAGAAATCGGCCAAGCCCCGGAAGCAGGCATGGAGTACCAGACGTCCGGCCCCTAAGCCAGATGACAAGCCTGCAGCCTGACGGTCCGGGCCTCCCTTTGGGGGATCCCAAAGTGGGAGGCCGCCTGCTGCAGTTCGCCCAGTGTTGGTCGGTCACTACGACAGACACTTGGGTTCTGGAGGTGGTCTCCCACGGGTACGCCCTCTCTTTCCGGCACAGACCCCCGGCTCGATTCTTCACCACGGGTCTACCATCAGACCGGAACAAGGCTACGGAGCTGCGGAAGGTATTGCACACTATGCTCCAGGCTGGAGTTATAGTGCCTGTTCCATTCTCCCAGAGGGGCCAGGGTTTCTATTCAAATCTTTTTTTTTTACAGAAACCCAATGGGTCGTATCGTCCGATTCTCAACCTCAAAGCTCTCAACAAGTCTTTGCGGGTACCGAAGTTTCGGATGGAGACCCTACGGTCCATCATTCTGGCGCTGGAACCTGGGGACTACATGGTGTCATTGGACATACAGGACGCTTACCTGCATGTCCCTATTCTTTTGCGCCATCAACAGTTCCTCAGGTTTGCAATCCGCAGCGACCACTTCCAGTTTCGGGCGTTACCTTTTGGCCTGGCGACAGCACCACGTGTGTTCACCAAGGTGATGGCGGTCATGGCGGCTTCTCTGCGGCTGCAGGGAGTCCGCATGTTGCCGTACTTGGACGACCTTTTTTTGGTGGCAGGATCTCCAGAGCTCCTTCTACGCCACTTGGACCTGACCATTGCGCTACTGCAACGGCACGGCTGGATAATCAACTGCAGAAGTCCACTCTAATCCCGTCTCGGCGGATTCTGCACCTCGGAGCCTTATTGGACTCGGAACAGCAAAGGATCTTCGTGACGGGGGAAAAGATCTCTGCTTTACAGTCGAGGGTGCGCAGTTGTCTGCACAGCCGCCGGGTGTCTCTACACTCGGCTATGAGGTTACTGGGCTCCATGGTGTCGGTGTTTGACATGGTGGAATATGCCCAGTTTCACTCCAGACCTCTGCAGCACCTGATCCTGTCCAAGTGGAACGGGCTGCCTCAGTCTCTGAAGTCCCAGACGATTGTGCTCACCCCGGAGGTTCGCCTGTCCCTTGCCTGGTGGTTACAGACGACCCATCTCAGCAAGGGACGTCCGTTCTGGGTTCCAAATTGGGTCCTGTTGACAACGGACGCCAGTCTTCGGGGCTGGGGAGCAATTTCGGGTCCACACTTGTTCCAGGGCAGGTGGACGCCGACAGAAGCGGAGCTTCCAATCAGTATCTTGGAACTCCGTGCGGTCTTCAATGCTCTCCAGCAGGCACATCGGGTTCTCCAGGGTCGTCCGGTACAGGTCCAGTCGGACAACGCTACCACCGTGGCCTACATAAACAGGCAAGGAGGAACCCGAAGTCGGGCGGCTCTCGTGGACGTCTCTCGGATCCTGGTATGGGCGGAGCGCAATCTTCCGGCCATATCAGCGGTCTTCATCCCGGGAGTGCTAAATTGGGAGGCGGATTTTCTAAGTCGCCAGGACGTTCATCCGGGGGAATGGTCCCTGCACCCGGACGTTTTTCAACTGCTGGTGGACAGATGGGGTCTTCCAGAGATCGACCTCATGGCGTCCCGGCACAACAACAAGTTGCCGGTGTACGGGTCTGGCACAAGAGACGAAGGGGCGTCTCTGGTGGATGCTCTGTCCGTCCGGTGGACGTTCCGGTTCGCATACCTGTTCCCTCCGGTCTCCCTTCTTCCACGGGTAATCCGTAAAATCAAACAGGAAGGAGGTGTTTCTGAATTAGGGGCTCTTTCTTGTAGACCCCCTTTCTTGGTTTTTTATGGGAACAGGGCAGTGCTCCGCACTCGGCCCGAGTTTCTTCCCAAAGTGGTTTCCCAGTTTCATGTTAACGAGGAAATCGTTGTTCCGGCCTTTAACTCACCTGGTCTTTCCGTGGGTGAGGCCTCTTTGGATGTAGTGCAGGCTTTAAGGACTTATGTTGACCGCACTTCTTCGTTTAGGAAGTCGGACGCCTTGTTTGTCCTCTATGGCTTCCGTAAAAAGGGTTGGCCTGCTTCAAAGCAAACTTTGGCAGCCTGGATCCGTATGGCTATTTCTGAAGCTTATCTTCATGAAGGCCTGCCGGTTCCTCCTTCTGTGAAGGCTCATTCCACTAGGTCTGTGGGTCCTTCGTGGGCAGCTCGATGTGGTGCCTCTGCAGTCCAGATCTGCAAGGCTGCTACGTGGTCCTCTGTCCATACCTTCGTGAGGTATTACAGGTTTGACACCTTCGCCTCTCAGGATGCTTCCTTCGGGCAGCGGATTCTCCTTTCAGCACAGGAGCGTCCCCACCCTTAATGGATACTGCTTTGGGACATCCCCAAGGTATCCTGTGGATACCCTATGGACCCTGAAGTAGAAAATATGAGATATGGTAAGAACTTACCCTTGTTATCTCTATTTCTACGAATTCCATAGGGTTCCACAGGACTCCCGCCCTGTCGCACCTGTGCTGCAGATGGGCTTTGCTCTGGTCACCGGTTTTTCCGTCTCCCTCTGGTGAGAATGTGATTCTTGTGCGTGTCCAGATCTTTTTTCTCTCTCTTCCTTCTCCTCCTCCGGCCTATGGCTTGGTAACTAACTGAGGTGCCTTGGCTCGGGGGCGGGGTATAGGAGGGGAACCCTAGTGCATACTGGGAGGCTGAAAGCTTAACTCTATGGTGCCCGATGACTGACGTCACACCTATACCCCAAGGTATCCTGTGGAACCCTATGGACTTCGTAGAAATAGAGATAACAAGGGTAAGTTCTTACCATATCTCATATTTTTCCATGGTGCATTTTAAAGTCAAATTCCATTCAACTTAGCCCTTAAATGCTCTCTTATATAATATCACTCGATTTACAATAAAGACACTGAGGGCCTGATTTAGCAGGAACCGTATATGCATTGCTGAATGCAGATTCCTGATTACCGGGAATTTGAGCATGTGCAGGACCCCGTATGTCTCTGCCTGATTGACAGGCGGAGGCATTTACGGGGCATTGCAGGGGCTGGGACATCCTGCTTTCCCGGGATTGGCAAGGCCAGGAGCTTCGTAAGCTGAGGCTTACTCAGCTGGCCGACGCCGTCCAACATCGCAACATATGGTCTTGATGGTTATCCCAAGCTGCAACCTCAGTCGCGTCGCTGGGATCGCAAATGCAGCAGGGTGTCAGACACCTTCTACGGCATTTGCATTTTAGCAAGGATAGAATTGCAAAGCTGCTTGTGTGCTGCATAGCAATTCCATCCTCTGCTGAATCACGCCCAGAGTCTTATTGTGTTATATTTCCCATATAAAATATTTCACCTTAGTTTTGTGAATCTCTTTAGTAATATGTAACTGTTAATTCTTTCATTTTTAAAGTATCAAATAACACCTTCAATTAACACTGAACACATTAGGCTAAATGTACAGGGTTTTTTTTTAAAGCTGATGTTTTTCAGTGGTTTGGCCCAGTGGTATTTAAAATGGCAATAATATTGAGTGCAAAACCATAGCTTTGAAAAAGGCCACTTAGTAAATATAGTCCTCCATTTTTTTCATATAAGTATATTTTCATCTAATAAAGTTATGTTCTTGGTCTTCAGACCGTCAAACATAAAACACTTTTAGACTAGAAAATGGGAAATTATATTTTCCATGATCAATTGGATTATCATCTATAAACATTCCATTCCAATTAACTTTTTAGACTTTGTTGCTTTACAATAAATGTGGGTTAAATGTTGATTACATATGGCCTTAAAACACATTTGTATTTGCAATATAATTTCAAGTTAACATCAACTGAACAACATATTTTATTTTGTCTTTAGAAAGTGTTCTTCGCCCTATGTGCCCTAAATGCCTTGACAACCACTGTGTGCCTAGTAGCAGCTGCCTTGCGGTATCTGCAGCTCTTGACCACTAGAAGACCCTGCACAGTAAGTGAGTGGAAAGTTTACTAACCTATTGTACTCTATATTATATTGTACTGTATATATATATATTAAAATCTACTGCTAATAAAAATGATGTATTTCTCCCCTGCCTGTCATGTCTGACCTTGTGTAGAGAAGGAGGATATCAGTGTAAGTGATAGGCTGGGAGTGCGTCACTGCGCTGTGATGTCATCATACAGTGAATTACAGGGAATAGACTACTCAGTGGTGAGGGGATATATTCATTACAGAGTGGTAGGTGAGTAGCGGGGGATTGGTTTACACGCAGTGGCCAGACTCACTTCCACAGTGATCTCTCTATCCTCATCTGGCACGCAAATAGTGAGTTTTAGCACACAGCCAATGTGCATGAGCGAATTTACACATATTTGCAAATCTCTGACCGATTCTGAGTCAGACGGATCTTTGTGGATCTCGCTTTGCATGAAATAAGAGTTTCGGGGCAGAAACTGAGTGCAGACAATACAATTGCACAAAACGGTTCTGCCTTGTGGGAAAGCCATGGGTACGCTATCTGAGTCATGTGTACAGAGAAGGGAAGCCTACTTCTGATGGATCTCTTGCACTTAGCATCCGCTGGTGTCAGTGCAGATACTAATTATGACGACTGTGGTTATAGATGGAAAAACGGGGCAGAGTTGCACAGATCCTTGCATTGGCCCTACGGTAAGTGGCATTAGCATAAGGT
Source organism: Taudactylus pleione (assembly GCA_031769625.1). Lineage (NCBI taxonomy): Eukaryota > Metazoa > Chordata > Amphibia > Anura > Myobatrachidae > Taudactylus > Taudactylus pleione. Next base: position 815,791 of record JAUIMM010000176.1, read on the forward strand.
AGTAAATCAGGCTTATGCGACATCATGCACACACAGCCACTTTGTGTCCGATTCAGAATCAGCCCATTTGCGTGCAGAGATATTCTTCCGCATGCTGAGTTGTACGCTTGGTTTCATAGCTGTCAGTGCACTAGGTACAAAAGAACACTATGAAAACAGGCGCATTTACATGTACTCAGGACTCTGCATAGTCCACACTAGGGATGAGCGTTTTCGGATTTACTCGGATTTACTCGGTTCTCAAAGCGACATTTTATTGGTTATCGGCTATCACGTGTTTTGGAGAGCCAATAAAATAAATCCGAACTTGCGGTAAAGTGGCGATAAGAACCGAGTAAATCCGAACCCGCTCATCCCTAGTCCACATCCTCTCTGATAATAACCCTATGTTACAGTCCAGTAACTCTTGTTCACACTCAAGTGTAGATGCGTTCAATTTGCATATGCCTCTACATTGCCCATATTGTTGTGTATACTTGGTTTCAGGGCATTCACAGCGTATAAACATGCAAAATACCCTCAACAAAAGGACTTGCGTTCAACTCTGCACTAGCCTCTTTATCTTTGGTTTTCTATTATATATATTTATTTCCATTCAGGCTGTAAACTATGATGCTTCTACTCCATGTTATTGTAACCTCAGAGACTAATTCTGCATAGAACTATAATGCAAATGGTGAAATTCACCGTGATAGACTCTGCAGCGCTGTGTTAAATGTTTAAATCTAATATTATGTAGCAGATCACTATACACATAAACCACATAAAAAAATCAAAGAGAAAGAATCATGTGTCCATAAAGTCAAAAAAATGTTCCTTGTAATGAACAATAGTGAAAGGTATTCTTTATAAACAACACTACATAGCGTCTGATGATGTTTTATGGATACTATCCGAATGGGTGGTAACTTCTGTATACCACTTTAACGTTATCCTGGATGGTTTTATAGTCACAAAAACAACGTGAGACTCTGTTCCTTAAAACAATATTCTATAGAGCTATGCCTTGAAAAAGACCCATACAGGGTAGAAACGCGTTGGTAAGCTGATTTGGAGACGGAGATTCTAATTACATTAGCCATTGCAGTTACGCGGGATTAGGAGAACCCAGCCGACAGGGGGCAGATGTTTGCTGGATGCCGGAGCAGTTTAGAACCCACACGCTTAGACGGTAATACACAGCGCATGAGCCGCGGGTGAGAGCCGAGAACAGCACGTCGGAGATAGTGGGGAGAGCAGACAGGTACCGGGTGAGAGCCGAACCCTGAATATCATCTACTGCCCAGAGGATCTACCAATCTGACATCATCAGGTGATATAGGATTTCCTCTGGGATATCCCTACTATCGTAGACGGAGCTCATAACGCTGCTATTCGGTGGGTCCCTGCAGGTCCGGTAAGCTACTCCAAGTCCTGTCGTACACGGAGCTAACATCATTGAATGACATTAGTGTATTTTGAAAGAGATATACTCTTTCTAAAGAAGATCTATTTTGGAATCTGTTTTTTGTTTTTACTGTGACTGTGTTTGAAGTTTTATTAAAAGTATTTGTTTTGGGAGAACATCGACACTTTTAAAATCTTTGTCTTGGGTGAACTGCAATCATTCGATTCACCTGCTAGAATATTGTTTTAAGGAACAGAGTCTCACGTTGTTTTTGTGACTATAAAACCATCCAGGATAACGTTAAAGTGGTATACAGAAGTTACCACCCATTCGGATAGTATCCATAAAACATCATCAGACGCTATGTAGTGTTGTTTATAAAGAATACCTTTCACTATTGTTCATTACAAGGAACATTTTTTTGACTTTATGGACACATGATTCTTTCTCTTTGATTTTTTTATGTGGTTTATGTGTATAGTGATCTGCTACATAATATTAGATTTAAACATTTAACACAGCGCTGCAGAGTCTATCACGGTGAATTTCACCATTTGCATTATAGTCATTATTCACACCCAGCTGACGGGTGTTAGTGCTAGATGCAGCAGCAGTGTGAAGCGCTCTATTGATTATTCTTTGTACATTTTCCATTGTAATTCTGCATAGAATTCCCTCTGACTCCTACTGACAACTTCCACATGTGCCTTGCTCTGATTGGTCTTGCATAGAGAATACAATCTGCTAGGGACCTGATTGATGTCTCTCACCCTTCTTAGATAGGTATTACAACATAGACATGTTAATCATAAACATATTACTTATTTACATAGAAATAATACATGCTCTCTATGCAAGAGATGCAGAGGGTTAAAGGTTTGCCTTGGGCTCTTAGTGCCCAAGCTCCAGTCGGGAGAGTAATCGTAAACAGATCAGCTAGGCCGTAGCTAGGGTAGTGCGGCCGATGCCATCGCACAGGGCACCACAGATCAGGGAGCGCTGTTTGGGCCTGTAAAATTTCTGTTTATTATCATTCTTGCTTGTAGCTTCCTCTTATTTCATCCCCAGCATCTCCTGGCCTCTCCTATCTCTTCCCTGGCCCTTCCCCATGACGCCATTCCCCTTTTTTGGGTGCATTATGTCCCTTTGAAAAATGAGGGGGCGACAATGCTCTTTCAGGCACAGGGCACCAAAAAGTCTAGTTACGGCTCTGCAGATCAGTATATACAAATACACAGCAATAAAGAATTGTGTATTAGCAGAGACCAGAAATGAGTAAAGCCAAGACATTAGCATCCAGACCAGAGCAATATTATAGGGAAAAATGGGCAACAAAACAGAACCCAGTAGAACACGCTCAGAAACAGCTTGCCCGGAGAGTACTACAAGTGTGCTCATTGTGTCTATCTGCTCTGGCCCAGGTTCTCTAACCCTCCCTCACCCACTTTTGTTTAATTGAGAAAAGGAAAACTCTGGCACCAGCTTCTAGTAATAACATAAAAATAAAATGTAGTGCAGCTGCCAAAGGAAAATGTATCACTCTCCCAACCCACAGGGGTATAAATAAACTGGAAACAAAGTAGGCTGCACACTAATTACACATATTAGCAAAAAAGCTTTCAGAATATTTCTTTAATAACCATTTATTAAAAGTACTCATTAAAATTATGTAAGTAGAATAATAAAAGGCAAAAATATATAACAATAGAAAACAACAAGTGGAGATTAGCTCTTAATTGATTTTATAGCTCTTATTTGATTTTAAAACGTGGTGCAGACAACATTAGCTAGAAGAAAAAACATTGAGAGTAGCTCAGTGTCAGATATTAAGGACATTTCAATCTCAGGGGTCTATTTACTAAACAGTGTTAGGGGAAGTGAAGAGTGAAAAGTGATAAGGTACCAGCCAATCAGCTCCCAACTGTCATTTTTCAAACACAGCCTGTTAGATGACAGTTAGGAGCTGATTGGCTGGCACCTTATCACTTTTCACTTCTCCTAACACTGCTTAGTATATAAGTCATCTTATGGAGAGAAAATGCAACAGTAGCGCAATCCCTCATTATGGGACTCCCACAAAAGTCCCTGTGCCCAGAAACTGTGCTAACTCTTTAGTTGGGTACACACCTGGCTGACCCACCGACCTATGTTACGATTGGTAGGTGCATACACACTTATCAATTGTTTGGCCGATGTGTGCGGCCAGCAGAGTCATTTGAATATGCCCAGACAACAAGATGAAACAATCTGCTAGATATCTAGTCATATTCTATGTTTCTATATATCGTCATTGGCTGTGCTGCAGTTCTGATCAGATATGTCTGTGAACGACGAAGTTCACAGACATATCTGTGTCTAATGATGGAACAATATATAGTTAATGATGGAACAATATATAGTTTGACGCTAGATCGAACAAAATATTGTTCAAGTGTATACCCAGCATTAGGTATACTCTCCTTATGTAAGCATTCTGATAAGTCAGTGGACGGGATGTATCAAACCTTGGAGGGAGAAAGTTGAGCAATTGCCCAAAGCAATCAATCAAGTTCAGTCATTCAAAGACTGTGCTACATAAATAACAGCTAGAAGGTGATAGGCTGCTACAGGCCACTTCTCCACTTTATCTCTCTCCACAGCTTGATACATCTCCCTCTGTATGATCAGATAATAGAGCTAAAGCTTTAAAACCACACTTTTATCTGATTGACCAGGCCGATTGACCACCGAGTTTGTGTAAAACTCTGAATCAGGTTCATCATTCAAATGTGTACACACCTACTTCTTTGCAAATGTTTCCATTGTACATCTAAGGCCTCCAGCCACTGTGTTCTGCCTAAAGCTGGGTACACACCGACAGATATTTTGGCCGATCACTTGATCGGCCAATGTATCTGCTGCCCATCGGGCAGTGTGTACCCGCGATATGTCGGTGAACATATCGCATTGACTGTGCTGCACGGCCGATGGACAGATATGTCTGCAAACATATCTGTCCATCGGCATGTGTTTACGGGCGGCCAGCAGACCGCCCATACACACAGAGCGGCAGCCGCGCGGAGGGGGGTGGGACACGCTCCTCGCCCACCGGGACATGCCCCCTGGTTGCCGGGACCTGCGGGCAGGCACAGATGATGGTTTTTCAGTGTGTACGAATAACCATCATCTGCAGATATATCTGTATAGTGTGTACCCACCTTTAGTCTAATCTGAGTGTACCCTCCTATCCCTGTGTTATTCCTACATATGTGTACACTCTTTTTTGTAGGATTAGAAAAAGTTTGGAAAAGGGACTTTGATACATGAACCCCTTACTTTCATTGGGGATTATCTGGCCATCAGGAAATGTGTAACTATTTACTAGACATGAAGAACTTCCAGTGCAAGTCCAAATTAATATAGGAGAACAGTCTTTCAAGCAGTGGTGTATTTTATGTCTATATATGACACTGCTGCCATTTCATACTATATGATAGCGCAGCATTCCCAGATTATGATATATGTCCGGATTAAGATGAGAATAGATTGGTGAGAGGGGGAAGGGACTTCCATTTGGAAGATAGCTCACATGTAACAGCTTAGACTCAACATTTTATTTTTATTTATTCTCATTACATAAAGAGATCTGTAAATATAAAGCTCAATATTCCACTTTCCATTCTAATGATTTACTCTGTAATCAGTTATATTGAACATCTTATTCTCCCTGAATTGCTAGGATGAGTCCCAAGTGTCTGGAGAAGAGGCAGAAGAGCCAGATCGGGAGCCAGACCCTGAAGATTTTGTTCCACCTGCTCCTCCCCCTTCGTATTTTTCAACTTTCTATTCTTGCACTCCAAGAATGAATCATAGGTAATTGATAACTGGCTTGTAAATCTAATGTTACACAGTAATTCAGCATGTAACGTAATTTCATCATTTATTTATTATTAGATTAGAGCGAAGTAACTCTTCTTTTCCAGGGAAAAAGGGGCAGTTCAAACAGTGCAGAGTCATTTTTTAATATAGGTGATGAATAGCCAAAGTCATAGCACTGGGTGATCAACGTCTGTGTTACATACTGACACAATGCTGTTTACATAACTGTTCCCAGTTTCCAATGTTGGGACAACAAGAGATACAGCTTTAAAAATCTGTGATTATTCTGTGTTATCAACCACGGTGCAGCTACTGACTGATCACTAGTGTGGTCACCCCCACCCACAATAAACATAGGGCCTGATTCAGAGCCGGACGCAATTAGCGCTCGCTCGTCCAGAAAATAGGGGTGGCTATTCTAATGAACCGTTCGCTCTTTGCGGTCTGTTCACGCCTCTAGGTCTGAACGAGCTAACAAAACTTGCGGTCGTTTTTTGGAAAACTACACCCCCTGGCCGCTCGCATCCTACGTCATGTCCGCTATTTATTAGATTAATCGAGTATATCGACCAGGGTATGAACTGCTCGCTATTCTTGTGGTTGGTTTTTGCTACCACAATCTTGCGAGCAGTTCTGGCTATAGAATAACCCAGTGACGTGGTCAATGACGCTGCTGTTTTAATTATGCACACCCATAAAACGCCCGTTTTGACCTTTAAGCACGCCTGCGTTCGGATCTCCACTCCCCGTTTTCAAGCACCTTCCCCTGTTACCACCCACATACGCCTCTTTCAGTCACTCAAATTTTCAGGCATTCGGTATTTTGCGAGCACATGAATTTCGGCCGCACTGACTGGTTCGCGCATGCGTATAACGATCCGTACGCATGCGCAGTTGGGCAAACATCGCTCGGAGCGAACGAGCGGCCGCTTACGAGCGGCTCTGAATCAGGCCCATAGAACAAACAAACGTGATGCAGCTCGTCCAAATTAAGGTGCAGAGAAAATCAGTCATAAATTTCCAAATGTAGCTTTGATGTAGTATTCCCTCCATGGAAAGGCGCATATCCACACGATTAAAATAAACGATTGAACGATAACGACATCGTTATCGTTCAATCATTCATTAATCGTGCAGTAATTATGCCGGCAACGACCAGCGATGTGCGCTCCAGCTGGTCGTTGTTGGCATCTGTCATCGCCTGAACATGCAGGCCAACCTGACGTGGTCATCAGGTTGTGCATGTTCGGGGATGAGGGAGGGTTCCGGCACTGAACGACATATCGTTCAGTGTGGGCACATTGGACGTCATTCAGACCTGCTCGCAAGCACTATGCGCTCGCAAGCGGGTTGATGGTGAGGCCCTGCTCACGCCTCTCGCCCCGTTTTGTAGGCGGGGAGGGGGGATGGCCGGACAAACGGAGGCGTTCCTGAAGGAACACCTGCCGTTTGTAGGCAGCCTTACTGACATCAGCAGTGATGTCAGTAGGTAGCTTCCTGCTCTGTTAGAGCAAGAAGCTACCTGGGGCTTGTGGGAGACGAAACCCGACCCCAAGGGTCTTGTCGCAAGTAGCGATGGTCTCGACCATCGCGACCATCACCTGGTCACTCGCTAAAGCTGTGGGTGGTCACCCACAGCTTAGCGAGCGGCCAGGAGGCCGGCTTTTAAAGAAGAAGAGGCCGCCCTCATTTTGCGAGCGGTTCTGAATGAGGTCCATTGTCCACTGCACAATATACAAAACGATTGAACGATAACGATATTGTTATCTTTCAATCCTTCTTTCATCGTGTTTTGGATATGCACCTTAAGTCACCTCAAAGGAAAGAACAAAAATACATCCAACATGTAGATAAAGAAGACTCCCATTGGCGGAATAATTCAGGAACTACTCACAAAGTAAATTTTTGTATCAATGCATATATGTGGTCTTTCTGTACGGAATCGGTATGAAATACCGCCGGCCGCATGGCCGACGGTTCTATTCCCGGCAGCGCCTGGCCGACAAAAGCAGAGTTCCCGGCAGCGGAAGCCCGACAGCGCTGGAAATCCCGATCGTCGCTAAGGTCAGTATAAACTAACCTAACCCTCCTTAGGGGTGCCTAACCCTAACCTCCCCCTCAAGTGCCTAACCCTAATCCCCCCTCTAAGTGCCTGAACCCCCCCCTTCCCCGCTGCCTAAACCTAAGTCCCTCGGGGGGTGCCTAACCCTAAGTCCCCCCCCGAGGGTGCCTAACCCTAACCCTCCCTCCCCGTAGCCTAACCCTAAGTCCCCCCCGGATGCCCTAAACCTAACCCTACCCCCCTCACGGCTGTCCGCTCACGACGCCCAGCATCCCTTCGATCGGGATGCCGGGCGCCTGTCTCCCGGCATCGGTGAAATGACGGGCGTCTAAATATAGACGCCCGGCATTTCACCCTCGCCGGGATATGACAGTCGGGAAGCTGGCTGTCAGTATTAAGGCAGCCAGTTTCACGATTGTATACCTTCTGTTCACACTCCCACTATCTAATGGTGGATTTGTTTTGTTTTAATTGTATCGATAATGTGATATTTCATGCTTTATTAAACAGTTATACACTATGAGGAACTACTCCTTGTATTTTGTTTGCAGAAACTAAATTTTTTAAAGATAAAGGAGAACTCTTCCTAGAAAGATCACATATATGCATCAATACAAGTAGTTATTTTGTCAGCAGTTCCTGAATTATTTGGGACTGATTTCCTCTGCACCTTAATTTCAACGCTCTGGGCCCCATTTAACAATGATGCATAACTTCTGTAGAACTCACTAAATGGTTTGTGTCATCCTTTCTGTGTTTAACAAACAGCTGTAATCATCGATCACCGCTGTCTGTCACAGTATCGCTCTCCCCATGTTTAGGAAACAGCCGGCAATGAGGACCTGGCAGCATCCTTTCCAGGTTCAGCGAAGCCTTCCAGAAACTGCCGGGTCCCCGCCGAGTTAATCAGTAATGCATATGCGCAGACTGACTGTCACGCATGACAGAGTAGCTTGTCACTGACAGCGGTAGGCTGCCATCAGGTGAGCGGAGGATCCGCCAATGAGGACGACATCGCTGGGCCTCACTGGCGAGGTAAGTAATAATGAATACCAGTGGCATATTCGTTTGTATCATTGCGATACTACACAAAATCTGCCACTGGTATTTAGGATTGTGGTTAAATGGGGCCCTATGTATCACGTTTTGTTTGTTTCAAGAGATAAAACGCTGGAGGAGGAAATTCATCTACACAGCGTGTTATCCTGCCATGGATGCCCACAAGTCTTCTATATAGTGTAGGGGATATTGAGCAAAAATTACAGTTTACCCTTCAAGTAACTTTGATGTACAATACTAATAGATTAATTGTAAAGCTTTAATACGATTGGATAGGTCATTTATTATTTTTTACAGAACTTAAACCATTTTCAGATCTTTCCCCCATTGTGTCTTTTGTTGCCAATATGCTCTTGTTTTTCTTTAACAAGTCTTCATGGCTGTCCTTGCAAGTCTAGTTGTAAAGACTGATTAGAATACAGACTCATTTGGCCAGAAAAGCAATATAAGAGGATTGCTGTAGTGAAAGTTCAATTTGCTTTCCTATTAAGGCAGGAGCAGATGTTTGTGTAGTTTGAACATTTAATTAATTTTAATTGCTTCCATTGGCAAGGAGTACATTTACTTTTCATTTTTGGATCATTTAGCGACAAAGCCTTTGCTAATGCCTAAAACAGCCACTAAAACATATTCTAAATATAAATAACTTTCAAATTATTATTATTAAGATTACTAAAAGTCCAATAAATAACATTAAAAAAGCATTTATTAATATAATGAGAGTAGCATTCTAAATAGGCTGAGATATTTGAATTATCTTTTGTTTAATATATCTATGAATAATTATAGGGGGTAGATAGAGGAAGCACAGTATTTAATGTTATGCTGTAATGCTTATTGTGGTTAGTACATTGCTGTCTGTAGAGACTGTCTAGGTTGACTCTCCACTGGCAGCAGAAGTACATCACTCCCAATCCCAGCGTTTTGAATAACTGTAATAGGGACAACTAAGATTGGTATTACCAATGCACATTTTATCACTTTTGGAGAGCACAGCTCACCATATTTTAGTGTACAAATTATTGTACATACAAAAACATTGAATTTTGAAATCCAAAAGACTCTTCTTAAAGTCAACTAATATTTGTTTGGTTATTACGATAACCAAAATACTAAGAACATAGTTGCTTTATCAATACATCCTCTGTTTATAAATGATGCTTGTCTGCATATTAGCATTCACTAATGTTAGTGAGCAGGGGTTGTCACATTCATTATAAAGCAGAGGTAATGGAAAGCATGATCCTAAACATCAATAGAACAGTGCTACCTTTGTATACTGTAAGTTCATAAGTATAAGTGCTTACATGGCGTTATAGATTGCAAATAAATCTATCAAAATACAAATTTCTGAAGTTTCTCAGATTGCTTTATTGTGAGAATAAACCATGAAAACATTTTTAGTGTGATTGAAGATACACTAACATGACTGAAAACTGACCGTGCTTGTCTCCTGTTTCAGGATGATTGGTAATGAGGTGATTCCTCTTCCACACATCTATGGAACCAGGTTCAAAGGGATGGAAGTGTTTTGCCCTATGGAGCCTCCTCCTCCATATGAATCAGTGGTTGGCCAAAGTCATTTACTAGAGGTACCTGTAGATTAATGTAACCATACTTACTGCTGTTCCACACATATTTAATCATCCATTACCCTCTTATGCACACAGTCCAGATTCGGACTTGCTAACTGCTGCCTGTATTGTGGACCTCACTATCCTTACTACCTGCTTAGTGTGATTTTTTTCCCCTGTATTTGACACATGAGCATATGGCTGTTATATCTATGCGCCTTTTTCAAATACATTAGTCAAAATATTTTTGTCGTTATCATCACTGTATATGAACTAGCTATAAATTAGAATCCTATCATAGGCAAACGCAGGGGGGTCTCCGTGTGCCTGGAAACCCCCCTCTCCAGCACACACATGACCACAATAGAAATAGTAATATAATAGAGTTTTACTAGTGCTGCATGTTCTTCCCAGTATCACAAATGAAATAATTAGCACCACCTGTGGATCTTTTAACATGTATCAGCCAGTTATAAATAACCTGTGCACCAACTAGGAAATCTGGAAAACATGCACTATTAGGGATGCACTGCTCCTCCAGGCTGCCAGACTTGCTCCAATGGTCTGGAATGGTGCCCACATCTAATATAAAAACATTCAGCTTAGGTAGGATAGCCATAATGCCGCATCTAATGACTTACTGTGATCGCTGGTCCTGTATATGCTGGAATTATGACACACAATACACATTGTATGACGTATATTAAAGCTGGTTAAGTACTAATTCTGCCATCTTCATGGACTGGCCACACTCACTCTAAAGTCAAGCATTTGGAAACCCCCCTTTAGAAATCTTGCGTTTGCCACTGCCTATTATATTCTATACTGAAAAGCTTTATTAGAGGCATTCTTGTTACCTACTTGTTTTATCTTATGCTCACTATTCAACCTTGCCTAAAACGTTGAACACATTGGTTCACTAACTGCAGTACATTGAATAGAATGTCCTATTGCTTATATTTGTTAAACACATTGAAACTCTTTCATTAATATTCATAGGAAATAACTCCGGAAATCACAGACCTTGCAGCCAACACCACACCAAAACTACCCAGCATGCAGCTCATTCAAGGTAACTAATGGAATAAGGGCACTTCAGCCTTACATTTCAGATTATACGGTCTACTCTACTGTATTATAACAAATCGGTTAAAGTAATCAAAGTTTCCTTCATTTACCAAGCTTCAAACAATACTGAAATCAGTCAGATAGGATATTCTTTATTCATGGCAGGAAACCTTTGAAGAAAAGGTAATGGCAGCTTAGATGACCTTTTAGAGTATGCTGAGTAGCTAACTGGTTTCCACAGGGAAGTGTCTTGGGAATTCTCGTGGAGACAGCTAGGTCTAACTGAAAGGATACTGAATCTATGTTCCTAATAATCTTTTATCCCTAAAATGCCAATTGCATCATATTTGTTACATATGTTATTTGATGTGTCAGGTTTTACGAGTTAAGTCCCTATGTTTATAGGCCATTGGTTGTCGGAACCTCATTTTTCTTGTGGACAGCAAGAGTTAAGCTCTAACCTTACATTTTAATTTTCTGCGACAATGATCAGTGAATTGTTTAAACTGTGAAAGAAAATATACAACACCTGAATGATTTTCATGCTAATTTTACTTATTGAGTAGTCTGTTTAACCTCAGGAACATCTTAGAGATTGCAGAGCAGAAAATAAGAATTAATTTTGTTGAACTCCATAAACACAATAGAATGGTGACATAATAGTAGGAATGTTGGAGGAATTCATATTTTATTAAAACTTGTAGCAGTATTTAACCTCAGTCCTCAAGGCACACTAATGGTCCAGGTTTTAAGGATAGCTATACTTAAGCACAGGTGACTTAATTAGTACATCAGTTATTTTAATGTAACTATCTGTGCTCAAGCATGGATATCCTCAAAACCTGGAAGTTTAAACTTGGGAAACACTGCTTTAGAGGGAGGTAATTCAGCTGAAAAGTCCAAGGATAATAGTGTCCTTGTTCTATTAGATACTGATTGGGGCATCAGCTACCCAAGGTAAGAGTCCTCATTTTTTTTATTCCTTCCGCAAATCTCACAAATCTTAAAAATCTTCAAAATGTGCTGGTTTTTAACATGTTAACATTTATGATGAAAATAATAAAAGTCATGTTTGAACAAATCTTTTTTGGTTGTGTGCAGCACATAAGACAATTCTGTTGTGCTTTCTTTTCTTATATACTCTAAAGTCATAAAAGTCTGCAATGAGCTAGTATCTAATGCTGCCCTGAAATTCTACAAGGCACACTCAGGGCCTGATTCTGACGCGCTCGCAAGCGGGTCGATGGTGCCCAAGTGCGCATGCGCGAGACCCAAATAACGACGGCCAAGCCTTCGTTAAGGGTCTCGCACCAAAGGGGGCGTGCTGTCGATGGTATTTGACAGCACGCCCCCTTTGGTGGGCGTGCTGGGGGCGTGGCTGCCCAGACGGAGGCGTTCCCATGGAAACGATTACCGTCTGGGTCCAGCCCCACTGACATCACTAGTGATGTCAGTGGGAGTTCTTTTGGCTCTGATAGAGCCAAAAGCACTCCTGGGCTTGCGGCAGCGAGACCCTACCGCAGGGTCTCGTCGCAAGCCCGATGGTCGCGATGGTCTTGACCATCGCGACCATCATTTTGGCCGCTCGCTATAGCTGTGGGTGGTCACCCACAGCTATGCGAGCGGCGAGGACGCTGCTCCAAAAAGGAGCAGGGACGGCCCTGATTCAGAGCGAGCGCTCTGTCAGAGCGTCCGGCTCTGAATCAGGGCCTCAGTGCCATATTATATCTGGCCAGGAGTGGAGGAAGAAGCAGGTAAGTTAGTAGACACGGGTTGCTCTTCCGTTAGAATGGAGTGAGTGGGCCACACTGATAGTACCAGTTTTCTAAAAGGGCAAATCAGGAAGCATTCAAATCTGTGGGGATTTTAAGAGAACAATAAATTCAGATTCCTTGTGGAAATATTTATCCTCCTACTCACTTCAGAGACGTATATATTTGAACTTTTTTTCCGGATCATTGGAGACTGTTTGACTCACTTACCTGATTTGTTTTGCGCTCAGTGTCTTTTCTTGTTTGTCCGATAAATTCAGTGTTGCACATACTGCGATATCCCCTACCAAAATCAAGGATATCTTTGTCAGGGGAGAACCTTTACATGAAAATTGACCTGGCACAAGCATATCTGCAGAGGGAAGTAGAGAAATCTTCAAATAAATACCTCACAATAAATAAACACAAAGGACTAGGGTCGACAATCGATGGTCTGATGGTAATGGCGAGTTCCGGTCCGTCTATGTGTAATGGAATTCCTCCATGCTTTTTCAGTTCTGCATATCTTCTATTCCACCAGAGCGATAAGGAGTATTAGTCCAGACACAAATAATCATACCCTTTCTTTATGTAAACTTCTATTATTCAAGAAAATTACTCTCTAGATACTTTTGGGTCAAAAAAGTCACATCAACGGCTTTCCAGAATATGTTAATTCAAACAGTAAACATTCACATACATAATGCACAGTTTAAAACCACCTAATATAGATAAATAAATCTGTACCATATTTCATAACAAGGTATTTTAACAGTAACCACTAACAAATTAGTTGTTAAGTGAGTGTAACTAATCTCTCATTGGTTTTGTGGGTTAAGAACCTTTCCCTACTTTCTATCTCTCTCTTAGTAGAGCCTTAGCTACAGCAATTCCGCATACACACTAGACCAGTGGTTCCCAAACTGTGCGCCGTGGCACCCTGGGGTGCCTCGGGACACTTGCAGGGGTGCCTCTGGGTGGTGGGCCAGCACCAAATCAAATTATTTATGGTCAATGTATTGTAAATATGTGGACAAACAGAAGCGCAAACCTGTCCACCACCACATAACTGAACCGAAGGATGACAGGTAAGCACATTTTACTTCACTTTACTACATTTTTTTCTGAATTTCTTAATAACAAACGTTTGGCTTATGGGTGCCGTGAAAACAATGGTGATACTCTAGGGCGCCGCCATTCAAAAAAGTTTGGAACCTCTGCACTAGACAATAAGTTGGACGATATGAACGATATTGTTATCGTTCATCGCGTTCAATATCGTCCAGTGTGTATGCAAGACATTGTTAACGATGCGCGCTCCTGCAGATCGTTAACGATGTCTTTCATTGCCTGTACTTACAGGGCAACCTGACGATATCGTCAGGTTCTGCAAGTACAGGATGGTGCCATCACTGAATGATATAGTTCAGTGTGCATGCTCAATGTCGTTAACGACATTGAGCCCGGCAGTGCAGGAGAAACACTTGAAGATATCGCTCTTGGAGCATATCGTTAAGTGTGTATGCGGCTTAAGTTTTAAGATTTCTTCCCTTAACTACAATATTAATGGGCACCTCTCTCTATCCATCTAGTATACAAGACCAGGGAACTTAAATGTTCTTTCCCTTTTATAGAAGGGGCACCATGTAATTACAAAAACAGACAAATCTCAGGTGCACAACTCCAAATTATTAATAATATATAAATGCAATACAATTTTGCAATCAATAGAGGTTTTTAGCATAATCTTGGCCAAGGTTATGGGCCTACCCACCATATCCAGGTAACCTCTGTAGGATAGGTCCCTAACATACTACGATTCAAATCCAGAGTGCAGGACACCCCAAACTAGCCCAGCTAAGCTGCCCCAGGGCACCGCCATAGTAAGAAAAATGCAGTGTGAAAGATAGTTAGGAGCAGCTACTGCTGCATATAAAGAATGAAAAAAAAGTGAGGTACATATATAATAAACAAACAGTGAAGGGTTAAAAAGTGTCATAAAAGAAAAATGTGTTATAATGAGGTGCCCTGAAACAGATCAACAAAGGCAATCCAGGGGGCCCCATGCCCCAAAAATGAACCAAAGTTGCAATACAGTATATAAAACTTGTAGGACTTACCTAGAATTGTGCCTACTACCAGTGTGCATATTCATTACAAAACTCCATGCTTTTAAACCAATAAGGTAGGGGTGCTAATCCAGACTGAGGGCGTCTCCTTTCCCTCAGGTGTGCAATAAAGCACATTAAATGGCGTATATGGGAAGGTTTCTGGACTGCACACCCTGAATATATATAATGGGAGGTGCTACCTGATGAGACTAATTGTAGGCACAAAAACAGACAAATCTCAGGTGCACAACTCCAAATTATTAATAATATATAAATGCAATACAATTTTGCAATCAATAGAGGTTTTTAGCATAATCTTGGCCAAGGTTATGGGCCTACCCACCATATCCAGGTAACCTCTGTAGGGTAGGTCCCTAACATACTACGATTCAAATCCAGAGTGCAGGTCACCCCAAACTAGCCCAGCTAAGCTGCCCCAGGGCACCGCCATAGTAAGAAAAATGCAGTGTGAAAGATAGTTAGGAGCAGCTACTGCTGCATATAAAGAATGAAAAAAAAGTGAGGTACATATATAATAAACAGTGAAGGGTTAAAAAGTGTCATAAAAGAAAAATGTGTTATAATGCGGTGCCCTGAAACAGATGAACAAAGGCAATCCAGGGGGCCCCATGCCCCAAAAATTAACCAAAGTTGCACTACAGTATATAAAACTCCCTGCTTTAAGGCTTTATCCAATAGAAGAGTAAACTCATTAAGATATTCTGCTGAGGGATCCGAAGCCAATACTCAGTAAAAAGTAGTATCTTTCAAAGAGAATTGTTCCACATATAAGGCGAAGGATCCGAATCTAAATAAATGGGAAAAGGTAGCTATCCGAGAGTTGTGTAAAGATGACTCTTTAGTAATTAAAGAAGCGGACAAGGGAGGAGGTATAGTCGTTCTAAATAGAGACGACTATATTCTCGAAGCCCTCCGGCAATTGAAAGATACTACTTTTTACCGAGTATTGGCTTCGGATCCCTCAGCAGAATATCTTAATGAGTTTACTCTTCTATTGGATAAAGCCTTAAAGCAGGGAGTCATTACCAGGGAGATATACAAATTCCTGCTGATACCTTTTCCTGTCACTCCCATTTTTTATTATTTACCCAAAATTCACAAATCTCTTACTACACCCCCTGGGTGCCCTATTATTTCTGGACTTAATTCCCTCACTTCCAATCTATCTCACTATGTAGACTCTTTTCTTCAACCACATGTTACACGGTTAAGGTCCCATCTGAAAGACACTACACATTTTTTGAATTCTATACAAGATATCATTTGGAACGAAAGGTATGCCTTTCTCACGCTTGATGTGAAAGCGCTATACACACATATCCCCCATGAGTTGGGGATTAATGCGGTAGCAAATTCATTGTCTACAGATGGAACCCTATCCGTTCAACATCAGGAATTTATTCTTCAAGCTATTCGTTTCATTCTAACTCACAATTATTTTATTTTTACTGACACTTTGTACTTACAGGTGCTTGGGACGGCCATGGGGACCAGGTTCGCCCCGAGCTTCGCGAACCTATACATGGGACAATTTGAGTCCCAACATGTGTGGGGGAGCGAGTTCGGGGGGAACCTGGTCTTCTATGGTCGTTACATAGATGATCTTTTTATAATTTGGGATGGGGATTCTATTAGTGCACAATCCTTTGTTTCTTCCCTCAACACTAATTCTTTTAATCTTTCCTTCACACACACACATACAGCAGGGATCTGGTTACCTTCCTGGATCTGACTCTCACAATTAGTGATAAACACATTATAACTACTAATCACTGTAAAGAAGTGGGAACTAACAACTATCTACACTTTAAAAGCTGTCATCATCATCCTTGGAAAACCAATATACCTAAGGGACAATTCATGCGTATTAAACGCAATTGTTGCAATCTTGAAGATTTTTCCAAACAAGCTTTAACACTTTGTGAGAATTTTTTAGATAGAGGTTATCCTCGAGATCTGCTTGAAAAAGCGTATAATCAAGTCTTACTTATACCAAGGGAATCATTACTACAACCTAAAACAAGAGAATCTCATTTACACAATACAGAGAGTAATTTTGCATTCATTTCCACCTATAATGACTCTTCGAGAAAAATTAAAAGTATTATAGAGAAAAATTACTCTATGTTAAAATTCGATCATGTGTTGAAACAAATATTACCAACGAAACCTACTATCATTTATAGAAAAAATAAATCACTTAAAAACATACTTGTACCGAGCACTTTAAAGATTCCTATTATGACTTTAGAATCCGGATCAGACTGGCTTCCATCCAGACCTCCCGGTTTCTATAAATGCGGTTCTACTAGATGTATCACATGTCACCATGCATTAAATAAAACAAAAACTATTAATCTTGAGGGAATGGATAAGAGCTACACCATCAAGCAATTTATTAACTGCAACACTAAATATGTGGTGTACGTGTTACTGTGCAGTTGTAGTGATGTTAGATATGTTGGTAGAACCATTAGAGGTTTAAAAGAGAGATTCCTAGAACATAGGAGGAATATCCTAAAGAAAAACCTTTTACATAGTGTCTCCCGACACTTTATGGATAAAACATAAGGGTGATATATGCTCCCTAAGAGTTATAGGAATAGAATCAATATCGCCTACTTCTAGACAAGGAGACAGATTCAGAACTCTATGTAAACGAGAAGTTTACTGGATCTTCAATCTTAATAGTCTCTACCCTGACGGTCTTAATGAGCAAATTGAACTAAATACTATTATTTGATTACATCAAGTGATATTCTTATTTTATTTTATTTATTTTTTATTCATATTCATTTTATTTAACATTAGATATAGACTTCATAGATATAAATAAATCTGTTGCTGATTGTTTCAATTTGCTATTCGTTACATTAAGATACATGTAATTAAGCTATTATCAATATGCTTCTTTTTATACGTGTATATATGGATATATATGTGTGTGTGCCCATTTATGCATGTATATGTATGTATACACATATCTTCTTGTCTGTTCTCTTTCAGAATTATTGTTTTTATGTTCTCGTCTTTACCATTTAATATATGTATGTGCATTTATAAAGTTCCTGCTTTATTAGTTGCCTGTGTCCCTTTAATAGGATCAAATTGTTGCCTTTTCACTCAAACCAGTAATTAACTATACTCATATGTATTTAATGCCGATTAAGTGCTGAAGGTACTTAAATTGTCCAAACTTGCAATGCCTCATTCACCTTGAAAAAGGCGTCAGAAGGACGTTGAAACGCGTTGGTGCTTGATACCGCTACACCTACCCGGTTTTTGATCCCTGGATCTTCACCACTGGCTCCCTCTGCACGTTTTATACACTGCGCTTGGCAAGTTCTGAGCCATTTACATCAGCTTGCAGTGTAACATCCTCCACATTCATCCGGGACGCAGAGCCCTCTGTTCCATACCCTTCTGCTACGGAGCTTCAGAGCGGCGTTACACAATCCTTCCAAAGTCTCCCCGCTAGCCGGGTAGAGCGCGTGCACCTTGGTCAGACGGCCCACCAATTTACAGAGCACGGAGTTCATTGTCTCTCCCCCCCTACGCCGGACCTGGATTACTAGAGCGACCACCCACTCCCCTCTGCATCTCCATCGTCAGCTGGGTTGAGATCGGGAGGCCAGCCATCCTCGGCCACGGCAACCATCATCACACTGTGGCTCAAAACAAAGATCTGGGTTTGATCCAACTACACGGAAGGTAATACCGACATACATTCATTACATTTTGACCTTATTACCGGATGATGAACTAATTAACAACAGTTCAAAAATTATATTTGTCCATGGAGGAGTTCTTCAGAGGGTTTCATTAAATGTTTATTTAACAGTCCGGGACTTATCATTCATACATTCTAGGAACCACCATTTATATGTAATTTCATTATTTACATGTGTGTTTTATTGTTCTAATTGAATCATTAAGCATTGGTTGCTTTGTCTTAATAAAGATACAATTCATTTTACTATATACATTGCTGCTACTGGTTTGAGTGATTTTTACTAACAGAATCTGTGGTTGCTCTATCTTTTATGCATTTTCTATTTAGTGGGATTGACTACCCCACACAACCACATTGAATCTGTTTGGTATATATCAACTCTTCAGCGCCTGGGCTATACCTTGAAACTCATATTGTCCCACAGTTGCTCATCGTGTTAGCATGTTATAATTCACCTTATGGTATTGTCACACACCTTGAGAAATAAAAATAAAACGCCATTTGCATATGAGTATGAGCTGTAATATCTGCCTAGAAAAATATGCACAGATTGTTTATGAGTCTTTGGTGTGGGGAGTTGCGAAATTCCATAAATTTTTCTATGGACAGAAATCCAACCTGGTGACTGACCACCCACTGCTATTCTCCATTTTCAGTCAGTCCTGTAGAGAGAGAGGATGTAGTCAGTATACCGGCGGACGGGATGCCGGCTGTCGAAATCCTGACGTCGGAAGCTTGACCCAGGACTAAAGATAGGCGTCAAAATCCCGACGCCTATCTAAATCCAGACGCCGGAATCTTGACAGCCGCCATCCTGATCGAAGATACCCCGGGGCATGTTAGCTGTTAGCCGCGGAAGGGGATGGTGGGAGTGGGGAATTAAGTTTAGGCAGCACAGCGGGCTTTGGCTTTGGGGGGGGAGGTTAGGGTTGGCACCCCTGGGGGGGTTAGGTTTAGGCACTAAGGGGAGACAGTTAGGTTTAGGCATTAATTGGGAGGGTTAGGGTGCGGGGTGGGGAGGGTTAGGGTGCAAGGAGGGAGGGTTAGGGGTAGAAGGGGAGGGTTAGTATACTTATCCGACTGCTGCCGGGATACCGAGCATCGGGATGCCGCTGACGGCATTTTGACAGTAGGAATC
This sequence comes from Taudactylus pleione, assembly GCA_031769625.1. Taxonomy (NCBI): domain Eukaryota; kingdom Metazoa; phylum Chordata; class Amphibia; order Anura; family Myobatrachidae; genus Taudactylus; species Taudactylus pleione. Next base: position 835,553 of record JAUIMM010000176.1, read on the forward strand.
CCGACTGCCGGTGTTTCATACCCAAGCCAAAGAGAGTACCAGGTAAGATGGCCACTCGTTTGCGATGTTTCTTGTTTTTAGGTGCTCATCATTATGACATAGAATTAATGGGAACTAAACAACGCGGCAAGTCCAATAGTCTAACACATACGCCCTTGCCAAAGTATGAGGAATACAATAAGAAAGACCTCCTTGGAGAATTATCTCAACCTGCTAATTGATCGGCTTCCAAGTTCACAATGAAAAGTAGTTCACAATTACAGTAATCAACCATAGGAATTCTCAGTAACCCTAAGGTCTTGCAGAATGGCTGACAGAACTAAGACGCCGTACCCTTGATACGGGATCGGAAACAAAGACTGTGACATGGCCCCAAAATGGTTGCGACATGCCTGCGTTTGAGTCGCCACACACATACCCCTGTTACCAGCCACAAGCGGTCCCTGACAGATGTGCAGTGCGACTCCGACGCACATCGCCATTATGACTATCTCTGATTCAGGCCCTGTATACCTTAGATCAGTGTTGGCTAACCTTGACACTCCAGCTGTTATGGAACTACATAACCCAGCATGCACTGCTACAGTTTTGCTATTAGGGCATGCTAAAACTGTGGCAGGGCATGCTGAGATATATAGTTCCACAACAGCTGGAGTGTCAAGGTTAGCCAACACTGCCTTAGATGGATGACTAATGCTACTAAAGGGCTTGATATAAATAGTATTAACGGTTTGCGCCTTAAGCAAGAATGTAAACTAAACTGTTATCCATACGTATAGAAGCTGCCTGCTGTTCCAATGCAGAAATGATGCCAGAATCTGAACCCACTGCACAGCAAGACACAGGAAGTGACCAAGCCAAAAAGTCACGAAAGAGATCCCACAGTGATCCAATCATCCATGATTCTCCTGAAAGAGGTAATGTCAGGCTTGTGTATGTGTTTCAGAGGGGCGAGATAAAGCTTCTAGAAGTGATATATAACCAAAAAATTGATTAACAGTTTCAATGACTATAAATGCATATAGTGATTTATTACACTTTAATAAATCACACAGCATAGTCTATGTAGTATATTTATTCTCACAAATGCAACAGAATCTGTAAGAACCCTGATCAAAGATCAGGCTAATCATGCATTTCACCTATAGCAGCACCTTTCCCATTGAGGTGGTAACACAGCAGCACTCTATTGCCCCACCAAAACTTCTGCAGGTCTTTTTAGGTGTTCATCCCCATAGATCTTCACTAGGTGGTAATGAAAACAAGGCCAGGGACAGAGACAATAACAGGGTCAAGGCAAGAGAAAATCTGGTGTGAAGAAGTAACTCCAGGCAGAAGAACAGAAGTGAAAACAAGGTAAAACTCATACAGGGCATTGCAAACTTAGCTAAGTCAGGGCTAGTAGCAAATATAGTTGACATAACCAAGCAAGAATTCAAGTCCACTATAGACAACCTGGGTCAGAAGAGTCAAACAAGAAGACACCTCTAAGTCATTGCACCTGTAACAGACGGGAACTTACAGGCAGAGATCCAATCAGAAGGTTTCTAGGTTTACATGTAATGTCCTCTAAGGAACTTTTGCAGCAACCATGTACAGTCAGGAGAAGTGTTCCTGGGGATCAGGCAGCGGGCAAAGGTCAAAGACAAAGTGGAAGATTCCACCTAATGCTTTTAATACAAACATGCTCAAAAGTATTCACTAGGGGCAAAGCCAATGGGGGTGGGAGAGGGGCAGGCGGGAAACATGCCCCAGGTGACAGAGATGGAGGGGGAAGGGCACCAGCAGGGTAGCATTGACAAATATAGGCCTGTTTGTGGTAGGCCAGTAGTCTCGTCAAGCTGCATGAGTTTACTTTTCTCAATTTATTTTGTCATCAGGGTTTGGGCAGGCGGGATGTGGGAGGTATGAAGGTACAATGTGGGCGGACTGGGGTGGAATATTGGCGGGATGTGGATGGGTTGAATATGTGGGACAGATGTTGTTGGGCCGAATAGGCTACTTGCCAGACTGTCACTGTTGAAGCCTCCCCTGCAGTGTGGCAACAAATCATATTTATGGTGCTTTACAGAGAATATTTGGTGGGAATCAAACCCAAAACCTTAGTGGTGTGAGGCAGTAATGTTAACCATTACACCAACTGTACAATTTGAAGACTGGTACATCCTTGCCGCTCTCACAATCTCCAATATGAGCCACACTCACTCATCTTGTCTCAGTTCTGCCATATTCCACTTGTTAGGAGGGCATGTCTGCATTTATATTATGTGTTTTTTTCTACAGCACTAGGGTTACCTGTGGGCTTGCTTCATACAATCGTCAATAATAATAGCAGACATGATTTGAATGCAGAGTGGAGTGAAAAATAGTTTTGCATTCTTCAAATACAGACTTTAGTAATTTCAGTTTGGTAACAGAGAAAAGAAGTCGGAAAAGCTAGAACTGAGGAATTTGTTTTCTCTGAGCCATGCTCTCAGTGCCCCACCTAGTTCTTTATAGATTTGCTGTTTTGTTGTTGTTGCCTCAAAAGTAACATTAGAAATTATTATCCGAAATTACAAGAATGACGTTGGCTAACTCAGCTGAAGAAGATGCTATGCCAGTTCACATGGATAGAAAACAAAAAACATAACACAATCTCAAAAACACAATCCATATTACCAGTATACTCAAGGCAAGTGCATGAACTCTTATTATATTAAGTAGCAGTCTTTAGGTCAGTGCATATCCAACGTGGAAGTGCTTTAATTAACACTGACCCATTAAAACTATCGTTAAAGAAAACAAAACATCAACCAGCCCTTACTCCCAGCACTATCTTACTTCTTGGACCCTCTCTAGCCAGTGGATTACTCTCTCTATCCTGCATCTTCTCTTGTTTGCATATTCTCTTAAGAGTATCCTGCAGGTTACTCTAGAGCCGTCCAATTGGCTGCTTTGCACGTTCTTTTCCATAGAGGAATTACCTTAGTCCACTGCGGTCTCCTGCCTCTTGTCAGGCATACACAGTCCTCATTAGGCTCTCCCTTCAGATCCTTTCTTTCTGAGCTCTTCAAGCAGCCCATAGGTGTGGTGACACCTTTTACTAATCTTGCGGTGAAGGATCCTACATTCCATCAGTGCCACCTACACCATTAACATCACAATATATATGATATATTCTTTAAGATGATGAATACGACGTAATAATGTAAATAACTTACTATTTTCTGCCTTTCTGCATTCAGCAGCAGTGCCAAGCTGTGAAGCTGCCACTCAGACTGAACTAAGGCCGCCTTTGGGAGCTGTAACTCTAAGACGTGCTTTAAGAGCAAAAGCTGCTAGATCAAGACCCAGATCTCTTGTTGATTACAAATCCTACATGGACACTAAACTGTTGGTGACAAGGTTCCTAGAAGAGCCCTCGTGTCATATGTCTGCAGACATTCGTGAATTGGTAGAAAGCATAAAAACTGTATTGAAATCAGATGAAGAACACATGGATGAAGCCATTTTAAGCGCCAACTTTCTCGATCAGGTAGGTCAAATAAATGTAAAACTCTTTATTGCTTGAGAAAAACAAATGACTATATGACAAGACGCTTGTTTCCTACTGTGTTTAAATCATTTGTAATAAGGTGAGTCTGGGAGCTATCCCGACAGTGTATTAAAGTGTGCAGTACTTTACATGGGTGAGTAAAGATCATAGAACTTACAGTAGATCAAGGTAGTATAAAAATATTTAAAATTTTAAATTAGGCCCCATTCTTTAAAGTATATGGAATGGCACAATTCATTTTTGGCATGTGTCTTCAGCTCACTGCTTTCCAATTGCACAAATACAGCATGATAGGAACTGGTCACTTGCAGTAGCTATCCTAGAGCATTACTACACACTGTTTGTTTTGTGATTCGTTGCTGCACTCAGCCAACTAGTAACATTTTTTCATGAACAATGAGAGTTGTTTCATTCAACAATCTTCACACCACAATTAAGCTGTCTATACAAGTGTTCATATGTGTGTTCTGTAAGGCCATAGCAGAGCACTTCCATGCCTTGTGCTGGCCCCACCCAACTCCAGAACATATGTGACATCATGATGTCACAAGAGGGGTTTGGGAGCAGTCAGGTACATGTGCTCTGACCTCTGCAGGGTGCTACCTCCTCGGCCTTGCGTTTTGGGCGGTAGCACCGGTCGCACACCCCTCACTATAGCCCTGGTGTTCTGCACTAGAGTCTTCAATAACAAGACAGAAAAGCAGCAGTCTTTTGCCCATATTCAGGACTTTAAATGTGTTCTGAAACCAGTAACTGATCAACAATTTATACATATTTATTGCATGTGTGTGTGTTAATATTTTTTTATAAAGCAATTTTAGTGAATGACGTAAGTGTTGCTGTTGCCTTTACCATTGTATCTCAGACTAATTTTTGTTTACACACATTTGTGAAGGTGATGGATCCAAGCCAACAAGCCACTGCAGCAGCCCAAAGATTTCCAAGAAGAAAGCACCCAGACGTGCTCCATTTGGACAGCTGTGGAGATATAAGCACTTTTGCAAAAACACATAGAGAAGGGAGCGTTAACAGTCAGAGGACTGCCAGAGAAAGACCGCACAGTCTCATTGGAGTTGTGCTTGAAACCATACTGTAAGAGAGTCATAAGAGACAGAAAGCCACTGGATGAACAATTAAAGTTATATGATCTTCAAAACATAGGGCAAGCAACTGTTGTAAGAGCTTATATACAATTATGTGCTGCATTTACATAGTTCAAGATTTTGCTAAATATTGACAATGTGTTTTCCTGTTTATTACCAAAGGTCAATCTGCATAAAGTGGAACTAATTTATGTGTTTTGCAGAAGAGTGGACTAAATAACTGAGGAAATTGAAATGTAATATACTATATATGAAATCATTGGAACCCCATATGGAAAAAGTGGTATAGACTAGGAGAACCTCAGGGGTTTGTAATACTGTGAGTTATATTGCACTGTAAGCACACACCTGCAGCCTTATCCTGGTGGGACAATTTTATGCTAAAGATGCAATCATGTTATAAGCGTATGTACTTTAAACACATGGGAGGCAATTCGATTCCAGGTTATGTGCCACCCAACCTCACCGTGATGTTCGGCTGCGTGCATATTTGGCTATTAAGGTTGGCTGATCAATACTAGTTTTCCGTCGCACCTCTATAGCATGCACGGACAAAATAGAGATGTTGGATGATGCTGGTCCCAATATGCCGATCCAGAACGGCATATCGCGGTCATCAATGGGAATTGAATCGCCCCCATGGAGTTGTAATAAAATGCAAAAATTGTTTATTTTCCTATGTATCTTCCCTAGAGATGCTTTGGCTCTCCTGAAAAAATTATAATGGAATGCATAAATAAATTGTGTTGTGTGATATCTTGCAATGTAGCAGTTGCAATTTTAGTATTTAGGTCCAGTATAGATATTAGTGTCTTATGACTCTTTATATATTTTGTTATGTGATAAATACAACAAAATGATTCCCATCTCCGTGAGATGCTTTGATGAAGACATATAAGCCACATTTTCATGGTAATTTGACCACAGTGGCACTGGTAATTGGCACTGTTGCAATAGAGACAGCAGAAAATAATACATATTTCTTGGCAGGATAAGCAATGTGGCAGCTCCCATTCATGTTAATAAATCACAGTATACATCAGAATAGTTGATTTCTATTTTACTGAAGATGAATACAATACATTCATATCAGAGTAATACTTAATGAAAAAATAAGTAGGGATATTACTTTTTGTTTTAACTTGTCTTTAACTTGGTCCTACTTTTTACTCCATTATATCACATTATCAACTTCTTATTATGCTAATGAGTAATAGTGGGGGCGTGGTTTAGTTAATAACATTTTATAAAATATATGTTATGTTATGTAGGCAATTATGCATCTATTTTAGACTATCGGCTCTTAACATTAAAACAAAACTAACAATAAAGATTATAGCACTGTCTATGCTCTTAATAAAGCACAGAAAAATACAAACTTTGTAACAATAAAAAAAAATACTTTTTAAATGGTAAATAAATACTTTTTAGATCAGTTTTTGCATCACAGTGAGTGTGACAGTGATTATCATTGCTGTCTCACAGTGCAAGGGTCATTAGTTTGGTTCAAACTAGGGATGTGCAGGCTCGGATTAGTTCGAATTTTCGCACCAAGTTCGGATTTTTCCCGCCAAAAATCGGGTCTCAGAGAGAGGCAAAACGTCATCTTTCATGGACAAACATCATTCCTGGACAAAAGTCCAAGAAAGATGATGTTTGTCCATGAAAGATGATGTTTTGCCTCTATCTAGGACCCAATTTTTGGTGGGAAAAATCTGAACTTGGCGAGAAAATTCGAACTAATCCGAGCCTGCACATCCCTAGTTCAAACCAGGGTTGAATCTGTGTAAAGTTTGTATGTTCATCCTGTATTTGAGTGGTTTTTCTCTTGGTGCTCCAGTTTCCTCCCATTGTCCAAAGATATAGTGGTAAGATATAGGTTAATTGGCTTCTGACAATAGTAACCTTTAAACAATAAGGGGAAAGGGGAAGGGGACTTCTGCACTAGTCAAATCAATAAATATAAATGTATATTTCCATCAAAATAAACCCCATTTCTATATAATGAGCTTATGCACTTCTTTAAGTGGGGGTGCTGCCAGAAGACAATGAGTAAACATAAGAAAAAAGGAGAAAAATAATGTATTTTTTGTTGGCGACTGTAAATTTTATATTTAAAATATAACCTTTATTTATTAATATTAAAAGTTTCTAATGCCTCACCATATATACATGAAACAATTATTATTCTAGCAAACTTGCCAAGTGAAATGTAAAACAAAAAATATATTCAAAATAAGAACAAATAAATATTTAAAAAAAACACTGATTCACTATGTGCTGCTGCTCTAGGAATAATATTATAGGTATAAATAACCTTCACTTATTAGACTGAGAATATGTGATTAAATTAGCTCCTCCTCTAAAAAGCTCCAATGCCAGTATATCATTGTGAATTATTGTTAACACAAATGCTAACTTAGGAGGGTTTAAATATGAGTATGAAAATTAAATGACAATTAATGTGGATGCATTAAATCATCATAATGTTAATGAATATTATGAGTGTATTTCACTCAAAAAAGTTGTATAGTAGTCAGTCGATATTTATCCAAGATGTTAAGAGTGAAGATAAATTATTTCCAGCTCCGATGCTCCCTTAACGCACAAGCCTTGAGACTGAAACATTTGTCATGTCAACAGTCTTGTCTTAGAGGCGTATGACAAAAGGAGGATGTATGTACCATCACATAAATTAATCCTATCTTCATTAACATATGTGAACACAAACCTAAACATCCAGCTATGCTACATTGTATACACTTAACAAAACAATTAGCAATATGGAACGTTGATTGAATACTTACAGCGTGTGTGAAGCCAGAAAAATTCCCCCGACTGCAGTTTCATGTTAAAAGGAAGTGCATACTTCGGATGATTGAAAACACGAGCACTGACGTAATCTAAGCACTAATTCCAGAAACATCATTAAAACAAGTGTGATATGTATCCCTTCACACATTTGGTAGAGATAACAGCAGGCTATTAACAATAGGGACCCTACAATATTAGTAATAATAAGACATCTATTTATTCAATTTATTATTCCCTAGACTGTTACCCGCTCTATGGTTAATAGAGACCTTGAAAAAGATAGTTAATGTGAGACATTGTTACTATATATCAACGTTTTCTGGAATAAATAATTCTGACACATTATTGAAACAAATGTTTCAGGCCCTCATTCAGAGCCGTACGCTCTGAGCAGAGCGCACGCTCTGAATGAGGGCCGTCCTCCATAATTATGGAGCGTCCTCCTGGACGCTCGTATAGCTGTGGGTCACCACCCACAGCCTGTACGAGCGTGCAGGTTGATGGCCGCGATGGTCTTGACCATCGCCACTGCGAGCCGGAGCCTGCGGTTGAGTTTTTCAACCGCAAGGCCCGGAGTGATTTTGGCTCTATCAGAGCCAAAATCACTCCCACTGACATCACTAGTGATGTCAGTGGGCCGGCTTCTGACGGTAGGCGTTCCCTTGGGAACGCCCCCGTCAGGGAGGCACGCCCACCTAAGGGGGCGTGCTGTCAATCAACATCGACAGCACGCCCCCTTTGATCAGACACAACGAGCGAAGGAAAGTCCTTAGCTCGTCGCGTCTGGCGCATGCGCACGACGGAGCTCCCGCCGTCGTGCGCATGCGCAGTGCACAACATCGACCCACTTGCGAGCAGACAGCCGCTTGCGAGTGGGTCTGAATCAGGCCCTCAGTCTCAAGGCTTGTGTGTTAAGGGAGCATCGGAGCTGGAAATAATTTATCTTCACTCTTAACATCTTAAATAACTATCGACTGACTACTATACAACTTTTTTGAGTGAAATACACTCATAATATTTATTCACATTATGATGATTTAATGCATCCACATTAATTGTAATTTTATTATCATATTTAAACCCTCCTAAGTTAGCATTTGTGTTAACAATAATTCACAGTGATATACTGGCACTGGAACTTTTTAGAGGAGGAGTTAATTTAATCACATAATTTAATCACATATAGTCTAATAAGTGAAGGTTATTTATACCTATAATATTATTCATAGGGCAGCAGAGTGAATCAGTGTTTTTTTAATATTTATTTGTTCTTATTTTGAATATATTTTTGTTTTATATTTCACTTGACAAGGTTGCTTCAATAATTAGAATAATAACAATTGTTACATGTATCTTTCACTGGTGAGGCATTAGAAACTTTTAATATTAATAAAGGTTATATTTTAAATGTAAAATTTATAATGCGCCAACAAAAAAGACATTCTTTTTCTCCTTTTTTCTTCTGAAAATAGTAACCTGTCTGCTTGTGAGCTCCACTAGGGCAGGTGCTATATAATTATTGTTAATAATAACAGGCATGTTCATACTTTTCCTCCTTCATAGAAAACTCCCCTGATTGTCGTTTTAAAATGCAAATGATCAAGTAGAAAAACTGAATGATCAAATCATTTCATGTGGCAACAATGCAAAAGCCGCCTGTGTCAAGTAAATTCTTTAACCCAGAGGTTCCCAAACTCCGCCATTACAGACCAGGTTTTAAGGATATCCATGCTTGAGTTCAGATGGTTAAATCAATTGACTAAGGTAGTCATTAAGTCACCTGTGCTCAAGCATGAATATCCTTAAAATGTGGACTGTAATGGTGGAGTTTTTAATAACCTCTGCTTTAACCTATATGACACCCCTAGTGTTTTAATATGAAAGGGAACTACAGACAAACATACTATTCATATAATTTATCTCACAACAGAAACTTAGTTTTACAATGCAATAAAACACTTCACATATTCACCAAAGAGTAAATACTTTTACTTGGATAATCATATGCAAAAAAAGTAAATACTGTGCTCAGCAGACCTATTCTTACCAACAACATTGGAGTTACCGAATTGATTTTCATGGATTTAGCACCTAAGAAAAAATGTCCACATTGACCTGATCAGAGATAAATGTTTAATAACCTCCAGTCCTCAATGCTTAGTTACAAAGTCGCTCTTTTAATTACAGACACATAGAAATCAGAGACATTATAAGATTCATTGGACCAATGGGGCCCATACACCAGCTGACAGATGGCCCGATCCGAAGATTGGGCAATCGATATTTGCCGATCCATCGGAGGAATGGTGAAATTCGTCATGTTAAAAGTCACCTATTTGCAAATCACGCAAATATTTATTTGATTGTGATCAGCAAATCAGTGAAATCCAACATGTTGGATTTCTCCTATCCTCCAACCACGGCATCAGGGGATCTCCAAATTGCGACAATCAGTCGCTGGTATATGGGGGCCTTGACTTCTATCATTTATATGTTTCAATAATTACAAAGGAGATGGCAATCCTGATGCAAGACCATATCACAAGCTCCCACCCTTTGTGTCACCTTATGTGCTTTGGCGGTTGACGGTCTGGTACATGTGTAGAGCTGGTGGTGCACATACAGTATACTACAATATATAATATATATTGTAGCTTTCAGTGACACAAAACTACAATTTTAAAACAAAATAATGCCTTTACAGGCATTATTAAGCATAAATCTAATTCCCAGAAAAAAAAAATCATATTTCTTTGCAAGGGAATAACAATTTTACTAAATATGTTGTGTAGCAACATGGGTGGCTTAAGAAAGGGGGGCACCCTAGGTGGCGCAGGTGAGTAGACTTCAGCACAGTGCCAGAGTCTTTGCTTACATTGCGCAGCGCCATCTTCCAGAAGATGTCACTGGGAAGATGGGGACGCTGGGGAGGAGGGACCCGCTTGCTGGCACAAGGTAAGTATACTAAGGGAACAGGGTGTGCAGTGCACCACACACCCTGCTCCCATTCTAAATATGTGTGCCCCCCTGCACCTCCTCCTTATGTGTGCCAACACCACATGGCTGAACCCAAATATGTCAGGTAAGCACAATTTTTTCTTTAATAAATACTTTATAAGATTACTGTTGACTGTAACCATGGTATCCATGCTATGAGGTGCATGTAGTACTGTGGGTGGAAGCATTTGCTTGCTTTGGATGCCAGGAATCCATGCTACACCTCTGTGTCTAATTGTTCGGAGGCCATGGAGAGGCTGAGCGGCCCTGACTGTTTTATCTGTACTGGCCCCACAATTTCTATTGGCAGCACTGTTTCTAAGTGCTACAGTTGTTGGAAGGGATACTACAAGTGATATGTATTGGTATTAGTTACATAGAAAGTAAGGTGTCCAAATTAATTGATGACACTCAACTATGAAGTGGCAATAATACAGAGCAGAATATTAACTGTCTACAGAAATATTTAGACAATAAGGTGATCTAGGTGGATACAAAAATACAATGTATAAACTGCTTACGTGCTCAGGATGTTGACGGTAATTATGGTAGCTACACATTAATGGAATACAGTTGGAAACAACTGAAATGAAAAAGATCTTAGCAATACTAATTGATAAATAGCGGAGTAATAGCACACATTGCCAGGCAGTGGCTGCAAAGCCAATTTCACTTCTGGGATGTAAGAAAAAAAAGGCATTACTCAATGATGTAAACATAGCATTCCCATTGTATAAGTCACTAGTTATATCACATCTTGAACATAAGGCACAGATTTGGGCTATAGGGATTCAGAGGCATACTATATATTATTAATACAGTTATTGAAAGAGTAATATTTTAAACAGATGAGGAAAATTAAGTTTGTTTACCCTTGAAAAGCATCTTAGCGGTGATCTAATTATTATGTATAAATATATCCAAGGTCCTTAGTAAGATTATTAGATAAATCCTATTGAGTAATCGCCATCATCATAATAAGTAATTATTCGCAGAAAAAAGAAAATTGCCCCCCAGCACACTGCAGATAAATCAAAAATACTTGAATCCTACATGATAATATAAATTCAGAGGTATTGGTTTACATACATTTGCAAATATATGAATAAGCGCTGGGCCGTCGTCAAGGCTCCTCTATACCAGCATCCCTAAAATTAAGGGGTTCACGTCCGAGAAGCAAGGTACCCAAAAAAATTCCAGCCAAGGACCACCCCCAGGGCATCACATGAAAAGGGGAAAAAAGGTGATAGTGAAGTGTTAAAGGATAGGTGTGTAAGGATAAATCAATAAGTGTTAATGAGATGTAAAAGAATTAAAATGACATAAATAATACACAAACGCATAGAAAAGTGAAAAAATATTCTATGTGAATTAAGTGGTGATGCCATGAGCAAGGTCCAGCCAGAACAAACCCGGGGGCCCCACTCCCAGACGCTCACCCCAAAATAATTATTGCTACATAATAGTAGCACCCACTCTGGGTCATATAATAACAAATTGATGTACTGCATGATAACAGTACCTGTATGAGCTGAGAGCTAACTTACCTTGGAGGTACCCCAAAAAACCTCCACATGGCACTATAAGGATCAGCACCTCCTCCTAATGCTGACTCCTTTCATGCCTCCAAACTGCAAGCAAAAAATGTGGTAGTTGCTCAATCAGCTTAATATACTACAGGTGCTTGTAAAGGGCTGGGTTTACACTGAACACAGAAAAAAGAAAATTGCCCCCCAGCACACTGCAGATAAATCAAAAATACTTGAATCCTACATGATAATAGAAATTCAGAGGTATTGGTTTACATACATTTGTAAATATATGAATAAGCGCTGGGCCGTCGTCAAGGCTCCTCTATACCAGCGTCCCTACACGTCCGAGAAGCAAGGCACCCCAAAAAATTCCAGCCAAGGACCACCCCCAGGTTATTCGCAGTAACCGTTATTTAATGGAAGTGAGAAATCTTTGGCAAAAGCAGGCATGGGTTGGTGAAAAGTTCTGGTGTTTGGCCAGTTATGGGCCTGATTCAAAAATGGACGCAGTGTCGATGTTGGACGGAAGTTGCCAATGTTTTCAGTATGTGAATGCATCTGAGTCGCATTGCCCACGAGTCCCAATTATTACAGTTCTAAGACGCAGAATGAATTTTGACACAGAGTGACTTTCAGTTACCGTTTCTGGGTGGTAACACAGTGGTGACTACCCAGACACAATAGCGCTGACACGGGTGGCCATGCATCTTAATACGCACATCGACAGATTGGCACCGCAGCCCATGGGTGTCTTAGTAGAAAGTGCACAAACAGATTAGATCACTGAGGTGCGCTATGTCACAAATAAACGTGCAAGATGTGGATTAAGGAGAGATACTTTTCTTGATTCAATGTAAAGGCTGTTATCCTCCCAATCAGATGTATGGTATAATGAAAGATAATTTTCATGTCATATAGGGTGAATAACATAGAAAACATAGTGTAGTATATAACACAAAATCTATAGTTTTCACTCAAAATCCAAATGCAACAGCCAAAGATTTAAAAATAACGGTGGAATTTTACCAGATGTCCAATATAAAACGGGCCTGTCGTTATAATGTTGGATTTTTCTGGATACTTCTCCCAGGACCCTTCTGTACTGGAGACCCTGGATAAATTCACAGAATATGTAGAACTCACTTCTATCGCACGCCACCAATGCGTTTCGAGACAGTGTCTCTTCCTCAGGGCAGTGAACCCTTTCCCATGCTGGCGATGGATGTCATCTGTAAAATCCGCTGTATAAGAAGTTTCTTAGATAAGTCTTTGGATTGGCTATATAGTATATTTATACATATTATACATTTATTATACATATTCACTTATATTACTTTTAAAGTGAGTATGAGCCTTCTCAAGTTCTACCATTTGCTTCCTATAGATATATGCCAAAACATAACTAAATTCAACATTAACAATTCAATTAATTACTTAGACAATGCTAAAAATGTGTTTGCCTCGTGCATCCATCGCAAATTTTCTGTGCCCAGAATTTGAATGGACTTTGGACCTGATTCACTATGGATTGGAATATTGCATACGCAAGCAATAAGTGCGTGCGTCTATATGCAAATAATAGCATACGCAGATCGAGCAGAATAAAACAGGAAACCGTCCATCATAGAATGAATCCTCCCACCTCCCCTTACATACGCACTTAATATAATAACGTTTGCAATCTGATTCATGAACGAACGCAATTGACTACAGGTTCCGTACTGGTAAGGGGATCTGAAGCAGTCTTTACACAGCATTCAATGTTAGGTTAGTATTGATTGCTTGTTGTGAGCACGCAATTAATACTAATTGTAACTTTGAACTTGACAATTTTCCAATCTATAGTCTATTGCTCTATATGACTGTTGTATTTTTTCACTTATTTCCATATTAATCTTTTTTTTTTAAATTATATATATAAATAAATGTGTGTCTAATATATATATACACATATATATATATATATATATATATACACAGTATAAATACTGTATGTATATATATATACACACACATACATACATATACATACACACACACACCCACACAGACACTCCAGACCTTTTTTAATTAAACTTATATTACAACCAATCATGGTAGATTTTTTTTTCTGTTTACTTTACACCACAACAGCAAGCACTACATCAAAGGTTTTTGTGTTGAGCTGGAGCACCTCCCCCGAACCCTGACCGTAAATGGCATAATGTTTAAAAATGTAATCTTTATTTTATAACGTCAAATAATTACATCCCCCCCATCCCACCTCTGAGTATGCTGAATGCAGAATCACAATTATTTTCAATTTGCACATGTGCAGGACCCATTATGCGACTTGCAGAATGGGTCATACTTACACATACATACACATAAATAGGCCAGGCACTGTACACCATTGCAACCATCAAACACCAAAGGTCCTGATGGTTGCAATGGTGATTCCAGCATGCAACCTCCGTCACTGTGCAGGCATCACAAATGCAGCAGGTGTTGTCATACACCTCCTGCTCCATTAGCATAATAGCAAGGATTGCAATTGCAAAGATACCTGCGTATGTGCAGCTTTGCAATTGCCATCCTTGATGAATCTGCCCCATAGTCAATACATACTCACGTATAAAATATGCAAACCTAACATATAATAATGACACAACACATCGTATATATAAAGCAACTTAAAAAAAAAAACATAAAAATAACCTTTTAAATTAAATTTTAAATTTGGTCAACAGACCCCAACATCTCCACAATACTTTCACGCAAATGGAGCACTTCTCCCATAAGAGCCACATCCCTATCATGCCTCTGTTGTTCTGCATCTGAAATGTAAAAATACAGATAATAAAACATTAGATCTTGCACACTATTTTTGCATCCTGTTGCATAGGCCAAAATAATACAGAGCCAGAACTAGAATTTTTGGTGCCCTGTGCCAGAGAGAGAGTTAGCGCCACCCCCAACACACACACACATTTTTTTATATAGGGGCATAAGATAGTGCACCTGAAAAAGGGCCATGGCCTCATGGGGAGGGGCCAAGGAAGAGATAGGGGAGATGCTGGGGATAATACAAGAGGAAGCTACAAGTGAGAATGATAATAAACAGGAAAATTGACAGGTCCAAACAGCGCCCCCTGCCCTGTGGTGCCCTGTGCCATGGCACTGGTCATACCACCCTAGTTACGGCCCTGTTTGTAGGTGATTAGCGGGAGCATAGTTGTCAATTATCAAAATTTCTTGTGAATCTTTGCAACTAAATTATAAATGAGGGCCTTACAATAAAATTAGGACTTGACTAAAGACTAATTCTGAGATGTATGTTCATCACAAGATAAGTTATATATTCGTTAAGCACATGTACAGAATGCTTCCTGCATTCTCTCTTGTAGACCAGCCAAACTGCAGTGTGATTGACAAGCTGCCTTGTAGGGCCCTACTTGGGACCCATTTATGCAAATGGGGGTGTGATGGCTCCATTTTCAATGAGGTATTTACATCGGAGATAGATGGATTTGCCCAGCTGTTTGTGTGTAGCAGTACAAATCCATCCTTATCTGAATCTGGCCCTAAGATAGATCTTATTTCACCATGCATTAATCACTGCAGCAAATACAAACAACAAAAAAAAACATTTTAAAGTCAGACTGCTTTACTATGTACCTTAAGGCACATCTTCAGCCAAATCTGGAATGCCACTCTCAGAAGGTCCTCGGGTGGATGAGGCAGCATAATTAAAACCAGAGGATGGGGAGACATCAGGCGGGGTTTCGACAGGGGAGGAGGGAGGCTGGGCAGGGAAGAGCGGGTGGTTAGGTGAGGGAAGTTGGTTAGGGGATGGACGTTGGTCAGGGGCAGGGGCTGGCTGGCAACTTTTAGCCTGGGGGGCAAATGCATGCAGGCGGCCCTGGCAGAGGAGTAGCGTGTAGCCAGGGTGCCCGAAGAATGTGCGTGCTACGGCGCCCCCCCCCTCAAGTGTTCCAGGGAGGAGGCGGGTCCATATGGGATTAATGTAAGGTAAAAATAAAGATTAGGGACAGCCCCCTGTCGTAGTGCCCATATGCAGTGCCCCCGTGTGCCACAGGAGAGAACAACCTTATGCAGGTCTCCAGTATTGCCCCCCGTAGTAATTCCCCTATGCAGTGCCCCTTGTGCCCCCAGTAGTAAGCCCCTTATATAGTGCCCCCAGTAGTGGTCCCCCCTCTGCAGTGCCCCTTGTCCCCCGAGTAGTAACCCCCTTATATAGTGCCCCTAATAGTGGTACCCCCTATGCAGTGCCCCTTATATAGTGCCCCCAGTAGCAGTCCACCCCCCATGCTGTGCCCCCAATAGTGGTAACCCTTATGCAATGCCCCTTAAATAGTGGCCCCAGTTGTAGTCTCCCCCCTATGCAGTACCCCCAGTATTGCCCTTTATATAGAGCTCCCAGCAGTGGTCCCTCGATGCAGTGCCCCCAGTGGTAGTCCCCTCCCCCTATGTAGTGCCCCTAGTAGTAGTCCCCTCCCCCCTATGTAGTGCCCCCAGTAGTAGTAGTACCCCCTTGTAGTGCCCCCAGTAGTAGTAGTACCCCCTTGTAGTGCCCCCAGTAGTAGTAGCCCCCCCTTGTAGTGCCCCCAGTAGTAGTAGTCCCCCCCCTTGTAGTGCACCCAGTAGAAGTATTCCTCCCCCTTGTAGTGCCCCCAGTAGTAGTCCCCCCTTTGTAGTGACCCCAGTAGTAGTAGCCCCCCCTTTGTAGTGCCCCCAGTAGTAGTAGTCCCCCCCCTTTGTAGTGCCCCCAGTAGTAGTAGTCCCCCCCCTTGTAGTGCCCCCAGTAGTAGTAGTCCCCCCCCTTTGTAGTGCCCCCAGTAGTAGTAGTCCCCCCCTTGTAGTGCCCCCAGTAGTAGTCCCCCCCCTTGTAGTGCCCCCAGTAGTAGTAGTCCCCCCCTTTGTAGTGCCCCCAGTAGTAGTAGTCCTCCCCCTTGTAGTGCCCCCAGTAGTAGTCCCCCCCTTGTAGTGTCCCCAGTAGTAGTAGTCCCCAGTAGTAGTAGCCCCCCCACCCCCCTTGTAGTGCCCCCAGTAGTAGTAGTCCACCTGTAGTGCCCCCAGTAGTAGTAGTCCCCAGTAGTAGTAGTCCCCTCCCCCTCGTAGTGCCCCCAGTAGTAGTAGTCCCCCCCTTGTAGTGCCCCCAGTAGTAGTAGTCCCCCCCTTGTAGTGCCCATAGTAGTAGTAGTCCCCAGTACTAGTAGTCCCCCACCCCCCCTTGAAGTGCCCCCAGTAGTGCCAGACCCCCCCGCCCAGTAGTCACACGTAATATAAAAAACAAAATAAAAATAAAACACTTACCTGAATCCCCGCTCCCGCCGCCGCCATCAGCTCCCCCGTCTGTCCTCCCGGGCCGGGCCGCTCTGCATTATGGGAGAGACGTCATATGACGTCATGACGCCTCTCCCATTACCCACTGCGGGAGCCGGAAGTGGGCGCAGCAGCAGCTAATGAGAGTCTGACAGACTCTCATTGGCTGCTGCTTACAACAAACACACAGCTGCCGAAGCCGGCGGCTGTGTGTTTGTCACTTGTGTAGCGCTGACCGAACTCCGTCCGGTCAGCGCTACACACGCGGTGCAGTCTGTGACACAGACTGCCCGCGGCCTGCGGCCCGCATGATGCTGCGGCCCGGGGGGTGCATGGCACCCTGCCCCCCGGCCCAGCCCGCCACTGGTCATGGGAGGCTGAGTGTGGAGGAGAGTGTGACATTTCAGGGGAGGGGGAGATGGGGGCTTTTCTGGACAGTACAGCATCACTAACCCGTTTTCATCACGGAGTTCCGGAATAACGGACACGCGTATCTTAACTGGGCACACAACAGGCGCTGAGGTTGAGGCGGGGATCGAGCTGCAGCTGACCACAAGATATAAACTGAGTTTGGTAGGTATTTGCTGGCCCCAGTCTCTGGCTGGAGATAAGCCTCCCTCCCTCTCTCCTGCCGTCAACATACAGGGGGAACATTCAGCTTATCTCAAGTGCAGATATAATAGTATCTTTATGCGCCCTATGCTCACATCTGTACGGAATTATAAAACAGGTTCAACTTTCTTTATGCTGAAAAGGTATATCCCAACACTGTGAGATTCGATCACCTGGAGTTCATGAGATTTTGTTTCACTTGAGAATACTCAGATATATGTGTGGACGCAGCAATTGTCTTTTCAACATTGGAATTATTGGAAAAATGTAGATCCACCTCCTGTAATAGTCAAACTGAGTTTCTATTTGGATATCTATTGCAGGATAATTCATAACAATTATTTTAACAATGAATGTATATCTTTCTATATATGGATGTTATATGTGATATCTAAATTATTTTACTTGACCGGTTAAATTATTATTAATAAACCTATTTATAGGTAACTTATAATGTGTATGTAATTTCTACCATACCTATCTTCTTTTGTATTATTAGCGCAAAGATATATATTGTATTCTGATTACGTTGTGCCAGACACATTTGGATGGAATTATTTTGTAGGAGGAAGTGGATTTGGGACATTTGGTGCAAACACAGTAGCAGAATCAGCCCCATCACACATCTGCAAGTGTATACCCTTTCAAATTCTTCCAGAAATACAACAAAATTGAAATGCAGGTATTTGTTTTTTTGTTTTTATCTAAATTTTATTTTGTACAGTAATAGTTATTGTCAATTTCTCATAGACTTTTTTTAAAAGTAAAAAAAAATCAGATGTCTGTGTTTGAAATTTTATCCCTTAACAAAAAAAAACAATAAAAAAATATTAAACTATTATATATGCATGACATTTAATATACACAAATTAACAAGTTTTTTTTTACAATCTGTTTTGTGTATACATGTCTGCTGCAATACATTAATACACACTACATTATAACCACATGTAAATCATAGTTTGAAAACAATCCTACTTTGAATAAGAAAATGCAGGTATACATGTAAAGTAGTTCAAAGAAAAAAACATGTTTAAATTATAAAATAATAGTAATGACATGAATAAAAGTTAAATAAAAATATAACTTAAAAATAAAAATAGAAACACTTTCTATTAAACTATTATTTTAAAGTATGCAATACAGGATAACTGCTTTAATACACATGTAACCAAACTTTCTCATTGCTAATCTGTGCATACAATCACACTCATGGCTATCATCTGCTATTATTTTCTTAGCATGTTTAGTATGCAAAGTGATTTTTAGCAGAGCTAAAACATCGGTAACATCGGACCCATATGCAGCAATTGCACGAGCTCATACCTAACTCAGGAATTGCTAACAGCCATGCACGCTTGAGACCTCACACTCCTTAGGTCATCGCAGTGGCTAATTTATGCACGACCCTGCAACGGCGTTTGAACGCACTGGCACGCCTGCGATCACCCAACCACCCCCCGTCACCACCCACAAACGGCACTTCCTGTCAGTCACTCTGCTTAGGGTCTGCGTGGCCTCTGCAATCGCAATTCCTTTGCAATTGCTAGTTCGGACATGCGCACTGCAATGCATACGCAGAACGCAGCAATCGACCGATTGCATGCGTATAAGCAACTGCGTTCCTTACTGCATCAAGCCCTTTGGCACTGGGTGTAGTAAATCAATTTCCTGTGGTCTGGTACAACCATATACTGTAAGATGTCCCAAGAAGAAAGTAATTTAGTTTGTAAGTATATTTTTTCTCCTTTGCTATTCTCATTCCATGTATCAATTCTTTAACGTGGAATAGTATCAAACATAGTAATCCAGCAATGCCCCGGCACTCATATACAAATCCACATAGCTTGCTACAGTGCGTTCCTAGAGGGACAGCTCCCTCAATATCCACCAGAAAGTACAGAAGGCGGTACTCTGAGACTGAATATAACAGTGATTCCCAACCTCGGTCCTCAAGGCACACTAACAGTCCTGGTTTTGGTGATATCCATGCTAAAGCACAGATGGTTTAATCAAAATAACTGAGGTACTAATTAAGTTGCTTGTGCTCAAGTATGGCTATCCTTAAAACCTGGACTGTTAGTGTGCCTTCAGGACCTTGGTTGGGAACCCCTGGAATATAAAGGTGAAAAAAACCCTAACTGGGGTGTTTTATTACTCAACATTTCGGGGATTGAATCCCCTTCCTCAGGACAACAAACATACATAGGTGTAGAATTAAGGACTCACATCAGGCAGGTATTCAGTAAAGCAGTGTCTTTAATAGCAGCAGACACTACACTTTAACATACACAGGCTTAGGCCTGGACACACATGCACATCAAATAAACAGATGAAAGTAGACGTCCCAGCACTCCCAGTGCTTAAGGGTCAGTCTGCTGCAATGGCCTGCAGCTACAGTCTGCCATTCCAGCATAGCCAAAATCATCAGTCTCTGGCACTACAGAACTTTGGCCTACTAACCTGGCCGCTAGCCGGCGTCAGTGCCCAGAGGACTGAGTGTATGAGAGTTTTAACCCCTTCTTGTCTCTCAGTGATGAGCTGCAGCTGGGCCTGTGCAACCGTGAAAACCCGAAGTTCCACACCTCAACTGCCACTGCAGAATGCCCAGGCTTCACTCTAGCCTCTCTTGGAAGGAGCTGATCCCACAGGAATGTGGGCAATTCAGGTGAGAGACAACCCCTCTCCCCACACACCCCCCACTTTTGCTTTTCCAAGCTTGGGGAAGCGCATGTTTCTCTTTGCGTCGGCTGACACCATTCAGGATTCCTAAATTGCCTGGATCAGACGTTTGTACACCTGGTTTGGTTACCAGATTGTGTCTTTCTTACCACCTTTCTAGGTGTATCTTCCTCATACCTGGTGAATGTGGTGCATTCTGATTAAGGAGTAAACATCCCTCGTTCTCTGCGGAGGCAGGATTTCACTATTTTCCAATGCTTTGTGGACAACGTATTCCTAACAGGGACAATTGGAGATCTGCGTGGTCTAGACAGGAGTACAGGCAGCAAATTCTCCTATTGCCAGGGTTTGAGCAAGTTGATATGGTATATCTGCTCTGCATGTCTTCGTCCTGGCTGTTTGACTTGATAATTTACCGGTCCTATAGGTTCCACCACTTTGTAGGGCCCGTGCCAATGGGACAAACAACTTACTTGTGTTGGTACCAACACTAGCAATTTACCCTCAAATGAAACTTTTGGACCTGAACTGTGGCATCATAGGCTCGTTTCTGTTGAACTTGGGCCTCTAAGATTTTCTCTAACAATGGGTCCTATTTGATACAGACGTTCATACCATTTTTTCACAAACTCCACAACATTCGGTTCCTCCATTTTCTTCTGGTCCTAGCCTTCCTTCAAGATGTCTAGGAGGCCTCTAGGTTGCCTTCCAAAGAGGAGCTCAAAAGGGCTAAACCCGGTTGGCAAGCATGAGGTAAGGGAGTACTTCATCCCACTCCACTTTATTATCCAGGACAGCTTGGCGACTCATAGACTGTAAGGTCCAGTTAAATCTTTCCACCAGCCCATCTGTCTGTGGTTGGTATCCTGAGGTATGGAGATGGGTTATTCCCAATTTCTTACACAATTACGACATTACCTGGGACATAATTGGAGTCCCCTGGTCTGTAAGAATATCTTTAGGAAATCCAAGATGAGAAAAGAGGAGCAGCAATTCTCTGGCAATAGTAGTTGTCTTGGTATTTCATAAGGGCAATGCTTCTGGATAACAGATGGCGTAATCCAAGATCACCAGGACATATTGGTTACCCCGCTTTGATTTTTCCAGTGGACTGGCAAGATCCATTGCAATGCGATCAAATGGTACTCCGAAAATAGGGATTGGGAGTAGTGATGCCATCAGATGAGGTCTCGGGCTTGTCTTCTGGCACACGGGACATCGTTGGCAGAACCTTTTGACTTTGACCATGATTCTTGGCCAAAAGAAACACAGCAGGATATGTTCTAGTGTTTTCTCTTCTCCATGATGAACTCCCCAGAGATGGGTGTTAGCGGCCCACAACACTAGTGGGTACCAATAACTGCCCAACTTTTTTTCCTTGCTCTATCTTGACTTTATATAGTAGGTCTGACTTAAGTACAAAATATGGAGTGCCCTCCGGGGTGTAAGCGCTTTTTCTACGCCTTTGACTTCTATGACAATAGACATGATATTCCCGAGGGCAGCATCGTTCTGTTGGTCCCGGGCAAAGCTTCATAGGTCTATGTCAGTCGGCAGCGTATCCCAATCCGAAATAGGGGTATCCTTATCCGATATTGGTAACTCAGAAGTTCCCTCTCCAAAGAGGACTGGTCGCGCTCTTCCACTCTTCTCCACTTTATGAGATAAGGCCTTGGAGACTTTACACTTTAAAAGCTCAGCAAATCCTGTGAAATTGCATCCCAATATGAGTGGATAAGGGAGCTTAGGTCCAACTGTGGCTACCACCACATAAGTACACCCCTTTATGGTGAGGCTCACTCGCACACAGGAGAGGTTTCTGTGGAACCATGTACACAGAGTATCTCAACTAACCCTGGCACTTTCTCTACTGGCCTGGGATCAGGGTTAGCTCACTCTCTGAGTATATCATAGCTAGTAGTTCTAGGCCATTCAGCAAAAACAGACTCCCACATTAATGGGGTCCGGCATCCAGGGGTACCATAGTATAGAAAGCAGAATATACAGCACCCGTGCTGGTGATACCACACTCCATAGGCTCTGTTTTCTTTGACAGTCCCGCATTACATGACCTGGCTCTCCGCATTCATAGCAGACGACCACAGAGTCTCCAGTAGTGTTTCCATGAATAAGAGTGGCAGACAGGGTCACAGGCCAGTGGGGTGCCAACTTAACGGGACACCCATTTCCTGGTTTCCAATTTTTCCAATATATTTCCTGCGGTCTCATACTGCTCCAGCACTATAACCAACTCCAGCCTAGTGTCCTTAACTACCATTTCCACAATCTGAGCGGAAGTGTAGACCTCTGGCTGGAGCCAACTCCGGCCCTGTCTGGCAAGTTCTGCAACCTGCCCTCGAATCAGTACCCCTGGAAATAGGGCCCATTCGTGGAAGTGCTGTACTTTCCCAGCAGGAATGAGTCCTGACCGGGCCAGAATGGCACTTTGGACTAGGTCATATTTTCTGCATCAGCAGAGGACAAATCAGCATAGGCTTTCTGAGCCTCACCAGTGAGATAGGGGGCAAGTCTATCAGCCCAAGTATCCACTGGCCACTTTAAGCGCTGTGCCACCCTCTCAAATATCAGTAAAAACACCTTTGGGTTATCTGAGGCAGACATTTTATTCAGATATAACACAAAACAAAACCAGGCGCTCCAATGTTGGATCTGTATGAAAACATAAGAATGCAGCTCACCAGAATAGGGTGGCTAACCTAAATAGTTGGCAAAAGAAAAACCTTGATACTGTACTTTTGCTACTATTTTTCCACTAATTTGCTGCTACTATATATCAAACAACCAACAAAAGCGACTGTTTTAATGCTGGACTGTGTTCACTACTTGACCTTGACCTGTGGCCACAGTGTTTATATATGTTTTTTGGCATTGTTATCTGTGTGTCCTTGCCAATTGCATTTTTATACATACATGCATAATTTGAATCTATTTTTAAGCAAATGTTCCCTAGTGGAATGATGTTGTAATTCGCCAATATAATTGAACATTTACCATTCATTATTAAATAAACAATTTTCAATTCTTATTGATATCCACATGCACTCCGAGCTTCTTGATTTTCTTTAGATACACAGCAGCTGTGGTGCTCATTGATTTGGCCACCTGCTGTAACATTTGTTCTTTTTTTTTTGAGAGGCCAACAAATTTACTATAGTGCAAAACACTTCCTCCATTTTATCTTCTAGACGTTTATACACAAGTCTAGATGCTTTTAAAGAAGAAGCCAGTATTTCCCAAAATTAAATATATCTTTTCCTTTCAGCAGTGCAACAATTTTCCCTGTTTAACACAGATAATGAAAACACTGCCCCTTTTTTTCTCTTTTTCCCAACATTGCAGTGGTTAATTGAAACTCAGTATGTGAGCCTTGCACTGCTCAGACAGCAGTTGAATTTAATTACACAGCATGCAAACACTAGCTGGAGAACATACTAGCAGCATTTGACATGTCTTTAAGCACCTTAGTAAAAAAAAGGAACAGCTTTTTCTTACAGTGCACAGCAGGTTACACGGTGTCTTTAATATAACTGCGTTTTTTCTGGTTCGCCAACCATACTCACATATATCAAACGTTCTGCCTCATCAGTTCCTTTGATATGACGGAGGCGTCTGGCATTTGCGCTGCAACACAACAGTGCAGGTCCCCATACGGGCCACCAAATGCAACACAGGGTGTAGGATTAAGGACTCACATCAGGCAGGTATTCGGTAAAGCAGTGTCTTTAATGGCAGAAGACACTGCACTTTAACATACACATGCGTAGGCCTGGACACGCATGGCACATAAAACAAAGAAACAGATTAAAGTAAACGTCCCAGGACTCCCAGTACTTAATGGTCAGTCTGCTGCAGTGGCCTGCAGCCACAGTCTGCCATGCTCTTCCAGCATAGCCAAAATCATCACTCCCTGGCACTACAGAAGTTTGGCCTACTAAACTGGCCACTAGCCAGTGTCAGTTCCCAGAGGACTGGATGTATGAGAGTTTTAAACCCTTCCTGGCTCTCAGTGATTATCTGCAACTGGGCGTGTGCAACCGTGAAAACCCGGAGTTCCACATCTCTACTGCGACTGCAGAATGCATAGGCTCCCTTTGAGGGAGCTGTTCCCACAGGAATGTGGGCAGTTCAGGTGAGAGACAACCCATCTTACCAATATATATATATATATATATATATATATATCCAGAAGAAAACCGGCAGCACTCTGTCATACATTTCCTGAGGGTTCTGTCAGTCTTCCAGACGTAACACAACCCATGGGACACGTAATCGTATATACAATGGTGCGCTGACGCCATGAGAGGGTGCCTAGTTCCGGGTCCAGGATGCCAGGGATGCAAGGTGGTGGTTATAAGGTGAGCTTATTTAATTTATTTGTACCTTGAAAACAATGTAATAAACATCGAAACATTGGTGTATATCCGGCATCTGTAACTGTGTTTATAAGACCTGAGTGTCGCCGTTTTTGCTTCTGGTTATTGTGGGTTCCCTGGCTGGAGAACACCTACAGAGGGCATTTTTGATTGTTGTGAGAGTGCCGCCCGATTGGACTACATATACATATCTATACACACAGCAGCCTTTTAAGAGATGCACGTGTCTCCGGGAAAATGACGCTCGTGCCTATTTTCCCAGGGATATCTTTTCTGCACATGCGCAGATCACTAGGAAAATGGCTGCCACAATTTTCCCAATGAGTTTTTGCTGCTCTGCAACGCCGGTCTGGCACTGCGGAGCAGCACATCAGAATCTGCGGAGAGGTAAGTATATTATTAACTATTTTGCAGGGTGTGAGCCCCCCTGGACCCAGGAGCCCATGTGCACCGCACACCTTGCATCCATTATAAGACGCCTATGTATATATTGTTTCCAGCTAGTGTTGTCATATATAATATATGTAATTGTTATTTAAGTATATTGATTCATTTTAAAGCACTGCTAAAGGAATATTTGCACTAGATATAGTTATTCCTATCATTCACAAAGTGACCTAATAATAAAACCCTGATACAGTGTATAATATATATATCATAGCAAATTAAGTTTCATTCTGTGCCATCTGTATAATGGCAGCCGAACCCAGGCACCTCTTTAGCAGTCATATAGGGCGATTCCTTTCAGCAGCTCTGCTCAGTAATAGGATCTGACTGCTGCTCATTCAGCTGTGTCTAGAGCAATTGTGCACTACGTATTGATTTTTTTCTGCTAAAAGCCAAGTCAGAGCATTTAAATCTTTCATATTCAGACACACATAAAGGTCATTCTTCTGAGACCTGCAGCAGCACGAGATAAGCATAAGTAGGGCTGTATATTGAATGCCTTGTATCAGATATTTAAACTCTATGAAAAGGCCATTTCAACATCGTACATTATACATAAGGCCATTTATGCATCCTGAGTAGACTCTACAAAATATGTTATACTTGACATTTTATTGTGGGAGAGAGCATTGTGCTCTCTGCACATTTTCAATAACTATTCACATAAAGGTTTCACATGAACTAGTCACATGTAGGGTAGGACTGGCCATCTGGCAAATGGCAGAAGGGCTGATGGGCTGGTCCAACCCGAAAGTATTGCCGAGCTGCTCCGCCTCCCAGTGCTCTGTTTAGCCAGCATGCAGACAGACAGGTATGTGACTAGCGTTATGGCCCCTGTGAGGAGTGACCACACCCCCTTGAGAAATGCCAGTGCAGTTCTACAGACCTGGTCACTTTAATGTTTTATTGATATATATTTGTATGTATGATACAAGAAACTTGATTGATCGATATGCAGTCTCTATGTCGCTGTTTAGCATGTCAACATTCACAATGTTGACAGCAGACAGCAAAATGTAGACATTGATGTCGACATAGTAAAAATATCTACATCGTCAAAGTCGACATTGACAGAATTGTCATAATGTCGACATTTCCAGGGTTCAATTTTAGGGTTAGGGTTAGTGCTAGGGACAGAATAACAAAACAACAGTATGTCAACATTATAACAATGTCGACATAACATTAGTGTCAACAGGGGTCAAAGTGGGCTGGAATGGGGCAGAACTGCGCTCCATCACTTCTATTTGGAGACAGGACCAGTTCCACCTCCTCCGACTCACCTCAGCCCAGCGCCGCAGGGAGACCCCATTTGCTGAGCACCCGCTGACATTTTGTTACCAGGGGGCGCCCGGCTCCCTCCCCGCAGCGCAAGCAGCAGCTGGAGGCTGGAGCTCACACCTAAGCTCCAGCTTCCGGCTCCCGCAGTGTTCAGTCCACTATGGGAAAGGAGTCTTGACATCTCTCCCATAGTTCAGAGGAACAGCCAGGCGGACCAGATGGCAGCGGATGCGGGAACGGGGCTTAAGGTAAGTATTAGGTTTTTGGTTTTGTTTATGGAGTAAGCAGCTTCACTATAAGGGGCATTGCTATTGGGGGAACTACTACAGGGGTCATTACTCAGGGGGTACTACTACTGGGGGCATTACTCAGAGGGCACTACTACTGGGGGCATTTCTCAAGGGACATTACTATTGGGGGCATTACTCAGGGGGCACTACTACTGGGGGCATTACTATTGGGGGCATTACCCTGGAGGCACTACTACTGGGGGCACTAGTACTGGGGGCATTACACGGGACATTACTATTGGGGGCATTACTCCGGCAGCACTACTACTTGGGGCACTATTACAGGGGACATTACTATTGGGGGCACTACTAATGGGGGATTACTAATGGCATTGCATAGGGGGCACTGCATAAGGGGCACCACTCCTGGGGGCTCTGCATAAGGGGCACTACTGGGGCACTGCATAAGGGACACCACTACTGAGGGCACGGCCTAAGGAGCACTATCATGATGGGCACTACCACTGCAGTGGGCACTGCATAAGGGGCACCACTACAGTGGGCAATGCATAAGGGGCATTACCACTACTGGGGGCACTGCATAACAGGCACCACTAATGAGGGCACTGCATAAGGGGTACCACTACAGTTGGCATGCTGAATGCCAACATCATAAATATGTTGACATGTTTACTGTCAACATTACGGCCATGTTGCATTCTTATGACGACATTGTGAATGCCTGACATATATACTGAACTCGACTGATCACCTTTACCTCTAAACTTTGGGCTTTTTAATATCTCACTGCAATCAGCCAATTCCACATATTTTTTTATATTAGGTTCTTGACTTTTACATCTACCTCTCAAATAGCCTATCATAAACTAAAGTAGATTAAGTCTGAATTAATAAACTAGGCTCATTCACTTACCAATTATTTTCTGCCGTCACCTTGTATAGAGCTTCACATTGGCACCTTTTGTAATCAGGAACAAATTAAACCATGTCTTGTAAAATGTTTGTGAAATATAATTCTATTTTAGAAATTATAATAATGAGAATATCGTAGACCCTCTATATAAAGACCATTTGTTTTTAAAGACCTGAGATTCTAGTGTGCAAACACATCACACCATGACTGCCAAATATAAACACAGCATTAAATATGAATGCACTGACATTTAGAATTCAGCTCAGTGTTACCATGCATGGATGATTTATATACTATTATTTATTACATGCAATTTTTTAAGGTTTTTTAAAACAATACATATAGAACACCACAATTAGTTTAGGGGCCTATTTATCAATTAATATTGCAGGATATCCCTTTAGTTCTGAAGTGGAAGCACCTACGTGGGACACAATTAACACTCAAGGCCCGCAAACATCAGCAATCGATTGTGGCAATTCGACAATTTGTAATCGACTGCGTATAAAATCTGCAATGTTTGGACTTCACAGATCGCAGATTGCAACCAAAAAGTGATTGGAATTGTTAAATCAGATTGTCCAACATGTTGGATTTCACAGATCGATTGGGGCTGTAAATTGCTTGTGTATGGACATGATCAGCATTTTGCAGACCGTTACAGGTTGAGTCTCCCATATCCAAAATGCTTGGGACCAGGGGTATTTTGGATATCGGAATATTCCGTATTTTGGAATAATTGCATACCATAATGAAATATCTTGGGAATAGGGCCCAAATCTAAACACAGAATGTATTTATGTATTATATACACCTTATACACACAGCCTGAAGGTAATTTTATACAATATTTTCAATAATTTTGTGGCTCAAACAAAGCTTGTGTATATACATGAAATTCATTTGTGTGTCATATACACCTTATACACACAGCCTATAGGTCATTTATTTTTTTTTATTTTATTTTTTTTATTTAAATCTGTTTTTATTAAGAATTTTCAAAAGAATTATACAATGAGATGATAATACTTAAGGTATAAGCCAGTATACCGAAGAGGTTAAAAGACATAAAAAATTGAAACATCCAATATAGAGCAGGGACATGATCAACATTACAAACAAACGGTGCTATAAACAGTTGTATATGTATTTGAAGATCAGTCAGTATATGTCTTGCACATTTGTTTTATAACAGACATAAAATAAGTCAATTATAATAACATATTATGACCTCGCTGTAATCGAACTTGTATAATAATTATGAAACACAATAGTATAACTACAGTGGCGGGGATACAATGGACAATTCAACGAAAAATAAAAAGAAATTGCATAGGTAGGAAAGGGAAAGGTGTAGGGAAGAAGGGAAAGGGCCTGGTCATACGTATATGATTAGAGATCACAAGTATATTGTAACATCATGACATCATATCATATAAATGTATAACTTTATATAGATGTCAATAACAGAACTCTATCAATCAATCTATTAGAGGCATGGAGTAACATAGATCTATTTATCTATCTATTGCAGGTATAGAATAACATCATAGGATCCTCTCAAATAGTTTTATCACTTTATATGAATGTCAATATCCAATATCAATCCATCTTAGATTTGCAAATATTTATATATCAGGAGTAATAGAGACATAAGCAAATAATGATAAAGTAAATATGTACGAGCTGTCCTTAATGTTAATTTCCATAAACGAGATGAGAGAATATTACACTTCTACATGCGTAGACTCCAAAAGTTGTCTAGACAAGAACCACTCTGTGTGTTTAAAAATTTTTAGAATGTGAGTACGAGATGGAGGTTCTAAGGATTCTATATAAAAGTGCCATTTAGAATAGAAGTTTTCAGCTCCTCTATTGATACCCGGAAAGGTGTCTCTTCTGTCAAAATATAGGAGCTGTAGAAGTTTTATTTTAACTTCCGAGATTGAAGGAGAGGACTTTTTGTCCAGTGACATAGAATTACTTTCCTTGCTACAGTAACTGTAATCGTGAGGAATGGGATCAACTGCTTTTTTTTGGTACTCAGATCCCAGTTCGTAAAATCTGACCACAGGCAGGCCCTCGGGTCTGGAGTTAACAGGAGTGAACTTATGGAATTTATATAGTTTATTAATTTATGCCAGAATTTTTTGATTTTCCTGCATGTCCACATACAATGCAGAAAACCTGCGACTGAGATATATATAGTTTATTAATTTATGCCAGAATTTTTTGATTTTCCTGCATGTCCACATACAATGCAGAAAACCTGCGACTGAGATATGACACTTAGTACACTCTGCAGTGTATGAGACATTAAAATGTTGTCTTTGAATAGGTGCTACATAGGCTCTAAATAGTGTCCTTATGTGAACTTCTTGAAGATAAGAGGATCTTAAAATCTTGAGAGTGGAGTCGTAGTGCAGAAATTATTCTCATCATCTCCCATATCAGACCAATCCGATTTCCATAAGGGTAATGTTCTATTCCTCTGAGTATCATGAGATAGATCAACCAAAATCGTATAGAGATATTTAATTTTATATGGCATATTAAGATTCCTTTTTAGCAGCACCGTTATAGGGTCTTTCAAGGAAATCTCTTGCATGGCCTGGGGTATGGACGAGATAAAATGTCTCGTCTGGAGATACATATAAAAGTTTGAGTTAGGTAAGTTAAATTGTTGTCTAAGATCCGAAAAACTTAGTAAAGATCCTCCTGGATCAAAAACTTTGGCTGTAATAGATAAGCCTTTTGCACGCCAGGTTCGAAAGGCTGCATTGGTCAGAGTCGGTGGAAAGGAGGGATTGCCCCAGAGAGGAATATAGGGTGAGGAGTTAAAATGTCTGTGTAATCTTTTATTTAAGGTTCTCCAAGCAAAATATGTATCTTTAAAAATGATATGGGATAAAATACAAGGAGGAATATCTTGGGGGTTTGAATGCAATAGCGCAGCTGGAGAATAAGGTGAAAATACGGCTGCATCAAGTTCCATGTCAGTATATACCTCTCTGTCAAGAAGCCAGTCGCTAATATACCTAAAGAAGGTCGACAAGGAGTACTTTGAGAAGTCAGGGTAACCCACACCACCCTTCTGTCTAGATAGAGATAATTTTGCTATAGCAATCCGGGGTTTTTTATTCTGCCATATAAATGTAGACATTAATTTTTGAATATGATGCAAGTCTCGTTTAGAAATACCAATAGGAAGCATCTGTAATAAATAAAATATTTTTGGAAATATCACGTCTTTATGACCGCAATGCGTCCCAGCAAAGAAAGCGGAAGAAGCTTCCAATTATCCAGCAATGCAGACACCTGAGAAAACTTAGGGGGAAAATTAAATTTATATAGGTCTAGTAAGGTAGCAGGAATTTGCACCCCTAAATATTTTATCTGTGATTTATTAAGCTTGAAAGTTTGCACTAAAGGAATATCTTTCAAATGTGTTATATTACCTGAAATCGTAAGTATTTCGGATTTGTCTAAATTAATTCTATATCCAGAAAAGGCGCCGAAAGACGTAATCAGATCTATTATTGCGGAAAGTGAGTGAGCTGGGTTGGAAACAAATAATAACATGTCATCTGCATAGAGGGCCACTTTAAGAGTCACCTCTCCTATAGAAATACCCGTGAATGCAGTAGAAGATCTAAGTGCTATGGCTAGGGGTTCAATCGCAATGGCAAATAAAAGAGGGGATAGTGGACATCCCTGTCTGGTGCCTTTTAGTATGGGGAAGGGTGACGACAGAAAACCATTGCAAGATACTTGTGATTGTGAGTTAGCATAAAGTGAGGAAATTAAATTACAGAAAGTAGTAGTAAATCCGAATTTATTTAATGAATTTAGAAGGTGGGGCCAGGTAATAAGGTCAAAGGCCTTTTCAGCGTCTAAGGAAAGAATGAGGTTTAGACCTGAAGCGGGGGTCTCAGTACACTGCAAATGTTGAATCACAGACAAAACTCTTCGTACATTTAGGACAGAATGCCTGCCCCAGATGAAGCCCGTTTGGTCTCGGTGTATTATACTAGGTAACAACAATTTAACCCTATCAGCCAATATTTTTGTGAAAATTTTGTAATCTGAATTTAAAAGGGAAATCGGCCTGTAGGATGCCGGAGATGATAGATCCCTTCCTGATTTCGGAAGGACCTTTATGATTGCATGATTGAAGTATAAGGGTGGTGCATTGCCGGATATTAAGTGATTCAAAACTAATACCAATGTATCTACAATACTAGATGAGAGCAATTTATAAAAGTCACTCCCTAGCCCGTCCGGACCAGGAGCTTTATATGGTTTCAGATTCTGAATCACTTTCAGCACTTCCGCCGCAGTCACCGGAGCTAGTATTGTATTAGATTGGTCAGGCGTGAGACATGGATATTGAAGATCGGGCCAATGAGCATTGGAAACAGAACTATCTGAGATATTGACTGCCTGAGACGTATCAAAAGCATATAGGGATTTATAAAAGTCTCGCATGATATCTGATATTTGACTATCAGAGGAGGTAAATGCTCCTGAAATAGTCTTGAGTGGATGTACTAACATGGAAGGACGTGAACCATTTAATAAATTAGTGAGAATTCTCCCAGATTTGTTCCCGAATTTATGGAACTTATAATTAATAGCATAAAGGTATTTATCTCCCATATCATTAAGAAATTCCTCAAAGTGGGTTTTTTCTACAAGATACTGATCCTTGGTACTAGGTGAAGGGTTGGATTTATATGCCTGATAGGCATTGGTAAGAGCATTCTGAAGATTTAGGTATGATAAGGTATATTTTTTATTTACATCTGCTACATAGGAAATAATGGCTCCTCTGATCACTGACTTTGCCGCCTGCCAAAACAAGGGAGGATTCGTTTCAGCATGTTCGGAGTTGTTAATTCGAAATTCTTCCCAAACCGCCTCAAGTCTGTTTTTGAATTTGGGGGAGCGCAGGAGGTGAGAAGGAAAGCACCATAACTTATGTGGACCTTTATCAATATGTAGGTGAATCTTAATCCTAATCAAGGAATGGTCTGAGATAACAATAGGGTCTATATGGGTTTCTATTACTTGTGGGAATATAGATTTGGATACTAACAGGTAATCAATTCTAGATAAAGAACTGTGAGCGGCTGAGATACAAGTAAAGTCTTTTTCGGTAGGATTTAACGCTCTCCAAGCATCTATTAGTTGCAATCTAGAAGCAAAAAGAGGAATCCCTAATTTAGGGAGAGGAGAAGAGTGCAAAGTGGGCTTCGATTTATCAAGATATGGAGATGAAATTAGATTGAAGTCTCCTCCTACTATCAACCTAGAATTACTATGAGTAATGAGTTTGGCTAATAATTTCTGGAAAAATTGTCTAGAGTATATGTTAGGGGCATAGATATTACATATTACTAAAGGCGTGTTATTATATAATGACTCAGTTACAACATATATGCCTTCCGGATCAGAGTATATAGAAGAAACCTTCAATTGTAAGTAACGTTTGGCCAATATAGCAACGCCTCTCTTTTTTTAAGTAAATGGAGCCGAAGCAACTAAACACCATTGTAACATTTGTAGTTTACATGTTTCTGAAGCCGTCAGATGGGTTTCCTGTAATAACGCTATATCAATATTTTGTTTAGACAGATACATTAAAAATTTTCGTCGCTTGGCAGGGGAGTTGATTCCCCCAACGTTCCAAGAACCTATATTTAGCTGCGACATCATGAAACTTTGAGAGGGAAAAAAGGAGCTTTTTTATACTTCATCCCAGACTTACCTAAGACCGCATTGACCAGGGGGGGGCAAGGAATGGAGAGGATAAAACATAAGGAAGAAAAACAAATAAAAATAGACAAGGGGTACAAAGTAATATGAAACAACAGTAATAATAAGCATACAAATAACATCCCTAAAATAGGGTAGGTAAATATACCTAGATCTCGAACTTCCTGTTATATCAAAAACAGTAGAACAACAACTAAAATAATTCCGGGGCTAAGCTCCGACCTGATATCCCGATAGCATAAACCGTATAGGGGATAGTATGGTAAGTAACAAACATGACATAGATAGAGAGTACCTTATATTGTATTATGAGCCACTAACGGGATCAAATTAAGGCAATCTATAATCTCCCGCCACCAATTTAAAGAAGTAAACAAAACCTATATACCACGTATAGGTGAATTTAAATAACAAATGGATCAAAGCAAGTTAACCTATAGACTGAACTTCTGTTGCAGTTAAGACAGCTGCCCGATATCTGCACATAAAACTTAAAATAAAGTCCAGTATATGGCGACATCTCACCAAGGTAGCAAAGCAGGGAATCTTGAAGAGAAGGAACACTGTAGATCTTAGGACTGTTGTGAGGATATCGGATCCGAAATGTCCCAATTACGTTCCTGGGCCGCTTCCTGGAAATATGCCTGCGCGTCCTTTGAGTTGGTAAAATCCACAAAGGAGTCTCCATCGAATATACGTAATCTGGCAGGATATATCATAGCAAATTTCTTACGATCTTTAATTAATTGTGTGCAAATGGGTGAAAACGCCTTTCGAGCACGCGTTAGCTCCACTAAAAAATCCTGGAAGAGGAATAACTTATGGCTCTCCCATGTAATATTTCGCTTTTTCCGTGAAGCATCCCAAAAGGCTATTTTGTGAAGATAATTTAAGCACTTGAATAAGATGATCCTAGGTCTGGCCTCTGTGGCTCTGGAAAAGGGGCCCAATCTGTGTACTCTTTCTATAATAAGATCTTTACATTCTTCAGTAATTCCCAGCAAGGAAGGTAGTGTGGACTGAACAAACTGTGCTAGTGCCTGACCTTTGACGGATTCGGGAAGGCCCACTAACCTCAAGTTATTCCGTCGTGACCTGTTTTCTAAGTCATCAATCTTATTTTTCAACTGGAAATTTTCTTTTTCCAGCTTGATTACAGATCCCTGAACCTCAGCCATATGATGAGAAAGTGATCCGATCCTGTTTTCCGAGTCTGCCACTCTGTGTGTTAGTTGCTGCAATTGTACAGTGATATCACTGACAGCCTGCTTGAGCAGAGGTCCCATGGTGGCTGTAATAGCATCTACCACTTCATTGTATGATACAGGGGAGGTAGATCTTCTCCTTACCTGCGGGGAATCATAAGCATCCGCCGCAGATTTTTTGTGTGCTGGAGAGGCAGCTTAACTGTCAGGGTCCGGCGCCATATTGATTCCAGCCCTGCGTTTCTCTTGTCGCGGTTGGAGCGGCTTAGCGGCGGGTACAGACGCGGGAGGGAAGAATCTCTCCATATACCAGCTGCTCGGAGAGGTGAGCCACGGAGGGGAATCCCCGATGGAGGCTAGAAAAAGCCTTTAAACTGTGTGACTAATCGGGATATCGGCGCAGCTCAGTGAGTGAGATGCTCACGCCATGCAGCCGGAAGCGGAAGTCCAGCCTATAGGTCATTTTATACTTTATTTTTAATAATATTGTGCCTTAAACAAAGTTTGTGTACATTGAACCATCAAAAATCAAAGGTTTCACTATCTCAGTCATACTAAAAATATTCCGTATTTCCGAATATTTGGATATGGGAGACTCAACCTGTACTAGTAAAATGATGGGCCTTTCAAGATTGGTAGATCTGTGTTTAATGAAAATGATCTGCAAATCACTGAAAAAGATCTGTAATGTATGGGCGCAGATTGCTAGATTGGGAAATCCTAAAATCAGGCAATAAATCTTCAAATTGTTCAATTATGGTTTTCAGATTGCTGATGTACGGGGGCCTTCGGGCACTGGAGGAGTGCACTGTGCAAGTTCTTATTGTAGCTGGCTGATGGTTGATTCCCTGCATGAGTCATTAGGGGTTAGTGATAACACCTGAGAGAGGTGTTATGTCATCTTTAGCCTGAACCCAGCTGGGTTCTGTTAAGGTTTCTAATTGGGAAGGCCAGTAATCAGTTGCCTGCTGAGTGTTGGAGGCAGGCCAGTGGTGTCCATGACTGCTGGAACTAAAGGCCCCCATACATCAACAATCGATTGTGTATAAATATCTGCAATGTATGGGCTTCACAGATCGCAGATTGTAAACAAAAAGTGATTGGAATTGTTAAATCAGATTGTCCAACATGTTGGATTTCACAGATCGATTGGGGCTGTAAATTGCTAGTGTATGGATATGATGGCAGATTTGCAGACCGTTACTAGTAAAATGATGGGTCTATCAATATTGGCAGATCTGTGTTTGCTGCAATTGATCTGCAAATCACTGAAAAAGATCTGTAATGTATGGAGGCAGATTGCTAGATTGGGAAATTCTAAAATCAGGCAATAAAACTTCAAATTATTCAGTTGTGGTATTCGGATTGCTGATGTATGGGGGCCTTAACAAGGAAGCAATGATAGCGTAATCCACAGGTTCAGGTCTACCTGTGGATCTTTTAAAATGTGTCAGTGAGTAATAAATACACCTGTGCACCTGCTGGGTGATCTGGAAAACGTGGCCTGTTTAGGGTCCTGAGGACTGAGTTTGAGACCCACTGGAGTAATCTATCACTCTGCATCCACCTCTTTGCTGGGACAGGCTCCTTTCTGAGCCTGTCTCCTGGCAACAGCTTCTTACTAAATTTACGTGAAAATGTAAATTTTCTCATTGCGAATTTAGGTGTCAAATATTTATCACATCTGCAATTAAATGCGGATTGTGAGAAATATGGGCCTGATTCAGAGATGTACTGTACAATATTCCCATGATTACACAGCTGAGCAATAAACGGCAGCCTGCACGTCTGAGCCGCATGGCACATGCGTCAAGGTACTATTTACTCGCAGTAGGTTTTAAAGTCATGGAGTATTTGTGAGAGGTAACGGAGAGTGGCAGCAAAAAACACAGGCATGTCACAACCATTTTCAGGGCACATCACAGCCTGTGTCTGCAATCCCATATGCCGTGAAAGTGGTTCCGGTATTTCAGTACACGTGTCCATGGAGCTACTCAGAAGTCCAGTTATTGAAGGAACTGCAACCAATGCTGCGTCTTTGTACTCAGTTGCTAGGATCTGCAAAGATGCAGGGGGGCATCTCAATACATTTCTCAGCATCTGCAACATATGCATATTTTCACAAAGCCGCTGCGTATGGGATCACAGCAGCGATGGCATTAGCGCACTTATCTGAATCAGCCACTATTTCCCAATAAAGAGCCTATACAAAACAACAACTGAATCAAAAGACAAGTCTTATTGAGAATGAAAAATAAGAATATATGTGGAGACTCCCTCCATTATGTACTTCAGTTCATGCCACATGTAAACTTTTCCTGATAAAATTGTGTGTATGGAAATGTTTAATTTTTTTTTGTCAATATAACAATTGATAATGTCTCAATCTGGGAAGGAATCCCATCCAATAGACATGCCAAGGTATCAGAGTCGGCCCTAACCAATTTGGTGCCATAGGCAAGATTTTGGCTGGTGCACCCAGCTTATAATTCCAGGCTCTCCCCTCACAGCACCCATCTCCCTTCATAACACACTGCTGTAACTAAAGAAAAAAGGGACAAGTTTTAAGGGAAAGTCTTTTAAACCCCCACCTCAGAAGGCATTTTATAGTGTACATTCTCCCCTCACAGCACCTCTTTCTCCTCACTGCACAGCACCCCTCACAATACCTCTCACCCAGCACCTCTCGCCCAGCACAGCACCTTTCAGTCAGCACCCCTCACAGCACAGATTACACCACAGCAACCATCATCCCTCACCCAGCACAGCACCCCTCTTCCATTACAGCACCCCTAACCTAGGGCAACACAGATCACAGGACCCATCACCCAACAGCCCTTTCTCAGCACAGCAACAATCACCCAGCACAGATCACAATACTGCATCCATCACCCCTCACCCAACACCCCTTTAGAGCAGAGCACCCCTCACCCAGAACCCATCACTACTCGCCCAGCACCCATCTCCCAGCACAGCACAGATTACAACACAGCACCCATCACCCCTTACCGAGTACAGCACCCCCGCAGCAAAGACTACAGCACAGCACGCATCATCCCTAAAACAGTACAGTACCCATCACCCATGACAGATTATAGAACAGCATCCATCACCCCTCATTCAACACCCCTCTCCCAGCACAGCAAAGCACCCCACACCCAGCACCCATCTCCTAGCACAGCACAGATAACAGCACACCACCCATCAACTCACCTCTCACCCAGCAGTGTCTGCACCCCTCACAGCAGATTACAGTATAGCATTCAGCACCCCTCAATCAACACCCCTCACACAATGCAGGTTACTGTGCAGCACCAATCACCGCACCTCTCACCCAGCACAGCACCTCTCACAGCAGATTACAGTACAGCATCCAGCACCCCTCAACCAACACCCCTCACCCAGCATAGCACCCCTCACAGCAGATTACAGTACAGCATCCTGCACCCCTCGCCCAGCCCAGCACCCATCTCCCAGCACAGCACCCATCTCCCAGCAGAGCATCTGTCACACAGCACCCCTCACAGCACAGATTAGGGCACAGCACTCCTCACAGTCCAGATTACAGCACAGCACCCATCACCCCTCAACCAAAACAGATCACAGCACGCATCAATCACAGTACAGGCTGACCCCTCCCCACCACCCCACCTGCTGCATATAAGTTTCCAGGACACCCATGCATGTTGTTGCAGCACATCTCAGTAGAATAGTAGCCGATGGTGATGGTTGCAGTTTGTTGCTCCCTACCCCCCTTCCATCCTGGTAACCATCATAATCACTAGTCCATCCCCTGGGCCCCTTCTTATGCTGGGCATACACTATATAATTATCGGGGCAATCTGCCCAATATCAGTGGATCCCCCAGATAATTGGGCGACCAAGAGTAAAATATCGATTGGTCAGGCATGCAATATTTTGTATGTTAAATGTCAGCCGCACCATGGCCAACCGACAGACATTTTCCTTGTTCCTTCCCATAGAAGGAACGGGGAAATGTCTCCTCCCCGGCATGGAGCGCAGATATCGGGATGAATGCACTGTGAGACATCTCACAGTGGGCTCCATTTACCAACGAGTCTCATGGCTAGTGATAATTTTGTTTTGCACTCGCAATGTTTTTATCATTTTTCAGCTTGTATTTATTAATCATTATGTTGTCTGCAAGTATTAATGTTATTCTGCCTGTCAGCACTGATTTTCTTATGTTGGCATCGCTGACGAGCTGTGGTTTTTTTTTCCATCTTGATTTTGGTTGGTTCCACTGTCTGGATCCCATTCCCTGCCTGGCAGCAACCTCACTGCCCAGACCAGCACACACTGCTGTGTGGTGTGATGGAATGGGGAGGGAGGCTGCTGCCGCTGCCTCACAGGTAAGGAGCCGCTGAGGGTGGAAGGAAGGGAAAAAGGGGGAGGTCTGCAGCTGATGCGGGAGGGTAGAAGGGGAGTACTGGCTGCCACTGCTGTGAGAGGGAAGAAGAATGGGGAAGTCTATAGCTGATGCGGGAGGGTGAAGGGGGGAGGTACTAGTTGTTGCTGCTGTGAGAGGGAAGAAGGGGGGAGGGCTGTAGCTGATGCGGGAGGGTGAAGGGGGGGTGCTGGCTGTGCTGCTATGATACAGTAGGGGAAGATCTGTCAGCTGATGTGGAAGGGTACGAGGGGGCACCATCTGCTGTGCACTGGGGAAGAAGGGGGGCTCATGCTGCTGCTGCTGGTGGGAGGAAGGGGGGACACATAAAATACACCGGTGGAGGGAGGGGACGGAGACTAGGAGGTGGTGAATTGGATGAAAGGTGCAGAGAGTGGGAGGGAAGGGGTGGAAAAGGAGCTGCAGCAGTGAATTGGGGGCTAGGACCATAGCGCTCACCAGCGCTGGATAACAGCACCTCCAGGATGGATAAATCAAACTAAGGCAATGAGTGGTAAGTTCAAAATACCGTCGTTGTTAAATACAGGTCTGCATAGATTTTGAATGGGGGTATGAAAAAAAAAACGCAAGCTGAAAACCAGCGCTATTTACATGAATAAATACCCGATTCTTCGGTAACACATGTAACGAGTTTGAAAAGTGCTCAAACTCGTTCGTAAATGGAGCCCAGTGTATGGCTCCGATATCTGCTGGGTGTCAGGCTGCCAAATAATATGTATGTCAGTCTGACAGGCATTTTATCTGACAGTGTATGTCCAGCATTATCAATGTGGATGATGGAGTCCACCCATGCCCATAGCAGTGTCAGATCCCCCTAGGCCCCTACTCCCAATATGTGTCCCCCTCCCCCTATAGCAGTCTCATTAGCACCCCGAGACCCCACTCCCCATGTGTCTCTGCCTCCTGCCCCCCAATATCAGTGTCATCAGCCCTGAGCTCCCACGCCTCCATGTCTCTGTCACCCCTTCCCCATAGCAGTATCATCAGCTCCCTAAGCCCTCACTCCCCATATGTATATGCCTCCACCTACCCCCATAGCAGTCTCACCATATCCCACTCCTCATATGTATCTGCCTCCCCTCTACCTTAGCAGTCTCACCAGCCCCCTGAGCCCCCACATGTATCAGCCTCCCCCTCCTGAGATAATGATCAGCGCCTGAGCCAGCGGAAAGAAAAAAAGAATCTATGGCTGGCCCTAGGCATTCCAGCTGCACCCAGGATTTTGCCTGTAATGCCTATGCCTAGTGCTGGCTCTGCAAGGTATCAGGCATTCCTAGGAATGTTATGTTGAAAAATTAGTGCAGTACTGTGCAGACACCAGTCTTCCCGTCCCTTCAGGGAGGCTTCATGCCCTGTTCCAAGATAGCCAATGAGGTCTCTACAGAGCATGTGCAGAGATCATCTTGTCTTTACTGCATACTTGCCAATATTTCTCTCCCTCCTTCTGGGAGGGGGCAGCCAGGCTTGTACGGTGGGGGGCCATGATGCAGGGTAATAGGGGGCATGGAGGAGAGTTGATGAAATATTGGGGGCGGAGCAGGGGGCATGACTGCGTGGTCTTGTAATTGTGGCCCTGCCCCTCTTCACAATGCCAACATTAACGATGTTATTAAGCAAGTTGTGGGGCCACTACACAATTTAGCACTAATCACATCATCGCTTGCGCTCCCCCCCCCCCCCAGCATGTATGTGGATGCAAGGGGGTGGTGGCCGGCCGGCCAAGTTTCCTCCTTTTTTTGGGAGCCTCCTGACCGACATGGGAGAGTAGGAGTGTATGCTTTCCTGGGAGCTGTGTAGAGTGACATGATGGGAGACAGAAGTCTCCTACCTAGCTCCTATAAGAGACTTAATTAATTGCATACAAAGGCACGCAAGTGTTAATTACCCAGTCATACCCACTATTAGAAATACCCAGAGCAGCACACATACATTATCTTAAGCACATGTGTAGTGCAGACTGCATAGAAGCACAGAGAGAAGGCAGCACAGAGTTTTTCCAGCACAGTATAGCTCCAGTGAATCTGATTAAAGTACAGATGCTGCACAATTCTTTCTGTAAGAAGCATAAATAC
Source organism: Taudactylus pleione (assembly GCA_031769625.1). NCBI lineage: Eukaryota > Metazoa > Chordata > Amphibia > Anura > Myobatrachidae > Taudactylus > Taudactylus pleione. The sequence goes on from JAUIMM010000176.1 coordinate 876,926, forward strand.
AGAAGCCACACCCATAATAAGTTTATCAAGCAAAAAGGTGCAGAAAATTATACAACCTGGGAGTTTGCTATGGAAATGCAATTAAAGTGTAAATGGTTATGGAAGATCACTGTAGAACCAGATGTAGATTCAAGCCCAGATGATATAGAGAAAGCCATGGGAACCATGGGCATATGTGTAGATCAATACATGTACTCTATAATACATGGGAAACAATAGTAAGTAAAAAGCTCCAAATCCGTTAATCAACCAAACTTCACACTGTCCATTGCACAAATTGACATTTAAAATGAAGGCCTCAGAGATTATCCTTGCATTTTTGTAATAAATCTAAATAAGTTGATATTGAAACAAAATAAAAGCAATATGATTGAGCTACTATCCCATAGTTGTGAAGATATTCTACTAAAGCAAACATTGAAGTCTTACATTTTTAGAATTTTCTAGCAGAACATGTGGACTGGAAGGGCAGGATGTAATAGAGAACGAGTCTGCCGGAGGTACAGGATGCAGACTGATCTCGATCGTTTTTTTAAAGTTGCAGTCATTTACAAGGCAAAGCCGAACTGGCTATTACATCCCGCCCAAAGTGTTCTTTATATGTTGAAACACTTTTTAAAATTATTTGTAAACCTAAATTTCAGCCTATTCTTTCCTTTACAAACATCTTAAATATTTGGGATTGTAAGATTCAAGTCTTTTCAATTCAAGACAATCTCACTCCATCAAGGAGCACTGCTATTCAATAACTAAAAAACAATGGGCCTGATTCAGACCCACTCGCAAGCGGCTGTCCGCTCGCAAGTGGGTCGATGTTGTGCACATGCGCCAGACGCGACGAGCGAAGGAAAGTCCTTCGCTCGTTGTGTCTGATCAAAGGGGGTGTGCTGTCGATGTTGATTGACAGCACGCCCCCTTTGGTGGGCGTGCCTCCCTGACGGGGGCGTTCCCAAGGGAACGCCTACCGTCAGAAGCCGGCCCACTGACATCACTAGTGATGTCAGTGGGAGTGATTTTGGCTCTGATAGAGCCAAAATCACTCCGGGCCTTGCGGTTGAAAACCTCAACCACAGGCTCCGGCTAGCAGTTTCGATGGTCACGATGGTCACGACCATCGCGGCCATCAAACTGCACGCTCGCATAGGCTGTGGGTGGTGACCCACAGCTATACGAGCGTCCAGGAGGACGCTCCAGAATTATGGAGGGCGGCCCTCATTCAGAGCGTGCGCTCTGCTCAGAGCGTACGGCTCTGAATGAGGGCCAATGACTTGAGTGTTATACACAGTGCTGACAAAGGGGAAAATTATGTTGTTTGACATAAAATGGTGTGATAGTATCACTGATAAAGTGGTCTGTGGCAGGTACATTTGTCCCAGATTCCTGTCTTTTGTGTTTTAAACCCCCAGGAGAAAGTCTGCAGTGTAGCAGGCTTGAGTTTCGGCTTTTTGAAAAGCCGGTTTGGGACCTGGGGGTTGTGGGTGAGAGGAGAGGGAGGGCTCCACCCACGGCCACTCCAGGTTTTGGTTCTCGCAGCCTGGTAACAAGCTTGTTAGTTTTCCACCTGAGAGTGGCCAATATAAGCCTAGTGTGTTTAGGGCTGATTGTCTCACCTGGGAGAGCAGACAGGGAGTTTGCTCAGAGACACTTGAAAACCGAACTGTAAGTGTTGTGCTGTGCTTTTGTTGCTGGTGAGGGCATTAGGCCCTGCCAGGTTCTGGTAGTTAGTGCCCCGACAGGGCTAGGATTTATATTTATGTTTTCTTTATATTTCTGTCATTGTACAATAAAGACTGGCGCCGACCAGCTTGTACTTGCATCCAGACTGGTGTGCTGCTTCCCTGCTGCTGTGTGTGTGTGTAAGGAAGGAGTCCTCTACCCAGGAGAGGGACCCCCTAACCTAACTGTGTCACAATATGGTGGAGAATGCGGGCACCCACACACACTGAAGTTGCAGCGAGAGGAAAACTTTCCGTTTAAAAATTAAAGGGACAGACACCCAATTTGTGAGTGTGGAAATAACACTGTGTCCTTGGAGTCCCATAGAGGAGGCATCAGCCAATGCTCACAGAGGCAAGGTTCAGCTTCCAACCTACACCCCAGGACAAAATGGAGGACATTATTAAGGCCTTGCTTCAAGCTACAGCAGCTCAGCAGGAGACAAACAAAATTCAGCAGGAATCTAACAGACTTTAACAGGTCGCCATTGAGGAAACCCACCAGGCCTTAGCGGAAAACCGCCAGGCCTTAGCGGAAAACCGCCAGGCCTTAGCGGAAAACAGCCAGGCCATATAAGAGGTGGTACAGCACCTGGTCGCCCGGCCCAGAGATGTTAATACTGGTCCTCCCACCACCACTCACTCCGTACGAGCCAGTCACTTCCTCCAAAAGATGACTTTGGGCGATGATGTGGAGGCCTATCTCGCCGCATTTGAAAGAACGGCCTAAGGAGCAGTGGGCAAGTCTGGTGGCACCTTTTTTGTCTGGGGAGCCACAAAAAGCATATTTCGACTTATGCCTGGCTGATGCCAAGGACTATAAAAAACTAAAACAGGAGATCCTAACTCGCTTGGGAGTCACCACCTTTGTTCGTGCCCAATGGGTCCACCACTGGGAGTTCCATAAGGACAAGCCTCCACGTTCACAGATGCATGACCTCGTCCATCTGTCCTCAAAATGGCTACAGCCCGAGACGCTGACGGGACCACAGATCGTGGAAAGGGTCGTGATGGACCGGTACCTGCGATCATTACCTGTGACTCTGCGCAAGTGGGTGAGCCATGCAGACCCTAAGTCTGCGGACCAGTTGGTCAAGCTGGTGGAGAGGTACGTGGCGGCTGAGGAGCTGATGAGTATGCCCCACCGAGCCCCGATGGCGCACCGGTGAACTCCCAGAGACACTGGTAAGACTGTTCCAGGGGAGAAGGGTGCTGGGCGGTGGAATGTACCTAAGACTGAGGGTGTAGAACCTGCCAGGCCGGGAAGGTTCTTGCCCCGTAAACGACTAGACATTAATATGACTCAGTGTTTCCGATGTGGTGCCTTCGGCCATATTGCCGCTAATTGTGCACTTACAACTCAACCTATGCAATGTGATACTGCTCATGTCTACCGCAGGGGGTCTGTCTTTGCACAGATAGCCTGTACGGCTGACCGGCAGGCTTTGACTGATAAGCACATGTGTGTACTCACTGTAGATGGTAACTGAGTAGAGGCACTGTTAGACTCTGGTAGCTTGGTGACACTTATAAAAGCTGAGCTGGTGAACCCCTTGAGGCATACAGGGAAAACTGTTGGTGTGACCTGCATACATGGGGATACTCGATATTATGTTACGGCCGAGGTGAACATCGAGACACCATGTGGCTCTGCTATAGTTTCTGTGGGTTTGGTGCATGGTCTGGTGTACGATGCAATATTGGGGAGAGACTTTGCTCACTTCTGGAAGTTGTGGGAAAGCCGTTTTGTTCCAGAGGTGAACAACCCCGTTCCATTTGAGAAGGTTGTCGATGTAGTGGAGGAGGGAGTTTCTTCTGAGTCAGAGTTATTCCCTGTTTCTACTATGGTTGGCGAACTAGAGAATGCGGAACGTGACGGTGGCCCGCCAACTGATGTGCCTCCCATTGAGGTGGGAAGTGTTGTTGGGCCAGGTGATCGTCTGCCTGATTTAGAGGTCAGAAGAGAGGTCTTTGCCGTGGAGCAGTTGAATGACCCTACTTTGGTAAAAGCCAGGGAGAATGTAAAAGTAGTTGATGGTAAACCCGTAGACCCTGATAGTCCTTTGTCCTATCCCCACATGACAATGTGTCAGGATTTCTTATGTCAGGTGACTAAGAAGGGGGAAGATGTTGTGGAACAACTAATAGTTCCCAAAGCCTACAGAAGAACAGTGTTGGATCTGGCCCATGGTCATATAACGGCAGGCCATCTAGGGGTAGAGAAAACCACTGAGCGAATAATGCAGAGGTTTTTCTGGCCCGGGCTTCATAAAGAGGTGTCTGACTTTTGCGCATCCTGCCCTGAGTGTCAGTATCATGCTCCCAGGCCACATTTTAAGGGTCCACTAGTTCCATTGCCTATCATAGAGGTGCCGTTTGAAAGAATAGCGATGGATTTGGTTGGACCCTTAATGAAGTCTGCCAGGGGACACCAGTATATTCTGGTCATAATGGATTACGCTACCAGGTACCCGGAAGCGATCCCATTGCGCAATACGTCAACCAAGACCATTGCCAGAGAGCTAGTTCATGTCTTTAGCAGGCTGGGTATACCTAAGGAGATACTAACTGACCAGGGTACACCGTTTATGTCCAAAGTCATGAAAGAGTTATGCCGCCTGTTCAAAATCGAACAGTTAAGAACTTTGGTTTATCACCCCCCAAACCGATGGGCTGGTCGAGAGGTTTAACAAGACGTTAAAACACATGCTTAGGAAAGTGGTCGACAAGGATGGTAGGGATTGGGACTACTTATTGCCGTATTTATTGTTGGCCATAAGAGAAGTTCCCCAGTCCTCCACCGGGTTTTCACCCTTCGACTTGTTGTATGGGAGACACCCAAGGGGGTTACTAGACATTGCCAAAGAGACATGGGAGGGGCAGTCTAGTCCTTACAAAACGGTGATTGAGTATGTTTCTCAAATGCAGGAGAGAATTGCTGCGGTAGTGCCGATAGTGAGAGAGCACCTGGAACAGGCTCAACAGGCACAGCAGAGGGTATACAACCGCAATGCTCGGTTACGCAGCTTTGCTCCTGGGGACAGAGTGTTAGTATTGGTTCCCACTGTGGAAAATAAACTTTTGGCTAAATGGCAAGGGCCCTTTGAAATCTTAGAAAGAGTGGGGCAGGTCAATTACAAAGTTTACCAGCCGGGGAAAAGAAAGCCGGAACAGATATACCATATAAATCTGTTAAAGCCCTGGAAAGATAGAACGGTACTGTCGGCCGTCCGAGACCCTCCAGTAAGTCCAGGGCCCTTAGTTCCCGAAGTGACAGTGGCAAAAACCCTGTCGGCAATTCAACAACAAGAGGTCAAGGCGTTTCTGATTAGAAATAGGGTGCTGTTCTCTGACGTACCTGGGAAAACCTCGGTCATTAAACATGACATCATCACTGACCCAGGGGTTAAAGTTAATCTAAAGCCCTATAGGTTACCAGAAGCACAAAGAGAATCGGTGTCGAAAGAAATTAAAAATATGCTAGAGTTAGGGGTTATTGAAGAATCACATAGTGAATGGTCAAGTCCCATCGTGTTGATTCCAAAGCCCGACGGGAGTGTGCGTTTCTGCAATGACTTCCGAAAGTTGAACAGTGTTTCAAAATTTGATGCCTACCCGATGCCAAGAGTGGATGAACTGATTGAGAGACTAGGGACGGCAAGGTATTTAACCACTCTTGACCTAACCAAAGGGTATTGGCAAGTACCGTTAACCGAGAGCGCCAAACAAAAGACAGTTTTTTCAGCACCAGAGGGCTTGTTTCAGTACAAGATGTTGCCCTTTGGGCTACATGGGGCACCTGCTACCTTCCAAAGAATGATGGACAGGATTCCAAGGCCCCATAGACGGTATGCGGCTGCTTATCTGGATGACGTGGTCGTTCATAGTCCTGATTGGCAGTCTCACTTATCCAGGGTACAAGCAGTGTTGGACTCCATCTATAAGGCAGGTTTGACAGCCAACCCAAAAAAGTGTTGTCTAGGCATGGAGGAAGTAAAATATCTGGGATACACCATTGGCAGAGGCCTGATAAAGCCTCAGCTCAATAAAGTTGATGCCATACAAAACTGGCCATGGCCTCTGAATAAGAAGCAGGTGAGAGCCTTCTTGGGAATTACGGGGTACTACAGGAGGTTTATACCCAACTTTGCCACCATGGCAGTCCCACTGACTGACCTGACCAAAGGCAAACAAAAAGTCATGGTAGAATGGAGTCCTGAGGCAGAGAAAGCTTTTCAGGAGTTGAAAGTAGCGTTGTGTTCCCAACCAGTCCTGATGACTCCTAATTTTGAAAGGGAATTCATAGTACAAACCGATGCATCAGAAGTAGGTATAGGAGCGGTCCTGTCCCAGAACAAGGAGGGTGAGGAACACCCTATTTTCTATCTTAGCAGAAAGTTGAATGTACATGAGAGAAACTATGCCACAGTGGAGAAGGAGGCATTGGCCATAAAGTGGGCGTTAGAGGCTCTCAGGTACTACTTGGTCGGAAGAAAGTTCAAATTCTGAAAATGAAGACAGTAATGCGAGAATTACGAGATGGTTCTTGGCGTTACAAACTTTTAAATTTTCAGTGGAACACAGGCCAGGAAGCCAGCTGGCCAATGCTGAGGCGTTGTCACGCGTTCATTGTTTGGGGGCTTCAGTTGTTCCGCCCCACAGGTCGAAACAAAGGGGGGGATATGTGATAGGATCACTGGTAAAGTGGTCTGTGGCAGGTACATTTGTCCCAGATTCCTGTCTTTTGTGTTTTAAACCCCCAGGAGAAAGTCTGCAGTGTAGCAGGCTTGAGTTTCGGCTTTTTGAAAAGCCGGTTTGGGACCTGGGGGTTGTGGGTGAGAGGAGAGGGAGGGCTCCACCCACGGCCACTCCAGGTTTTGGTTCTCGCAGCCTGGTAACAGGCTTGTTAGTTTTCCACCTGAGAGTGGCCAATATAAGCCTAGTGTGTTTAGGGCTGATTGTCTCACCTGGGAGAGCAGACAGGGAGTTTGCTCAGAGACACCGAACTGTAAGTGTTGTGCTGTGCTTTTGTTGCTGGTGAGGGCATTAGGCCCTGCCAGGTTCTGGTAGTGAGGGAACTACCTGTGAAGTTAGTGCCCTGACAGGGCTTAGATTTATATTTATGTTTTCTTTATATTTCTGTCATTGTACAATAAAGACTGGCGCCGACCAGCTTGTACTTGCATCCAGACTGGTGTGCTGCTTCCCTGCTGCTGTGTGTGTGTGTAAGGAAGGAGTCCTCTACCCAGGAGAGGGACCCCCTAACCTAACTGTGTCACAATGGCCTTTGAGACTGAAGTTTTATGTGTGCTTAACAGCATACAATGTTAGGTGAAATCATGTTGTGATCCCCAGTGATATTTACAAAAATTTTATTTTTCTTTCTTCTCAATGATATAGCTTTTTCTTGCAAGTATTTTGTAAAAAAGAAAAGATTTTCTGAAAGTGGGTCATCCGTCCACATGCACTTTCTAAAATATACCGAAATATCACAAAAATTTAAGAGTACTGCTATGGGGAATGCTTGCGTTCCTAATAATAATAATCATTATGTCAGGTGGTAGTAGTAATGCAGCCTATACACCAATTGCTCAATTCCCCAGATCTCCGAATCTCTGATGATCGGCAAAATACATGTTGGAAAAAGCATCACATTTTAAGGGGTACAGAAAAGAAAAAAGGGGAAGGGAGAAAAAAAGAGAGGGAGATACATGGGAAATCTAGTAAAATAACACAGTCAATGTAACACTAGAAACAATCAAGTACAATACCATAACACAATAAAAAGCAATATAAAAGAATGCAGACAGAATCTTGGAATATGATCTCTCATTTAAGCTGAATTGAGCCGGATCAGATACATTTATGGAGTAGCAAGGTACCTTCACCATCGGTAACATTCGTGCCAAGCAAACTACTTCATAATAGGTGAAGAAGCAGAATAAGTATAAGGTACAAAGGCAGTTTCTATGTCAAAGTTCTATTATACCGTATGAAAAACTTTGAGGAGGGAGGGATGGAAGAGGATCTTTCTAGCATTGGCCAATAACAGTGCGGACCGTGATAAAGATATGACCAAGAACATACCACTAGTGAAGGAGAACCTGAGGGGTGTAGAGATGAAGTAGGGCAGGTTCAGTAGTAGGAACCAAATCGTGTTGCTACATCTTGTTTGACAAAGAGAATACCTTGGCACAATAATGATGGAGCAAGAGGAGAGACCTAAACACATGGTAAATCTAACCCACATCTCATCATCATCTCCAACAATATTTAGACTGGTCAGGTCAAATAGTATGTAACCAATCTGGGGTGAGGTATAAACTATGCAGCAATTTAATTTGCAACTCAGAGTGATTAAAACACCACAAGATTTAATAGGACATGGCATAAATCAATACCCATTGGACTTCAGTGATAGGATGGCCCAAATCCAATTCCCAGCAAGATTGGGAGGGTGATTTAATAACTAAAGGATATGTTGGTACCAATACAATATGTCACCCTTCCCATTACCCAAGGTCAAGCAAAGATGTAAGCTAGCAAGTGGGGTACAAATCACCCCATGGGCCAAACAAGTCAGAATGCCACAACATCACCAGGATGCCAAGTGGAATTTAGGGAATAGCTTGGAGTGAGCCAATATAGAGGTTAGCTGTGGGGAGAGAAACATCTGCATGGCTAGAAAATTCACTTATACCATAATTACTCTTGTAGAAGAAAGGGTTATAAGATGCTAAGGTTGTAAACACCAAGACATCCACAAAAGAACCGCAAGTGCATAACCAACACAAGCCACTGCTTCCAAAGACACCCAACATTTAATAACAGGAGGACATGCCCAATGATGAAGCTGGGTGAGGAGACAGGACTCCTGATAATGAACCAAGCCTGGGAATGCCAATTGATACTGCTTTTTAGAGAGAATCATTCTAGAATGAGAAATTTTAGGGTATTTTTTTGTTCCACACATAAGAGAGGTCAATATAGCCTGACATATAGTTAGGTATTTTTTTAAGCCCTAAGGGATAGGTACATTTATTTAAAACTTTGGTGAGCAGCTTCATCTTAAATGCAGCCCATCCATGAGATTTCATATGAGAGCCAGAATATTGTGAGGGACAGTAACTGGATAACTAGGGGTAGGAGATTAACATCAAATATCATAGACAAATGGTATTTGATGGTTAAATGGTTAATCTCTATGTGCTGTCTCTTAACTGTGTTTTATTGTGCATGACTCCGCTGTCTAAATAACATAACATGTCTGAGTAAATTTTATTCACTAAACTTAAAGGTCAGGCTGTCTAGACTCTGGGTGCAAAACTTGTTTACATGCCCCTATAAAAGTATCTGCATGTACACAAGTATGTCACTGTGTTACTGTATGTATGACTGTACAGTACTTAGCCCAAGCAGGATGCCTTATTGTATTCACTACCATTTGTCTTCTATCACGTTTATCCTGTTATATTCAATAAAACCTAGGGGTATATTTACTAAAGGTCAATTATAATCAATTTTAAACCTATCAAAATTTATCAAAATCCATCGAAATCCATCAACATTGATGTTGTTTTCCTGTGGCTAAATCACACACTTTCTAATACTTAAAATCCAAATAATAAATTGTTTGTCATACCCCTTTCAGACACACACCGAGAATCCCGGGAATTTGTACTGCCTCAGCCAAATTCTCGGATTGCCGCGTATGTCTGAAAGGGACCTACCTGGGTAGTCGACCCTTCAATCGACCAGGGAATTTCCCGGAACTTAAGTCCCGGGAAATTAACCTGCTCATCTCTGAATGGTGCTACCCAGGAATTTACTATTCCCGGGCTGCACCAAGCAGCTTTTACATTAATTTGGCAGCGCAGAGCGTCCTATAGGACGCTCAGCGCTGCTGCTTTGAGTTGGCAGCACAGACGTTCAGCGTTGCTGCTTTCAGTTGGCAGCGCAGAGCGTACTATAGGACACTCAGCGCTGCCGCTCACCACCCCCCGTGCCGACACAGAAGGCCCCAGACGGTTGCCGGGGACACCCGCCAGCTCTGGAGACCGCCGACAGGTCTCTGCCTCAGCGGGACTCCCGCAATCCCACTGGACCACCAGGATAGTACATTAATGGAAGGGGTTCTATCTCTTCCCCATTGGGGGGAGCGGCAAATAGGGGATAAAACAAATAATTTATTAATAAAATTAAATAAAAAAAATGGCTGGATTGGGACTGGCCGGCTGACTGCTGCATTTTGATGACCTCATCAATGGCAGCCGGAGAGGGGATAGGCTAGGAGGGGCAGACGGCAGAGGAGACGCAGGTAATCTCTTCGGTAGACGCTGTAATGTGAAAGGGGGGGTCTCGACCAAATACCCGAGAATTTGCACAGGAGAAATTCTCGGGTCTTAGCAGGAAATTTCCCAGGTCGTATGTCTGAAAGGGGCACCAGTAAATATATGATATATTCCCAGAAACAAAATATAGATTTTAAATTGATTAAAATCAACCTTTAATATATATTCCCCCTGCTCTGGTTTGGAATCAATGTGTGGCCTAATCTCCTCATTCACAACCGCTACGCACCTACCAACTTGTATGCATCTGCCAATACACAGAAGGTGGGGTCTGAGTATCCAAATATAAAAGAGAACCAATTGTACTTACATCTTGTATAAGGCTCAGTAAGATTGTTATATTAACAGCAATGCACCTGATGTAGAGGTATTTAATTAATAAGCGGCTCTACTATAACTGTTCTATACATTATGCAGACATGGCAATGAGGTTGAAGGCTCTGCAGCAAAAAGGAGGACATCATCTGCAACAGGTAAAGTTTGCAGGTCCTAGTCCCCATTGTCATCCATGGGAAACTTGCTGTAATGCGAATTTTAGCAGCCAAAGGTTCAATTGCTAATACAAAGATTAAGATTGAATGTACCCTAGGACCAGCTACTGATTTTCAGATGACTGGGAGGGATTTGCAAAGCAGCACAGCCAGAGCCCCACCAGCGGGGATGCAGCGACCAGACAGCAACCCTCCAAGGAAGAGGGAGCAAGTAGGAGGAAGCATTCAGTCGCACAGCAGGGCTCGCGAACGCCGGACATGGCGCATGCGCAGTGCAGAAACATCGGCCCGCTTGCAAGCGCACAGCACTTGTGAGTCGCTCTGAATCAGGGCCTAAGTCAGCAGGGAATCTCCGGAGAATCCTTGCTTCAGATACTCACAGGCGATGCCTCTGGCGTGGTTCCGGTGGCAGCATACAGGATGTATATTATATATATATATATATACACTGTATATATTATACAGTATTCCGTTTTAGTTACATTCCCTTATTCACTCACTGCACAGAAAACTAGTTTGGTTGGTCCATTATCATATGAACAGTCATGGCCATCTCACACACAAAAGCAATGCCTGGATATTGTGACCACTCCCTGTCTGAGGCAAAGATACGCAGCCCAAGCACATTCAAACTCACAGACACAGGACATTAGAAAAAGGTTAGAACCACCCCCTGGGTTGGACACACTTACAGAGAGGGCCGAAGCCATAGTTGCCAAGTACGCTTATAACAAGTAGAATTGGGCTTGTTTTTTCCTTCAAGTTGCGTGTTGCTTGTTTTTGGGCTTGCTTTTTTAAGGTTGCTTATTTTTGGGCTTGTTTTTTTGTGTGCATTGCCAAAGCACCCTTGGAGATAAGCGAATGTGTGTGTGTGTGGTTTTTACACTGGTAGTGACTGAGGGAGGGAGGGAGGTTGTGTCTGGGGAATAGAGGACAGTAGCCAGTGGACAGGGTAAAATTGAAGGGGGCAGGCAAGAGGGAGAAGTAAAATAGATGACGGAAATGAGGCAGGTACATGGGGCTGAGTTAAAATTACTGAGGCTGTTAAAGAGAGGGGATAATGGAATTAGACAGGTGACAGGAATGAAGGAGTTAAAGAAGAAGAGTGAGAGGAAGAAGTCGTCCGATCCTGCTGATTGGCCAGTGTGTACCCACTATGCGCGACCCTGGCAGGTAGAGAGTGAAGACAAAGAGACACCCCCAGAAATTGGGATTTATTATTGGGATTTTTATGATTGGTTTAGGCTTGTTTTGGGCTTATTGGTTTCTTATTTTTCATTTCAGAATTGGCAACACTGGCGGAAGCTCAATATTACAAACACTCACTCAGACACCATGGTGATGACTACAGCTATAAACATGGATAAGTAGATTTGCACTCTAATCTGTTTCATAACCCACACAGGCGTGCCTTGAGAATGTCTTTACCTACCATGTTTCCTTAGCAATCAACATTCGATATTGGGGATGATGAAGAGTTGAACATATGTCCATTTGCAGAGAGTATCATGCATGTTTTCACGCTGCACATATTCTGGAACCTAAATGCGAATCATACACATAAGTCATATCTCAACTTGCTACTGAAGAATAACTGACTATAACTGAGCATTCTCACGTAGGAAACGTTCAGTTGCGCATTGTCTGAGAGCATGAATTCACCGGTATTCAGACGCATTGTGTTTCTTTCGCCCAGGATAGGCAGGGGTGAAGCTGGGCTTTCTGCCACCCGTGGCAAAAAGACTTGGCGCTCCCTCCCCAGTAGATAGTAGTCACTCCTTACCTAATGGCCACCTTATAATCAAGAGAACATCATAACTGTTCCCATACAATACATAGAGCATTGCAGTGACCGCCATAAAATGCCAAGAGCATCAGTGGTTGCCATGCAATACATAGAGTATTTTTGGTCACCTAAGATCATTCTCTCAAATAATAATTAACCCTTCCTTAAAAAGTACTTCAGCATCATTGTTACAACCCCATTCACATTAATTAACCTCTTTCTAATAATTACATATATTATCCCATTAATTAGCCCCAACATCATCAAATAATTATATTTATGTACATTAACCCACTAATTATCTTATCTCAGGACGGGATGTATTAAGTATCTGAAATACTTTGCAATATATTCAGCCCCTATTCACATGCATACCAGCATTTTATAACACAGATATACTTATCTTCCGGGACAGCTTTTCCAAAATAAATCTGTTCTGGCGAAGAAGTGGCTTATGTGTTTATGACCCAGGATGGCTGGTTGTCTTTGGGGAGAGGGAACTGCATCTTTTGGCTAGTCCCCTTTTCCCTAGGGATTCCAGCCCTGGGCTGACCAGTCGTCCCAGGTAAGTATTCACTAACCTATTCTACCCCCTAACCCTCCCTTAGGGGTGCCTAACCCTAACCTTCCCCCCCAGTGCCTTACCCTAATCCCCCCTCTAAGTGCCTAAACCTGACCCCCCCTTCTCAGCCACCTAAACCTAAGTCCCCCGGAGGGGGTGCCTAACCCTAACCCTCCCTCCCCTTAGCCTAACCCTAACCTCCCGGGGGGATGCATAACCCTAAGTCCTCCCCAGGAGCCCTAAACCTAACCCTCTTCCCCCCCCCCCCCCGCGGCTGTCCGTGCTTGGCATCACTTCAATCGGCCTCCCGGTGTCGGTAAAATGACAGGCGTCTAGATTTAGACACCTGACATTTAACCCTCGCCGGGATTAAGCAGTCGGGATGCCGGCTGTCGGAATTAGGTCCGCCGGCTTCCCGACTGCATACCGATCGAATAGCAGATACTCACTGCACTTATATAACCCTCAATGTGGATTGTAAAGACACAATCACTATATTATCCACTGCAATTATTACACATAGTAATTAGCATCTGTATGACAATCACACACTTTGGGGGCTTTTCTCTTTTCTGCACTATTTAAATCTAAGGTGTATCATAATTACAATCACATTATTCAGTTATGTATTCTACTATAATTATAATTTTCAGATGAATTGATTACTACTACTGCTAAAGGGGTGGAATTGCTAATTCATTGCTATTGTGGTTTAATGATGTTTGAATTCTCCACATCTCTTGTTGTAATTGTATAGCACCAGTGTTGACACATATACCATTATGCTAATAATATTAAGGTGTTCTTAAACAATAAATAATATATTTGATCATCGTACTTCATTCAAGTCATATTAGTTTATAATTGAAGTTAATCTCTTGTTGGTTGACCTTTACATTGCCATTTATCTAGGCTTTGTATTTAATTATAGCCTTTATAACTTCAGCAGATTTTTATTCTTCCTCTGCACTGGTTGTTGGTATATTTAAAATGATTGTTATGATTGTACCCCATTATATTTCTCCTATTGTCTATTTTTGTTTCCATAATTCTTTCCAATATATGTTTTGATATATTATGTCTGTAACACGTATCGCTTTTTAATGTATATTAATTAATATGTAAATTTTACTAATCAGCAGTATACTGTACATGGCACATTTATTTGCCTTACTTTTAAATAAGTCAACTGCCTAATTAGTCACATTAATTTTAACTTAAGTCAGCTCCTGGTACATGAGTAATTCTTAATGCATATTAATTTAACAATTTTATCATACATACTAGCCAAGAAAAACCATTCCGAGAAACACAAATCATGTCAGATTTACAATGCTGTGCAAAGGTTTTAGGCAGGTGTGGAAAAAATGCTGCAGAGTAAAGGTGCGTACATACTAGACGATATTTTACACGATTCGTCCAATTTCGACGCATCGGAACGACAAATCGTGTAAAATATGTCCAAATCGTGAGTGTCCACTCAAGTACACGATGCTGATGCGCGTACCCACTGGTCATACATCGCATCTTCAGATCTTGCCTACTGCAAAAGATCTGAAGCCTCCACTGATGAAGTGTACCAGCCCACCTTGTGGTACTACAATATAAACTCCTTTCTTCTGGAGCAAGAACCTCAGCAAGTCGCTTGTCCTGATGACTGAGCGAAAGGGAGAAGAGGAAGCGGTCAAAGTTGCCAGTGGCATCAAAGGCAGGTATGGTAAGTAGAGAGACGTGCATACACACCCTGGGGTTTTTTTTTTTCAGTTCCCCAAATATCCACTTTATTTTATATTATCTAAGACAGTCCTCCTGTCATGGCACTGCCCCATGTCCATTAAAATAGGCCATGTACTCCTCCCTCACTTGTTTTGTCTGTGCAGTTCCTGTGGTTTGCAGTGCAGGTGTTGCCACAGAGGACAACTGGTCTTCTGGCATAGCTGTGCCTGACACCCTTTGTGGTGTTTTTTTTGCACCATAAAAAGTTATGCAGGACACTTGTCCACTCATAGGTTGATTGAGGTGTGGTAAATGCGGAAGCATTTTCCACATTGCGGCGTGCCCTTGAGAGCCTGTAATTGTAGATCCGTGTCTCTCTTGTCAGGCCCCTTTGCGCATATGGCTTCATGACGTTTTCATGTAACGCAAAAGCCTCATCAGCAACAAACACATAGTTTAGGCCTTGGTCTCCTCCACCGTTGCCAAGTTGAGGGTCTTGGAGGTGAGCCTCTGGTAGAATGCCATCTGTTTGAACGACCCACAATCCGAAGCACGGCCATTCTTGCCAACATCCACAAAACACAAATTCGTCATTTGCATTCACCACCACCATGAGAACGATGCTGAAGTACCCCTTGTAGTTATAATAGTAGGATCCACTGTTGGCAGGTGAGGTGATACGGAAATGTTTCCCATCAATGTCTCCCCCGCAGTTAGGGAAATTCCACCGGCGTTCAAACTCTTCAGCGATGGTTTTCCACTCCTCCACGGATGTAGGAAACTAGAAAAAAAGTAAGCATTGGTTACAACATAAACATTAATTTATTTATAGTTTTCTCTCTACAGACTCCCACCCAAGAACTGGACCTGGCGGGGACTCTGGACTTAAGTGGAATTGGCGAAAGTGAGGGGGAGGTTTCTCTGTACCCAGGCCCACCACCAGCTGCACCTCCCCCAAAAAAGGCGATGCACAGGAAGAAGGCAGCCAACCATATAGCCTGCAGACCCCCCCCTGACCACTTCACATCTCACATTAATAGCTCCATGCATCAGATGGGGCTGGGAATGCAGCTGGAATCGCAGAACCTGGTGTATGAGTTAGTCATCAGGGCGATGATACATAATTTATCACCAACTACGTACATCACTGACCCTCATTCCTGTCCACTTGCCACCTCTATGATGTCTCCTACCAAGTCACAGTCTACCCCCCCCCCACTCACTAACCCATCTACCTCAAGCCAGGCTATTTATAGCGCCCTTTTAGAATCTGAGGAGGATATTACTGGCTTATACGCCCTGTAAATGTTTCATTTTATTTTTTTATACAATTATCAACAAGTTTTATCTTTCCCAATAGCTACTCTATGGTATATGGTGGTGACGATGCTGATTGGACACTGTCACTAAACACGTGGTATAAGGACAGATTGTTGGAAGCCGGGGCCACAATCTGTACTAGTGCCTTGTGTTTCTCGGCCTATTCAAAATGAACCAAAACATATCATAGAGCAGCATAGTTATTGGGACTGATACTTGTTGATATTTGCCTTTTATTACATTATAAATGCATATAGTTAAAAAGAAAAAGCATTTTTACAGATGTCTTTTCCATGTTGGGGTTGCATATTTTAAAGTGTGGTCATTAATAACTATTTTATTACATGCAGCCATGTTGGCAGCAAATGTTACACCATTTTAAACTGTTTTTACACCACTTTTCTACATTTCTAAAAAAAAAACAACCTTTTTTATTTCACATGAAATAAATGTGTAGTGTATTTTTTTTTCTTACCTTGCAAGACTGGTACTGCAGCACTTTGACAATAGCCTTAAAGGTCTCCGGGATGATGACCCCCAAAGCCTGAGGGGAGAAGAGGGACCCAAACTTCAGGTCAGCAAGGGACCTTCCTGTAGCCAGGTACCTCAGGGTAACCACCAGCCTCTCCTCAGAAGGGATAGCCCTCTGCAGCTTAGTATCGTGCCTCTGGATATAGGGTGTCACCAGACGCAGCAACTACTGGAAGGTGGCATTATCCACGCACAGGAAGTTGCGGTGATCATCCAGATTGATCTCCACTGGGCACGCTGTGAGTGCTAACAAAAATGGGGGGTCACTGACGCTTTTTGCCCCTTTAAATGGGGGCTTTTTCCAAAAAAGGTGGACCCCCCCAATTTTGCAAGCACCTATTGTTTGAGGCCAGTTCTTTTTGGATGTACTATCTTTACAACATCAAGCTGATACTGTCCTGCATAGCAGCACTAAACGGAGGTGATTCTACACAGGCTCCAGCCCAGCGTTCACAGTGTGCCCAGCGGACGATCATGGGAAACAGAGCGTTTGCTGATGCAATGTCAGCCCAGCCCCGGTGGCCGCCTGCATAACATGGGAAGCCGTATCTACTAAACACCTCAGCACTGTACTCAGTACAGCTACAAACGGCTACTGACAGGTACAATCTATCCACAGTATCATGCTCATCTGGCCAGATTATTTGCACTTGACACCTTTGGATACTAATTTGGAACTCTAACTGGACCACTTATTCAGTATCTGGTGTTAATGACTTACCTGTTCCAACTGTCCATAACTCAAGACGTGTATATACACAGATCTCTTAAGCAGTGGTTTTAGCATACAATAGTGTTACACTGTTTAGTTAATGCAAACAGTATTTTATTGTGATATGTGAGACAATTGTCTTTATTAATTTGATTTATAACAATTTAATAAAAAATTTCTATATATATTTTTAGTTAACGGAGCCATGACTGTTCTTTGCATGTATGTGGATTCTGCTTTCTCACAATAAGAGCTATATTAGCGCAGTCTGAAGTTAATTAGAATTTTATGGGTATTCAGAAATCAGTTTTTAAGACCTGCTGCTATAATGATATAAAATTCATTAGAAATATGTCTGTATCTGTAGAATTCAAATTCTCTCTTGATACGCACCAGGATCATTGGTTGTTGTGTTATCGGAGAATTGGCCACTCACCACATATGCACTAATTTTCGGAATGCGATATATTTCGGGGCTTAGATGCGGTGGACAACACCATCTTTAGATGGTGTTGCCCAGTAGAAGCCTACGGGCTTTGATTCGCGAATTCCTCCCTGGGAGGGATTCTTACCAGCACCCCCCATAGCGCAAGCGTCACTGGAAGCATGTGCAGAAGGACTTCTGGTCATAGACCAGGAAGTGCTTCTATTGCAAAAGGAAGCTCTTACCGGGACAAACTTTAATCATGCATACCGGTGTTATTTATGCCGGTGTGCATGCATCAAATGCAAATTGCGATGCTTGATGCGTACCACCCACTGACTACTCGGATTGAATGCAGCCACCGACGACTTACCTTCTGCAACTGCATAATGTATTTGTATATAATTAGTCATTTGGAGTTGTGCACTTGTGATTTGTCCTTCTGCAACTTGCTGGATAGATTAGCTGAGTGTCTGCCATAAACTATCCATGCATCCACGAGCCCGCTGAATCTTGACACCTGTGGGCAACACTTAAATTTACAGTGAATGGAATTACAGAAGGATCTATGTGGGCTACTGCTGAGCCACACAGGTGACCCATTAGCAGCAGTGGGGGCTATTCATGAAGGCTGGGAGAGAAAATTGTGAAAGAAAGTACCAACCAAGCAACTGTCAATTTTCAAAGAGTTTGCACACTGACAGTTAGGAGCAGATTGGTTGGTACTTTATCTTTCACAATTTTCTCTCTCTCCAGACCTTCATGAATTGCAAACCTTTCAGGAATATCCATGGTATGTTCCTGGAATTTACTATTTACATTGGGATATCTCAAAAACAGTGACTCATCCATGGTACGTACCTAGAATTTACATGGGACATCTCAACAAAAGGGACTTATCCAAGTGATCATCTCCCCCACCCCATTGTTTTCCTTCAGATCTTCCTCCTGTGTATTATTTTCTTAATGCAGTCACATTCATTCCCAATACGTGTCCACATACAGTACGTCTGTTCTCCATGCGATACAAGCCGTTACACTGTAGTGCCGAGCGTCTTTTCAAGCTATTTTTTCCCTTAAAATGTGTCTTATTTGCAAAGTAATGCAAATAGGACGCACAAGCAGCTCATGGTGATTAAAATGATATGCAGCATGCCTATATTGTGTGTGCAACTACGGGTGTATCAGCAAGTGAAATGCTACGTTACAGTGCCAGCAGCGGTGGACACTGTAATGTAGCATATCGCAGGCTAATTCAGCCGCAGTCACGCACAGAATATAGCATGAACTGCCTGTGCTTCCTGTTAGCATCGTTTTGCAAATAAGTTGCATTTTAAGGGAAATGTCACATGAAAAGACACTCGGTGCTATAGAGTCATGCCACGGCATAGCACGACTCAAAGAACTGTTTAACCCGCAAGGAGGCTAGATGTATAAGGAAACATCTGTAGTGGGCAGCACAGACGGTGTAATGGTTAGCGTTACTGCCTCACAGCAATGAGGTCATGGGTTCAATTCCCACCATGGCCCTAACTGTGTGGAGTTTGTATATTCTCCCTGTGCTTGCATGGGTTTTCTCCGGGTACTCCAGTTTCCTCCCACACTCCAAAAATATACTGGTAGGTTAATTGGCTACCCTCAAAATTGACCACAAGTGTGTATGTGTGTGAGCATGTGTTAGGGAATATAGATTGTAAGCTCCACTGGGGCAGGGACGGATGTGAATGGGCAAATATTCTCTCTGTAAAGCGCTGCGGAATATGTGTGCGCTATATAAATAACTGGTAATAAATAAATAATAATAAATAATCTGTATATGCGCTAAGCTGATTTCATCACTTAGTAACTCCAATACAGATCAGTTACAATTACATATATCCCATTGACATATGCCATTTTTACCTACTGATAGTCCCTTGCCTCCCCACCTCCCCCAATCATTACCTAATTAACATTGGATGTATCATGACATTCCACCATAACTGAATTTTTTGAATAAACCATTTGAAACCTTTACTTTGTATCCGGATACATTTATTCTTATGCCCAGATAGTGTCAATCACCATTTGGTGAGCGCTGTGTATTTGTTTCTTCATTTATGTTTATTGGAGAATTTAGTGACCCAAATACTTCAGCTGCTCCTGCACCTGGCTACCTCGGTTTATGCATAGACACTACTTCAAACATCCTAGAGGCCAAAAAGCACATTGTTAATATATCCTGATTATGTTTATTTTTACACTTCTCCAATGTTTTTAATAAACCAATCACCTGTATATTATACTGTATATGTGCCTCCGAGATTTCCAAATAATTTAAGTCATGTGATTGAAATGAACTCGGCTCATTGTAAAATACAGTAGTCTCACAATGGGTGCCCTGAAGTATTGTACAATGCCACTATACTATAATCATTCACTTATTAAGGAGATAATTCTAACAGTAGTTATTCACATTTGACAGAAAGGGTCTGAATTTGGCCTCATAAAAATTGGCATTCATTTTAAAGTGTTTGTCAGGTTCTCAATGTTTATTAAAGATGTTGTGAAGCAGATACAGGTTGATTCTCCCATATCCAAATATTCCGAAATACGGAATTTTTTTGGCATGACAGATAATGAAACCTTTGATTTTTGATGGTTCAATGTACAAACTTTGTCTAAGGCACATTATTAAAAATAATGTATAAAATGACCTACAGGCTGTGTGTAGAGGGTGTATATGAAACATAAATGAATTTCATTTCTGTACACAAACTTTGTTTGAGCCACAAAATTATTGAAAATACTGTATAAAATTACCTGCAGGCTGTGTGTATAAGGTGTATGTGTTTATTTGGGTCCCATTCCCAAGATATCTCATTATTAAATGTTAATATTCCAAAATACGGAATATTCCGTTATTCAAAATACCCCTGGTCCCAAGCATTTTGGATATGGGAGACACAACCTGTAGTCCAATATAACAAAACAAATGGATCAGTACACACTGACACACCTGCATGGATTAGAGGGCCACGATTGTCAGAGAAGCTCGGGGACAGCATTGTCAAAGTCTACAATTTGATCCACAATTTACCTTGCTCGGCTGTGACCACTTTTGTTCTCTGCTGATGCCTAAAAATGCCTTTGATCTAATAGAATGACATTTTGTACATTGGATGCTGGTTTGCCTGGAATTTCCTTTCTAAAATGTTATCCCTCTACCATAAACTGTGGTTGAGGATCAACAATTGCACACATCAGGGTTGTCCTTTGTCCCACAATATTTATTCTTTGCATGGAGTCTCTAACCCTGGTGATCCAGCCGAATCCTGATGTCTTGAATGTCCAGATGGGTGAAGGGTGGCATACAAACTTGCTCTCTTCACCGGTGATTTACCAGCCACTATCTCCAACTCACTAAATTCTATTCCAAACCTGGTGTTTTGAAGGGTGTTAAGCATATTGCTAATTATAGATTAAAAGCATGAGTGCACATTTGTGCGTGAGTAAAAAGGTTTTTTTTTGCAGAACAGGATTATTTAATTAACTAGCAAAAGTGAAAAAGTGGATTTAAAGAGACATTCCCTATTATACAGCCTCCTCCTCCCTGTACAAAGGGACTTAAGGTGCCAAAAACCTTATATACTTTTACTGGGATGCATTTTGCACATTATGATTGCACTGTTAGATGCACTGCAACCACTGTAATAAGAGGCGTCAAGCACATAAAAGTGCCACATATAAGAGACAATCCCGATGTGATCTCATAGTTAATGTAAAAGACATAAATAAGGCTAACTTAAGTGGAAGTAGTAGGACTTTTTAGCAATGTTTATACAGATTATAAATATTGGTATTGACATAAACAACTCTACCTATTACCTTGGCACCTAGTTTTCAGAAGTTAAAGCTCTGACCACTTTCATTTTTACTCATTGTTATATTTTATTATTACTATTGTTGTTGTTGCAAATGTTACAGACATCAGCAAGCGCTCAGTTAAATAAAAGATACATAGCAGAGTAGACACACACCACAACAAAATAGCTTGCAAATCAATGGAACCATTGCAGCTGCATCACAGATAAAGAGGGTCAGGGCCTGTGACAAAGCCGTAAGAGGAATTACATTCAGTAGATGTGCAGTATCAACATTCCAGGCTCACATTGATTTTTTTTTTTTTTTTTTGTAAGTTTGCAGTTTACAAAGAACAATATTGTTACAATTACATTACTATACTTTCCCAGCGATTTACATTAATTTCTATTCCACCCTCTTTACAGAACAATAATACAACTGCATGTTCTAAGTACTCTGCTAGGTATGTACAAAACATCTGGTTCACGCTGCTGTGATTTTTTACAAATAAGAAAAAAATAAAATAACCAAAGTGATATACTTATATATATATATTAAAAAAAAAAGAAAAAAAAAAAAGTTAATTACCAGGTCATAGACTAGTTAACCCAGATGAAGGTCAAATAAAGTTTTAAATTGCAAGAATATTGGTAATAAAACTATTAAAACTGTCCTCCTAGGAATATAAACAGAGAAATGGGTCACTAGGTGTGAAGATGAGATCTGTGCTTATCCGATTTTATTTTTGTACTGCAGTGGTGGAAAACAGGCTGATTTTGGAATGTACTAAAAGAAAATGTTAATATTAAAATTGGTCGCTTCAGTCTGAGGCTAAAATACAGATTTTTGTTCCAAGTTGTGACACTTAGTTGAACTTGCAGCAATTAGCTTTTCTGTAAGGATCTTAAGACAGTGACAGTTGTGCTATTTTATGCTGTTACTTAAAACACAGAAACTAAAAAAGTCACTATGTACATACTTGCATGAACTGCCCTTAGAGACCTCTGGGTGTTACTCTCATACTTTCTAACATATTATAAATACATATTCTTTAACGAGATGTCATGACAAGAAGGATGGGTCTAATTTTTATTTCTAGCCTAGTTTTATTGCACATTTATACGTTTATATGATAGAAATGAACTAATAAATGTTAGTGACACAGAAGACAATTGTTCTTTTAAGCTTTACAAAATGTGAATATTACATATACACGCAAGAAGAAAAATCATGTGTCACCAATGCATTTCTTGTGTTGCTTCATATTCCCCCCACACTAGATCTCCTGGTAATGGAAAAAACAAGATGTTTGATAACAGATCTTGCACAAAGTACAAATCTGATTTATGACATTACAATAAACATTGTGAAAACAGACACTACAAACAGGCAAGCAGCTTCTCTTAATCCTTGTGAATGGACAACAAAAAATGAAGGACTGGGCTGTTGAGTATTAGCTTAGGCTACTTAGACATTAGAGCAATACATGACATCACTACCACTAGTATTACACCCTCAGTTTTTGTCTGGTCTTGTACAGCCATTGTTTTTGCCCTCTAACAACTACATTTTTTGTGTCTATTGTAGGTTATAATTTGCAATAAATAATCTGTATTTCTTAATATTTTGCTAAAAGCATAGAGGCAGATCATATGCACAAATTCAATCATAAAGTGGATTTATAAATATTCTGTAAGACGAAGGTTTGTTCTGTGTTGTTACTGGAAGAAAATGAACCTTTTATTTTGTTGTTGAGTCCAGTGTCATCTGCCAGCCACCAAAGACAGTCTACCAAGTCTTTTCCCATTAGCGCCATGCTTCTTGCTGTATTAAAACAATGAGGTTCTGAGCAGCCGGGCAGTAATAAGTAACAACATAGAGAAACCTCAGTATCAAGTCCTCGTCTATTAGCATGACAGAAAACAAAATGTCAGACAAGAGTACTGGGTTTGTGTTTTTAGGTCTTGGTTATTCAAGTTACAAGCAATGAATTGCAGCTCCCTTAAGTAAACATGAAGGCATCTTGTTGGTCTGCTTCAAGCAATGACAGCAGTAACACTGCATGTGAGTCTTCTGGTAATCTTCGTTTGTTCCAGCAATTATCAGTAAATAAGCAAGCTTAGGTGGTACTGTAGGTCTTTATCCCCGTCACTGCCAGCAGACTGGAGACGTGGCTTTCCATGTCCCTCACATTAAAAAAACAATCCCGGTAACATTCCCAAACACATAATACATGTTCTAATAAATAAATAAATATAACTGCCAGATTGTGTCAGATTAAAGCTCTTTAGGATGTGCCAGCTTTCTAAAAACTACGAAAGCCTCCTCACACATTATCCATAAACGCCAATATACAGGTAAACACAATTATCTAGATCACAAAATAAATATTAATTGCATTATAAAAGTTTGGTCGACTTGAAGTTGTACCAAACTTTACTTTTTTTTTATATTATTATATTTCCTGTTTTTATAAATTCACTTCAAATTGGCATAATATTAAAATTGACTATTTAGAGAGATATTTTTTGACAAACAGCAACCAACTATGATTACATGACTAGAACCGAAATGATACAACCCATTTTCTTCAATGTAAACATGTTCATTTAAACTTGGGAGAACGTCCGTGTTAAGTGAGAAAAATAAGTTACCCTGTCACAGCCTTGTTGCCCAACAGCTGTGTCTCTTCAATGTACATAATGTAGCATGTCAGTAATATTTAGAAATTTTAAATCAAATTATGTAAACACAATTAGCTGGAAGCAGTTATTTCAAAGCTCATTAATTGCATGCATTCCATAGTAACTTCATTTGTATTCAAAATCTCCTTCTGATTAGTAAAAGGTAAACACATTCTAAATATTGTTAAGCCCAGGTTTATGTTATCTGTAACTTCTGTCACATGAAACAGAAGAATGTACACTTTTAGGGAGACGTAATCACAAGCAGGAGTAGGACAGGGGAACACCAGCACCATTGTGTGCAGTTTATGTTAGTAAATAAGTCCATTACTGTGTGATATTGGCCCATTTTCCATCAGCATCCATTATGTGACAGAAAATACACTGACACTGCAAAAATATACAAAACAGCCTAATGTTCTGGATTTTCACAAAACATATACCCTTGTGTACATGTCCTCCTAACATCTGCTAGGTGTCTAAAAAATATATTTACTAAAGTACAAGTTTATAGAAGTGGAGATGTTGCCTATAGCAACCAATCTACCTATTATCTTCTAGAAGGTGCTAGATAAATGAGAAGTACAATTTGATTGGTTGCTATGAGCAATATCTGTAGTTCCATAAACCCGCACTTTAGTAAATATACTCCTAAATGTAGATTGAGCAAAACTCAGAATAGTGATCAACATCTACTGTGGGTTTTCTTCTTCAAAATGCTTTTGGCCTCAGTTGCTCTATTTTTGATCCATCACTCATATGGAAAAAGTACAGTGACTACTGATATTAAGGTCCACTGATGTTCAGCCGTGCACATCTTGTGGTGAATTCAGTACAATGTAACATGCCATGGAAAGATGGTAACCTGGCCATGAGTATGTGCTCTTACAGTATAAAGAGGAGCAATGCTTCAAACACAACCTATTGTAAAATAATGTTTGGCACCCTTCCTAGCCTGGTAAAGTGTGCTCTCCATACATAACATCTGTTCTTTAAGAAAGACAACATGTTCACCTATTTAACTTCCTATATACGTGGTATTTCTAGTAGGTTTAATTTTTTTTGTCAGAATTATGGTCATACTTCATTTATTCCACTAAACAGACACTGTTGCACGAGCGAGCCACAATAATCTGATATTTGCTGTACTCAGAGACTTAGCAAACAGTGAAAAAGTTGAATCAGGTTCCAACATTAACATACATAGTTGGAAAAATAATTTAAGATATTTATATATTGAAGAAAAGTGGTTGGTGGTGAATATCCATTAATATTCAAGTAGAGCTACTTGTACAGCACTGCCTGTTACTCAATCCATCGACCGATGCAAGATATGCAACTGCATTTTAAAAGTGCTTAGATACAGTAAACACAACAAGCACGCATAGTATAATTATTTTTTTTTTAGTTTCAAGGTGACCCAGAGCTTCATGCACAGTCTCCCGAGTTGTAACTAAGATTCAATCCTGCTACTTTATAACTGTGACACATGCATGAGGGCTAGTTCAGAAAATGTCATATTAAGTACTGGCCAATCTCAAGCGTTAGAGCTTTAAGTGCACAAAACGACTGTACAATATCAACCAAGTGAGCCCAATTAGCAGAAAGAATGGCCTTTCGGAGAACTGGCTTCTCACTAACCAGTCTTTGAGCTGGACACATTCTTGGACACTTTGCAGCCTCCACAGACTGTGAGGTGTCTCCCTAACACAACTGCGTTAATTAAGTCATGTTTGGAACACAAGCCTTCAGAGACTCATGACTTTCTGCAAAACACTAATTTTATGAGGAATGAAAGAAGGACATAAAAAAATGTGGTCAGCAAAAAGGGGAAGTAATGTTTCTGAGATGTTTCTGCTGATACAGAGGCAACACTATGAACACAATCACAGGTGAAGAGAATTGTCCTCCATGGATGTTGTGAAGTGACAGATAGGCTGTTAGATGTAAACGGGCTGCTCCTGTGCAGTCAGCAGTCGGTACATGGCTGCTGGCATAGTCTTCATGTGTATCTGTTGAAATTAAAAATACAAAGGTAATTTCTTTCACATAAAATCAAAACAAAAACAGTAGTTTATTATAGTTTTATATTATTGATCTTTTCTTGGCTATGGTCTAGCATTTATGTTTTGATAGACTCAGGGCCTGATTCAGAGTTGGGAATAGAGTGAGATATCTCTTTCAACTGTGGACCTGAACAAACCATATTGCAATGCAAGGGGTGTAAATACATAATTCTCCTCCCAAATCTAAATCTCTCTGCACATTTTAAATCTGCCCCACCTGCAGTGCAGCATGGTTTCACCAAGATGATCAGTTGAGAGAGATATCTGTCTCTGTTCCCAAGTCTGAATCAGGCCCTCAGTGTGGTGTAGGGAACTGCTACACAGTAATGTACTTTCAAAAAGTTACTCTAGCCTGAACAAGGTTAATAAATCCTTCTGTACATTGAGACCACCATCTTGGACCTAGATGTGACATTTATTATGTACATTTGTCTATCACTGTATAAAATTGTATGATGAGTGTATGTATCTGCAAACCATCTGGTAGTTCCCTATGCCCCCCTCCTATTCTCTTTTCTGTATCTAGAATCAAACAAATCCAGACAACTCCACTGCGCAAACATATATATATATATATATATATATATATATGTATATGTGTGTCCTTTCTTCAGATCTCCCCACAATAGTTTAAGATAAAATAGGGGGCGTGCCCCACTCACTCTGCTAGAAAAGTGTAGAGGTATATCAAGGGATCTTTGATCATAATGCGTACCGTACTCACGTGTTTAGCAAATGTTGTACTCCTATCTGGGTATCTTTGGTAGGAACTAGCATGTCCTCTATACCACGGTGGAAAAGAAAGTTGATGTCCACCAGGATAAATGGTTAAAAAATGTGAAACCTTTTATTACCCCAACAGCGGGCTGATGGATCCAGACAAAGGCAGATGTACAGATAATATAAGTACAAATTCAACTCCCCGGATGAGTAACGAAATAAAAAACTGCTTAGGCTGGATACCAAAATGCCCACCACAACATAAAATAAGTCCAGAAGCAACACACACCGACGCGTTTCGAACTTATAGGTCTTTTTCAAGGTAGGTGTAGTGTGTCGCTCAATGTGCATTTAAATACCCCCTCAGTGATTAGCACTCAAAAAAGGGGCGGAGTTTCTCCAATCTACCAATTTACCTGTGTATATTCATTTCTTGAACTCAGTCTCCATTATCAGGGTTACGTTTGTCCTCCGACTGACTATGCCACCTTATTACTTACTGCTCCTGGTGTAAAAACTTAGAATTTCCCGATAACGCGGCTTTGCGTTCCACCTCGTGGAATGCAAGTACTTCCGGCGGAAGTACCTCGCGTGTCTCGATGTATAAGGAAATCGGGCTCTAGTGGTTAGGACTGTATTAAGCTGCGTTCCACCTAGCTGTCCCGTCCCATGTGACTAGGAATGGGGAACTGGATAAGAATGAATTTGAGAGAAATGGATTGCGTGTCAACAGTTGGACCGCAAATCTCTTTATTCTAATGTTTTAACATAGCTATTTGAAATGGACAAAATTGGGTATATTGGGGAAATTGGATGTACCCCATGCCTCTTGTACAGAAAAAAAACATATAACATTAAAAAGACAATAGGAAACAAAAATAAATATTTTCTTTCTTATGCTGTGAATACTTATTTTCAGTAGCGAATATACGACTAGACCCAAACTATAAATGGGGAGACTAATCTATTAAGAATGGTCCCGCAAATAAATAATGTTTTACATCAATAAAAACAATTCATACACCCTAACATATTGTAAAATAGAACAAATGAAATCCAAAGCTTAAAATAGATGATAAAAATTTATCCTAATGGACCTAAATGAGATAAATACAAACGGACCTTCTTAGGAGGGTGCAATAAATACATGAAATATTCATATGTGAACTAATTGAGTCATATAATATACATCTCTCTAATCACTTGTATACAGAGATGCATAAAATTATGAATCAGGAAGCAAATATAACAGCTGAGATGAACACCTTACAGCAATATGGTTTCCATCTGATGGCTAACCTAGGGTTTACGGTAGAAACCATTTGACTTCAAAGTCCAAATTGAGCCCCTTGGGATCAAGGGTCCCCAACTCGAAGATCGCCTTCATCTTTGACCGTGCTAATCTCTCATCGCCATCATTTTTTCGCCAAAACGGTGGAACTGATATGATACCACAAAAACTGGATATGTGGGTAGGATCCCTATTATGATGGGTGTTAAAATGTGCTGAAACATCCTTCCTAATGTTGCGCACATGTTCACCGATTCTTTCTTTTAATTTACGAGATGTCCTCCCCTATATAGTTTTTTGCATGTGCATTCTATCAAATATACCAAGTTTTTGCTGTTGCAGGTGATGAATGATTTGATTTCATGTTTACTTCCGTTGGATGTAGAGCAATATTCAGTGATCTTAGTATAATTAGTTTTGCAGGTTTTACACATGGAACATTCTCTGCATCTAAAAAACCTTTGGTTTTATTAGCACTGCGTGTTATTCTAGGTATGGCGGTAGAGACACTTTTCACGAGATTATTCTGTATGTTATTTGCCCGACGATAGATAAACTTCGGTCTGTCAGGTATATATTCTCTTATCTTCTCGTCTCTTTGAGAATCCCCCAATGCTTGGCTATAACTTTTTCTACTTGTTGGTATTGGCTATTATATTTAGTTATAAAAGGGATACCTACATCCTCAGATTCCTTTTTATTCTCTTGAATTAATTGTGATCTGTCACATTCCAGATATTTGACATAAGATTTTTCTACGTTTTCTTTACTATACCCTTTTTGTAAAAACTGTTCCTTCAAACATGCACCTTGAGCTATATAGTCCTCTTTTACGGTACAATTTCTCAGTATCCGATGAAATTGACTTCTAGGAATGGAATATAGCCAATTGTTATGATGGTTACTCAAGTAATCTATGTAAGAGTTGCAATCAGTTGGTTTGATGTCATTTTTAGTATGTATTTTCCCATCTTTAATAAAGATGGTCAGATCCAAGAAATTCACTGATTCTGAGCTCCTATTATATGTCAATTTGATATGATGGTTGTTCTTGTTTAGATGCTCACAGAAGATATCCAGAGATTCCTCACTTCCCCTCCATATAAACAAGATATCGTCAATGTATCTAGTCCAGGACACCAGACACGCCCCCAGCTCATGGCAATCGTACACATGGGTACTTTCCCCAGAAGGCCATGAACAGATTAGCGTAACTGGGGGCGAATCTGGTGCCCATGGCTGTCCTGTTGACTTGTATATAAAAAGAGTCGCCAAACAAAAAATAATAATTTTTAAGAATGAATTCGATACTTTCTAGAACGAACTCTTTCTTTTCCAACTCTATTTCCTCTAAATCCAGAAAATACTTAGTGGCCTCTAGACTCTACTGATGGTCTATAATGGTGTACAAGGGCGTTACGTATGCTGTAGAAACATACTTGGGTCCCAGTCAATATTCTCCAGATTCCTAATAACCTGTAGAGAGTCCTTGAAATAAGATGGTGTTTTGACCGCCACTGGCTGTAACAAACTATCTACATACTGAGATAAATTGGAGGAGATGGACTCTGTGCCTGCCACTATTGGTCTTCCAGGTGGATGGTGGCTATCCTTATGGATTTTTGGGAGGGTATACAATACCGGAATGGATGGTTTCTGGATCTTTATAAATTGTCCCTCTTTTTTGCTTAAGGTGCCCTTCGCCATGTACTTCCCAATAAGATTATCCAATTCTT
This sequence comes from Taudactylus pleione, assembly GCA_031769625.1. Lineage (NCBI taxonomy): Eukaryota > Metazoa > Chordata > Amphibia > Anura > Myobatrachidae > Taudactylus > Taudactylus pleione. The sequence continues at coordinate 906,874 of JAUIMM010000176.1, forward strand.
TATTTATATTATCAGTGGGGTTCCCTCTCAGTTTCTTATATGTATTGAGGTCAGACAATTGTCTGTATATTTCTTGGTTATAGTCAGACAAATTCTGAATAACCACTCCCCCGCCTTTATCGGCAGGTTTTATAACAATAGTGTCTAGGGATTTCAATGTGGTGAGGGCTTCCCTTTCTAACTTCGTCAGATTGTTCTTAATGGGTTTGAACATAGTCATTTCCAGGTCTTCTTTGACCGATTTTTCAAATGACTCAATCATTTGAAAAATGATTGCTGTAAACCCTAAACCCATGCCATCAGATGGAAACCATATTGCTGTAAGGTGTTCATCTCAGCTGTTATATTTGCTTCCTGATTCATAATTTTATGCATCTCTGCATACAAGTGATTAGAGAGATGTATATTATATGACTCAATTAGTTCACATATGAATATTTCATGTATTTATTGCACCCTCCTAAGAAGGTCCATCTGTATTTATCTCATTTAGGTCCATTAGGATAAATTTTTATCATCTATTTTAAGCTTTGGATTTCATTTGTTCTATTTTACAATATGTTAGGGTGTATGAATTGTTTTTATTGATGTAAAACATTATTTATTTGCGGGACCATTCATAATAGATTAGTCTCCCCATTTATAGTTTGGGTCTAGTCGTATATTCGCTACTGAAAATAAGTATTCACAGCATAAGAAAGAAAATATTTATTTTTGTTTCCTATTGTCTTTTTAATGTTATATGTTTTTTTCTGTACAAGAGGCATGGGGTACATCCAATTTCCCCAATATACCCAATTTTGTCCATTTCAAATAGCTATGTTAAAACATTAGAATAAAGAGATTTGCGGTCCAACAGTTGACACACAATCCATTTCTCTCAAATTCATTCTTATCCAGTTCCCCATTCCTAGTCACATGGGATGTGTCAGCTAGCGGCAGTTGCGTTCCAGAGGGTGGAACGCAGCTTAATACAGTCCTAACCACTAGAGCCCGATTTCCTTATACATCGAGACACGCGAGGTACTTCCGCCGGAAGTACTTGCGTTCCACAAGGTGGAACGCAAAGCCGCGTTATCGGGAAATGCTAAGTTTTTACACTAGGAGCAGTAAGTAATAAGGCGGCATAGTCAATCGGAGGACAAACGTAACCCTGATAAGGGAGACTGAGGGCCTAATTGAGACACGCTCGCAGGCGGGTCGATGGTGCCCTAATGCGCATGCGCGAGACACGGCGAGCGACGGGGTAGCCGTCGCTCGGGGTCTCGCACCAAAGGGGGCATGCTGTCGATGGTGACTGACAGCACGCCCCCTTTGGTGGGCGTGCCGGGGGCGTGGCTTCCAGATGGAGACGTTCCCATGGGAACGCCTACCGTCTGGGTCCGGCCCCACTGACATCACTAGTGATGTCAGTGGGAGTGATTTTGGCTCTGATAGAGCCAAAATCACTCCAGGGCTTGCAGTAGCGAGACCCTACCGCAGGGTCTTGTCGCAAGCCCGATGGTCTTAACCATCGCGACCATCATCATGGACGCTCGCATAAGCTGTGGGTGGTAACCCACAGCTATGCGAGCGTCCAAGTGGCCGCTCCAAGTTGAGGTAGGAGGGCCCTGATTCAGAGAGAGCGCTCTGGTCAGAGCGTCCGGCTCTGAATCCGGCCCTGAGTTCAAGAAATGAATATACACAGGTAAATTGGTAGATTGGAGAAACTCCGCCCCTTTTTTGAATGCTAATCACTGAAGGGGGTATTTAAATGCACATTGAGCAACACACTACACCTACCTTGAAAAAGACCTATAAGGTCGAAACGCGTCGGTATGTGTTGCTTTTGGACTTATTTTATGTTGTGGTGGGCATTTTGGTATCCAACCTAAGCAGTTTTTTATTTCGTTACTCATCCGGGGAGTTGAATTTGTACTTATATTATCTGTACATCTGCCTTTGTCTGGATCCATCAGCCCGCTGTTGGGATAATAAAAGGTTTCATATTTTTTAACCATTTATCCTGGTGGACATCAACTTTCTTTTCCACCGTGGTATAGAGGATATGCTGGTTCCTACCAAAGATACCCAGATAGGAGTACAACATTTGCTAAACACGTGAGTACGGTACGCATTACTATCAAAGATACCTTGATATACCTCTACACTTTTCTAGCAGAGTGAGTCAATATCTTAAACTATTGTGGTGAGATCTGAAGAAAGGGACACACATATACATATATATATATGTATATATATATATATATATATATATATATATATATGTACATGAAGATTGTCCGTCAATTAGAATAACCGTTGCTATCCCATTAAGAACTCACAGCGGGGGATATGTAGATGAATGCTGCCATCCCCAATTTTATACAGATATACCCATTGCACACAATCTTTTTGTCTATTTCTCCTTTATGTTTTCCATCACGGAGGGAATCTGACAGAACACCAGAGGAAGGGAGGATCAAAGGACCACATGTTATTTTAACCAATTAAGTGTATTTTTAATATTGGATTTTATTGTTTATTTAAAACTCTGTGTTTATTTTTACTTCATTAATACTTTTTGGATTTATGGTGCAGCGCTCCCCTCCGGGTTCCATATTTATTTCTTTTCTGTATCTGTTGCCCTTATTTTTTCTTTGCTGTTTGAAAACTTTCAATAAAGAATATTGAAGAAATAAAAGTTATTCTAGCAAATCTTCCCTTGCAGCAACTGCATTCTAATAAACAGAAGGAAATGGAAAAATCACTGCACTACATAACCAAAATAGGAATTTTATAGTAATATAGGAATTTTATAGTAATTTAGTAATTTGCCTGCAGCTTCCCCCCCCACTCCATTTGTGGCATCCTGATCAGCCCACCATCACTGGCGGGCCCCCAGTGATCGCCCCATAGTCATGTGTTGGGAAGTGGAACACAGATGAGAGAGATGGGTGGAGGAGGGGGGCAGAGATGAAAGAGAGAACCTGAGGGGCATAAAGCTGGAGATATACATGGGGGAAAGAGGTTGGAAAGGTAGAGGGCATGAGACTAGAGACAGGGTGTGGAAAGGCACAGGTAGGCATGAGGCTGGAGAGGCACGGGAGGGGCATGGGGCTGAAGAGATAAGGGGGGGGCATGAGACTGGAGGCATTGGGAGCATGAGGCCGGAGAGACACAGGGAGGGGACACAAGGCTGGAGGGGACACAGTGGGGCATGAGGCTGGAGAGACACGGTGGGGCATGAGGCTGCAGATGCACAGTGGGGCATGAGGCTGGAGTGGCACAAGGGGGGTCCTGAAGCTGAAAAGGCAAAGGGGCATGTGACTGGAGAGACACGGGGGGGCATGTGTTGGAGAGAATGGAGATACACAGGGAGGGACAAAGGACTGGAGACACATTGGGGTGGCTTGGGGCTGGAAACAACAAGGATGGGGCTGGTGAGACACGGGAGTATGAGGATATATGGTGGCTACACTAGCTAGCAACCCGAGTAACGGTTCAAATACTAGTAGAGCTATATTTCATTTACATATGGATATACTGTGCCTTATCGCTCTCAAAATGTATTTATTACCAAAATTTTGAAAAATGGCTTCTGTAGGTTAGGACCTACAATAGTCACATCGCTCCACCAAACATATTGGCATAAATGGGAAATGCTTCTCTCCTGTCACACACATGCGATTATAATAAGAAAACGCTGCCTGGAGCATTTCCAAACCTTATTTGCTCCTGTATGACAGGAGATGAGCTATACAGTCAATGTAACGGCACAAAGTGATATGAATGCTTGCACTTTTCTAGCTCACAATTGTTCAAAGAACCACTGTCACACCACCATTGCTATCATAGCAGAGACCTGAGCTTATCTGTTGGACCATCCAAGGGCAACAATAACCAAATCTACATGAAAGATGGAATTTTCTGAAGGTGCGGTTCACATTTTTCAGATTTTCCATTTAACTGATTGCACTATCGTTATAAGAGAAAGTAACCTCTGACTCTCCAGCTGTTGTGGAACTACAATTCTGAGTCTATCAAAGAGTGTCAGGGACTTGTAATTCCAGAAATAAAGATCAGTGATCACGTATATACTGTACTGCAATTTTCAATGCGATTGAGCTTGATATGAGTTTAGAAATGTGTTCAATCTGCTTTTTTTTAGATAATAATAGGATGATCTTATGCAAATGATTTGTAAAAGCACCTCCTCGCACTTCCAGTGAGAGATTAATATAGTAATAACATTTCATCTGCATTAACTGAAAAAAATGCACTATAGCACAACACAAGTTAAATATAAAATACATAAGGTCTCAATTGGTACAATAATTATAATGTAACATCTTTTTAGGTGCACCTAACTTGTGTTAGAAATGTATCTTAAAAGCCGAAAGTTGACGTCTGATTATATAGCCTATGCCTGATCTGAAACAGCTTTAAATTCTTCCTCTGCAGAATATTATACTCTTACAGTTACCTCCAACCTAAATGCAACTGAACATATCTGTCACAGCTCCGTCAACTTATTCATTTACTCCACCCACATTAAAAATAGTTCTGTATAATAGTAACTTCTTACATCATACTTCCTATCTGTACTACATTGATACCTCGAACAGGTCTGCAGAACACAAATATTTCTCTCTCTATTCCCCATTTCTTATAAAAATTGAATCGTTCGAGAACTAGGAAAAACAGACCTTATGATATGTAATCACCTTTTGGATGACCGAACAGCAGCTTTTATATATATATAGCAAGACAATCAAACAGTATATTCACTGCATTCCTTACCTCACCAACAGCATTGGAGAGAATATGGACTATCTTTTCATGAGGAGTTGCGACAACGCTCTGTCCATTGATCTCAATGATACGGTGACCCACTCGCACACCTCCTCGTTCTGCTATACCACCTCGCATAAGGCTACAAATCTGCAGATGGGAGAGTGATACATTAGCAATACCTACTTAACCTCACTGACTTGTACAGTAATAAGTAACGACAGATGAGAAAATATGGGGGTCTATGAACGTACTAATCCAAAAAATGCTGTATTTCCACTCGTCAACCTAAATTTGCCTCCTCTCTCATTTTGCGTTGCCGTCTTCTAGCACCCAGATAGAAAGGGGAAAGCTAGGCAGTGCGCACGTGTTAATGAGATTAATTATTACCAAGCAGCATGTGCCCATTCCCTCACTGTCTCCTTCCCCATTTATAATCCATCACTTTAGATATCTGCAACATTTTGGAGCAGAGCTGTTTTGCATGTCAGAAACAATTCTCACATATGGATGCTGCTCTGTTCCAAAAAACCAGAGCACTGTGTCTGTTAGTACATATGTGCAGATTTCAATCAAATGGAACGTCTCTAAATCAGGAGCGGACAAATTTATATTAAATTCAGGAGCCAGTCAGCACATTCTTGAAGCAAGGAGGATTTTCATTTTTCAGAGTCAAGGTAGATGTGCATACAGCAAGCAGTAGCAATTTTAGCACGTTTGCTTGTGGCTTCTTGTAATTGCCAAGCTTTTGTCTTTATTATTAATTTCTATCTAAAACTCTAGCTCCAAGGGCCAGATTCATAGTTGTGCTGTATTGCACAGCTGCTGTGTCTTTGTACGCATTGGCTGTGCAATACCGTACAGCTAATACACTAATGCCACAGGAGACATCTAAGGACAGAAGACACCTCCTGTCGGAATCGCAGATCCAAGTGGTGCGTCAGATGATGCAGCATCAGATCACCACCGTGACCATTGACATTGATGGTTGCAGCCATCAGCCATCTGAGTAAGGCTAAGTTTACTCATAGTTACCACTACAAAACAGAGCAAGTCCCTGCCCCTAAATGGACATTCTGTGGCTTGGGGGCACTGCGAGCGATGTTGCAGTCAGTGATTGGCACATGCGCAGCACAGATCCTGCACATGCACCGATCATTAAACATCTGAGTTGTATGCAAACCATCCGGTTTGCATACAACTCTGAATCAGGTCCCAAGAGTCTTGCACCCTTAAATTTTCAGGAAAATCAGGAATTGGATTCAGAAAAGCCAGCTCTGCCAATTATTGTTTGCAATGGCCTTAATCTTGGATTCTGAGCAACTATGCATTTTTGTATGTTGGTAAGGGAGAATAATATACTTGACGAGAATTGATGTAAGCTATTCTGCCTAGAGAACCTATGTATTTTTGCTATATATCTATATTTATTAAGATGAGAGCTCCTTTACAGTTTTCTCGACTTCTAAAATGGAGTACATCAATGATACACAGAGTGCTACGGTGTAAAATTAGCACACTAGCCTTAATTTATCTAGAAATAGCAATGAAGCAAGCTTCCATGGTTACTGCCTATTGCTATCTGGGGACACCATACAGGTGTGCACAGAACTAGAGCAGGAAATTATCACCACTCTGCAGTAAAGGGTGTAAGATAGATCACAGTCTGCTTATTGCTCTGCTTTGCATTGTCCAATCAATGCTTAAGAAAAATATAAATAAAAATTTTGTTGTATAGGAAATAGTTATTATAACACTGTGCCTCATTTAGAGTAAGGCATATGTATATTTTTGTGGTGTAAATATAGTCCTTTCCATCAAGGTCGGACTGGCTATCTGGCATTACTGGGTAAAAGTAGGTGAATAGCCTTATGAGCTGGTATAGTGCAAAAGCCTGGCGGAGCATCTCTGCCCCCCTCCCCCCCATGCTCTGCCCCTGTGAGGCATAGTCACGCCCCTTTTCCATGCACACATAGGGACGCTAGGGTTGTTCTACAGCTCCAGTCCGACCCTGCTTCCTATACAATGTACCGGTATGTATACTAAAACCCCTCCATTCCTAGGTTTGTGACCCCATACATATGGAGAGGCAGAGCAGAGGCTACCAAGTTGAGTACAGTAATGCTGCGTTCATGTTAGTGTAGCACACTACATGGAGATGTGACCTAGTAACACTTGAATACATCCCTAGATACACTTTTTCGGAAGATGTGTCATTGCAGGTATTAGAGTCTGGTATAAAGATTATGGTGATTGCCTGTTTGGGTATCACCCCTCCAGCTGAAAGTAGTTCATTACTGTCCCAGCTATATTATATGAAGTGGCGGCCGTCCATATGGATTTGTCATTTCCATACCGGTAACTGTAGAAAGAAGATACCGATTTCATTTTTTAAATGATAATGCAAAGCATAATCTGTAATATATGTATTTATTAGAATATTTATAAGGCGCTACAAAGTGCCTACAGGGTAAACATAGAAAACAGTACAATGTATCAGAGCATAAATACAATATACAACGGCAAATAATAGTATAAATACAAATATCACACACGGACTTGGTAGAACAGGGGCAGGTAAAGGGAAACTCGCTAAGAGGTGGCCAGCTCTGCATCATTATAGCAATGACACTTTCAAAAACAACAGTCAGCACATTTCACTTAATGTATAGCCTATACCAAGAGAGCAATATTATTTGTCTCTTGGGGGCAATTTTAATTAATTATTAAGTGGGACAATAAAAAAAATGTACTGATGATGGGAGTACCATTTATAGCACCACTAAATAAGAAGTGATACCTCTGTCTTAAATATATATTTGTATTATATTTTCACCCATCATATATACATATTCATTCATATGCACAGTTTACGTTGAAACCTATGTGTGAAACAAAGAAAATAAATTACTAGACTATACATGTCTCCTACCCAATTTTTAGGAATTTTAATTAGTTTTTAAACTTACTTGTCAATGATTTCAGAAAACAGCAATCACAGTGCAAGAGGAGAACACGTGCCAAGGACGGGGGTAAGGAAAGACCATGCTTTGTTCTGTGTATATAATAGATGTGTCCATATGGGAATTGAAACCATAGCTATCTTATACCAATGCAGCTGCACAGCAGACAGTGCTAGAGGCCGGTAAATATAAGCTAATTATAACCCAAGCTAATTATTCATATCTCCATGGGCTGTCAAAGTTAAAAATAATCTAGAAAGAAGCCAGGCTATGCGTCCTTATGAGCTTCATGCCACTACTTGCAGCCTGTAATAATACAATCATGCCAGGTTAGCAGGGAGGGCTGTTTCCAAGTTAAATGTGCACTTTTAAAAAGAAGAAATGTGTTTTGCTGTTGATTGGATTTTTAAGTTGTATTCATAACTTTCTTATCATAAAGGTACATGGGTGTTATTGTTATACTGTATGTCTAACACTGCTCAACAATAGGAATGAGCTGCATTTACTTTAAGGCTTAATTCAATTATATTGCCGCAGAACAGCTATAAAGTTCCCAACCCAATACTTGTTCCCTAAAAATATACTCGTTTTATAACTCTGAAACATGCATTATTTATTAGTTTTTGCTAACCTAAACTTTTTTTTTTTTTTATTTACTACGGGTTGGGTATGGGAATCTGGCGGTCGGGGTGCCGGCGGTCAGAATACAGACAGTGGTATCCCGACAGTGAGAATCAGACTCCCTTAAGGTAAAGTACCCTAACCCTCCCCCTCTTCCTACCCTAACCCTCCCTCCCCGGTGCCTAAACCTAACCTCCTCCTGCCCGCACCCTAAACCAAACTTCTCCCCTTAGTGCCTAACCCTAACCCCCCACCCTAGTGCCTAACCCTTACCCTCCCCTAACCCCCGATACTTACCTGCGGGATGCCAGCGGTCGGGATTCCGGGGGCCGCTACTTTGACCGCCGGCATCTCGCATGATTCCGACTACATCTCGTTTACCACTTACCTTTGTTCAGATTATTCACAGGACTTCAACTGCTCAAATTACAAGAACATCTGGAAAAATGGGGTTATTCTAAAACTTTCGACCGGTAGTGTCTATATAACAACAACATGCGCAGATATAAAAGGACAGTGGTGCGTGCATTCACAACAAAGACTGGAGGTAGTAATACACATTAACCCACACTGGGCCACCTCTTCCCCACCGTAAACTTTTAATGGTACACAAAGCAATACCAACACTTTATTTTAGATGTGAGTGACAATCGGTGCAACCAATTTTACATATTTTTAGTGTATTCAAGGATGCCAGTTACTCACAATGCCATTCTGTACACTGAAGCCAAGCTGGTATCTTAGGTCAGGTCTCCTGATTAAGACAGTGGTAACTGGAGGACATCTCACAATGTTCAGCTTCACTCTGGATTGGTTCTTTAAGCCCTTGAAATAGGAAAAGAAAACCAGGGATGATTCACTGTAAGAACAAATCCAGCTATTGGGTGCAAAATTAGCCCCTGAAAAATAACATTTTGTGCTGGAAAATGTAAAATGCACAATCTGTTTTACAGCTGGGAAATGGCAGTCTAGCCTAGCAATAAAACGCAGTGTAAAAAATGGAGCTAGCCAGTATATGTCTGCAGCAAGCAGTGTTTGCCCTGTTTTGTTGAGCATGTAGTGTTTGCTCTGCTTTCAAAAAAGAAAGCAACTTCATCCCCTAAGTATGTATGTAAGTAGGGAACATTACACAGCAGTTGCCCTCTGAGCACTAATACGTCACGGTCAAGCCTGCTTTATCAGAGAGGAACAGATCAGTGTCAGTTTTCCTTTGAACAGGTTTAAACTTGACTCTCTAGAATGCTGGGCCGTAATCACAGAATTCTGGGACATCAATTAGATGCCAGTGTCAGTAGCATTAGCAGAGACCTCATTGCAGAGCTCTCTGCTGCCGCATACACCAAGCCTTCTGCTGAAAGCCCAACTGACAAGGCAGATCTTGTCTGAAAAAGCCAAATGATGTGATTTGCACAGGGTACAACTTGCCAGGAGTTAGGCTCTACACCTAAAATTTTTGGTGCCATGGCAATCAGTGTTTGTCAAGCATACTTCTACAGAAAACAATCCCATTGTTGTTCATTAATATCTTTGCAAATTATTTGTATTATACTGTAATTGTGCTGCATATATCAATTACACAGCAGAAAATGAGGGAGAGGTAGCCAAACACAAAATATAGTAGGCGATCAACATTTTTTGTCTATATTTCCTTCCTTGTCATCAGTCAGTATGGTTCATTTATGAACCACAAATACTGTGGGCTGACATGCTCGCACCTACTTTTTCACCTGCACATTACAAGCTGTGTACCAGTAGCGTGCGGTGAGGTCAGTGGCTGGTGAGGCACTGGCTAGTATCAGAGCCAGATTCACACACACATAGTATAGGGATCCGAAAGAGGTACCTTAAATGCACCATTCAATTTACAGGTTGCATAATAACATACATTCCCCTGTATCTCAACATAATTTACAGCACAGGAATACTCAAAGCCAACAGCACAATAACTAGAAATACATTCACTTGTATCTGAATAATTCAGGAGTTATTGATTTTTTCAATAGGTGGTGTGGTAGAAGCACTGGAGAAGTCAGGGATGGCATATATGTGTGTCCAGATTCCTATCATATGTGTTTTAAAAACCCCAGGAAAAGTCTGTTATGCCAAACAGACCAGAAGTGTCTGTTTTTGGTAAAAGCCGGATAATGGGTCCTAGCGGTGTGGATGTGAGAAGAGAAGGGAGGGCTCCATCCACAGGCCATTCCAGGTGTTCGGCCTTTCAGTCTGAGAGCAGGCTGATTAGTAGTTGCACCTGGGAGTGGCTCAGATAAGCTGTGTTAGGTTTTGGTTCAGTGTCTCACATACCCTGGGGGAGAGAACAGACACTGAGGTTTCTTCAGAGACACTATATTATTTATATGTGCTGTGTTTGTGGTAAGGCAGTAGGCCCTGCCACTTGTAGAGAGGGAATAACCTGTCTAGTTAGTGCCCAGACGGGCTAGGTTTTATTTTCATGTTTTGTTTATTTTGTTGTTTATATTGCACAATAAAACTGGTTCAGACCAGCTTGCATGAAAACCCTGGACTGGTGTGCTGTGTGTAAGGAGGTGTCCATCTACCCCAGGAGAGGGACCCCCTACCCCGACTATATCACAGTGGTTATACTTATGTAAAGAATCTCATTTATTCTAGTTAAGACCTAAGACTAAAACATATTTAAATACGTTGTCCAGGGCTTCAGTTTACCTAATAGTAGGTATGGCGCTATTAAGTTAACGGAAGAGCTGGACAACAAAGTAGCTACTTAGTGAGTAGTGATAGTGAGTGTATGAATATATTAAGCTAAACACTCACATGCTGCCTGGACCCTGCAGACTGACACTCTCCCAGTCACAGAGTACAGCACTAACAGTGACAGCTGGTTACAGTCACTGTCAGTGCTGGGTCAGATGCCCAATCACATCTGACTTACTGACAGGGGAGTGCTTTGATGTGGTCCTTGTCAATGAGGCACTTGTATAGGTGCCGCTTTTCCTGCATTTTCCAATGGGCTTTTACTGTCCACGGCTTGGCCCAGCCCCCCGCTTCATCTCCTTTACTATTCTCAGCAGGAGGCACCATTCTCAGTGCCTCCCAAACAAATTTGACTCGATTTCCACTGTAAAATTAAATAGAATAATATAAAGCAGATACTTATGATACAGAATATGTGTCATAAGTATCTTCTTTGTATAATTTTAATCGTTAATGACAGGCTCTGGGTCCCCTGACTGCACGCCCCTGCTGGATACTCCCAGTCTGCAGAAACAACCAGCAAAATGATTCTGCCCCTGGTTTTGCAGGGGAAAGATGCTCTGGAAAATGAATATTACTATTAATAATTTGCATATTATGGAAAAAGTATCATACTCCAACCGACTACCACTACTATTTCTGTTAAGAGTAATGTACAGTTTAGCATATTGTAAATTAAATGAATCATGAGATTGTAGGGAAATAGTACCATCCTTACTATTTATATCACTTTTTGGTGTTTGAAGCTTTTAAACTTTTTTACTACAATGAAGGCAGCGCTGGAAATGTACTTTACAACAAAATAAGTTCAATTAGAAGGCGTAGATGTCCCCATTATAATTCCAGGACCTCATAAGCACCAGAAAATGGATGTATATTTGTAGGGAGGAAAAGCCTATGTGCTCTCCCTTAATAAAGGGATCACTCTTGTAAAAATACCTTTTTCATTCACTTATCTTATCTAAACCCCTACCTAGACAATTCAATGTAATATTTTTTTTGAATCAGAACAAAAGTATGGGGAATTGCACTCAGTATCGTCCACTGCATCTCTGCTGACATGTTGGCCAACAAGTCCATGAGTAAAAAGAACAAAAAATTTGCACTGTGGTATTTATACTTTTCCGGTTCAAAAATGACTCTCAGTATGTACCAAAAATCAGAACCACGCTAACTTTTGTAATGCAGTCAATCGCTACTATCCAATTTCCTAACCAACATAATCGTCATTTAATGCTTAGGTCAAGTTACCAGATCTGGCCATGTGTGGGCAACTTAACAGAGTATCTACTTGCTGCCTCAAAGTAATGCTGGGTACACACTGGACGAAATATCGTTCATAGAGCCGACAAATGATATATTAACCCGACTGTCGGACGGTGAACCACGTCGTTCACAGATGTTTTGCATTGGCCGTGCAGAATGGCAGATGCGATATATCGTGCACATTTGCCTGTGTGTAGAAACAACCGACCAACCCATATGCTGGCTGCAGGTACCAGCGACAATTATGTCACAACTGGTTTCTGTGATCAGACATAATGGTCTGTCCATTGGTAAGTGTGTATGCACAGGCGCATACTTACCAATTGTTCATCCATCGGCCAAGTGTGTACCGCACTTAAAATGCATTATTCTGTGTTATCATTACCCAAAAGAAAATACATTCCAAGACGATCAGTAAATTGTAGAATAGATGCAAACTCAAAATCTTGCATTCACCAAGCGCTTTTAAATTATGGTGGGGGAGAAAGTGTATTGGAAGTTTGTCTATAGAAGGGTTCTCACTTTTTATCAGTTTACCTTTATAATGCTCTGACAAGTGGACAATGGTAACCCAACCAAACTGGTGCCATTGATGGACATGATTTGATCCCCAATGTTCAGTTTCCCTGACTTCTCAGCAGGTCCACCATGCATCATGTTGGCTATGATGACTGTCGGCAGAATCGAGCCCCAGCCAGATTCTACAATCACGACTCCAAGGATTTCTCCCTTCTGTTTTTCAATGAAAACCTGAAAAACAAAAAGGTAAATGATACCCACGTATCACTATAAAACAATGTTGTCAATGTCCATTTACAAATGTATGTAAAAACAATCCATGCCCCTCTGTGACAGTTAAAATATATACTGGGACTACATTTTTGTGAGGTTAGTGTCTTCCTGATCCTCATAATCCATTTATGCTTTTTATGCTTGCTAGAACACTTGAAAGCATTAAATGACTTCTATAACTAAAAATATATTATCAGCTTATTGCTTACGGTAATTTAAAATAATTCAACTGGTAGCAAGCCTGGATTTGCCAAAAACTCACATAAATCGAAGCTTAGAGAACAGACTTGCAGAGAAGGCAGCAGTCTATTGGTTTTATCATAGCATAAATAAGACATGAGTATTTGTTATACATATATTTATATATCTATAAACGGGAGGTGGTTGAGAGTGTTGCCATGGATCTCTGCAGCTCAGTGGGGAGCCTGGAGAGTTAGAAATAAAGCAAAGAAAACAAATCTGGGCCTGTCTATAGCCATTGTTGTCATTTGCCTGATTATCACTCATAATCATGAATTGTGTCACGGCTATACATATTTTACATTGTATCCTTCAGAAGAAGAAGAATACATCTCCAGCAGAGCCAGATAAATATAATGTTATGTGGTGAAACTACTTCACAGTATCAGTAATGACCTGACACATAAAGACACATGGAATAGGGCCTTTGATTGAAAAATGCTGGTGCAATATGAAGTAGATAAAATATGTAAAAGCAAACCAAGCAATTGAAAAAGATGACATTAATATAAACTTCAGCATTTTGACACATAAACCCATCAAGATTAATCCAGTGGTTCCCAAACTTTTTTACTTCATGGCAGCCTTAGCGTCACATCATCTTTTTCACGACACCCCTAGGCCAAAATAAAATACCGAATTTTATATCTCAACAACTAAGTAGCTGAAGACTAGGATGATGCTGGAGAGACACATGGGAGGATGAGGCTGGAGAGACAAGCGAGGAGGAGGCTGGAGAGACACAGGAGAGGGATGAGCTAGAGAGACACTGGCCGGTGATGAGGCTGAAGAAACACAGGAGGGGGATGAGGAAAATGAACAGCAGCTTTCTTTGGACATTTCAATAGGGAAACCGAAGGAACAACAGGTCCCACTAGATCATGGAGATCCAAAACCTGTCTAGTTGCCAAAACCAATTTCACCACTCCTTAGTGAGTGGTAGAATCCCCCATCCCTGGAACAGGGTCTTCCAGATATGAGCCTCCACCAACTTCCCCCTTCTCCGCTCCAGAGAAATCAGAATCTGCTGGAAGCTAAACTCACACTCAACCCTAACGCTTGCAAGGGCGGCCAGAGGAAGATGCCTCACAGAGCCTATCTAACGACGAGACCAGTGGAGGCCAACATCCCCCCCAGGTGGGAGCCCAACTCCCTAACTGGTAATTGACTACAACTGGAATCTGACGGTCTGACTTCTCCTAAGTAAGTTCTGCGATGGAGCGCACCAACTCCACCCAGGCGGATTGCACCATCTTGGCTGCCGCCTCTCCAGACCAGAGCGAAGCTTGGTCCCCTGCAACACAAGACATGAGCTACCTTGTTGAAAAGAGCCATGAGGTAATTTAACCTCGCACTGCGATCACTTGTAATATGACACCAAATGTTCCCCTGCAGCCTGGGACCTGGAGGATGATTTATTTTTAGAAAAGAAAAAGAAAAACTCACAACCCGTAATGGAGAAAAATCCCCACACCTACAAAAAAAAAAAAAAACTAAGGCACTATGGGATATATAGGAAGGAGGTGGCAGCCCACAAAAAAGTTAACTTTGCAATTGTGCCTGCTCCTTGAACAGTGCCCACTACACCCCATGGTATCCAGTGTCCCCCAGATAGTATGGCAGAGAAATAGAGATTGCTCACTATTCTGTTGATTTTGTAGTATTTTACTTTGCACTTTGTATCTGCAGAAAATAGTCTGATCTTTACATATATTGTTTCAATGTTATTGTGACATTGATGGCATCCCTAGTACATAAGGACATCTTCTATTTTTTAAGCCATTAGGAGGTTCTTTATGTTATTTATAGTCATGATCTTGTCTAAGGGGAACCTGTAATAAAGAATAATGAATGTTAATTACAGTTTTAGGTCAGTCACATTGCTGATGAAATAACATGATACTGCTACAAACCAAGTTGGCAAGACTATGAAGTCACCTTATTTTAATGTCAGAAAATCTGGCAAAGCATAGAAGGTTATATATAAAAAATAAGGTTATCATAGTCTAGAGCAGAGATACCTACATCTTTGCAGTTCTCAGACTTGGAAAAATGGATGAGGTCATCATTATACATGTCCTGGGTATTGAGTAAATCACTGTATTCCTTCTGGCTCAGATCTTCAGGGTTAATGCCATTAGCTCTGAGGAATTCCTGGTAAGCAACACTGAATGCCTGACCTATAGACTGAGCGATAAGCTGTGCCTGTGCCCACAGAGTAGACAAAGGAAATGGGAGAAGAAAAAATATTATGAGATTGAAATCACTTTAAGAATATAATTGCAAAGACAACATAGTACTAATCTTGTTGTAATGCTAAGCAATAATAAGAAATAAAATTATTTTAACGATCAGTGGATACATAACCCTTATAGGTGAATTTATCCACAGAAACAAGCAATTTTTGCACACCTCTAATTGGGACCATTTATACTCAAAACAGTACTGCTCACCTGTGTCACATGACTCCTTGTGGGGTTTCCGGACTATAGACAGACACCAGATGTTAGACAGTCAATAGTTAGACAGGGACAAAAGCTCGACATGAAAATGGTCACCACAAAAATGGTCGACACATGTTTTGGTTTTTTTTAGGGTTAGGCACCAGGAGAGGTGGTTGGGGTGAAGATTAGGGCAAACAAAAGTATCGACCATTTTCATGTCGAACTTTTGACCCCGTCGACCTTCTTACATGTCGAACTTTAGTGTATCTTACTTTTGTCCCTATTAGTGAAATAAAGTGATTTTCATCCATCAGTAGTTTAAAAAAAAGACCAGAAATAGTTGGGCATTCTTCTTACTCTAGGCCAGGTTCTTTAGTTTGTGTGAAGGGTTTTGCCTTTGAGAGTGACCTAGTGTGCTATTTCGGATCATTTGCATCTGTCTGCGTTTGAATAGTATGGATCAAGAGCAAAGACATGAAGTTGGCTTAGCTGCACAAATATACAGTAGTCAAGGAGTGTAGATCTGTATTAGGTGAGTAGTTTAATAAAGCTTGATCCCATAGTAAAAGCTACCTTAAACTAGTCACACCTCAATACATGGTGTGGGCAACTATTCAGACTTTTAAATCTAAACTGCTCATTATTTACACAGAGAATAGTGTTAATTGAGCATGGCAGATCAAACCAGTCACAGCTGAAAATGATAAGAGGTAAATTATATATATATCTATATACTTTCCTGGGGATGAAGTCTCAAAGCATACAGGTTGTCATAGCGAAGGCTAGAAAAAACTGAAAAAAGGGCTTTGAAGCTTTGTTCCCTTGTATTTGCAATTTGGATCACCTCTAAACTTACAACACACGACGCTATTTTTATTTATAAATTCAAATAATTTTCAAGGGAGCAAAAGGGGCCCACACAATATAACACATTGCATGTTATTAAACATTCCAGTAAGTGTATAGCCTGGGCATAAATCCCCTGCTATTTGCACCTAATTAGCATCTCTCATCTATCTTCATGAATTGCCTGCAAACAGACTGCAGGCAAGGACACAGACAGTGACTGAGCATGACCGGCTGGCAAGGTTATCCAACATCTATGTATTTAGTCATTTCATACCCTGTCCTAATTACAGCTGTAGCACTGCTCTATGCTTGTTCGTGTGTCACGTTGGATGAGCGCAGACTGGGTAACGTCACAAACCAACAGCAGTGGCATATGAAAAAAAAAAGCATAGAAATCAAAGTAAAAACACCAGCTAGTAAATCTAGAGGAAATTATGCAAAGGACATTCCCAAGTGAGAAGGAAAAAAGAATACATTCTATTTATGAAGCAACATACTGTAATGATTAGAATAGCATTGCTAATAAGAACTGACATTCAAGTCATTAATTTCTACAGTGCTTCCCAGGGAGAAGAGGAGGCACAAGGATGGAAATTTCATACTCACATATTCCGCTGTGATAGAGGATAGAAATAAACCCACACAAGTGTGAAGCATGATTGCTAATTACACCTAACTTACCAAAAATGCAAATACACAATATCTTTAGATGTTTGGGCTTTAGAAATGTAAATAAGTACATTGCACAGTAGTGACAATTTGCTGTATTAAGAAATATGTCCTCATTAAATGCCCTTATTTAAATATCTTGTTTGTCAATGCTCTCCATATACACGTTGTTTCATTTTAATTTGTGTTTATTTTTACTTTGCTCTACAATTTTCAGTAAAACATACAAACAGAAACTATTCTGCATAATACAGGTTGAGTCTCCCATATCCAAAATGTTTGGGACCAGGGGTATTTTGGATATTGGAATATTCCGTATTTTGGAATAAGTGCATACCATAATGAAATATATTGGGAATGGGACCCAAATCTAAACACAGAATGCATTTATGTGTTATACACACCTTATACACACAGCCTGAAGGTAATTTTATACAATATTTTAAATAATTTTGTGGCTCAAACAAAGTTTGTGTACATTAAACCATCAAAAAACAAAGGTTTTACTATCTCAGTCATGGTAAAAAAATTCCGTATTTCGGAATATTTGGATATGGGAGACTTATATATGTAACTTATATCCCTGCATAGCCACACAAGTGATTCTATCTATTTCATTGGAACACTGCCCCTACTGGCCAAAAGTGCATACACAATTATTGATTGTTGCATAGCAACACCAAAGAAGCAATATTTAGAGGGGATATTCCTTAAAAAGTGGGAGTACCACACTTTTGATCAGTAAAAACACCAAATTGTTTTCTAAGTAACCTTTAAAAGGTAAAATTAATTTAAGCGCATCATCACTACGCTGATAAAAAAAAAGTATTCCAGCTTTGAACTTGGAATG
Organism: Taudactylus pleione; assembly: GCA_031769625.1. Classification (NCBI taxonomy): domain Eukaryota; kingdom Metazoa; phylum Chordata; class Amphibia; order Anura; family Myobatrachidae; genus Taudactylus; species Taudactylus pleione. The sequence goes on from JAUIMM010000176.1 coordinate 925,074, forward strand.
TTAATTAAAGTCATTCTATGTTACTCTGCAATATTACTTATTTTTCTAAACGTCTTTCATGTTAGTTATGCCAGAGTTAAAAATAAATCACATTACATGTATTTACTGAATGTTTATTGATTTAACGTAATTATATTGTATGTAGATATATGTTAAAAAAAAGATTATATATGCAAATGTTTGTATTATATGGTCTCCAAACATTAATACCTGAACAAAAATGTATTCTTACGGTTAATTTTCCAAAAGTTGGATGGGTTATTAGACAATTCATGTTCAAGCCTTGTGTATCATTAATTGCAATGGTACTCTATTAATTTCAGTAAAAAAAAAAAAAAAAGAACAAAGACCGACATGCAGACAGTGGAGTAGATTTACTAAAGCTTCTAAAAATTAAAAGTGATGTTGTTACCCATAGCAACCAATCAGATTAAATCTAACTTTTTCAAGGATGCAATAGAGAAATGAAGGCTAAAATATGATTGGTTACTATGGGTAACACCTCCGCTTAATTTTTATAAGCTACAGTAAATCTATCAGGTTCTATATAACTACTAGTATATTAGAAAGTGAAAGCAAATAATAGGTTGCTATAGGTAACACCACCTTTCTCTTTCTATGCAATATTATTCATACATGTCCCTCATAATGATTCCAAAAGGGCATGCACACAAATGTTCTTACACCACTTGAGCACATGTACATACTTGTTAATATGAGGGGAACCATGTGCCAATAGAACACATTATTTTTATATTATAGGTCCATATTCACAATATAAAAATCAAATACATATTAATAACTGGATGCACTGGTACATTTCAAATCACTGAAGAGTTTTGGTCCACTAGAAATGTATATTCTGCAGTGACAATCTTAGTGTAATTGTGCTGCGGCAGATATTAACATTGCCCCTAACATATCTGTCACTACAGATGTGTCCTCATACATCTAGCCTCAATACACCACGCAGCGTGACTTTCCTGGTGTGAGTGAGCCGCCAGGTCCCGTGCTACTCTGCTAGCGTCAAGCGTCTTTTTCTACCATCTAAGTCACAATGCGATGCAACTATGACAAATCAGCAGACTGTGCTGGTTAATTTGATATATGTGACTTCTGTATATCTGTGTGCACCTGAGTCTGTATATGAAGCACAACGGAACTTGGAATGAAAAAAAGGTGCAACCACTACATTGTAGCACTTCGTATACAGATTCAGAGACTCAGTCACACAGATATACAAGTGTCGCATAACAAATTAATCAGCAGTGTATGCATTTTCGGAAAAAAAAAAAATGCAAAAAAAGATGCCCAGCGCCAGCAGAGTCTCACGGGACCTGACGCGCCAAGAGGGACTTTTTAGCGCGACTGCAGCAAAGATGTATAAGGAGACATCTGTATTTGCAGCAAAGCATCCAGAGATGCCTGAGATGCTATTTTAGGGTTTATTTTTCAACAATAATTTTTTGTAAATATCTTGCTGTATTGTATTGTTTTATTATTTACAGCAGCATTACATAATGGACATTTCTTGCATACAAGCAGTACATTTTCTTATCTCTATTCATGAAGTCAGCTCACATTCATTTTGGATGCTTACATATAGTAGAATTCCTGTCTGTGTTACTGCCTCTATGCTATCTAAGTGTAATGCAATGATTTTTCATATGTAACCACATATAACACCCAATCATGTGGTACTTACATCCTCAGACTCAAAAACGTGGCAGATCATCTTGTATTGCCTTTTGCCATCCTGTGATGGGTGAGACGCCTCCACGTTGTCCTGAGAATTGCTGCGTGGCATTCGCCTGCGTGCCATCAGGACTACAATATTCCCGATATCGGCAATGTACGAGATAGTCCTCAGAGGGTGATCCATCATGGTCTCCTGAAGAAAAGCAGGGTGTGATTAGGAAATATTTAAGAATAAGTGTTGTGGCAGGGCACAGACTCAGACTCCTGCTGATCCACATGCAGAGACAGGGTTGTGCCACTGACAGACTAAAGCAGTTTATTTCCCTTGTCATGGCCTTAATGTCAAAAATGACAATCCCTTATAGTCTCAGCTACAAGGCATGTGAAGAACCAATTTTGATAAGCAATAGCATTGGCTGAGATCTCCTTGAAAAGTAAACAGACCCTACAGTGTTCTCCCCAGGCTATTTTCTGCGGGCGCATCGCCCGGCAGAAACAACCTACCACCCGGCACTTTCCCCCGCCGACTCCTGCTGTGAAACGCTGGCCTCTGAAGTGACCGGAGGCTAAAGAAGCCTCCGATCGCTTCAGAGGCAAGCGTTCCCAGTGATGCAGTGCGCGGGTGACGTCATGACGTCACCAGTGATGTGAGGAGCCTGCCCCCACGCGCCTGCTGGATCTAGTTAGATCCAGTCAGAGCGAGGCAGCGGGAGTGGGAGCGCAAGGAAGTTAAGGTAAGTTCTGGGCTGGGACCGAGACCAGTCTGGGGGCACTGCCTAAGGGGCACTATTTAAGCCTGGAGTCACTGCATAAGGGACCAGCTTGGCGGCACTGCATAAGGGACTCTATTTAAGCCTGGGGGCACTGCATAAGGGGCCAGCCTGGGGGCACTGCATAAGGGACACTATTTAATCCTGGGAGCACTGCATAAGGGGCCAGTCTGGAGGCACTACTTCAGCATGAGGGCAATGCATAAGGGCAAAGCAAAACTACAGGGGGCAATGCATAAAGGGGAAAACTACAGGAGGCACTGTATAAAGGGCAGAAATACAGGGGGTACTGCATATGGGGATAAGTACAGGGAGCACTGCAAAAAAATGGGCACTTTTGACTGAGAGCCAGTGGGGAAGCAGTCTGAGACCTGTCGGGCTGGAATGGTAAGGGAGATGCCCCTTTTCCCGGCACGCGTATAATTGCGAAGGCCCCCGCCCGGCTACTTCTTAATGCCACCCAACTGGAAAAAATTTCTGGGGAGAACACTGCCCTAAAACCACGTCTGTCCTCAAGGAGCACTGAGAAAGTCTCACACCCTCAAGAGGTTACATTGCCAAACATTCAGTGGAAAAGACACATATTAGTCCACAGGCAGAGAATCATACAATACCGGAGAAAAAAAGAGCATAAATCATATTATACTGTGCAGCAATTTCCATGGAAGCTGGCTAAGAAATAGCCAAATAATTAATGACAGTCTACTATAGTAAAAGATCTCCTTGTCATCTAGGTTTTACAGCATGCCTCTGGTTATCACAGGGAAGTAAGCTGGAGATCTACTGAACTAGACAACCACTAGAATTTCGGGGGAATGGCGGGGGAATAGTCGTCGAAACGCAGGCATGCCAGTGCAGGGGCTTGCATAAAGATGTTTTTCACTGTTTTGCTATGTATTTCGGATGTGTGTAAGGTGAAGTGGGCGTCCTTATGTTAGGCTGTGACGGCATTGCTATAGTAATCATTAGCATATTTTCGCAGTGGGACTGGGTGCGTAATTGCAGCTGCGATCGCAATAGTGCTCCGTAATGAATCAGGACCAATGTCTTAAAATATAAATGCAAGATCTCAACATGCAATTATCTGTATATGTTTGCATTAAACTTAAATAATTTTAATAAATTCCAACCTTAAATAACATCTATAAAAAGGATAATATTTGCCTAGTGCACGTGTCTTTTCATGATCACATATATATATATTTTCAAGAAGCTTCTGGGAAACTCAGTAGGTTTTGTGCCTGTATACAGTATCTGTAGTATTAAGCTATAACTCATATACGCCATTGTAAACCTGCATCCAATAGCAACACTAAACACCATCTGTCTCTTCCCTGTGACATCATCAACAAGCTGCCTGCAGCATGGTGGCATAAGTTAGAGATTGAATCATGCACAGAGATACCACCTACAGAAAGCCAATATAAACCCAGATATATTAAATGGAAGCCCCTTGTGGAAACATGACATTGTCCCTTTTTCCATGGATATAAAGTGATTATACAATTATAAAAAATGTAATGTTACAAAATGACATTGTATGGTAAGATTAGAGAACTTTTTATTTGTTTTTTTTTAAATAAAATACTTATTCATGCTGCCCTAACACATTAAGCAACCTTTATCTATGACACTGGTCTGTGCTTTCACAGCCTCCCTCTGCAAAGTGTGACTCATCCATTACAGCAGAGCATGACATGCAGCTAATCTAACAGAGCATCCATGCTGTTACATTCTGGAAACAGCCGACTCCTAATGTTGCAGAGAAACAGACTAGTTTTAAAGCACCAGGTAAAGAAAATTTCCATCAACAATTTGAATATAATATCAGTATCAAGGAGGAATAAGACAGAAAAATATGCTCTCATTTAAATACATATGAACTTGTAATCATATTCCTGCGAATACAGATAACAAGTGAGACGCCATTAAGTAAAAAAAAGACTGCATGGGCAAACAATATTGTACACTGTTAAAACATCAAAGGAGCTGTTAAATAAGAGAGTACAGATTTGACTACTATAATTGTACACATTCTAAAATATACTAGATTATTAGGCAAGGGTTAAACTGGGCATCCACTATACAATTTTCTGTCAGATATCTGTCCAATCTGGCTGGTTGGAATGAAAACCTGGTAATGTATGGGAGCAAATGACAGTCAATCATATGGTTTTAAACACTGAAAAAATCCCCAAAAAATTGATCAAATTGGTTACATTTTTGCGTTTTAACCAATTTGTCTGAACGACGACCATTTTTGGCTCTTTTTTGCAGTGTTTGTGAGTAAATGGACGATTGTCATTTGCTCCCATACATTACCAGGTTTTCATTCCAACCAGCCAGATTGGACAGATATCTGACAGATAATTGTATAGTGGATGCCCAGCTTTAGTTTCTGACATAACAGAACCAGCTTAGTAACGGACTTTTAATGGATTTTTGGCCATTTTGAAAACCTGGGATGCCAACTTTGCACGAGACGTTAATTAAAATCACCACTGCTTCATGGCCTAAACAAATGTTTTGTAGCCCTATTATACTAGAGTGCTATGATCTAATCCAGTGTTTCTTAACCTCGGTCCTCAGGACCCTACACAAGTCACGTTTTCCAGGTCACCCAGCAGATGCACAGGTGTATTCATTGCTCACTGACACATCCACAGGTGGAGCTAATAATTTCACTTGTGATTCTGTGAGGAGACCAGGAAAACATGCACTGTTTGGGGTCCTGAGGACCGATTTTGAGAACCTGTGATCTAATCAATTACAGAATCTCAATGTTATATTATTACACTTGCCTTTTTATACAAAACTTTAATGGTTGGAACTCATGCTTATATTCCATCACTAACCTGTATTTTATTAAAATTCCCCTAAAAGAATGTTCTAGCATTAATCACATTGTCACAATAGATGTAAACACTATTCACAGAGAAAAACCTGCATGGTGTAATAATGATTAATATACTGTACTCTGAATGTAGCATCAAGTAGAATTCTCCTGTCTGAAAAATGATAACACTAATGCCATTATTTAGTATATTTGTATCTCATATTTCCCATTACTGATCAACATATTTTGGTATGAATAAAAAAGTTATCAAACCATTAAAGTTTTCTTTTTTAACAGTAGTTTTGTTCATTCAGTAAAAAGTATCTACCTTATTATTCAAGTAATTTTTGGCAATGTATTATGGACACTCTCATACTTTGAGCTGATTTATGTTTATTAACAGAAACAAATAGTGTCATTTTTAAAAATCAGGGTGAGCTGATATAGAATGCTTCCATTTTAACTCTTTCAGATTTACTAAATGCATGTTTCATTTAATTAAATTTGTGTTCTCAACGCATATCTTTTACAGTGTTCAAATGTATTGTTAAGTGAGCAGTAAGCAGGATGCATGCATTAGTAAATGTGCATATTACAAATTATATTAATATAAAAATATATCTTTCCTCATCTTACCAATAACTCACATGCAAGTGCACAATAATCAGAACAGATAACACACAACTTACATTGAAGGTGTATGTTACAATTACTTTTGTATTCACCAATTTAAATAGCAGCATGAATTTAGTCACGTTCTAGGAAGTTATGAGTAATCTTTTAGAATGTGAATGGCCCTTGTTATCCCGCTAGGAATTTGTTGAACTGTACGCAGCTCACGTGCAAGTAGAACACAAGCTGAACTTGTGACGCACAATTAAATGGACATTAATTGATGGCTGCCATCAGAGACTAATTTAGCATCTTTCTAATTCCCTAGACCCTTGAGGTTTATAATTAAGGACAGTAAGGGCTGGGGCTGCTGATCAGCCCTGGCAGTGCCCCTGCATGCAAGCCCACAAAAGGGGTGTGGAATCTCCACAAAAGGGGTGTGGCCTAATCACAAAAGGGGCATGGTTATGCCTCACGGGGGCGTGCTGTGAGTCACCGGGGCCTGGCCTTGCAGTATGCCCCCATCTTTCAGTATCCCGGCCAAGTTGAGCGCCGGGAGTCGGAGCTGCTCGGCCAGGGTATAACACCGGACTGGCCCATCTGGCATTTGCCAGGAGTGCCAGATGGGCAGTCTAGGCCGTGCGCCCATGGCAGTCATTCTATATTGATGCTTCTACTTTTTTCTTTTGACGAATTCCCTTGACAGTCCATTCAACAGTACAAAAGCTGCTAGAAACTAAAGGTTGCTTATTCTTACCTGTGTGTCAGCATTCAATACTTTTATTCTCTGTGTAGAGATAAATAAGTCCACTTCTGTCATGGGCTGGGCCTCTCCTTCTGCAGCCTAAAAAAAATAATCAAATAATTAAGATAAATTGCTTAAACTATCAAAGCTAAAGTAGAAGACAGACTAAATGAACAAAATTTCCGATACCAGAACAGCAGCCTCATAGAATAAAGCTTGGTACACACAGGAGCAACGTCAGGCCAATTTGCCGTTTCGTAATGACAGTTCACCTACATCGCTCAGTGTTACCAGCGATTGCGCACTCCCGTGGTCGCTAGGGATGATCACTAGGTTTGATGTGCTGCACGTCAAACCTAGTGATATCGCTAGTGACCTGTAGTAAGTTGATGAAGGATGGACCAGTTGTTACTTAAGTCGTTTCAGTGTGTACGGGCAATCCCCGTTCAAGGGCATTCGTTCCATATATTCAAGAACCACTGAGGCTAATAACCCTCTTCTGATAACCACATTTTAATTTATGTACACCAACTATAACAGAACTACACGTACAGTGTAACGATCACATTCAGCATTCTTGCATGAAACTTGTAATCACATCAAACACTACAATATATGCAAAATAACTTAATAAAAAAAAGTGATGCATGTTTTTTTTACATCTTTTTGTCAATTAGTTCGTAAAAATATTTTATCAAGCTGTTTCAGCTATGATGTTAGAACATATTGAACATACAGAGCTCTGTATTCTTGCTATAGGTCACAAATCTAAAAACTGCTGCTAACACCAACATATAGAAATTCTAATTTTCATCCCAACGATTGTCTGTATGACATCATAACAATGATGGAATGAATCAATGGCCAGTGACAAAAAGAGCAGATAGTGGTTATTTGTAGGAAATGGCTAATTCTGAATAGATTCAAATGAGAGGACAGCTTACTGTATACAGAAAAGATGAAGCAGAAAGATAAGAAAATGAAAAATAAAAACAAGCATAACAACAAACGGATGAGATTGTACTGCACCTTCTTCCTGCTTTTGGCTAATTTCTGGGCCATCTGCTTAGCATGAAATAAACAGAGACAGGAATATGGTTAGAGAATAAATTACAGATACTAGATCTAGCCAAGGGAATATAGCGGGTAACTGGCGCAATTTCAAAAACAGAACTGGCGCAGCTAGCATTAACAAATCAGGGGTGCAAACGGAAAGGAGCATTGGGTTTTTGTTTCTGAATCGTGTTGGGCCTCACAAACATGTTTTTACTATTGCGTATGGCAGGTTACACGGTAAAAGTAAGGACACCTTATTTTCAACACGTTCTCGAAAAAAACAAAAACTGACCCGTATGAAACATGAACTAACAGCAATGGAGACAACTCATATTCAAATATGGATGCAGCATTGTAAAAAGGATGAAGATGTAGGGAATATAACCCTTCATCGTTAAGCTTTGATGCATCTTAACTGTTGGGTGACAAGATGGCTGACTCTAAAATTCTGCTAATTATACAGTAGAAGAGAAAGGCAATAACTGGCCGTAAACGTTTCCAATTACGATAATGTTAGTTGAATGACTTGTACCTGTCCTCCTTGTCAGCATGATTTAGCTTTACTAGACAGACTGAGGGGGCAAATCAATTAGCAGCGGTAATTTACCGCAGCTAATTGATTCCCCGGGGACTATTATTTTGCCCCAAAGCTGGCAGATATTGAGGATTTCTTACACCTGCCTGAGGTGGGTGAAAAAATATACCCGGTAAGCTGCCCCGCTTTTGTGATCACAGTCGCGAAAACACATAGGTCCGTGACCTTGTCACAGATCCTACGTATATTTGCCTGAAAATGATTAATCTTCCGGGCGAATAAAAGGGGATCTAGTTGAATTGCCTGAAGGCAAAACATTTTTGTAAGTCCCGTTTTATTTGGCAGAAAAATTATCGGGGCTAACTGAATTCCCTCGTAGTTGTTTGTCTTTGATGTCCCTGGATAATGCACAATGTTGTCTTTTAGATACAACTGCATACAATGCAGAAAGCAAAGCTGAACTGTGCATATTCTAGGGCAGATAAAATAAACATCATCTCTCTGATGATATAAAGACAAGGCAGCAAAGCACTGAATAAAGACACCCAAAGCAATATATAAGTGAATAAACTAAGAGCATCCCAAGGAGGACAACCTTCATAAACACTGAATTTGTTTATGTTATTTTCAAAATGTATTCTATATTTGCCAAATAAGACAGTGGAAACAGAAATCAATGACGTTGCAGAACAGATGATAAATACAGTCCAGCCTCTATTCGTCATACTGGATAAGAGCTTCAGACCTCACCTTAATCCGACTGACCGCCTCCTGTGCTTGCATCATGCGCACATTTTTAGAGGGGGTTTTGTCAGAGAGTAGCTGTGTGGAGCCGAGGTAATTGGCAGCAAAAATGATTCCATCAATTAAATCTTCTGGGTCACAGGGTCCTGGGACTGGGGAAAAAATAAATAAAAGGGGTATACAAAAAGTTACAATTTAAAAAGTGAGAAGCCTGATGAATAAGAGTTGTATACACACACATATATGTGTGTGCGTGTGTGACAAGTTTAGTTTACGATAAATGACCATCTTATTGTAGAATAACTGTAAGGTCACTGAATGCCAAATTATTAAAAATATCAAAGCACACTATCAAAATGGCCAATTGTGATACACTGTGGAAATAAAGTTAAACATTTCAAAATGTTTCTATTTAGAAACATTCCCTAAACAGAACTTGAGCTAGTAGTATAACAGAATTCACGTACCACGGGAAAAGTGAATAGGCTGTACCTATTTTTTACATCACATGAGTGGTTTACCTGTTAAAGTTGCATAGACGATCACAAAGCAAAGCACAATCACATCCTTTTATAGAGCAAGCATTTGTGTTTCATGAGCATCATTGCAACAAATTAAATTATTTGATGTTTGCTATCATAAATGTGCTCTGGAAGCACTACCATATGGACCTACTACTGTCTCTGTGTGGCATCATATCCATTAGAATGTGCCATTTACTACAAGTGAAGCTTACAAAGGTTAAGACCCAGTTCATAGCTTTTCCTTAAGACTGTGGTAGACTGAAAAGTTTGTTTATTAAATGGTAGCTACATCATCATTTGCTGTTCTATGCGTCAATAGTAATGCACTTTGATAGTGTTACTAACAAGCAACTTAGTGTTACTAACAAGTGTTCATTCCACTGGGGATTGTAATAAAAACTGGAAATAAACTCCACACAATGCACCTTGTCCTACAATTACTACTTTACTCCCCGTTTTAGTGGGACCTGTCAGGCTCTGAATCTCATCTGTGAGCAAGGTTGATCCCAAGGACAGCGGATCTTTGTGTCATATTGCAATATTGCTCACATTCTGTGATAGCATTTTTCAGTTCCATTTACTTTATTTATGATACTTTAATGCTATACTCAAATGTATTTGGACTTTAAAAAACACTGTGGTGATTATTATTGATTGGGTGCGTGAAACATAAAGAGCTAATTACACTCCTTTTATCTGGTTATTTTGGTGTACAGTAGTGGAGGGTGGTAATCTCCCATTAGGAGCTGTCATCTGTTCCAGTTCCACGTCCAATTTTGAGCAGCAGTTGGGATAATGTAACAAGGTTTTATTATCTTTATTGTAAAGATGAACGCCTGATTGACTGATTTATTAAATCTCATGGTATGACCTTCACGTGCATGGAGTCACACAAAGCAAAAGACTAATTTTTACATCCAATGAGATGTCTGACTCTTCCTCATTACTAGGATTACAAATCAATTATATAACACTCTCCAGCATTAACAGAATACAATCTTCAGCAAGTGGACAGCTTCTATTGACTAGAAACAAAGACGGATTCAACAGCTTTTGAACCAAACACCTTTCTTGCAATGCTAGAAACTAGGCATACCTAAATGACCGGACCCAAGGGACAACACATGCAGAATCTCCAGCCAGCTCCTCAATTAGAGTGGCAGTATTCTTTGTTCCTGATATTAAAATAAAGACCATTTTGTAAACCTGTATTTATCCAGCAAGACATAATTAGCTAGCCTGCGGTGATAAATCTCTTCCAAGCTGGAAGAAACACATTGTGCTAGAAAACCCTGTATTGTACAGCAAATTCCAGGCAGCTTTCCCCGTTAACTTTAGAACCTTAATGGTAAATTATTAGAAACAATATGGTCTACAGGTTAAATTAAATAATGGTCAGATAAATTATGAATTCAGGAGAAACCAGACTGCAAATTCAAGCTTTGGCTGATTTACTTATCCCTATTATTTTTTCAAGCTTACATATTTCACTTCTGAAGGTTTATATAGCACTGTTCAATTAGCAAGACTATGTTGAAACAAATTATATACCAGCTTAAAATCGGTGTATGGAAAAATATATTAAATACAGTAAAAGGCAGTTTTTATAAGTTCCAGCCTACCACGGCACTGGTTTTCTTTGCTTAAAGTATTTTTCTCCACCTAAAGTCAAAATCATTACTAGAATAATGGTTTATAAAGCGGTGTAAGGGCAGAGATCTTTTGTGATGCTCTGCAATAACTTCGGCATACAGCTGATACAGAAGTGCCTTGCGCTATGCTTGGCTGGAGGTATTGCAGTACCTACCAAATTGTAACTATCAAAAGAGATTGAGGGACCTCATGATGAGGTTTTCAGATGACAACGAAGGGGATGTATGCAGAAGCATAGCCCAATACATTAAATATAAATTACAGAATACACTGAAGGTTTCCAGTAAGTTATTTTTAAATTAGCATTAACAAAAGCTAAATAAGTCAATTACAAGAAATGAGCATGGAGCCAGATCAATAAAATGATGGCATTAGTGTTTTTCAGCTATTACTGAAAACAGAAGACAAATATGTAGTCTGAAAAATAAGCAACTGATTTAATATCACAATTAAAGAAAACCTGGTACAAGCATAACTTTAATTTGAAAATTATAACCCATGATGCAAGATTTAGATTTGGTTTGGCAATTACTGGAATTTATCCAGCTGACATTTTAGAATAAGGTTGGCCACATGTCTTTCTTCTTACCTTCTACATAGGTAGGGAATGATGCCAAGCTCTTTCTCGACTGTAATTAAGACAAATAAAGTCTGTTTGAATACAAGCAAGTCACATGTAGTAAAGTACAATAAAACAGCTCCATGCAGAAATCACACGCAGGACAGCAAATGCAGTCTGACAGTCGCTTGTTAAGAAAAAATTAGATTGTTTTCAAACAATTAGCAGTTATTAAGGGAATTGTGTGCAGACACTTTTATTAGCATGTTTAGATAATTAGGGAATTCAAAGTTGAATTTGCAGGCTCCTGGAACTGATGGGTTGGTGATGCTTGCAAACACTGCATGCTACCTCTTGAAGTTACTGCCTAGGAGACTGTCAGCAGGTCTCAGGTTTCCAGGGGCTGAAATTGAAATTATGGTAAAATATTCACATCTCCAAACTGTAGTTTTATGCCCATGGAGCTAAGAGGAAAACAAATAATTTGGGCTGAATGAAGACAGAAACATATCATTTGATGTCCTATACCAGGGGTGGGGAACCTTTTTTCTGCCGAGGGCCATTTTGATATATATAACATTATTCGCGGGCCCGATGCAGGCCACGCTCCTCTGTGAGACGTCACACCTTGGGCGGGGCCACAGTCACCAGTGATTACAGCAATGCCCGGAGCATCCTGTAAGGGCAGAGGTGTGACCATCTGAAGCGTACTAAGGCTGCTCCAGGCGGCACTGCTGCATAGATTCTGGCTGCAGGGTTCCATTCTAGGGACCCTGCTAGCCAAATGAGGCTAGCAGAAGAAAAAGCTCATAGGGCCAGACCAAATGATTCCGGGGCCTTAAACGGCCCCCGGCCCTGAGGTTCCCCATCCCTGTCCTATATCAACATGATCTCAGACCATTAGATCTCTGCTTTAATGAACATTATGAAGCTTGCACACATCATAGTGATCTGTGCAGTGCTTCTCCCAAAGTCACCCGCCACAGACAGGTCTATTGTTTGGGAAGGTTTACTATCGTTTTTTACTTCTATTTGTCATTGCTTTTGAATTGAAAGATCAGAACCGACGAACTTTAGAGCTGCAAAAACCTACTGACATCAACAATGTGTTTCAATTGAAGCTGAAACCCAACGGATGGTAAACAGTAATTTTTTACACATCAACATGCCATTGATCTCCGTTGGTAACCATCTGTATTTGTTTAGAATCAAAACCAACGTTTTTTTTAGTAAATTTACCCCTATGTGTGTGAGCGTGTATGTGTACTTGTGCTTTACGGTAATTTAGACTGTGAACTTCCTTTTATCTGTGTATTCACCAAGTAAAATGGTGGCATTCATAAATGAGAATGAACATAATAATATAATTGGAAGGCCCCAAGGACCATATCACTATTGACTGTACCAGCATTCTTCAATGCAGGTCTAGGCAGAATATTATCACTGTACACAAGCATAGTTGATCTGCTTTTTAAGGATTCTTCAGGATTTGAAACTTGATTCTTCAGCTGTAAAGGCTGGCAATCTCTAGACTGGTGATCTACAATCACAATCACAATGGAATGCATACATTCTCACAGATCATACTGTCTGTATACTGACGTTTGTTTTAGATTTCCATTTGAATTTCCTTGTAATTTTTGAAAGCTACTGCTTATCCGGGCTCATAGCATCGTCTAATACACCCATGCTGTGCTGTTATAGACAGGTCCCCATACTTAATACACACTTGTGCTAGCCAATAGGATGGCCACAATGACTTTATGGCAACCCTCTGCATGTGGTACTCTTAATCACAAGTAGCACCCTATGGACTATTCGATGCTGAGCTAATTTCTTTAATAGAGTTGAGATCAAACAAAAGTGCCAGATAAAATTATCTGTAGCACTAAAAAGTACAGACTTTGTAGAGGTCAAATGCCAGAAAGTTCTCAGAGCCACAGTTCTGTGTTCACATATCCAGTGTTGAAACCTGATGTTATCTGAATTTGAAATTGCTCAGTTTGTCAATGTGGGAAGAGGATTCGGTGCCACACTGGTGTGAATGCATTGGTGGAGGTGACAAAAACTCTTAAATCTTCTTTTTTGTGTCATGAAAGTGTACACATTGGTTAAATATGATTGCTGTTCACAAAAAATATGATGGATTTCCTATATTTGGACAATTATGGAAGAGTAGAAAAAAAAAGCTCACAGAGACATTTGTGAAACTATTTGCAGATTCAGAAAGCAGAAATATCTGTACGAAATAATACTTTGCTAAATGAACAATCACAAGTTCGGAAACAGATACATATCTGGGGAACCTACTTCTTTATTTGAAGAGGATTCTGCTGAATCACAGGCATTCTGTTGATGTTGCCGGTTTGTAGATTCTGCTCCCTGCGTGGAAGAATCAGGAGACGGAGACTAAACACAGCAGAGAAAGAAGCAAAATTACTACAAATCAAAGAAACTCTTATATGTTTCAAGACAGGATCAATATTCAATCTTCAGAAAGAGACTGAAGCTAAAGGATGGAACAATGTTATCAACAAAGAGAAACAACCACCACACAAACAGCTTCTGTGTAAAATCAGTTTCTACTTTGTTCAATCCAGTAAGAAATCTGTATCAAATAATATCCACCAACAATAAGATTTCAGTATTACAAATTACAAGGTAATGGAATATGACGGCAGATATATATCGTTTGCAGCTTTCAGGTCTATACCTATAGCCGTTCGGTGATGCTATTTATCATTTATCAAGGTCAATATATTTCTGAAACAAATTTTGTAAGAAATCCCCTGAAAAATAGCCGTTAAGCATTCCCAGGATATATGGAGGGGGTTGCTCCATCTTTAATCACAAAAGCAGCATAAATACAGTAGGTGTCCATTTTCAGATTTCCCATGCTCTAGAATGCAAAGCCCAGCAGCTAATGCCATCTTCAGATGTTATTAGCTCACAGTAGCCTATGGATCCCCCTCTATCGGCTTTTACTGGCACATGCTCAGCCCGAAGGCAGCGTATGCGCATTACGCTTGGGGGTTCTGAATACAGAAGCAGTAGCAATCACTTTGTTTCTAACCATTCACAGGGACAGGAATTCTCGGAAGCTCTGTCACGGAGCCCCAACATTGGAAAATGAATGCCAAAATATTTATTTTCGCATTACGGTTGGGGGTAGAGTAGGTAGCGTGTACAGTGAGCGGGTGCAGTGTTAGCGGTGGTAGCGTAGCTTAGGTAGTGTGTGCGGGGAGGGGGTGCAGGGTTAGGGGTAGAACCTGTTCTATGCCAGGCTGGTTCATGGAAGCTGTCTGCGAATCTGGAGAAAAGGAGGAGAAGGACAGCACTTCAGAAGATGAGTGAGGTCTAATTAAGCTAATTGGAAACTTCCATTTGTTTAATTAGTCATTGGTGGTGTCCAAAGGATTCCAGAGCAAGTGCCAATAATTTTTCCTTAAAATATAGAGGATTTTATGAAAAATTGAATACTCAAATAAAACTTGCACCAAATTGAATAGCAAAAATCTTGCACCTGTGGGAAAACCCAGCAGGTGTGAGATTTTTGGTAAACTGTGTATGCCCCAGTGAGCTGTTAACTATGTTGGTTCTTAATTTTCTTGTACCCTGCATCTCTTATCATGCATTCTGAGAAGCAGGTTTGGTTGTAGAAATAAATATGTGCTTCAGTTCCTTTATATGGTTATCAGGAGTCATTTCTGTAAAGGTGTTCCACCACTACTGCAAGAAGGGCAATATCTTGCAGATTAAAAAAAATAATACAGCAAAAGTACTACTAATGTGAGTGATGCAGATGCTTCAAAAAGTTTAGATGGATGCACAAATAGAAAATGAATAATATGCTGTATAATAACCCAAGCATCCAGTTTATTTTCATTTTCTAAAACAAAGTAGAAAAATGAACCAGTATTCGATCAAAGTGCAATGTGTAACGGTATCAATTTACATTTTTGGAAATGTCCCCTACTTGTTCTGATGTTTCTCATCTACTTGGTCCTTACCGGCAATATTGAAATATCAGTCAGGAGAGGACACACTACACAAGCAGCACTCTCTTTATTATATAGTGTCTTACATTGTATGGATTTATACAGGGGGGCACTAAACCTGAATATAATTCTTAAACACAATTTGCTGTTAATAGAAAAAAATTCACAAACATATCATGTGCAAAACACTGTAGTAACATTAGGAAGGTAAGGCTGAGTATTTTGAAAAAACTATTTCTGAATGCACAACAGACATCTTGAATGAGATGTGTGGTGCCATTTAGCAACAAGGAAACATTATAATAAAGAACACAGCTTGCACAGGACCTCTCATAAAAGTTCCATGTACATTAACACATCTGTCATTTGGAAATGTTTAATTATAGATTTGCAAACTGATCGGGGAATCATTCATTTGCTATGATGTGCATCTTGCTTTCCCAACAAGAAACCATATTACTGTTCCCTCAATATTATAAATCAGAAGGCAATTTCAAGCAGTCTTTATCGATTAGAACTTTATTAATTTATTATCAATAAGTCAACAGAATTGAAAGTTATCTTGTAATGTCAAATACTACACTGCAGTGTGGTTGCAGGTGTGTCACTCATTATATGGGAGACAGTTCTTAATGGTTAAACTATATTGTAAGAGTTGGTCAATATAAGCCTTATAAAATTAATAGATTTTTTGCCGAAAAATACAGCAGAAACATGATATATAAACTATTAGATCATCATAACAAGTCAAAAATAAAAATCATTTTTAGAGCTACATTTTATTAATTAGAAAAATATTTTATTAAAATAACAAAGCATTTATATTTTAATGCATTTTCACCCATCTCCATCCTGAGATTGCAATAACAGAACAAGGAAGGCAGATCGCGTAGATATTTGTACCACCAAGATCTTTTTAAAACAGACCTAGCCAGGGACCCGAGCCAATCAGCTGTGGCTCCATTAAGGTGAGTCATGCGCCTACTGTGTACCGAATATATAGCTATAGTGGTGCAAAATATGTTTAAGTACAGTACAGTGTGTGCAACTTTAATAACATGTTATATATAATAGTTGGCACTGCTGCACCAAAATTGCACCTATGCACGCAAATCGCAGGCTGTTATATTTGGGCATTAGTGGTAATTGACTACATTTCTTTAGCTTCTCCAAGGGGTATCTGGTGTGAAAAAGTTAGTGTTGAAATATCCCATTAACAAAGTAATTCTACTAAAATTAAATTTCCAAATAGAAATTTCTTGATTGTGTTGCCAATATTGATGATGAACTCAAGTGACAGATTGCAGTCAATTGAAGTTAGAATACATTTTGGAAGGTATGCGGCCGGCGGTAAATCATACTGAGTCCGATATAGCCCCAGAAACGCAACATCGATGTTTATGAATTTTAAAACAATTAAAATTGACCATTAGTAAATATACCCCTAAGGGTTTTGCTGGTTTTAAGTAACTTGTGGTGCCCATATTTGCTGAAGGGTAATCACTGCAACCTCCATGCTCCAACTCTGGAAACTACTTCAGCTTCTGGGCAGTTTGCAGTGGTTGCATCTCTTTGCTAGTATATTTGGCATAATACTCCTAACCATTCAGTTTGGGTTATGACTGCTGGAGGCAAGGACTCTGGATGTTGGGTTCAACATATTACGTTTCTAGTGAAGCATTGAGCTCATATAAGATTTCCGCTGCCCACACCACTTGAAGGTAGTTATGTTATTAATCCTCCTTTTTATAGATTTTACACAAGGAGCTGGTTTAATAAAACCATCACACTGTGGATTATTTCGGCAGGAGTACAGCACATTTTGCAGCTCTCACGACACATTGGTAATTGTTGTGACACCTTCTGATGAAGCGGACAGCACACCCGTGAGACCTGCATCAAATATTTCTTTGGAATCGCTGTTAATTTGCTATTTTTGCAAACTATTTTAGACTATATTTGGACTTTCTTTTATCATGAAATAGAACAACACTATTGTTGCTGGAGGAAATTAATTTGTAAGTAGATACAGTTTGCCAAGGAGAATTTTTAATACTAAATTTACCCCAACTTGCTCTCACAATGCGTCACGCAAACCATAGATTGTTCACCAATAGAGAGTGTACAATAATTATATTTTCTATTTTCTTTCACTACTACACCTGTGCCATAAGACATATTGCTTCTGCCAATTCCTTCAGAGGGCTGTAAGAGTAACTTTACTCTCCATTGTACTGTCATTATAGAGGTAAAGGAGAGTGGTCATCAAGTCAGAATTTTAATGTTAGAACAAACCTTTTTGTTTCCTAATAAACTGAACCTTGTTGGTACAGTATATGGTCTACAAACATTTTTGCCACGAACTAGACATTTTCTAATAACCAAGAGGTGGAGTTTATAAAATACCAAAATATATTAAAAACTAGATATTTGAGTAATAGCATAAAAACTAATTCAATACATTTTAAGCAACATGTAAAATACAAAATCTACATACTTTGCTTAAAACAATGACCATTACTGTGACTATATAAAACTTTTCTTTCTTTTTTTTTAAAAAAAGCAATGAGTTCATGCTCCATATTTTCTTTTCTTGATAGACACATATCAGGACTTCTCAGAACCTTTCCAAAAACCTTTGCTTGTGGAAGAAGCTCCCACAAACGAAGGATTACATAAAAATAAAATATTACAATTTTTAATTTCATTATACATCGCAGATATATATTTAAGGGAATATACAGTAGGAGTGCAGGTATTCTCATTAATGTTATTATATTATTCTTTACCATTTGTTGCTATTTTATTTCTGAGGGGTGTAATTAATGCTAGACATCTATTTAAAACACAAAAACAAAAATATTTAATGTATTTCCTAACGGTGCTCCTAAGAACTGGTTGTATGATTTGTTCTACCTTGATCAAATATGTCTCTATAGTACATCTATAGTCAAATCTTGTGAGACTAGAAAAACTTTCATTTACAAGACTTATTTCCCCAGTATTCTTCTACTAAAATGTTCTTCCTGGTGAACCAGATTTTTGTTTCATCATAGCTGTTTTACTATATATTACCCACAGGAAAGCTGCATTAAATTAGTTTTATGAACTGGATCAATACCTCATCATTATGGGGTTTTCAGAGACAAAATTATGGGAGCTCTTACTTCATAAAGAAGTTTAATACTTTCAACAATTAACATTTTCAAAGCAGTTCAGTACACTGTGCTAAGTTTAAGGTGTAATGGTATAAAATAGGATATTCGAAATAAGCACCTAACAAGATGACACATATATAGTACAAGTATATAATGTATACTAAGTTCATTACACTCAGGTATAGTGTGACGCATATTAAGGGAACCTTGAGGATCTGTAAACCCAAAGGAAACCATCTTACAAGTACCATTCTTGCTAATCTCTTTTTTCAGAGCATATTACAGAAGCAAGCAACAAACAGTTGCTGCTCTACTTACATCGTCATCATGATATTCTGCTTGAAAGCTCCAGAAATTCTCCATTGAGCTGCTCAACTTCTAAGTAGTAATAGAAAAGTTGCACCGTGGAGCATCCAGAAGACAATGGTTGACTTTCTTTGGATGTACAAATATAAGGTCTCATAAACGTAGGGCACAAAGTAACTGGAGAGCCGTTACACTGCAGTTATTTTAGACCAGATCAATTACCTTCCTGTAAATTTTACATGAAACGATGTCAGGATTCTTTTCAACAACCTGCCTTAGACAAACGTACTATGCTGACTCCACTTGATGGATCCACTGAACACATGAGTCGTACAACAAGAATTATCAAAGCCTGATTTTGGAAATTTTTTGTATTTATATCCAGTCAAGCTCATTCAAAATGTTATAAGATTCATGCAAATGTACAATGCCTGCGTTCACTGTGATGCAGTTTTCAAAACAATACTAATAATCAGCTACATACAAAATTGATTAACAGTGTTTAGACATGTATTGTAAAATTATTATTATTACTAACAGTTACTTATATAGCGCCAGCATATACCGTTGCTCTTTACAATTGGGAACACCACATGACTAAGACAAGACTGGGTAAAACAGACAGACAAAGATGTAAGAGGGCCCTGCTCACAAGTATACTATGTATAGGAAAATAGGTATTTGATACATGAGGATAAACAGCACCCCTCACAGCACTGCACCCCTCACCTAGCACAGTACAGATCACAGGACCCATCACCCAACAGCCCTTCTCAGCACAGCAACCCTCACCAGGCACAGATCACAACACAGCATCCATCACCCCTCAGCCAACACCCCTTTCCAGCACAGCACCCCTCACTACTCGCCCAGCACAGCACAGCACAGCACCCCTCACAGCAAAGACTACAGCACAGCACGCATCACCCCTAAACCAGTACGGTACTTCTCACCCAGCACAGATCACAGGAAAGCATCCATCACCCCTCACTCAACACCCCTCTCCCAGCACAGCACCTCACACCCATCTCCTAGCACAGCACCCATCACACAGCACAAATTACAGCACAGCACCCATCAACCAGCAGTGTCAGCACCCCTCACAGCAGATTACAGTACAGCATCCAGCACCCATCACAGATTACTGCGCAGCACCAATCACTTCACCTCTCACCCAACACAGCACCTGTCACAGCAGATTACAGTGCAGTATCTCTCAGCCAACACCCCTCACCCAGCACAGCACCCATCTCCCAGCAGAGCACCCATCACACAGCACAGATTAGGGCACAGCACCCATCACCCCTCACAGTCCAGATTACAGTACAGCACCCATCACCCCTCAACCAGCACAGATCACAGCACCCAGCACAGATCACAGCACCCATCAATCACAGTACAGGCTGACCCCCCACCACCCAACCTGCTGCATATGTTTCCAGGACACCCATGTATGTTGCTGCAGCACATCTCAGTAGAATAATAGCCAATGGTGATGGTTGCAGATTGTTGTTGCTCCCTACCCCCCTTCCATCCTGGTAACCATCATAATCACTAGTCCACCCACTGGGCCCCTTCTTATGCCGGGCATACACTATACAATTATTGGGGTGATCCGCCCAATATCAGTGGATCCCCCAGATAATTGCACTCTGTGTGCGGGCGACCGAGAGTGAAATATCAATTGGCCGGGCATGCTGGATATTGCAGCATGCCCATCCTATGCAATATTTTGTATGTTAAATGTCAGCTGCACCGGGCAGTGTAGGCCCAGCCATGGCCGAACGACATTTCCCCTGTTCCTTCCCATGGAAGGAATGGGGAATTGTTTCCTCCCCGGGGATGGGGGAGGGGGTGGGGGTGGCGTAGAGAGCAGATATCGGGGCCAATGCACTGTGGGACATCTCACAGTGGGCTCCATTTACTAACGAGTTTCATGGCTAGTGGTAATTTTGATTTGCACTCGCCACGTTTTTTATAATTTTTCAGCTTGTATTTATTAGATCATTAGGTTGTCTGCGAGCGTTAATGTTATTCTGCCTGTCAGCGCTGTTTTTCTTATGTTGGCAGCGCTGACGAGAGGTGGTTTTTTTTTCTTCTTTTGGCTGGTTCCACTGTCTGGATCCCATTCCCTGCCCGGCAGCAACCTCACGGCCCAGACCAGCACACACTGCTGTGTGATGTGACGGAATGGGGAGGGAGGCTGCTGTCGCTGCCTCACGGGGAAGGAGCCGCTGAGGGTGGAAGGAAGGGAAAAAGGGGGCGGTCTGCAGCTGATACGGGAGGGTGGAAGGGGGGTACTGGCTGCCACTGCTGTGAGAGGGAAGAAGGGTGGAGGTCTGTAGCTGATGCGGGAGGGTGGAAGGAGGGGGGAGCGTGACGGCTGCTGCTGCTGTGAGAGGGAAGAATGGGGGAGGTCTGCAGCTGATGTGGGAAGGTGGAAGGGGGATGTCGGCTGCTGCTGCTGTATGAAGGGGGAGGTATGTAGCTGATGCGGGAGGGTGGAAGGAGGGGGGGAGCGTGACGGCTGCTGCTGTGAGAGGGAAGCATGGGGGAGGTCTGCAGCTGATGTGGGAAGGTGGAAGGGGGATGTCGGCTGCTGCTGCTGTATGAAGGGGGAGGTATGTAGCTGATGCGGGAGGGTGGAAGGGGGGCACCATCTGCTGTGCACTGGGGGGGAGGGGGCTCTGGCTACTGCTACTGGTGGGAGGAAGGGAGACACATAAAATACACCGCTGGAGGGAGGGGACGGAGACTAGGAGGTGGTGAATTGGATGAAAGGGATGGAGAGTTGGAGGGAAGGGGTGGAGAGTTGGTGGGAAGGGGTGGAGAGTTGGAGGGAAGGGGTGGAAAAGGAGCTGCATGAATTGTGGGCTAGGACCCGGATGCTGCAGCCTCCACCCGGGACCATAGAAGTTCGCCAGCACTGGATAACAGCATCTATAGGACGGAGAAATCAAACTAAGGCAACGAGTGGTAAGTTCAAAATACCGTCGTTGTTAAATACAGGTCTGCATAGATTTTGAATGGGGGTATGAAAAAAATAATGCAAGCTGAAAACCAGCGCTATTTACATGAATAAATAACCGATTCTTCGGTAACACATGTAACGAGTTTGAAAAGTGCTCAAACTCGTTCGTAAATGGAGCCCAGTGTATGGCTCCGATATCTGCTGGGTGTCAGGCTGCCAAATAATATGTATGTCAGTCATCAATGTGGATGATGGAGTCCACCCATGCCCATAGCAGTGTCATATCCCCCTAGGCCTTCCCCCATAACAGTGTCATTAGCACCCCAAGCCCCCACTCCCCATGTGTCTCTGCCTCCTGCCCCCTGATAGCAGTATAACCCAGTGCTCCCACACCTCCATGAATCTCTGTCACCCCTCCCCCATAGCAGTATCATCAGCTCCCTAAGCCCCCACTCCCCATATGTATATGCCTCCCCCTACCCCCATAGCAGTCTCACCAGCCCCCACTCCCCATATGTATCTGTCTCCCCTCCCCATAGCAGTCTCACCAGCCCCCTGAGCCCCCCATGTATCTCCCTCCCCCATAGCAGTCTCACCAGCGCCCTGAACCCCACTCACCATATGTATCTGCCTTCCACTCCCCCCACAGCAGTGTCACCAGTCCCCTGAGCCCCCACTCCTCATATGTATTTGCCTTCCCTCATCCAGCTCTTACCTTTATCCTGTGTGGATAAGGCAGGGTCCTGCAGCTCAACCTCCATGTGTGTTGCTGCCTGGCTTTCTCTCTGCACAGCCTCAGGCAGAAAGTGAAAGTAAACACACTTTGTGCCTGTGTGGACCTGAGCACCTACTCTGTGTCTGTGTTCTGCTGCTGCATCCTCCTGACCTCTTCTCCTGGCTGGTTCAGAGCACTGAGATAGAGATCAGCGTCTGAGCCAGCTGAAAGAAAAATAAATCTATCACTGGCCCTAGGCTTGGGATGCCCCTAGGTATTCCAGCTTCCCTTAGGCATTTGCCTGTAATGCCTATGCCTAGGGCCTGGCTCTGGGCTGTATGAACCAGTCACATGGCAATATTGGCTTGGGATCAGATGGTTGTGCGAGTGTACAAAGAGAACATATGAAAAGTTATTTCTGGGACTGTATAAAGGGGAGCTAGATGGATAGAATATTCTATGCAGATTACATGGATGGGTCTGGAATTTGAAAAGCTTGCCCGATTACCTTATGAATTGGTTGTCACAATAAACCTGTTTTTACTAAAAACTGAGGAGGAGAGGAGATTTTCTCTTATACATTTCTCCTCATTAGGTTGAGGTTTCTGGATTTTCCCTCTGGGAATGGATGAATAAACAGGATGAGAGTGACAGAAATTTCTCTAAAAGAAACCTTGATAGGATTCTACAGTATCCCAAATTCGTAAGTGGGGTACGTCTATACACACCACCTAGGGGGTGCATGGTTGCAAAAGGTGGAAGGAAGGATAAAGAAACCTTTACACGCATTAATTATTATTTATTCTTGTGATTTAGGGTATGCTCCCTATTTGTGGTGCTGATAGAATTTCCATGTGTAAACAATTATGAAAAGTGAAAAACGTACTACACTATGAATCTCTGGTCTTTCTTTTCGGGCACCTGATTTGAGGAATACGACTCAGGAGAAAAAATAAAAGGGTGGAAGAATTCTCTTTACATTCTGAACCATTTGAGGATTATTTCATAGTGGATTTATAAAGGACTAAGTATATGTGATACATTGGTGTTTATTAGTAATGTACCTAGCTGGCTGTTGTAAAACGCCCTGGTCTAGCCGCTACAATTAAAATAGATTGTGAGTGTGAAAGTCTAGTATAGAGGAAGACCAGTAAGGAGACTATTGCAACAGGCAATGCGGGAGATAATGAGTGCATGGATTCAAAAAATGCTGCTGGATTGTTCGCCCTGCAATTAAAAAATCACCAATGATAGCAAATACACAGTACATTACATGGGCTATGTTTGATTATTTTAGTGGTGTGTTGTGGACAATGTAATTTTTGGACATTGTTACTATGAGGAAGGCCTGAAGCAGATAAGAAGATGTGCTGTAACAACAATTTGAAACTGAAATAAAAAACAAACAAAAATATACTAATGTGAACTAAAATTTGTTAAGGCTACAAAATTAACCCTGTGCTTTACTCAAGTTAAGACAGGGGCTATGCACACCATTTTCTTATCTTTATAAAATATATGGACCAAGAGGAGACAATGTTGTTAATGACACAATATCAATGTACAGAGAGGGACTGACTCAGAGCTGCATGCAATTCCAAATGCAGACACATCTTTTTTTTTTTGTGTGCTTGTTTTAGCATATGTCACATGCAACTTACAGCAATAAAGAGCTATTCAGAGTCGTACGCATCTCACTTGTGGCTGGAGGACCATTACTGAGTGCCAGCGGCGCCTTCACACTTAGGATTAGCTTCCGTGGGAATGTAGACAGGATTGTGGGCTATTTAGAGACTTCTTATACCCCTTTCACATCGTAAACACGGGTCGGACCCGGGTTTTGAACCCGGGACCGACCCAGGTCAGACCCGGGTTTTGAACCAGGGACCGACCCAGGTCAGACCCGGGTCAGGGACTTTCACATCACCTTAATAACCCGGGTTATTCCCGGGTTATTGCAGATTTGGTGCCTTTTAACTCAACCGGGTTGCCCATGTTAAAACTGTGATGTAATTTTTAAAGGATTTTATTGGCTCACAATTATGAAGACGTTTTCAGTAAAGAAAAAGGCGGGGCTGGGGAATGCTTCCAGTGCAGCAATCATGGCCGATAGAGCACATGTCACAGATGCAGCCCACATTTTGCTGATGTTGCTATAAGTTATCGCATCCTTGACAGTGCCAGTTATCTGTTTACATATTTCTTCCTCACCCCTGACCCACAGCAACTCCATTACTTCTTCATCACTCCAGTTTGCCATGATTCCTCCAGTGAAAGTAAAGTACAGTATAGTACACTGTGCTGTGTGTATATAGCTTATTATTAGCTGCCTTTTCCCCAAAGTGTGCAGTGCAGGACAGTAATGTAAATACAGGGACATGTGCTCTGTGTGCAGGCTGGTCAGCTGACTGGAAAAAGCCAATCAGCACAATTTTCTCAGACCCGGGTCGAATATCCTGGGTTTGTACCATTTTAGAGCCAAATAACCCGGGTCCGACCCGTGTTTAACCCTCCTTTTAACCCGGGTTGAAATACCGGGTTGGTCGACCAAGGTTATTCATTTTGGTGCATTTAAAAATCACGTCGACCAGGCAACAATCCGAGAATAACCCGGGTTATTTTGGCGATGTGAAAGGGGTATTATAGATCTCCTACCCAAAGGTTGGAGCTAGTGCAAATGCAGAGAACAGTGATGGCGGCTACTCTCAAAAACAGAGAGCTGGGGACATTGTGGTCACATAGATGTGGATGACTGCATACAGGAGGATATTCACATGGATTTCACTTTACTGAAAGCGCCAGGAATTGCGACCGCTTCGCCTGCAACTCGACGATTTTATTTATTTATTTTTGCTAATTTTTAAGAATGTATCCTACAGCATTCCTTGTCAACACACCTTTAAAAAACAAACAAACAAATAAAAAACACATTGATTCGACAGGTACAGGTGGGATATAAAAAAAACAAACACTATGGGGTTTATTTACTAATAATCGCGGTACTGCCGTGATTATTATCGGTCCAACTCGCAAGGGATTATTTTAATTTTTTATGAAAATATCTCCGCTATGTACAAAGTGGAACTCGCAGGTACAGCGTTTGCGGTAACCGCTGTCCCTGCGAGGTATATCCCTGGCATGTAGGAGAAAAGACTTACACAGAAGTCTTTCCCAGGGGAAAATTACCGGGGCTAAACTACGAAAAGCTTTACTTTTTACAGTTTAGTACATAGGGGTCAGATCGTAGATTGATAATAATGGGGACTGCGATCTGCAGCGCTAATTAGCACTTTGCTGGATATTTCTGTGAAATCTCCTGCATTGTGCTTTTAGTACATAGGCACTATATAAAAATAATTTTATGTAAAAAACGGCTTGATACATAGGTCCCTATCTGTTTTCATATGTGGCAGTTTACAACGAAAGAAAGCTTAGAACGCATGTAATAGGGCTGCAAACAAGCTATTTCAGCTTACTCTGTCCAAAGCCAATGGGCGGCTGTAGACCAAGAACTCAGTAGGGCAGAAAAATACTATAAAAAAGCTCTGATTTGCACATATTACCCTTTCAAAAAAAATCCTAATAAAGGGGTTATCAACTCAAAAACTAATCACAGGGCATGTTTTATGGTTCCTCTCTGTGTAAATAGGTGGGATAATTACTGATCCAGGAAAATAGATTAAATAAACTGTGCTTGATTAACGAAATCCTGACAACATGACAGGTTGGTGGTACTTGAGGGTTGGCGTTGAGAGCCACTGTCCTAATTAGGGTTTACTTTTGAAATATAGAACTATAATGTAACTATAGTCACCAACCTGACTGCATGGACAGTGGTTAGAAGCGTCTTGTAACTCTAGATAAACATGCATCATTTTATCAACCACAGACCGTGATACTTAATGGAAGAGAGAAAGGCCATGAAACACATTGGGAAGCATCCTGCTCACACACTGAATAGATAGGTAACTCTTTGTTACGTATGGAAATAACGTAGATTCACAGTAAACTAGTAAACTGATAATAAAAGGGTTTTTCCACTTGATCTCACTTTTATGTTAGTTTCAGCCATTATAAAGCAAAGCAAATAAAACCATTTTATTAAAAAGAATTGAGATTTTCAGGCATTTAATTGTCCTGAATCATCCTACGTTTAATTTAAGTTTTTACTGTGCCTGCTCTGCTACCGAGAACATAAATGATATGTTATTCAAATACTCACAGCTCAGTGCCAGAGACATTTACTGTGAATAGGTAATATAGCTCATGTCATGATTTTTATGTTCCAGGAGATTAGGCAATAAAATAACATTGTCAGTGAAAGCTCACTGATGAATCAGCACACTGCCATCTGTTTAATACAATTAAACAAGCAATGTTAACTACAGTATTTTAAGGCTGCTTATTTTTCTGCCCATTCCACACTAGTGGATTTTATGGCGTGTTTTGACACAGGAGCATCCATTGGTTTAGGGCTCTGCAAGGGTCTATTTTCCACCAGCTTCCTTGGCTCATTTATTATAAAGTTCATTCTGCACCTGAGACCTGTTCAATAATGTAAAGCACGTTTGGTATCTGCTGCATTCATTATTGATTAGTGGGACAATTGAAAGGATAAATGATACAGCACTATTGTAATATTAACCTGCTAGCACAAAAATAAGCACTTATATTTAGCAGTTTCTGGCAGATTATAACCAAACAATTTACTTAATAAATAGTAATATTATCATCTTCCCCAATTCCTTCTCCTTGATAAGAAGAACAATCATTTTCTAGAGACTTCCAGTATGCCCATCATCTTGCCTATGCTCCATTAGTAAAGATAAAATATGGAGTTTGTGGAGACTATCGGCCCTATTCAATTAGTCGCGATAATTTCGCAGCTGTCGGCGGAATGTACTTTTCGCGACTTTGCTTGTTTTGGAGATGAAAAGTTCTCGTGCGGACCCTGCTTTTTGCCCAATTCAATTCCAAAAAACGCGAAATGGGACCCGGCGAAACGGTAACAGGCGAACCCGGCAAAACGGTAACAGGCGAAAAGTGCTGTCAGATTTGGGGAAACCAGCCTGACACCCCCCAAAAGATGCACTAACATTGGGGATCAATCCAGATGCCTCCAAATAGCTCTGCTGAAGGTATTTGGGGTACTTAAATGTTCTCAATAGCTGCTAATTAGCGTCTTTGCACAAGTGGGGAAGAATAGCATTTAGGAGGTTTTTTTGGAGAAAATAACTAGTCCCAGCAAATTTGGGGTACATGAAAATAGGTGCAACCATGGTTAAAAATCGCAAAAGTGAAGTTTTCAAAAATGTAAAAACGCACCTTCAGCAAGCACCTGCAATAAAAAAAACACTTCCCCCATACTTGCAGACCCCCCAAAAGCTTATTTTGCTAGTTTTTAAGTTTGTACCCCCAACTTTGATTTTTTTTCACCCTCTTTTTCAAAGTCATTTCTTGGGGTGTTAATTTTTTCTTTGGATTTTTTAACACAGTTATGCATTGGAGGGTGTGTTTCAAAAGGTGCTGAGTGGTTTCCCGACGTTTGCACCCCAAAACCGCAATTCTGCACTTTTTTTCACCACCTATTCATAGGCGAATCTTTTTCGCCTATTACGTCCGCGAAAACTATTTGGAATTGAATACGGTGATACTTTTCCGCCTGCCGAAATGAAGTCATCTGCGAAACTTTTTCGCCGAAAATGGCTTTTCATGTCTAATTGAATATGGCCCTATATGTACTATGACAATTATATATATATATATATATATATATATATATATATATAGGGCACATAAGTCTGTATGATTATATGCTTCATGGTAACAACTAGATTTCCAAGGACAATTTGCTATGGGTAGGTACATCTCAATACATCATGCATGGTACTACAATCAACATCATGATTTGATTTACTGAATTAGGTTCTAATGCAAATTAAATCAAAACTTATAAAGCTCTGAGTATAGAGAATTCATAAGAATGGCACTGAATGTGTATCATAGAAGGAATTGAACTAAACAGTTGGCCAGAATTAAAAATATACATATTAGGGCTAAACAATTTCAGCAACAAAACAAATTTCAGTTACAACCTGGAACTATTATTGAAAACCAGCGACAGTTGCCAATTGGTATTCGCTTGAGTCACATGCAACCAACTCTCTTCATTTCCACTAATCCTTCACTCCTGCCTACTCAGTATCAGTGAATCTTGGGAATGTAGGGGACAGGATGACGGCATGTGTCCAAAGGGTACCAATAAAATAAAAGTGGTTTTGATCTCACAGTGTTATGAGCTACAGTCACGGTGATACTGCGTGCGCTTCAATGCTTGTGTGTGCTTGATTACAACTATTGATTATTATTGATAACCAATTCAGGAGAATTCAATTAACAAGGTTCCAAGTTACATACATTTCCAATTGAAGAGGTGAGTGGATGAAGGTGTTATGTTACGTTTAGAAGAAACAGATATTTACAGTTATAGATAAATTCGACATGACATTGGACATAGCACTTTTATCCACAAAATATATGCAGAAATAGACCACACACATTTAAAATAACATTGTTTAATGGAAGGAGGTGTTATTTCCTAGGGATCCCAGTAACAAAGTCATCTTTCAGAAAATTGCTACACAACACCTTCATCCACTCGCCTCTTCAATTATTACGTTAAGAAAACCTAGCTTGTTTTATTGCTCACATCTCGCTTTCCTGCCATATTATCCCACAGAGTATTAGAGCGAGAGGTTCCTACAGAACACAGAGGTTCCTACAGAACACCAAAGCTAATTGCCCCTTAATAGCAACATTAAAACAAAACACACAGGACACACAAATGATATGGGTCTGCACTAAATGTTTCTGTCCTTGTCTTAAGAGCATTTCATTTCTACCTGAGATCAAGGCTTTTCAAATTGTGTTACTTACTGGTATCAGGCTGTTAAAGCATATTAAAACAACAATCTATAAATATTTCAATAAATCTATATATAGGCCTATGTCATGTTTTATCCTACTCTCTCATTTCTATTCCACATGCTAATCATTTTAAAACCATGCTGCTCATGGCCATATCATTATCATATCAATGTATTCATTTTGTCCTGCATTGCACTGTAATGTTCTTCTATCAGGTCTCACTGACTTCCACTGTCCCCATAGGATCCATAGAAAATGTTGCTCAAATGCTGATCTATGTATTATTTTATTATCTACTGTTATCTCTATTTATCCCTCTCACGTCAACATGTCACAGCTACCTCCTCTCTTCGCCTTTCACTAATGCTGATTTACCCGTCTGTAGACCATTTCTTGGTTTTCACCTATCTGTCATATGTTCCCCCACTGCAAAATAATTGACCAGCTCTATGGTCTCCTTTTCAGTTTCAGCTAAAATATTCATTGACATTTCACACTGCATCTGCAGCACTGAAAGGTGAACTACAGTATATGTACTTTGTGCAGAATGTGCAATGCACCAGCGATAATCTAAAGGCCTCTACACACTAGACAATATAGTGAGCGATTTGGCTGGTTCTAACGCATCGGAACAACAAATCGTTCATATTGACCAGTGTGTACACTCTATCACAATGCGCGCTCCCACCGGTCGTATCTTCGGATCTTTTGTACATGCAGGAAGATCTGTTATCGTGCAGTGTGTGCGCACTACTGAACGACAAACGATATGTCGTTCAGACCTGCACGATGTAGCCGTCACTTGACAGCCATTCCCACTCCCCTCCCATACCTGCTGACACAGATGCATGTACAGATCAGTGAGATCCATGCATGCATCTGTGTAAAAAAACTTTTTAAAATGTAAAATCCAAACAAAAATGACATGGGGTCCCCCCCCTAAAAGCACAACAATCCCTGGACTTTTCAGAGCCAGTCCTGGTTGCATAAATACAGGGGACAAAATAAATAGGATTCCCCTGTATTTAGCACAACCAGCACTGGGCTCAGCGAGCTGGCCCTGGTCTTGGAAATACAGGGGACAAAATGAGTAGGGGTTCCATGTATTTTCCATAACCAGCACAGGACTCTTTCTAGCGTGGGGGTAATGCCACAAGCCAGGGGAACCCTTTTACCGGGTCCCCCGGGCAAAGCATTACACCTGATCGCTAGTCAGCCCAGGCCGGAGATCCCTGGGGAGGTGGGGACCCCCCCAATAAATACAAGACACATGGTACTTCCTGAATGATGGAAACCTCCGCTTCTCTCAGCCAATGAATGGTTCCCACCATTGTCTTCAATGGTGAGAACTGCTAGATAACTTTTAGTAACATAACGGTTCTCACCATTGAAGTCAATGGTGGGTACCATTTATTGGCTGAGAGAGGCTCACCTCTCTCAGCCAATGAACGCTCAGCCCAGGCATTTCTGTAGAGAAATGCAGCGGCTGAGCTGTAACTTGGGCAGTACCATCCTTAGAGGACGGTACTAAGTTCGTGAGTCAGGACTTTTCATTTTTGTTTTAAGAAGACGGTGGATGCCTATATGGAGAAGAGGACGTGCCCAGGGATTGTAGGTGAGTTTGTGTGAGTGGGAGTGTAATAAAGTTATACTTTCAAT
The DNA here is from genome assembly GCA_031769625.1 of Taudactylus pleione. Classification (NCBI taxonomy): domain Eukaryota; kingdom Metazoa; phylum Chordata; class Amphibia; order Anura; family Myobatrachidae; genus Taudactylus; species Taudactylus pleione. The sequence goes on from JAUIMM010000176.1 coordinate 956,540, forward strand.
GTGAGTTTTTATTTTAATATTTCTTTTGCAGGTGAACTACAGGTACCACCGGGCCCTTAATGCCCCACATGTTGGTACTTGTTGTTCGCCAAGTACCAGCATGCGGGGGAGGCTTGCTGGGACCTGTAGTTCTCCAGCAAGAGACAATATTAGTTCAGCTATTTTTTACACCACACTATACACAATCAACCCAGCACCCATCGGCCAGAAGTGCAGAGGATAGCCCCAGGCTATCAGCCCAGGCCTAGGGTGCCCTGGAGAGGGGATCTCTGGCCTGGGCTGATTAGCGGTCAGGTGCAATGCTTTGGCCGGTGGACCCGGTGAAAGAATTCCCTTGGCTGTGGCATTACTCCCCTGCTAGAAAGAGTCCGGTGCTGGTTATGGAAAATACACGGTACCCCCTACTCATTTTGCCCCGTTTTTCGAAAACCAGGACCGGCTCGCTGAGCCCAGTGCTGGTTGTGCTAAATACAGGGGACCCCTACTTCTTTTGTCCCCTGTATTTTCACAACTAGCCTGACCCATCTGTGTCACTCCTGTTTGTCTGCCCCTCCCTTAAAGAATGTAAGCTCTTTCGAGCAGGGCCTTCTACCCTCTTGTGCTTCTCCCTACTGTAATTTAATTTATCTCTTACTCCCCCACTAGGGAAACTAACACTCGGCTGCTTATGCGGGCGTAAAGGTTGCTAATATAGCTATGTTTATTATACATGTCCATGTCCTGCTTTGTATTGTATTGTAAGTCACTGGTTACTTATTTGTTTTTATACTTTGTAAGGCGCTGCGGAACACTTGTGGCGCCATATAAATAAATGATGATGATGATAATAATAACAACAACTAGGATTGGTTCTGAAAAGTTCGGGGCTGGTTATGCTTTTAGGAGAGGATCCCATTTAATTTTTTATTTTTACACTTTGAAAAATTTTTACACAGATGCATGCACGGATGTCACTGATCTGTGCATGCATCTGTGTCATAGTACAGCTAATTATTTAAATTTGGGCAGAAAACTTGAATATGGTCGTCAGGTGTTTCGTACAGCAATCAATAAATCGTTAACGATCTAACCATATATCATTTGGTCATTAGTAAAATTGCACAGTGTGTATGCACTATATCGTTAGTCCAGGAGTTCTGGGGAGTTCAGGGGAAATAGTTGACGACATCGTATCATTTGCAAGTCGTCTAATGTGTACCCCAGCTTTAGTTATTCAGTGTACAGTAAACCCCATAACTACTACACTTTCTACAGTACCGTAGTTCATAAATATTTAATAAACGTTTATGTGCATTTATCCTGTACATTTGTTGATTATATTATGTAAATTCTGTTTTATTTATTACATAAAAATGTTTTGCTTGACAGTTATTTCATACAAATCCATTTGTTTTGGGACGTATGGAGTGCAAAACTTTTCTACATGCAAGCGTCAAAACAATGTCTACGTTCAGAGAGATAAGTTTACATTATCCATTAACTGTGTGACTAAAAGCATTAGACATACTTACATCCCCATCTAGTGGCCTTTGGTCATCACCGTCCTTGGTTGGGCTGATATCCTGCCTCATCACCCAAATAGGCTCTTTAGGCTCATCAGGAGTGTATGGGGAACGTACTGTCCTTGTTTTTACTTCCTCTATAGCCTCTTTAATATCCTTGATAGCCAGTGAGATGGCATCCCGCTTCTCCTTGCTGTACCTTTGCACTATCTCTCCTGCATTAGCAGCAGCCTTGGAGGCAGAAGAGAGGTTTCCATTGCTTATATGACTTCCGCCACGAACTTTGGAAGGGTCAGCATGGTCTAGACTTTGCTCAGCCTCCGGCATATCCTCTGTTGCCTTGTCCAAGCTTTGGGAACTCATGCTCTGTTTGACTTCTGCCACAATCTGATCAATGTCTTCTTCTTGCTCATAGCTGTCCATCCTTGGATAAGGTGCAAATTCTGCCTCTTTCTCAGGACTGTCAGACTCTCCATCAGACCGCTCATCATAATGATGGAGACGAGCGCCCAGAGCTTCTTTTCGATAATTGTCAGCTTCTTCTCTTTCTTGTTCATAGAGGCGGAGACCCTCCCTAATGTCCAAATCAGGAGTGTCTCCAATTTCCTCATAAACATGCTCCTGAAGTCCATAGTCCGCATAAGGTTCGGCATATTGCTCATCCTCACCCCTGTGAAATAACCGGTGTGTGTAGACATAACCAGAGTAAGCTGCATTTATTGCTTCTTCCGGGTCCAAACCATGGAAATGTAAATGATTGGGCAGAGTTCTATTATGCAGCACCTCGTCGTGCTCAGCCTCAGCATTTTCAGTGTATTCCTCAGACTCTGGTCTATACTGAATAGCATAAGCATTCTCATCCTCATTTTCCTGAGCTCTGTCCATATCATATCCTTCTACTTGGCCTGTGATTACATCTCCCTCCGCTGTATCAGTATGGTTATGAAATCCGCTCTCCGTACTAGCAGATCTGGCAAGTGTTCCTTCTTCCTCTTGCCCCGACTGTCCCTCTTGCTCTTCAGCTGTATGCCGCGAGTTAGGAGAGGCATATGGATTTTGTTCTTCTTCCACTTCTGGAAGTTCCAGGTCAGCTTCCACAGACTCATTGATGTCTGCATTTCCAGGCTCATCACTCGCCTCCACCTCCTGTGATCCGTCTAAGTGGTTCATGGCAAGCTTACGGTTGTTGGATCCTTACTGTATTAACATCTTGGCTGCAAGAGAAAAACATATGAGATACAGGTATTACGTTCAAAAGTTAAAAACTTTGTGTAAAACTAAATTTAAAAAAGGCTTATTTATTAGAAAAAAATCTATAATATAATAAAATAATTATATAATATATAAACATTTTGCAAAAGAACAATAAAAAAAAACATTATTTTTAAAACATAGGTTATACAGTTATATAATAAATATCTTGCACCCCAGTTAAGTCTAAATTGTTTCATAGACTAAGGGCCTGATTCAGCGTGCACTGCTGAACGCAAATTCTCGAAGTACGGAAATCTGCACAGGCGCATGACCCGTTCTGCACATGTGCAGAATGGGTATGCGATCCCGCACATATACTGTCACAGCCGTTGGGGGGGGGAGAAAGAGGCCATGATCTCCGTCGGCTGACGGAGATTTCCTGACCTTTTTCTCTCAACTTCGCCGGCCAGCTGTGTGACCCATGGGTCACCTTAGCCGGCCGATGTTACGCAGATTATCCGTTGCTGCGTTGGAAAACGCAGCAAGGAAAAGTAATGCACAAGAGGCGTTATGTCTCCTGCTGCATTACCATATCTGCAAGGATCGCAAATGCAAAGCTGCCTGCGTGCAGCTTTGCGATTGAGATCCTTGTTTAAACAGGCCCTGTCCACAATTAAGGAAAGGATATTGTGGACATAATACGAATAAAATCATGAGACTCTGAAGAGACACCACATCTGTGTTGATTGCTACGCAGCTAAGTACTAAAATCAATTAAAGTGAAATTAGAATTTTTCTGTGACAAACTTCCCGTTGCTTTTCGATACTTCTGAGCCAGTCTACATTTCACGTAAATGGCCTAAAGCACAAGAATCCACTAAAAGCAGCATTCACTCCCAGAGTTCAGGCAAATCTTCCCCCTTGTGTTCTATTTATTCACATACAGAGCTCTCTAGGCACTGCAGGACACAAACATACTAGTTATACACAAAGCTCCATACAGCTGAAACCATGCCACAGAATGACTGCAGCAAATACATAATTATTCAAAAATAAAAACCGCCAGAAGTTTCATGCAGCTCAGACAGATATTAATTGATACTATTTCTTGGTGGTTTACTTATTTTTTTTTCAAAAACAAAATCTAAAAATTCTAAATGGAAAAGTGGACTATTATGCAAGTCTCATATTGAACTACATACTGTAAAATGTCACCCACACACACAGTGTTTGAGGCAATGCGTGAAGTGTTCAAGGCTTTTTATACACTTTTCTAACCCAGGTAATGACCTTTTCCCCCCCAAGTATGTATGAAATAATAAATTATCTAATAGGGCTAAAATTATGCATCTAAATGCTTTTTAATGCATTTTAAACCAATGTGAATTGTCGTGAAATAAAATCACTGTACCAAGATATTTGCCATTTAAAGTTGTTAATGTCGTTTCTTTTTAATGCTATTTGTTTCACTTCAGTGTGATTGACGCGTTTCATCGCAGTTGATCACTACACAGATGTGTCCTCCCTAACCTCGCATTCCATCTCTCTGTATTTTTGTACTAAATTTGTCTCTTTTTATCCACTGCTAATGCAATAAAATCACAAAGTATGTGTACCCTGTACAATACTAGTGGATTAGCGAGCTATAGCAGTGTGACAAAGACGCTAATCTTGTTTGTATGTAGCTGTAAAATGAAAAAGATGCAAAACTATCCGTGGCACGGTGTCATAATCGTCATCTAGTACAAAAACGCTAGGTGCATTAGGACACATTTGTACATGTGCATTTGAAGCACAAAGGTGATATACTTTTTTTCTTTTAACCCCGTATGCTGAGACTAACTTGGGCTAGTCACATTCAAACATCAATATCAGTAATGCAGTATCCAAAATAATTATTTTTTTTTCAGATGACATTTTCTGAAAATAGCATTAAATGAGGGGACCCACGTGTTTACTGATGCCAGGATGTGGGACATAGGAGCATTAGAGCATATGTGCCTACCTTCCCAATTCGGTCGGGAGCCTCCCGAAATTCGGGTGCAGCTCCCAGCCTTCCAGAGAGGCAGGCCTCCGTCCCCCCACGGTTACAAGAGAAACCCTTGCAGCGGGGGTGGGCGATGACGCGATTCACGTTAAATCTCAGCATTGTGAAGCGATTGCATGGCCATGCCCCTGCTCCGCCCACAGATGCCAGGTAAGATGTCAGACGGCACCCTCTATGCCGGCCACACACCCCTGCTATGCCGATCTTCTTTCAAAGAGAATATCCATGAGTGTGTAGGAGTCAGGAAGAAGGAAATTGTACACGTTTAAGTGCACTCCCCCATCCGCCATGTCTACTAGTAGTTCTGCAGTTCAGTGTGATATTGTCTGATCATCACCCTACAATAGCCTTTAAAGGGCCACATTACATGAAAGAGGGAACTCTCCTCTTTCAAATAAGGATGCCCCTGAGTTTACTGAAGCTCTGTCACCTATTTCATGATCTTAAAAGTTCTGCAATGTTAATGCTGGTAGTGGAGAAGCATAAGGAGTGTGGACTTTTAGGTAAGTCTTCCCCTCTAATTTGAACCCCTGCAGTGCTTAGAATGAAGTCCATCTGTAATGAAAGTGGGTACAATCTATATAGCTTAATGCTGCATTAATTATCATGTGTATTTATTAAAAGGGTACCACAGGTAGGCTTCTATGGGGACTGTGAAAATGCAAATGTATACGAAATCTAACCTGTGCTTGCTAAATTGAACGCATAAGGCAGAGTAAGGCAATGTGTGGCACTCCAGCTGCTTTGGTACACACCTCAACATGCCCTGCCACAGTTTTGCTGTTAGGGCAAGCTAACAGACAAGTCAATCGGCAGCCTGGCTGATGATTGACAGCCAGGCCACTCACAGCCAATCAGCGGTTGATTACTATAGTAGTAGCCGCTGAGTGGCTGGCGGCCCTCCAAGGGCTGGAAACCTCGCAGGTCCTGTCACTTGCAGAGATGAGCTGTATGGACCTTCTGTGTCCGGATTGATTGGGATTGCATTTTTTTATTTTTAATGGCCCGGGGCTGCTACTGGAGAAGGGAACCTGTGGAAAAAGTTAGGTGAATATATTTCTTTATTTAACCACATTGTGGGATTCTACTGTAGAAGAGGACCGATCAGCACTGGGGACAAGGTGAGTATAGTGCGAGTGTTTATTAAATTTTTACTTTCTATGGTGCGTGTCATGTCTTTATTTAAATATTTCTTTTACAGGGGGAAGTACAGGCACCTCCGGGCCCTTAGTGTCCCGCATGCTGGCACGTATAGTCCTGTAAAAAGACTATTATTTTAAATCTATTCTCTACCACTATCAACTCCACACCCACCACCCAAGAATAGCCCAGGGCTTCAGACCTGGCATGGGGTTACATGGAGAAGGGGGAACCTCCTTTATTAGGGTGGTCCCCACTTCCCCAGGAATCCCCAGCCTGGGCTGACTAGTTAGTGGGGTTACTGCTTTGGGCGGCGGACCCAGTCAAGTGTATCCCCTGGCTGTGGCATTACCTCGCTAGTAAGAGCCTGGTGCTGGTTCTAAAAATACGAAATGCCATTTTTTACCAGTATTTTTAGAACCAGGAGACCGCTGCCGATTCATTAATTATGAGGACACCCCTATGTCATTTTTTTCCTTGTCATTTTTTAACCTGAGCTAGCTAAAAGAGTCCAGGGCTGTTTATGCTTGGGTGGGGGCACACTTTTTTTTTTCAGATTTTTAACTTTCTTTACTATTACAAACACAGAAGCCTGCACAGATGACAATGATCTGTGCAGACTTCGTGTTTGGCCACGGTCAGACAAAGACAACACGGGTGAAAAAACACAATTGCATAAAACTTCGGAAAACACGATTCTTAAAAAATGTGAGAGTGTTTAAACTTGAAAAACTCTTACGAATTCCAGCGATGCCAATCCTGTTTAAATGTGTCCAATACATGATTCTTAGTAAAATTTACCCCCTTGTTTTTCATTTAAACTAACATTGTTATAATATACCAGTTTTCTTTCTATTCACAATTTTACTTCATTTAAATATCAATATTTGTAATAAAAGTATGTTTGGATACTCTTTATTTGGCCCTTTTTAGGTTCATGTATTTTTATTTATACTATATAAGTTAGAGTGCGACTCCGCAAATACAAATCAGTAAAGAAAAAAGAAATTCATCAAGGAATCCGTGTTACAGAAAGCATCTGTGTATTAAGAAAGATTTAAAAAATATTATGTTAAATATCTATCATACAAGCATAAGAGAATATTACATAGAAACTGTAGGGAAAAACTACATTTCTAAGGTTATATTTAATCTCATTTGGCACAAGATTGCTTAGCTCTATTACCAAATCAGCTCAGTACAGTACTGTATAATGACAAACGGCCAGATTTGCACTAGCAGCATAATTTACAGTTCCAGAAGGGGCACTGGAATAGCTGATTGATTCCCATGGCCGCATCAGATAGCAGCACGCAAGCCATAAAATATAGATGGCCTTGCTGCTGCAGACATTAAAAAGTGACTCACGGAACTCTGGGGTTCTTGGTTCACTATATTTATTTTCTCGAAATGTTCAGAATGGAAATTGAAAAAAGAACCATGAAAAAACAAAATAACTTTAGTACAAGGCAAGTTTTGATGTCTTTCTTAAAGCTGCAATAGCAACTAATCAATAACAGACCTGCCAACCAGCCCAATGTAGGCAGGACAGTCCCGTTTTACTGGCATTGGTCAATGTCCCACCCGCAGACTGCAGAGGGGTCTCTCTCTCTCATCTGGTGCCCTACATAGCAGAGAAGCGTTAAATATATGCAGTGCGCAATCCATACACTATGGAGAGGGACTAGGGTCAGCCCAGTACTAGGGAAGCACTGGGCATGCTCCCAGCGTGACGGAAACCAGGGATGTGCCACAAGGCCATATCCCCTGGTCTGCATGGTCACAACCCCTCTTTGTTGTCCCACTCACAACCTCCCCTATGTTGAGAGGTATGCATTAGACATCACTAAGTCGCTTTTATTCCTGGGCTCCTCTATTTCTTTAATATAGAAGTAAGAAAAACACCACCACTTGGCTACGCAATTTTTCTGACTGTGGCTCCTGCTCATATCCTTTCTCCGCAGCCTCACATAACCCTGGCATTTGTGCAACCAATCACAGAACCCTGATGGAGCAGAATAATACTGCAAGCTTTTTTCAACAGATTATTTAAATGAACGTATGTTTTAACAACTGTAGCCTTACGAGCAGTGTTTCAAAGTAGCATTAAACAAGTTTTTTTTATAAACTTTAAATAATATGCTATGCAAAAATCTCCCGGCTTATGGCGTCAAGTTTTCTTATGGTCAAGGAAAACCCAATAATAACCCTAAAATATCTATTAGACTCCACAAAACGGCCTGTGCCATCTGCAGTTATCTTGTCAATTGTGCTCTCCACTAAGGGCTGTATTCAACTTGGAGCGAAAAGCCCGTTCAGTGAAACTTTTTAGCTGATGACGTCATTTTTGCCGATTTCATTTATCCCTGTATTCAATTTCAGCGTCTTTTCACCGGCGCGATAAAGCAATGCAATGTAATAGGCGAAACAGGCGGAAAAAAAGTCCAGAATTGGGGTTTTGGGGTGCAAAATTGCGGGAACCTCCCTAAACTCTTTTTACACCCCCCCCGACACTAATTGTGTCAAAAAACGCAAAAAAATTCACAAAAGACACCCCAAAAAAGCACTTTGAAAAAAAATGGGCAAAAAAAAATCAAAGTGGGGGTATAAAATAAAAAACTAGCGAAATTGCCTTTGGGGGGTCTGCAAGTATGGGGAGGTGTATTTTTGATTGCAGGTGTTTGCTGATGGTTCGTTTTTGGCACTATTTAATGCTTGACTTTACACATTTTAAAATATGCTTGCACCCATTTTCATGTACCCCAAATTTGATGGGAATACTTATTTTTTCCAAAAAAAGTAGCAAAATGCTATTCTTCATCACTTGCTGGCAGACGCTAAATAGCGCCTATTGAGACCATTCAAAGACCCCAAAACCATTAGGAGGGCTAATCGGGGGTACCCATAGTGAACCCCCATGTCAGAGCATCTTTTGGGGGTGTCAGGTTGATTTCCCCAAAAACTACAGGACTTTTCGCCTGATTGAGTTTCGCTGCGTTCTGTTTTTGCCGATTTGGAATTGAATACGGGGATACGCGCGATACTTTTTCACCCATAAAAGCGGCGAAGACGGCGAAAAGTCCGGGAAACGGACTTTTCGCCCCAAATTGAATACGGGCCTAAGCATCCTTCATCACTGCGACAGGCAGAATAATTACAGAATATTTGTGTAATTGAATACATTTCCCCAGTCCAGTGTGTAGCCTCAGAATCTATAACAGACATGTCATGTTTACACTTCACTACATTGCATAAAACAAGCCTTCCGCCTCCCTTCCTTGTTAGATACCCTGCTAAGATCAATAGCACTTTATTCTGGGTCTGCAAACTGGATGGCAGCTTCAGCACTACTGCACATTAAGCAAATGACATGCTTGTGAATAAACGTTTGGCTGTTCCATGTATGGGACAAGCCAGTGTCTCTGTTGTTTCATTTTGCATGTTTAACAAAGAATGTAAACTCATGAGAACCAGAGTTACCAAATGTGACTGTCTCTGAATGTCCCTGTCCTGAACTCAACTGAATGCTACTGAGAATCTTTATATTCACTGCATTTGCCAGCTAACCACAGTTTCTATTGAATGTAAAGCCTACTTAAAATGGTCATATTTTTCAATACGTGGCAATTCTTGACAAAGACCTGACAATTTAAATAAACAATATAGAGAGCATTTACTCACAGCCGACACACCACTTGGAGCACATGTTCTTTGGCCGGGATTGGATATGAAATCCGATGCCGGAAGCCCGAACAAGAAGAATCCCGATCGGGCAGGTAAGTCAGCTAACCCCTCATCCCCCCCCCCCGACCCCCTAACCCTCTCTTGGTGGTGCCTAACCCTAATAATCCCGGGGTGGTGCCTAACCCTAATAATTCCGGGGTGGTGCCTAACCCTAATAATCCCGGGGTGGTGCCTAACCCTAATAATTCCGGGGTGGTGCCTAACCCTAATAATCCCGGGGTGCTGCCTAACCCTAATGCCGCGTATCCACTTGCTGATATAAACAAGCAATTGAACGATAACAGCATAGTTATCGTTCAGGCGCTCATTAATAGTTCATAAAACTTGCAGTATAATGTCAGAAACGATCAACGATGCGCGCTCCCGCTGGTCGTTTCCAACATCAATCATCGCCTGAATATGGCAGGCAATCTGACAATAACGACATATTGAGCATGTTCAGGGATGAGGGAGGGGGCCTGCACTGAACAACACATCGTTCAGTGTAGGCACTACAGGGGATGAGGAACGACTGTACGATTAGAATGTTGTAATCGTACTGTCGTTCCTCTATCTGCTAGTGAATACACACCTTAAGTCCTCCCGGGGGTGTCAAAACCTAACCCCTCCCCGCACCTAAACTTAACCTTCCCAGAGGGGTGCCAACTCTAACCCCCCCTCTCCACAGCCTAACCCTAACCCTCCCCGGGGGGGGGGCCTAACCCTAACCCTCCCCGGGGGGGGGGGCTAACCCTAAGTCCCCCCGGGGGTGCCTCAACCTAACCCTCCCCCCGCGTAAGCAGACTTACCTTCGTTCAGGAAGTCGTCTGTCGGGATTCCGTCGTCGGGCTAAAAATAGGCAAGTCAGGATTTAGACGTCGGGATTTCGCCTCCCGGCCGTCAGTATTTTGACTACATCCCCTTTGCACCATCAGGTTCCATTGAAAAATTAAGCACTGTACTAGTATATACACTGTATACAACCATATATCAGATTTCCAAATATCGTCTATTTGATGTGTTTGTTTGGTCTACTAGATTAATACCAGGAAACAGAACTGTCAGCAATGTTATAAAATATACCAATGACAAGAAAAAGACATCACGATTATGGATCTAATGCAATGAGAGATGAAGTAATCATGCTTAGAATAAACTACTGGTATATTGCGAATCTGTCATAGCAGTAATATTGTATTTTCAGCTGAATCACTTGTATGGGCAGAACTGTAATAGATTAATTTGAATGCAAATAAAAAGCAAACTCCACATACATCATCAAGTGAAGCTTTTTAAAATGAAGAATGATTAAGAAATATAGCAATGTCCTTGAAGGCGGGTAAAATGACAAAGTTAGGCGGTGTTGCTAGTATTTTGATAAAACTTAAAGTCTGGTACCTAGGACAATATCATAGTGAGTGTTCAGCTACTCAGAAACTCCCCCTTCTTCCAGCCAATGTCTCAAATCATGCACACAATAGCAGTAGTATATAATATGATTCCCAGACTGGCTCCAATGCTCTTCAGAGTGAGATACTTGGATTGTGGGATGGAGCCCACATGCGGAAAACAAACAACATTCAGCTCATATGTGCTGGCCCTACTGCAGCATTTGTAGGCTTAACATGATCACTGACCCTGTATAAGTCTGACATATTACATACACTACACTTTGCATCAGGCAAATTATAGCCTGAGGAGTGTTAATTATATCTTCATGGACTGAGCACAGTGGCTCTAAAGTCAAACATTTGGAAGCACCCCTCTATAAGTCCTACTTTTGCAACAGAATCTAAATAGCGCACCTGCAAAAAATACAGTGTTGTGTAAACGGAGGCACATTTGCCCGTGGTCGTACAGTATCTATAGATATATTAACACACACTGGCATATTTCTATACAAATAACCATATAATGTAATAAACCACATTAATAGAGAGAACAGCCTTGATTGTATCGGATTTAGGACATGGGGGGAGATGTACTAAGCCTTGGAGAGAAAGTTGAGAGAGAAAGTACAAACCAATCAGCTCCTGTCATTTTTCAAAACACAACCTGTAACATTGCAGCTAGGAGTTGCTTGGTTGGTACTTTATCTCCATCCACTTTCTCTCTCTCCAAGGCTTAGTACATCTCCCCCAATAGACACATACTGTGGGATGCAATTGATTTGTTTCCCAAAAAAATCTCTACAATAGAGCAAAAAGTGACTGTTCTGAAAAACAACCATATAAAAGGAAGTATATTTGTCACATCCAGAGTGACATACATGCTGTGTTCTCTCTTTATTACCCAGACTTATATATGCCCTGTTTTCTCTCTCTTTTGTTAGCCTTTGCTTCTATACTACAGATCATTAGAAGTAAATCTCTTTGCCAATGTCTGAATGTCTCTTAATTACAACAGAGTCCTATTCAGGGCTTCATTTGTGCTTGGATGCACAGGAACACAGTTTTGGCTCCTCTTCTGGCCCCATGTCTTTCATTCTTAAAGAGAAAATCCAACAGATATCATATGTTTTGAGTTCCACTTTTGCAAGCTTGAGAAAGGAGTTGGTTTCTCCAAAACGTAGCTGCTGAGTGTTCTGTCATTAGATAAGTTGTAAGTCCCCTTTTTGTGCCTTTTCTTTCGCTCTGTATATGCTGTATATATAAAGATAGCTATGTAGAGAGATATACACACACAGATCATGCTTGCCTACTTTTGAAAAAACATTTCAGGGATATTATGAATGAAACACCTATGAGCGCACGTTACAATGGACGTGTACTGCTACATCTGAGAGGAGCATCATAAACTTGACTTGTATCCAGATGTAAACGAGCCCAAAAGCAGTTAATAAAATGTATATTTGTTAATGAAAACACCCATACTTTTCAGAAAATGCATGTAGCCATAGGGATCATTGTGCCTTGCAACAAAATTCAGGAAAATTATACTATTTATCCCATTTGAATGCATATATCTCTGTTTTTTGTTTTATATAACAGCTTCATAATGGGGGTAGTCTGCAATCAGGGAGATTGCTAGACTCTTCAGGGAGACAGGGAGATTGCTACTATATCAGGGAGTCTCCCTGACAATGAGGGAGAGTTGGCAAGTATGACACAGATGTGTCCTCATAAACCTAGCCTTAACACGGCATGTGGGGCTAGTGAACCGCGAGTTCCCATGCAACTTGGCTTAATCTAAATATCTTTTGCCTGAAAAAGCACCTTAGTCATGATTGGATGCAAGAAACCGTGTCACAAGCCTGCACTGTTTAATTTTATATGCAACACTTTTATATCTGTGTGCGAATTAATCTGTATATAATGAAGAACCGAGATGCGGCGGCTGCATTGTAGCATTTTGTGTACAGATTCAGAATCAATCGCACACAGATACACTATGTAGACAAAAGTGATTGGACACTGACAGCAAATAAATCAACAAGATTTTATTGACGTAGGTACTTTGCAGTAATCACTGCACGGGGTGGACGTACAGACACCCTTCTTGGCAAACTGTCCACAAGTTCCTGGAAAACAGCGGGTGGTATGTTTTGCCATTCCACCTTAAGTACAGTGACCAACTGATACTAAAGAAGGTTAAGTCGGCCTAGAACGCCCCAGTCGCTCCAATTCGTCCCAGAGGTTCTCAATGGGGTTAAGATATGGACTCTGAGCTGGCCAGTCCATCCAGGTTACCAAATTTACTGGATACCAGTCAACAGTCACCCTGGAAACATGACAGGAGGCATTGTCGTCCTGTTTAAAACATTCATTGTTTCCACAGAAATGCAAGTGGATGGGCCTCCCTACAAAGTGTTATTGTCGAAACCGCCACATTAGTAGCCATTTGGAACTTGTGTGCAATGGAATGCATGGTATGCACTTAGCTTGCGCGTGTGTACCCAATCACTCGTCTACATATAGTGTACAAGTGGCGCATATTAAATTAATCAGTGCAGTCTCCTCAAGTTGTTTGTTGCATGTTTGTGACAAAGATGCATTTTTGGGCGAAAAAGACGTACGGCGCAAGCAGAGTCATACGAGGCCTGATGTGCAGAGAAGGGCTGTTTGGCACAACTACAGCAATAGTGTATGAGGATGCATCTGTGTAGTTTTGGAGGGACTTCTCCCCAATGCGTTTAGAGGGACCCCTCTCTCCACTGCGTTTCTTCATTTTATGTTCCAAAACAGTATTAGTGCCTTAGTCCATTTTATGCCCCATAGTAGTACCCTAGTTCACATTATACCAAACACTGCAGTCCTAATCTCAGAGCTCATTTGGAGAAGCCTACTCTCTGACAGTGCAGGGTTTACTGACTAGCCTAGCTGTGCCTGCGAGTGTGAAACAGGAGTGTGGGAGATGGATCATATCAGTGTGGAGCAATACTAAGAGGCAAACATAACCACTCACGAGACCCCCTTTTCAGGCCTGTGGCTGAACCGCATTTCTTAGCTGGCAATTTCGGGAACTTGGTAGACTAACATACAGTATATGAGCTAATTCCAAGGCCCCCTAGCAATTGCACCACTTGCATCCCTATGGCTAGGCCCATGCAGATAGAGATAGATAGATAGATAGATAGATAGATAGATAGATAGAGCTTAAAAAAATAGCCAGCAGTCCTGTCTACACACCCACAGGATACTTCATCGTGCAAACTCCCCGCTGCCATCCATTCAGCCATAAATGAGAAGCGACCAAGGTGTAAACGATTCTGAGTTGCTCCTAAGTGCTCAAAGTTGCATATGCAGACTTTAGTGTATGCACAGTTTGCTAAAAATCCCAAGATCTGCCCACATTGGGAATTATATGAAACTATGAATCAGGCCCAATGGCTGCAACTTGAAATGTGCTTGGTGGACAAGAAGCTGCACTTGTGGAAACGGGGAAGAATTGCAGGTCCTCTGTTCTTGTGCATCAAAAATGACTATGGTTGTGCTAAAGATGTGGGGGGAGGAATAACAGTTACAATCTAATAGATAAAAAATATGTTTAATAATATTTCAAATATAATATTGCATTGCTGTTAAATATGTGAATAATATAAAGCAGAGTTTCACAAATTCCGCCATTACAGTCCAGGTTTTAAGGATATCCATGCTTGAGCACAGGTGACCTAATTAGTACCTCAGTTAATTTGATTAACCATCTGGGCTCAAACATGGATATCCTTAAAACCTGGAAGGTAATGGCAGAGTTTGGCAACCTCTGATATAAAGGATAACCAGATAATTTTTGTCGTGTCAGCAGATCTTCACTCTGTACAAGGTTAATATTATAAAGCTTAATATCCTAACACTGGTACCGTTTCTTGTCGTAAGATTCGATTAGTGTTTTTATGGGATTCATCTAATTATAGCAGAAAAGGGGCTAAATACATTAACACCCTCCCTTGTCCACATAGCTATTTGCTGATTTTACAGTTTCACTAAACAACGTGTTAATCGTAATCTATATAATAAGTGAGAAAGTGCGTGTCTGTCTGTTTGTCCTTTATGCACAGTCAGAATTTTGTGCCTAGTTCCACCAAATTTGGCTTGGTGGTGTAGTTTGACCAGGATTAGGTTTCGGCTATGTCTGAAGATCATCAGTGCCATGGAGGTCTACATGGTGCCCGCCAATTAGCTGTGGAGTCTCTGATTTGAAGTTTTTGTTTAAGCAAGTTCAGTCAGGATGTCCTGAAGTGGCCAAAACTGCTGAAGGCACAGTCTGAAATGTACCAGTGGGCGGGGTGGGGTTAGGCAGAGATCCAACAGAAGAGCAGTGAGTCGGAGGATCAACTGTCACACTGCACCTGCACTGACAGTTACTCAATTCCTCCAAGCACATATGAATGGATAGATAGATCCATTTCCGGGCTAAAAACATGGGGACGATTCAATTCAGCGGGAGTTGAATAGCGCAGAGAGGGAGCTCCCGGAGCTATTCAATTAATTTGCGATGTTTACTCCAACAGGAAGCAGTTAAGTTGGGGAATGCCGGTTCTTGCAACTTAACCTGGTTGGTTTAGTTGCGAGAACCGGCACTGAAGTGCCGGCCACGAGGCTGTTAACGCCGCGCTAAGCTGGAAAACAGCCTTGCGGCTGGCACTTTAGTCGGTTTTCTTTTGCACCCTCAAGAGGATGTGAGAAGACACCATTAGTCGAACTAAACAAAGCGCTGAATTAAAATAGTTCTGGGAGCTCCATCCCGGTACTGTTCAATTCCCGCTGAATTTATTTGCACCTTTTGTTAGCAAACAGTGGGGTCCTTTCAGGTTCAATGGAATGGGTTATAGATGAGAACCATTTAAAAAAATGAAGGCTGCAGACGTACTTCAAGGTCCATTTTTCAACCCGGGCAAATCTGGGTATCCCAGCTAGTATTATAATACGAGTCCTACTCCAATGAACCTTTATGCAGATAAACACTAGTAGACAGCAGAATTTTCTAGTTATTTTCACTAATTGCCCTTTTTGTACATAAGTTACTAGAGAGTTAAATGCCTTAGTTTATTCAATGCAACACATGATACAATAGAGCACTGAAAAAGAAAAAATCAGCTTAGTAGTACAAGCTTTTAAGGCAAACACATACAGAATTACTAGGGCGGAAGTCTATGCATTCATATTAAATTTATACTAAAATTAGCCTCCGCTCTTAGACATTATGTTCCCTGCTCAATGACCCGTAAATTCACTGGACAGAACAAACAAAACAAAATAAATAAAGTTCCATTCATGTTGAGGTCTCCAATAGGATGATAAACCAGTAGCAGAACTATGTATTTTAGAATGTGGGTGCGTGCTTTTAGTATTTTACAAAGGAATTTGGTGATAGAAGTGCTTTCTATAAACCACAGGAAACAATAATACATTTATGAAAGGATCAAATATTTAATCAAATATGTGAAATAAAAGTAATTTAAATGTAAAAGTTTCATGTACTATGGAGTAAATAAAGCAATAAAAACCAACAACAAAGCAGAGACAGACATGTAAATCTCTTCAATGCAATACATTATTGCTGTAAGGCAAGGTTATGATCGTACGTAACAATAAAAAGGTCTCATTTCTGGAGGAGAAGAAAACAAAGAATTTACAAATTTAGAGGAGAACTGGTAATACTGCTACTACTATAAATTAATCCAGTGATTCCCAACCTCGGTCCTCAAGGCACACTAAAGCTGGCCACACATCTAAAGATTATCTGTCCAACCAGCCAACTAGTTGAGTGGTTGGAATGAAAATCTGGTAAGGTATGAAAGCAAATTACCATCAGCAATTTGCTCCCAAACGTCGGAAAATGGACAAAAACTGTTGTTTGAACAAATTGTTTAGATTAAACATTTAACAAACTTGTCTGACGACCATTTTCAACTGTTTTCTGGCATTTAGGAGCAAATTGCTGATCATCATTTACTCCCATACGTTACCAGATTTTCATTCCAACCAATCAACTAGTTGGCAGGTTGGACAGATAATCTTTAGATGTGTGGCCAGCTTAACAGTCCTGGTTTTAGTGATATCCATGCTTGAACACAAGTGGTTAAATCAAAATAACTAAGGTACTAATTAAGTGACCTGTGCTTAAGTGTGGCTATCCTTAAAACATGGACTGTTAGTGTGCCTTGAGGACCGTGGTTGGGAACACCAGCGTTAGTCACTGATCCTTGTTTTCTATGTACAAAATGCATATCAACTATCTCCAAAGCTGTTTTCCATCAATCTACAGTTTAATGACCTCAATTAAAGTAGGTACACCTGTCAGGGGTTTGGTATGAAATTCACAGATCCTGGAGGTTGACGGTCGACAATCAATATGTCAACATTAAAAAATATTTGGCATGTTCATAATGTTGACATTACACCTGAATGTCGACATAGCTTTTTTTTATTATTTTAACCTAACAATAAGCAAAAAAAAAAAAAAAGTATGTTGATATTTCACATGTTACCAGAATATCGACATTATGACTGTGTTCACATTTTTCAATGTTGACATACTGGTTGTAGACCCAAAATCCCTGTCACCATTCTGCCTGTCGACATTCAGAAACGATCGACATTGGCGGATCCCCCTGACAGCTTGACAGATTAGAGAAATGATCCACGGTTTCTTTTTTTCTGAAAGCTGAAATGATCCTATGAACATCCAATGTCCAGTATACACACTACTCAAGTATCCTTTCTTAATGATAAATGTCCCTAAAGGTGACATTTTAAATGTGCTAAGTTGGTTCAACCGCATACACACTTGGTTTGCGCCATGATATTGGCTCATTGGGACCAACATAAGTTGTGCGGTAATGAAGCAAACAAACCGTGCACCTTCAAGCAGCGACTCTACAAAGGCTTGCCATAGATTATAAAAAAAAGGAACCACCTAATTCCACAAATATAACATACCGTATGTACTCGAGTATAAGTCGACCCGAATATAAGCTGAGGAACCTAATTTTACCACAAAAAACTGGGAAAACGTATTGACTCGAGTATAAGCCTAGGGTGGGAAATGCAGCAGCTACTGGTAAGCTGCTGCAGCTGAGGGTTATTTACATTAGTATTTTATGCACTTTATTAAGGTCATCTTTTTTTTTATTTTACTTTACTTTTCTTTTACACATTCAGCTGAGACCCCAGGCTTCCACTACAGTGGAAGCACATTCATTAAAAGCAGCGGCACCCAGCAGTTATGCTGCTCTGGATAACAGTGACCCCACTGTCAGGATGTGCGCATTGCAACTAGTGAGGGCATCTCGGCTTCTCATCAGCACCCCTCGCCAGTAACTGCTCTGGTGCATGGTCCACAGGGGGGGGGTTTGCGGGCGCCGCTCACCTAGCTCACCCGGAAGCAGACAGAGCAAATGGCTCCACAGGGGAGGGCGGGGGTTTACGGGTGTCGCTCACCCGGAACCATACTTTTCATTGTGGTCCTGGAGCATCACTCAAGTATAAGCAGAGGGGGGGCTTTTTCAGCACAAAAAATGTGCTGAAAAACTCTGCTTATACTCGAGTATATATGGTACATACAAAAAACAGTGAACCCTGGCGCCAACCTATGTCCAATAATAAGTCTTTCAGTTTTAAGACATTCACCAAAAAATCATTTGGCTTTCTAATTTTCCAGTTCAGTGTAACAGTATTAATGATCAAGTAAAAAAAATACTGAGAAAGAAACATAATACTGTATTATCATCATATAAGCGACACAGTTTTTGGAATAGAAAGGGGACAATTAAAGGTAAAGAAGTAAAAGAGTTAGGTAGAAGGTGGGTTATTAATCCCCTATGGTATTGCCCTTACTTCCTAAATGATCTTCTCATACTCATCCATGGACAAACCCATATAAAACAGAAATAAACACCTAAATTTATTAAACACATAAAACCACAGATACACTCTGTTGAACCAGTGTCCTGCAAGTTTAATTATATTTGGTACAGATAAACTGCGTACTAGTAAGTAAATATATACAGCATGTACAGCAAAACATGAATGTAACAGGTTAACACTGTACTGGATAGTAGATGGTATACAGCATGTAATGCCACAGTAGCTACACTATGTCACAGATCTCCCCCTGGCCTGGTGAAAAAGCTCCCTCTCAAATTAAAGTTTGTAAAACTTAGGATTATTGGTAATGCTTAACAATAGTCATACAGAACTTTAGTGGCAGAAAATCAATTATTGGCAACAGATGAACCTGCCAAAAATGTCTGAAATTATAAAAAATTATGAAAAAATTATCTGAATTACAAGAGGTACCAAATGTTTCAGGCTAGGTCCGATATGATAATGGCTGGTAAGTATTCAAACAAATGAAGGTTTTACCAGTATGTAAGAAATGCTGGATGGAATGAGAGGAGTGCTTCTGCAGGAATTGCTGTAGATGGGTTCTCCTGACTTGCCTAAGAAAATTATGTGGTTAATAATTCCAGGAGCAAACTAAAAAGTAATTAAACGTGCACCACTAAAATATTTATAAAAATCAGTCACCAGCACAATAGATTGGGTGCCAACATGGAGGAGCTGACAAATATACTCACATTCCATCAGTCAATGCAAAGAGATCGATAGGCACACTGACATTTATTTAATATTTCATTTTCTAATCAAAGTCCTGGAACTAGAGAGGATGCCTAAAAGGACAACTGAATAATGGTAGCTGGAAGATTTCAGTTTCAGTTCCCTTGTGACCATAATGACCAGACTATGGCTGATGAGCTTTGCAGATTTCCTGGGAATCATTATTTTGCGTGTGTATATTTTATATAACCTGTGTTCATAAAATTCAGTATACAAAACCTTCATGGAGTATCCACGTGCTGTAGATCTGAGCTACAATTACAGGAATGGTGCGATAGATTTGCAGCACGTGGATACTCCATGAAGATTATTAAAAGAAGCCTCACCAGGGCTAAAAAGATTTTTTCACAGGACTGTCCTACTCGCCAGAAGATTGATTCAAATACAGTGATTCTGAGTACTAGATGTGATTCGAGTGTACAACACACGCAGAGAGCTATTAGGAAGTACTGGCCTATTGTCTCGTCAGACCCAGCGTTTAAGAAAATTTCAATAAACCCTCCCTTGTTGAGTGTGAGAAGGGAACCGAACCTCAAGGATGTCTTGTTACGCCCTGATATGCGCCCTAATAAAACTAATGACACTCATTGTCTCCGCAAACGTAATGGATGTTTTAAGTGTCTGAATTGTACCACCTGCGGAGCAATGATTACAGGGCAAATTTCTGTCACCCACAGCATGGGAGTAAAATTTTCCTACAACACCATCTAACATGTTTATTGGACCATGTAATATACTATTTGGTGTGTCCATGCAGACTATTTTACGTGGGGAAAACGATTCGCACATTCCGGGAACGGATGTCACAACATCGATCCTCTATCAGATTGGCTTATGCCACAGGGAGTTCGGATAAACCAGTGGCTCAACATTATTTAGAGGTGAAACACCAAATTTCAACACTACGATATATGATCATTGATTGGGTTGCACCGGCACCTAGAGGTGGAGATAGGGACTTGATGCTCCTAAAAAGAGAAGCAAGATGGATCCATCGATTAGGCACATTGGTGCCTAGGGGCTTGAATGAGGTAAATCCTCTGAATATTTTTTTATGATTATTTTTTTTTAAATTGCCCTATCAGGACCAGTGATTGGTGGTATAAAGCCTCTTAAGGATTATGGGATATGAAGATCTATATACTCTTTTTGCCGAGTTTTTGGTAGATTTTTCTTGGACGTGTTGACCTATTATATTGTGAATACTTTTTTATATGTATGTTTAATGTTGTTTATCTACTTCGTTGCTGTGTATATACAATGGTGATTATGTTATTTCTGTGTTCCCATGATTGGAATTTGACATAGTCTCCCAAACACCATAATTGCAGTTTTTGTATAGTATATTAGTACTACCTTCATCTTCTAGTGAGTGCACTATTTGTTAATTATACTTAGCAGTTTGTACCATTAAAATTACATATACAAGATTGTTTGACTATGCACGGAAGGTGACTTCCGGTTTAGCGCTGTGGTGCATTCCACAGGGTGGAACGCACGCGCATATTGCTATGACAACGGATGATGCAGGTACAACATATCCTGTGTCCGTGACATGTGACTTCCGGCTTGGAGGTCGGCGGAGACACACGTGGAGTGGTATCATGGCGCTGTGTTGTTTAGACGCTGACTTATAGTGAGTAATAGGATATAGTGTGATTATCACCTGGATTAATAATAGGACATAAGGTTGGCGCGAATAATGCGGTGTTTGGGGGCGTGTCTTGTCCCTCATATGGGTATTTATGGCGGCATGGTGGTGGTGGTTAGATATGGTTCTCTCTGCTTCTGGAGTCTTGGGGTCTTGAGAAAGGTCCTGCTGTGGGACCAAAACGTCGACTGACATTATGGAATAAATATCTAAAATGAATACTGCTGTCCTGTTGATATACTAGCCTGGTGAGTGCTCCCTTATTTGGAATATATTGGTGGCAACTCGTGAAAGTTTTTGCTTTTGGGCTGCTAGTGGGATTTGTGCACCCCAGCAATAACAAAACGGTGAAGTGTGTGCAGCTTTATGCTTCTACTATATATATATATATATATATATATATACATACACACATTATATATATATATATATAAATAATGTGGCAATTTTACAACGGAGACTAGGCTATCACACATTAGTGATAACAAAGCAGTCTTTGTTTTGATGAACTAGCACAATTGATAGTTTGTACGATATACAAATGGATGACCAAGGAGCTAATCCATGAGGATGGATAGATGGAGGACATAAGTTATATGTTTTCTCTTTATTTCTCTTGTTTTGCTGGTGTTCTCAAATGTGATGGCTTTTAGTTCATTCATTCATAATTTTGAAACGGGATCTGAATGCTTCCCCATGCATATATACAACTGCATCTACAGCACCCAGTGGTCTCCCATCCAAGTACTAGCCAGGGCCAACAATGCTTAGCTTCTAAGATCAGACGAGATCTTTTGCATATGATCCCACCGTCCTACTCATCCGTTACATTAACGCAGTAGAAATGTCAGGGGAGTTCTTGGAAGATGACTGGGAGGTAACGGAAGTTAATAAAAAACGCAAAGAAATGTTGCGTCTTATTGGAGTGTCGGAGGCGTATCAGGGCAAGCAGTATTGTACAAAGTGGCACTGATCACATAGGAGGCCATACTTGGATGAAGAAACTACACCTGCCATAGGGTTGGTGCAAATTTCGATGGTGCAACCGATAATGCACCAATCAGTATTTTTACAGCCGCTGACAGTGGGTGTCTATCTTGCACATTCGAAAGCCCGTTTCTCCACCAATAGAGGACTTTATAGAGGCATTAGCAGAAAGGCGCAGAAGTGACGGCACCAAATGTCACAACCACGGCTAGGTCTGCGTCCGATTTAGAATTAGCCCCTATATGTGTCTCTGTTTGTTCACATATACATTACAACTGGTGCTATTACCAAGGGAGTACATAACGCAAAGTCCTACTTTTTTAATTATGGCTGGGTTATCCTACAATAGATGTTTTACAACAATAAAGTAGCAACTGCTTAGTCCAGTGGTTCCCAAACTGGGTGCTGCGGGGCACTTGCATGGGTGTCACGGGTGGCTGGTCCAGGACTAATTCAAATTATATATGGTCAATGTAATAAGGGAAAACCAGTGCTGGTGGCTGCCAATCATAAAATCAACGAATAAACAGAAGTGCAACTGTGCCCACCACCACATAACTGAACCTAAGGATGACATAAAAGCACAATTTACTGAATTTAATCATTTTTGCTGAATTTTTCAAGAAGAAACTTTTGCTGTAGGGGTGCTCTAGGGCTCCATGATTCAAGAAAGTTTGGGAACCACTGGTTTAGTTAGATAGTTGTGCTATGTTGTGCTAGCTGTGCTATGTAAATCACAGAGAACAATTTATATAAATAAAGAACATTAAGAATACATTAGTTTTCTGTAATAACCACTTATTCGTTTTCAGGATTATGAATGTTCCAAATGAAAAAATGAAACCGCAAATAAATTTTCTCCTGATATTTTTGTTCTTTTATACACTAATCAACTATAACATTGAAAACACTATCCGGTCAAGTGAATAACATTGATTATCTCATTACAATGGCACCTGTCAAGGGGTGGCAAATATTAGGCAGCAAGTGAACAGTGAGTTCTTGAAATTGATGTGTTGGAAGCAGGACAAATGGGCAAACGTAAGGATTGGAGTGACTTTGACAAGGTCCAAATTGTGATGGCTAGACAACTAGGTCAGAGCATCTCCAAAATGGCAGGTCTTGAAGGGTGTTCCCAGTATGCATTGGTTAGTACCTACCAAAAATGGTCCAAGGAAGGACCGCCAGTGAACAGATGACAGGATCATGGGTGCCCAAGGCTCATTTATGTGAGTTGATGCTGGCCATGATAGAAAGGTGCATCACAGCTTTCTGCATATGGGGCGGCATTGCAACAGACTTATCAGAGTGGCCATGCTGACCCCTGCCTAGCATTGAAAGCGCCTACAATAAGCATGTGAGTGTCAGAACAGGACCATGGAGCAATGGAAGATGAGTCATGATTGTTATGGATCACAATTTATTAGGCAACGTGTAAACCTTTAGTTTATTCAGTGTATTTCTTTTAATAACCAGCATGGTGAGCTGCAAATGAAAACAAATTTTAAATGTTCTGGGCTCAAATGTAAAATAGCAGCTCAATAATGTTAAAATATAAATCAATATGTGTAGATGAGCGCTTTAAAACATAATAATCATGCAAACATATAAGGTTATTAATGTTTATAGTCTTTTTAATACTAATTGGCAGTGGTGGCTGCAGTTCCACAAATTGACCGTAGATGGAAATAGTCCGTAGTGTTGGTCTCCGCCTATGCTATCCCTACCTTACCACCGGTGGTATTACCTTCTCCAGACGATAGCTTCTAGCGTATCCCGACAGATGTGATTGCCGCAGCGCTGGGGGATGTCGTCAGACGCCGGCGGCCTCATGGATCTTCGTGGTGGGTATACCGCTCGGTCTGGTCCTTTAGCTCTCCACACTTCTTCCCTTCTCCGACGCATTTTGGACCACTTCTAGTCCTTTTTCAAGGATGGGGGTGGTACTTTCAAATAGGTGTATTTATACTAAGCTTTATTAGGATAAAAACTGGAAGTCCATTACCGGAAGTCAGGATTTTTGGCACCAAGCACATGTTCCTGATTCAGTTTAGAATTAAAAAAAATTAGGTTTGATGATTATTATGCACAGTCAGTATGAAAAAATATAAATATATAAATATTTATAAAATTACAGTTTTGTCAAGAGGCAGTTTATAATAAAAAGGATTTATAAAAAGGCGTTTAGTTCTATATCAATGTTTAGCCCATGTGGTTCCAAAGTTTTCAGGAGGAAGATCCACTTTGTTTCATTTCTTTTCAATAAGTTCATTGTGTCCTCTCCTCTCCAACTTGGGTTAATTTTTTGAAACCCAGAATCTCAAGACCTTTTGTATTTTTATCATGATGAGTTAGAAAATGAGCTAATACCACTCATAGTGTAAGTCTTTTTTTGAGGTTATATAGGTGTTCTGATATTCTCACTTTAATTTTTCTTTTTGTCTGTCCAACGTATTGGATCCCACATGGGCATTCTATTAAATAGATCATTCCTTCTGTTTCACAGGACATAAAGTCCTTAATTTGATATGTTCTACCTGTTTGTTGTGATGTAAACTCTTGTATCCTTTTAGTATCTGTTATTTGGTTTTGACACCCTGTGCAGTTCTTACAGAAGTGGAATCGTTTTGTTCCCAGATTTGTTCTATTGGTAGTTATTTCAGTTGGTAGATAGCTTTTTGTCAGTTGTCGTTTTAAATTACTTGCTTTTTTTTAGATTATTTGTGGTTTCTTCGGTAATATCTTGTTTGTTTCTTCATCAAACAGTAATATGTCCCAATGCTGGTTTAGAATATTCTCCACTTTTTGATGGTTTCCACTAAATTGCGTTATGAATGCTATGGGTCTGAAATCTTCTCGATCTTTTGTTTTATATTGCATTCACTCATTTCTCTCTACCTTTGAGATTTCGTCAATTTCTTTTTGTAGGAGTTTCTCATTGTATCCTTTTTTAACCTCAGCATAATTTCTCCTTGTCCTGCAACATTGTCAGCCTGGGATGTTTTTAATCCATTGCCTATGGTGATTACTAAGGGTTGGTAGAATATTGTTTCCACTAACTTCTCTTACATAATTTTGTGTGTGAAGTTGGTTGTCTTTTATAAAGATCTCCAGGTCCAAGAAGACCACCATTACTTTTCTGTGGTTAGATTTGAATTCTAAATTGCAAGTATTGTTATTCATGTGTACCAGAAATTCAGCTAGTTCATCATTAGTGCCACTCCAAATAAAAACGAGGTCTATATATCTCCTCCAAATAATTATCTTATCCAAGAATGGGTTATTTTGCCATATCTGATTATCTTCCCACCACCCCACAAATAAGTTGGCGTAGCAGGGGGCAAAAGATGTACCCATCGCGGTGCTGTGGGTTTGCAAGAAGAAGTTGCCATCATACCAAAAATTATTTTTGGTTAAAATAAATTCTATAGCATCCATAACAAAATTAATTTGACTATTTGGTACATCTGTTGATGTAAATAGGTAGTAGCGAGTGGCATTGCATCCATATTGATGTTTAATCACTGTGTAGAGGGATTTTGTCACTTGTACATAATATGTGTGCATCCTTCCATAATATGCATTGTATCTCTCAAAAAGCTCTTCTGTTCGGATACTAGCTTTTGTAGGAAAAAAAAAATCAATGTATTTCAATAGGTTTGACGTAAGCGACCCTATCCCCGACACAATGGGTCTTCCCGGTGGGTTTTGCAGTTGCTTGTGAATTTTTGGCAGATGGTAAAACGTTGGAATCCGTGGATGATCTATATTAATGAAATCATATTCTTTTTTCGTCAAGATTTCTAATTTGTGAAGTTCAGGGGTATTTTTTGTTTATCTGGGAGTTTTGAGATTTCTTCCTCTACCAAACATTGAAATGTTGTGATGTGTGGTCCTTTAAATATGTGCAGGATAGAACGTTGAGGTGGGTTTAAAGTTGGTATGTACATATTGCCTGGATTTTGGTATTATTTCATTGCTCACGGCATCTTTCATAAAGTATTTCTTTAAGCAAGTTTTTCTAATAAATTTGTGGGTGTCGACGCTGCAAATGACCTTTGATGTCTACTGTCCAGCTGCAGAGGCCTTTATCTGAGAAGATGCCATATGATGGGTAGCCTGGCAAATTTACATATAGCTAATTAGGACTGCTAGCAAATGATCCAACAGACAGATGATACAATCTGAGATTGCACTTCACAACAACAGGAGTTTGGCCTGGCGAGTGTCACCCCTCCATACCTGAGTAACAGCATGCTCTGAATATAACCTAATTAGCATCTATCACCATAGGGTTAAAATGGTAACAGGTGATTTCTGCGCGGTTAGGAAATATGTTGTATGATGCCCTGAGAAGGAGTCTGTACATATACTTGAAAAATAAGATATATTAACATCTTTATATACACTTGCAATAAAATGGCCTCGAAGATAAAACAATGAGTCATGGTGTTGTCTATAAAACAGAGTGGGCACACACTAAGCTTTATGGATCGATTAAAAACAGTTTGAACCAGATCATGGGGAGTAACTTCGTAAGCAGAAAATATATTATATAGAAGGACGACTTCTATATGTTAATGGAATTTAGCTAAGGTGAGACATGAAATATCTGTGCTTAGTACTTCTGCATTGTGATTGACTATCGATTTTCTGAGCATTATGTGTGATGAATTGAAGATATGAAGGACATGTATAAAGACTTTCACAATTAAATGCTGAGTATTTATCACTTTAAATTGATTGTTGTTTTGAATTGCATGTTGTTTTTGTTATCATTTATATGTACCATTAAACTGTATTTCTATAACTTTATATAATACGGAGTCTCGGGTATATTTACTAAAGTGCTGGTCTTTAGAAGTGCAGATGTTACCCTTAGCAACCAATCAAATTGTAGCTATTATCTTCTAGAAGATGCTAGATAAATGTTAAGTAGCATCTGATTGGTTGCTATGGGCAACATCTCCACTTCTAAAAGCCCACACTTTACTAAATATACC
The DNA here is from genome assembly GCA_031769625.1 of Taudactylus pleione. Taxonomy (NCBI): domain Eukaryota; kingdom Metazoa; phylum Chordata; class Amphibia; order Anura; family Myobatrachidae; genus Taudactylus; species Taudactylus pleione. Next base: position 983,848 of record JAUIMM010000176.1, read on the forward strand.
TCTCAGAGTGTATTTACTAACTGAGATAGCATCATTTGACTGACACTTGTCGATCAAAGCGGTGAAGGATTACATCATCTGCACAAGCCAGTGAGGCAGCAGAAGGAGGGTTGTGTAACAGCCCAGAAAGGCAGGCAAAAATAGCATGTATAACTCTCAAACTTTGCACAATTCCTGGGAGCCAGTTTGACACTAGGAATTGCTCAATTTTCTTGCAACCCCTTGCAAACAGATTCATGTTAGACTTCTGTTAATTTTTTCCTTTTTGTTTATAAGAAATGTATTTGCCTAAGATTATCTTTGTATGTCATTCTTATTCATTGTTTTTGTATATACTGTAAAGAAGTGTACTTTTCTCATATTAAACTTCATTTAATAAGATTGGTTTCTGTGATTCTTATTAGATCCATTTTGCCTGTGGATTCGTCTAATCCATGCTATATATCTGTACTACCTGGTTATTTGGGAGATAATAACTGGGACTTAATTATAGTTGTAGGGAGGACTTAAGGCTTCCTATTTGGAGTGAGTAGCTCCTGAAAAACCTTTAAGTTGTGGCAGATAACTTAATAGTGAATGGGAGAGATAATGAGGAGTGTAATCATTACTGTAGACAGACCAGTTGGTTGCTTTTTAATTAACTCTGTGTCAGAACCACGTCATGCAGGCTCAAGTGAGTGCTTATCTTGACAAGGCTATGGACAACGGTTAGAAAATGGAGTATCTTGGAGCAAGGTTTGTGACACACCTTTTATTTTACATCATTTGAATGGCCAGGTGTGTGTGTGTGTCATTTACCTGGGGAAGAGTTGGCACCAGGATGCACTTTTTGAAGAAGGCAAGCTGGCAGAGGCAGTGTGATACTCAAGGCAATGTTGTGCTGGGAAACCTGGCATTCATGTGAATGTTACTTTGACACGTACCATCTACCTAACCATTGATGCAGACCAAGTACACCTCTTCATAGCGACTGTATTCCCTGATGCAATGTCCTCTTTCAGCAGGATAATGCACCTTGCCACACTGCAAAAATTGTTCAGGAATGGTTTGAGGAACATAACAAAAAGTTCACAATGTTGACTCAATCCAATCTTGTTTCTGTAGGATGTGCTGGAAAAACAAGCCCGAGCCATCGAGGCCCCACCTTGTAACTTACAGGACTTAAAAGGACTGCTGCTAATGTCTTGGTGCCAAATGGTACAGGACACCTTCAGAGGTCTTGTGGAGTCCATGTCTCGATGGGTCAGAGCTGTTTTAGCGGCACAAGGGGGAGCTACACAATATTGAACTGTCAGGCAGGTGGCTTTAATGTTATGGCCAATCGGTGTATGTCAATGTTATTAATTAGAGATAGTTCAAAACCAGCTGTAGTTCAACTATATTGACTTCCTTTGGATAAAAGATTGTAAGAGGGAAACAAGTAACATAAAAATTAATAACAAACAATGTCATAACCAAGTATTCAGAATAATGGTAAAAAAAAATCTTAACGCAATAGAAGTATATATATACTATGCTGTGCCTGTGTCTGTCCTGGCCTGCGCAGACTCCTCCCCTCCATCCTGGCCTGCTGACCCCTGCTGTCTGTCCCACCTGTCTACTGTCTGCCATCTCCGGCTGCATAGAGCTCTCTGGTAATAGGGTCTATGCGTTGCCAGGTATTGTGGAGTGGGAGGGGGGGTTTTGTTGTACTTTCTAGCACCATTGTTTTATGTGAAATGTGGTCTGTTATTACTGGATGGTGGAGCAGGGGAGATGTGCAGAGCAGTGAGGGGGGCCTCCATTGTACTGTATACATTCAACTGCGACCATTTTGTGGAGTAGTATAGTGTGTATAACAGTTGCATAACACACAGAGCTGTGCTCCTCACTCACTCCTGTAATTTTTTTTGGAGGACTGTGGTCTGGCTCCTACACTTACATCTTGGCTCCTAGATTTTACAAAAATGTGTCAAGCCCTTATTTAAATAGTCGTGTAACTGCTCCCTGTATTACTATGTGGTATAGTGCTGCTTGGTATTTGTTGGTTTACATCACTTGTGTTGTTAATGACTATAAAGTATTCATTCATTATTGGGAGGAAGCTACATGGCCTTGCAAAAGTATTCAACCCCCCTTGGCTTTTTACCTTTTTTGTTACATTACAACCTGTCATTTATTGATTTATTTTTATCTGAATTTTATGTGATGGATCTGCACAAAATATAGTCTAATTTGGTGAAGTGAAATGAGAAACATATACATAAAAAGGAATCTTTATAAATAAAATTCTGAAAATTGGCATTGCTATGAAGCCCCTCAAAAGTTCTGGTGCAACCAATTACCTTCAGAAGTCACATAAAAAGTGAAATGAAGTCCACTTGTGTGAAATAGAAGTTTCACATGATCTGTCAGAATAAACACACCTTTTCTGAAAGGCCCCAGAGGCTGTAACACCACTAAGCAAGAGGCATCACACCATGAAGACCAAGGACCAAGGAGCTCTCCAAACAAGTCAGGGACAAAGTTGTTGAGAAGTACAATTCTGGGTTGGGTTATAAAAAAATATCCAAATCTTTGATGACCCCTGGAGCACCATCAAATCAATCATCATCCAATGGAAAGAACATGGTACCACAACAAACCTGCCAAGAGAGAGCCGCCCACCAAAACTCACAGACCTGGCAAGGAGGGCATTAATCAGAGAGGCAGCACAGAGACCAAAGGTAACCCTGAAGGAGCTGCAGAGTTCCACAGCAGAGACTGGTGTATCTGTGCATGTGACCACAATAAGCCGTACACTCCATAGAGCTGGGCTTTATGGAAGAGTGGCCAGCAAAAAGCCATTACTTGGTGATAAAAATAAGACACGATTTGAGTTTGCCAAAAGGCATGTGGGTGACTCCCCAAATGTATGGAGGAGGTGCTCTGGTCAGATGAAACTAAAATGTAACTTTTCAGTCACCAAGGAAAACGCTACGTCTGGCGCAAACCCAACACATCCCATTACCCCAAGAACACCATCCCCACAGTGAAACATGGTGGTGGCAGCATCATGCTGCGGGGATGTTTTTCAGCAGCAGGGACTGGGAAACTGATTCGAGTCAAGGGACATTCTTGAGCAAAACCTGTTTCAGTGTGCCTGTGATTTGAGACTTGGAGGGAGGTTCGCCTTCCAGCAGGACAATGACCCGAAGCATTCCCCTTAAACCACTCGAGTGGTTTAAGGGGAAACATTTAAATGTGTTGGAATGGCCTAGTCAAAGCCTAGATCTAAATCCAATTGACAATCTGTGGTCAGACTTGAAGATTGCAGTTCACAAGTGGAAACCATCCAAAATGAAAGAGCTGGAGCAGTTTTGCCTTAAGGAATGGGCAAAAATCCCAGGGGCAAGATGTGGCAAGCTCATAGAGACTTATCCAAAGCGACTTGCAGCTGTAATTGCCGCAAAAGGTGACTAGACAAAGTACTGACTTTAGGGGGGGGGGAATAGTTATGCACGCTGAAGTTTTCTGTTATGTTGTCCTAAATGTTGTTTGATTCACAATATAAAAAAAAACACAACTTCACAGTTGTAGGCATGTTCTGTGAATGAAATGATGCACACCTTCAAACAATCCATTTTAATTCCAGGGTGTGAGGCAACAAAACATGAAAAATGCAAAGGGGGTGAAAACTTTTGCAATGCACTGTATATTTAAGATCCTCCATAGTGTATTTGGCATTAGTCGTCATCTGTAAAAAAAAGGTTATAAGAATTCTCTTTAATACGAGTTACTATAGAAGAGTTCGACACTCTTTACCTAATTGTAGACCTTGAGTCTTCCTCTGGTGGCCTGCCAGGATCTGCTCCCCAATAGACCATGGGACGGCAGTTTACTTTGTGGTCATTAATAGATTAGCGAAGATTGCAATTATATTATTTGAGAAGGGTTTGTGGTAACAAATGGACTCAAACAGTGTCAGGGTAATTGTCCTGGAAATGTTACCGGTCACTGGGCCTGATTCAGAGCCACTCGTAAGCGGCCGCTCGTTCGTTCCGAGCGATGTTTGCCCAACTGCGCATGCATACGGATTTTAATCCAGTCAGTGCGGCCGAAAATCGTTTGTTCGCTAAATAGCGAATGCCTGCTATTTTGAGTGACAGGAGGAGGCGTATGTGGGTGGTAACAGGGGAAGGTGCTTGAAAACGGGGAGTGGAGATCAGAACGCAGGCGTGCTTAAAGGTCAAAACGGGCGTTTTATGGGTGTGCATAATTAATACAGCAGCGTCATTGACCACGTCACTGGGTTATTTTATAGTCAGAACTGCTCGCAAGATTGTGGTAGGAAAAACCAACCACAAGAATAGCGAGCAGTTCATACGTTGGTCGATGTACTCGATTAATCTAATAAATAGCGGACATGACATAGCATGCGAGCGGCCAGGGGGCGTAGTTATCCAAAAAACGACCGCAAGTTTTGTTCGCTCGTTCAGACATGGAGGCGTCAACAGACCGCAAAGAGCGAACGGTTCATTTGAATAGCCACCCCCTTTTCCTGAACGACTGTCCGCAAATAGCGTCCGGCTCTGAATCAGGCCCACTGATCAGTTGAACAGTACAGTTTGTCTTATATTCTGTATATAACATACAAAGCTAACTCTTTAAACATTGCAAAATATTTAATAATGATTTGCATTTAAAATGTAAGGTAGAAGATTAAAACTGTGCTCAGCGAAATTTAAAAAAAATGCTGTTGAGTCTACTAAACTATTTACATGATAAATGATCAGGTGAAACTAGCCCTAAAGGTGCATACACACTAGACGATATGCTCCCTGAGCGATATCGTCTAGTGTGTCCCCGGCAGGCTGTGCTCAATGTCGTTCATGACATTGAGCACAGCCGCTGAACGATATCATTAACGATATCGTTCAGCGCCGGGCTCTCTCCCCCATTCCCTGACATGCAGCAACCTGATGAGATCGTCAGGTTGGCCTGCATGTCAGCCCGATGAACGATGATGACGAACGACCCGCGGGAACGCGCGTCGTCGTCATCGTTCATCTTTTTGGGCTTAAAAATGGACGATAAAGTGGACGACTGAACGATAACGATATCGTTATCGTTCAGTCGTCCACTTTATCGCCCAGTGTGTACGCACCTTTACTGTATGTTGCCAACTGTTCAAGGATACTTTAACCTGTCCAGAAGAGGCCTAACATCATTTAATAAAAAACACAAACACATTACACTACACATTTAGTCGATGTATTACATATATAGTTTGTTCAGAGATATCAGTAAGATATCTGATCAACATGTAGGTGACAGGTGTGTTTTTCCCATTCACACATACTGAACCCTATATTATGTTTGGCAATGCTACATCCCCTGGGCTCAGCCATTGATGGAACCAGTCTGATACCCTAGGGGTCTACTGTAGACCCTTAAACTAAATGGTGTATGCTGATACAGAAGCAGAATACATACTGCGTAGCAAGGACAATACTAATTGCATGCCCATCTAGTTATTAGTGTGGATACAAGGAGTATGAGGAGTAGAATTTACGATTTGGCTTGAAATAAAAAAAATAAATCATTAGGAAAATAATGTCAATGCATTTTACCGTATATTAGAAGTATTTTTATGTAGCCATTTTCTGGGTTCTTGTTTAGAACAGTGGTTCCCAAAGTAGTTGCCAGGAAGCATTTGCAGGGCTGCCATGGGTTGGTAGTACAGGACCAAAGCAAATTATTAATCGTCAAAGTGAAAGGCAAAACCAGTGTTGGTGGCTGTCAATCATAAACTATGCTGACAAACAGAAACACAACCCTGCTTACCAACACATAACTGAACCTAATGGTGCATACACACGGTCAGATTTTTCCTTCAGATCTGAACGATAACGATTTAAAAATCGTTCAGTCGTTCATATCTGAAGGAAAATCTGACATATCTGACATGCCTGAACAATGGACGATGAACAATGCGCATTCCCGTTTGTCAGATAACGATATCTGACATCTGATGTGTTTGCAGTCAGACTTGGACGATTCCATTCATTTTAATGCAGTCAAAAATCATTCAAAACTTTGGTAAAATCGTTCAATCGTTCATCTGACAAATCTGACCGTGTGTATGCTCCATAAGGATGACAGGTAAGCACAATTAACTTAATTTAATACATTTCTCAATAGGAAACTTTTGGCCTAGGGGTACCATGAAAAAAATGCTGAAATTCTAGGGTGCCGTCATTACGGAAAGTTTGAAAACCACTGGTTTAGAGTTATACTATACTGCAGCTAATACACTTTACATAACAAATTGCAGCACGTCTATGCTGCTGTAGTGCTGTGAATTACAGTAATTAAACCAAATGTTGTGCCTGGAATGGTAATTAGGTACCAAACATTTCTGTATGAATGATCCTCAAAACAGAGCCATGTCACTCTTGAATTTTACAAATTTTAGAAGAGGTTAGTGATTTATCTCTACATCTGAAAAGGTGCAAACAGAAAACTAGACGAAAAATGGAATACAACTACACTAAAATATGTATTACAAATGAAAAGTACCTATACATGCATGTTACTGTAGGAGTTGCATTTTTTAATTTAACTGTATTGAAGATGTTGGACTTTACTTGCAGAGTAGCGGCACTTCCCAGTGGGTTGCGGGTGAAAATTTAAAACGGCACTTGTAGTCAGTGTAATGCCCTGCGTGCTTTACACTGACTGCGTGTGCAGTTTTACATTTTTACCTGCAACCGGGATGCAGTCAGGAAGCAGACGGTCGAAATGCCAACCGCCGGCTTCCCGACTGTCAAGGTACTAATGACAGGCGTCGAAATCCTGACGCCGGTCTTTAGACCTACGCCGGGAGCCCTACATACCGAACAAAGGTAAACCGGGTGCGGAAATCCGCAGGGGGGAGGGTTAGGTTTTAGGGCTCCCGGGGGGACTTAGGGTTAGGCACCCACCTTGAAGGGTTAGGATTAGGCACTCCCGGGGGGAGGCTAGGGTTAGGCACACCGCCCCGGGAGGGTTAGGTTTAGGCACTCCCGAAGGGAGGTTAGGGTTAGGTACACCGCCCCCGGGAGGGTTAGGTTTAGGCACTTAGAGGGGGGTTAGGGTTAGTCACTAGGAAGGGAGGTTAGGGTTAGGCACCCATAAAGGAGGGTTAGGGTTAGGGGGGGAGGGGGGAGTAGGGTTATTAAATACTTACCTTTTTAGCTGTCGGGATCTTCACTGCTGCCGGTCTTCCGGTGTCGAGATTTGAACCACCGGACATAGGTCCAGCGGTATTTCATACCGATCCCCTGCAACCTGCCGGGAAGCAGCAGCTTACAAAAGCTGCTGCTTCATAAACAAAGCCAGTTAACTGAAGCGAATAAGAGACACTTAATAAACAGACAAACAATGCAAGTCAAAATAGGTATCTGCACAATATTATTGTAACTACAGTGAAATGAATAAATGCACTTTGTCATTGTTTTGTAATATTCACAGACAGAAATGTTTTAGCACCCATACTGTGGAAGAACTCATTCTGTTCTACAGTTTAAAGAAGTAGAAATGAACATTAGTAAAACATGTGCATTGTATGTATTTCCTATATTCAAAATCATGAGAAAATCCAACTCTTTTACCAGTTTTAAATGGGGACTATGGATGTAAAATGGTTTCTTAATAATTTTTTACTTTTTTTTGCGTTTAAAAAAAGAAATAAATAAAAGTACATTTATGAGAAACTCCTCTATATTAGGAAGCAGTAAAACATAAAATAACCAATGTCTTTCAAGTACATTAGTGATAAATATATTTACTTTTAGAGTTTATTGAAGGGCTCAAAAAGCTCTGAAGATTTCCTGAATTTTTAGACACTTGTCACCTGAAAAGCCTACAGCAGAATGTGGGAGTTGTGCAGGAGCTAATGGGAAGATCGCATAGATCAGATCATGTATGTATGTATGTATGTATGTAATAAGTATGCAATGATCACTTCAACGTACAGAGCTGCATAATATTTGGGCATTTTATCAATAAAGAATAACAATTATATACGCACACACATTGATAAAGAATTTCTTTTTTTTTTTAATCGAGTTTTATTGGGTTTTTCAAAAAGTGGTTTCAGAGATGCAGCAAAAAGATTGGCAGAAATTAAACAAAATGAACACTTTTAACAATAGTTAATAAAAATGATGATACTTGAGAGTAGGGAGGTGGGAGAAAAAAAGGGGGGCAAGAGAGTGGGGGAGAAGAGATAAGAAGATGGGTAATAGTACAGGAAAGGGAGGGGAAAAGGTAGGCAGCTGCTGGCAGAAAATCTAGTGAGTGGAAACCCTCATTGTGAGATATACAAGGGCACCATATTCCACAGAATTTGTTATGGGGTTCATGGAGCTAGCTGCTGCTAAGTGTGCAGATGGAATGCGGAGGTAGAAGGGGGGACCGCTCTTTTCCAGTTAGCTGCTATGGCACGATTGGCTGCATTGAGTATATGCCTAACGAAAGCTTGAAGAGGTTTTCAATTTTGGGAAGAGACCTTGGTAAAAGGGCGAACATGAGACAACACAGGATCGAGATACCCCTGAGAGATTGGATTAATTGATGAACTGTATGCCAAAATCACCTAAACTTCAGGCAGTTTCACCATATATGAGCTAGAGTGGGAAAGCACCTTGTGTCTAGACTGTAACCAACATAGGGAGCATGGAGAAAGACACTCCGAGATGTTGGCTTCAAGATCAGCTCATGCCCTAAGATGGGAGTCAGCATGAGCTAGGACTACTTGTGTAAGATGAGCTGCTAAATAGTATTTTTGGAAATTGGGAAGGTCCTAGCATCCATCTTTGGTGCATTGATAGAAAACACGAACCCTAACCCTAGGCCCCTTGCAAAACCAAATAAACCTAGAGATTAAGCGCTGGAGGGAATACATAAAAAAGGATCAGAAATATACAGTCAGGTCCATAAATATTGGGACATTGACAGAATTTTCAGATTTTGGCCTCTATTCACCACCACAATGGTTTTGAAATTAAACAAACAAGATGTGCTTTAACTGCAGACTTTCAGATTTAATTTGAGGGTAATTACATCCAAATCGGGTGAACGGTGTAGGAATTACAACAGTTTCAATATGTGCCTCCCACTTTTTAAGGGGCCAAAAGTAATGGGACTATCAACTCAAAAGCTATTTCATGGACAGGTGTGGGCTATTCCCTCGTTATTTCATTATCAATTAAGCAGGTAAAAGGTCTGGCGTTGATTCTAGGTGTGACATTTGCATTTGGAATCAGTTGCTGTCAACTCTCAATATGAGATCCAAAGAGCTGTCACTATCAGTGAAGCAAGCCATCATTAGGCTGAAAAATCAAAACAAACCCATCAGAGAGATAGCAAAAACATTAGGTGTGGCAAAATCAACTGTTTGGAACATTCTTAAAAAGAAAGAACGCACCGGAGAGCTCAGCAACACCAAAAGAACCGGAAGACCACGGAAAACAACTGTGGTGGATGACAAAAGAATTATTTCCCTGGTGAAGAAAAACCCCTTCACAACAGTTGGCCAAATCAAGAACACTCTCCAGGAGGTAGATGTATATGTGTCAAAGTCAACAATCAAGAGAAGACTTCACAAGAGTGAATATAGAGGGTTCACCACAAGATGTAAACCATTGGTGAGCCACAAAAACAGACCAGATTAGAGTTTGCCAAACAAAATCTAAAAAAGCCATTACAGTTCTGGAACAACATCATATGGACAGATGAGACAAAGATCAACTTGTACCAGAGTGATGGGAAGAGAAGAGAAGGAAAGGAACTGCTCATGACCCAAAACATACCACCTCATCAGTGAAGCATGGTGGTGGTAGTGTCATAGCGTGGGCATGTATGGCTGCCAATGGATCTGGTTCCCTTGTATTTATTGATGATGTGACTGCTGACAAAAGCAGCAGAATTAATTCTGAAGTGTTTCGGGAAATATTGTATGCTCATATTCAGTCAAATGCTTCAGAAATCATTGGACGATGCTCCACAGTGCAGATGGACAATGACTCGAAGCATACTGCAAAAGCAACCAAAGAGTTTTTTAAGGCTAAAAAGTGGAATGTTATGCAATGACCAAGTCAATCCCCTGACCTGAATCCGATTGAGCATGCATTTCACTTGATGAAGACAAAACTGAAGGGAAAATGCCCCAAGAACAAGCAGGAACTGAAGACATTTGCAGTAGAGGCTTAGCAGAGTATCACCAGGGAAGAAACCCAGCGTCTGGTGATGTCTATGAGTTCCAGACTTCAGGCTGTAATTGCCTGCAAAGGATTTGCAACAAAGTATTAAAAAGTGAAAGTTAGATTTAGGATTGTTTAGTTTGTCCCATTACTTTTGGCCCCTTAAAAAGTGGGAGGCACATATAGAAACCGTTGTAATTCCTACACCGTTCACCTGATTTGGATGTAATTACCCTCAAATTAAATCTGAAAGTCTGCAGTTAAATCACATCTTATTTGTTTCATTTCAAAATCATTGTGGTGGTGAATAGAGGCCAAAATATGAAAATTCTGTCAATGTCCCAATATTTATGGACCTGACTGTATGTGGAGTGTCTGGAAGAGATAGAGAAACCTCAGGAGGACACTCATTTTTACGCCATTGATACGACAATTCTAGGATATGAAATAACCACCCCAGGCTTCTTGCCGAATATTCTCTAGGAGGGGAGGGATATTTGTAGTGAATAGATCATAAGATTTGATGAGCTGAACACGTAGGTTCTTTAGGGAGCGAGAGCGCCAGAGAAAATAAAATTTACTCAGGAGTTTGAGAAGCATTTGAGGGTCAATGTGCAAGGGGAGGACCTCAGAATTGTCTGAGTGCATTTTAAAATTGGATAGCTGGTGGCAGGCATTCAGTTCAGCAAATACCAAAGGGACGGAAGAAAAAGACTTGGTGGACACCATCTGCATTTGGAGCCAGCTTATGGACCACAGGGCCAACTTGGATACTGGAGATCAAAAAAAATACATATATTTTTATCTTGTTTTAATGTATCATTCCTGTTGTATTTTTAGAGTGTATATTCATGCATGTCTACTAGCTATTATACAATAAATTGTATTTCATTCTAATTATTTGTATCTTCTTCCACTGTACAAACATAGGACTTCTGAGCACTTTCTTTATCTCAGATACTGGAGATGGTGGGTTTATTGGGCAACCTGGCTGCCAAAGGCTCCTTAATGAGAGCAAACAAAAGAGGTGAAAAGGGACACCCTTGTCTTGTGCATTTATGAAGGGAGAAGAGACTAAACCATTAGCCAGGACTAGAGCAGAGGGATTAAAATAATAAACTGGACATTTCATAGGGGCCTAACCACTATGCGACCTGAAAGACTGAACGACTAGCGTTCAGACCTTCAGGTCGCCGAGGTGCGGTACCCGCACTGAACGGCGTTCAGTGCTGGAGCCCGAGCTCCCATCTATGAACATGCCGAACCTTATGATTGCAGTCAGGTTGATGAGCATGTTCAGTAGATAATCGGGGTCGGCAAGGACCCAGTGTGCACGTGCATCGCTGGTCCTTGCCGGTTATCCATTACACGACTTTCTGTACGATCCAACCAAAACCTCCTTGTTTTGGTCGGATCATGCAAAAAGTCGTGTAATGGATAGGACACTTATCCTATCAAAGGCCTTTTCTGCATCTAGAGCAGAGAGCTATTTCTCATTAGCTATATGTATGAAGTCGATGGCGGCCAGGGACAAAACTGGCTTGGACCAGGGAGACTAGAATTCTTTTTAAAAAAAGTTTGAAGTCTACATTTAAAAGGGAACTAGGCCTATAGCCTATGGTGCATGAGCTGAGGTCACGGCCTTCCTTGGGGATAACTACAATAGTGTTCACTCTAGGTCTGGCACTGGGCAGGGTGCCAGACCTAGAGAAAGGTCACTTCTGCGCGCGCCCCAAAAAGGGGCATGACCATGGAAAAGGGGGCATGTCTTGATGACGCGTTCCGCTTTTTGTCACTCTTGGGGGCATGCCCAGCATGCAGCCCCCAAGTGCTGCGGTCACTGTGAAGGGATGCCGGGCACATGCAGTTTTTCCCACCCGCAGGAGGGGACAGAACTCGCTGTTGTTTCAGTGGGGCGCTGCGCCGGAGGGCAGGGTGCTTTCTGCCCTTTAGAAATAGGCAGGGCACGGTGCCCAGCTGAATCTGCCTAACGGGAACGCTATACAGTCTCTGCTCTGGTGCTGGCACCATCAAATTTCCGACTAGTAAGGTTGTATTGTACAAGCTAAGAAGCAGTGGGGAAAAGAAATTGAAGCCTTCATGTCCAGGAGCTGTAGAGCATTTCAAATAAAATAATTCTTATTTGCAAACCAATTACACAGAATTTTTAGAAAACAAGATTTTGTATTGCTTTTTGTTAATTGTACCAAACACACAGACAAGATCAACTACACATCCCAGCATGTCCTACCACAGTTTTGCTACTAGGACATGCTAAAACTGTGGCAGGGCATGCTGGGATATGTAGTTACACAACAGCTGGAAGACTGCATGTTGAATACCCCTGTTTTAGAAGTTTAATTTAGCATATTTTAAGCTCCATATTATGGAGGAAAAAAGTATTCGGAAATTAAAATGCCCGAACAATTTTTGTGAGTGTTGGACTGTGCATATGTTGTATTACTAGAACACATGTTTTTTGAGAGCTTAGAAGACATTATTAGCAATACCTTAGATTACTTTTTATACTATCATCTTTAAATAAATATCTAGGGTTAAAGACAGTGGGAAATTCGCAAAAACACGTATTAATTTCTAAATGAAATAAGTCTTATTATCTCTGAATAATATCCTTCATTGTGTCATGATCACACATGGATATATTCTATGCCGTTTGCACATAACGGTACACCTGTCAAACCGTAACGCAGGTTTCCTAAGGCGAGCTCAGGGAGGACAGAAACCTCCCGTGGAGCAGAAGGGCAAACTCCATTACATGGCCTCCTGACAACTTTCCCTGAAAGTTTTGATTGCTTTTATTAAAATGCAGATGCTCTATTTTTGGAGGTAATCTTTAGAGGTAACAAAAAAACGCTCAGAATCAGCATTTATAGAAGTTTAGGACTAAATGGCTTAATAGCAAGAAGCAAAAAGGCATCTAGAAAGGTCAATTAAGATGTTTATATCGTTCATTCGATCGACGAACGATTAGTATAACCATTTTATCATCAAACCTGAAAAGAACATTCACTCTTCTAGCAGACAAAGCTGGAACACAAGAACAGTCATGAGGTGGGAACTCGCCAGCATAAAAATAAAAACCTTTGGTGCCGGACGAAAAAAATTGTAAAATAATCCAAGGAAAGCAGCACCACAAAAATTATGTTTACTGCGCTGGTAGTGACTTTTCGCATATGACCCTTTTGCTGGGTACACACTGAGACGACGGATCAGTCAGAGCGGCCGATTGGTAACCTATACACAATTAGCAATCAGCCGCTCGATAGGTCTGGGCTGACATCACAAATGGGCGGGCATCTAAATTTGCCCACCCAGTTGAGGGGTCAGTGACGGCAGACCCTGCAGCTAGTATACTGGCGGATGGCGGGTCGCCTGTACACACATGCACCAATATATCTTTCTGATATACCAGCTTCAGCTGTGCTGCAGGGCCGACCTGATATGTCTGTGAACACCATACTTCACAGACATATCGGGTGTACACAGCCGCCAAAGCACTCGCGATATAGCGTTCGTCTATCGAATGAATGATATAAATCGACAAGTGTGTACCCAGCATTTCTCCAGCAAAACTTGTCAACCCAAAATATTGCTATCAGTTTATTGCAGCATTCTTAAATACTATTGTTGCATGGTATTTCGTTATTATTCACAAACTCCCTCCATGTCCAATCAAGGCTTCTACAATCCACTATGCCTGCCCTCACTAATGTGGCCAACAATTTACTTACAGCTAAGTGAATAGTTCACTACTCTCTACTTCTCCTTGACCCCTGCCATGATGACCCACTTCTCTTGGACACCCTTCACTCCACTGGCTTTTATGACTCTGTTGATACCTGGTTCACCTGGAATTGCTTCAAAAAAACACTTCAATCCCTCTATTGGATGACGTCTAAGGGTCTGATTCAGACCCGTTCGCTATCTGCGTACGCTTGCTAGATGCGTATGCAAATTTGTCAAAGTGACGCCACGGGAAGAGATCGCTCGCCAAGGCATAAGCACGCCCATCATGTCTTAGCGAGCGGCCACTTTGTGTATGCGTCCGCCCAATCGCACAGGCAGAGCCGCCCACCAGCAACATGTCATCTCCAGGAAGTATATTGGTACATCGAGCACCATCGGATGCGAACGCAGTGCTTGAGGTAGCTTTATCTTACCGCAAGCATTGCGAGGAAATCAGTGTAAAAAAATGGCAAGTGACGTGTACTATGACGCTGCCTGTTAATTATGCACGCCTCTAAAACTGCGTTGAAACACCGAGGCACGCCTTAGTTCGCATCTCCAACCCCCCATTATTAGTGTCCTGCCCCTGTAACCACCCACAAACGGCCTCTCCTGTCACTCATTACCCTGGGCTGCCTGTGCTGGGTGAGTGAGAGGGTTGCGATCGCAGTGTGTAGGTCACGCACGTGCAGAACGAAGCGTGCGCATGCGCAGAACATCAGGCCGCTTGCGAACGCACAGCGCAAGCGAGTGGCTCTGAAACAGGCCCTAAGTTCTTAACCCTATGGAGTCGATTTACTAAGCCTTGGATGGAGATAGGAGTTGATTGGCTGATACCTTATCTCCTTTCACTCTAACTGCCATGTCACAGGCTGGATTTGAAAAATGGCAGTTTAGGAGCTGACTGGCTGGTACTTTATCTCTGTTCACTTTATCTCCATCCAAGGCTTAGTAAATAGACCCCTATGTTTTTCTATTTTTATACTTCTTCTCTTATACGCCTCTGGGCTACCACCTCGGTGGAAACACCACCCACATTTACTTCTCCTCCTGTGACCTCTTTCTCTTCTATCCAGTGTGTCTAGCTGCCTCCACAATTTCAATTTGGGTGTTTTAATGCCAATTATAGCTAAACATGTCCCAAAGCCTCCCTGTGTCACTACATCACTATTCACATCACAGTTCCCCATGTCCACTGCATTGGTGTCATTCTTGATTGTAACTTCAGCTTCATTCTGTACATCCATGTCGCCTTCTCCTTCAAAGTATAGAGTATCGCCTAAAATATTTTATAACTCTGCACAATACCAAAACTCTTATCTATTCCCTTATTATTTCCAGCACTAACTACTCCAAGACTAAACTGTTAGCAGAGGTGTAAGCAGGCAAGGGGTCTATGTACTAAGCCTTGGAAGTAGATAAAATGATTGGTTGGTACTTTACCGCTACCCAAGGCTTAGTACATCTGCCCTTCAGTCTGTTGTAATATCTCAACATTAACAACCCAAGGCTCTCCAGGGGGGAGATGTACTAAGCCTTGGAATGAGATTAAATGGAGAGAGAAAGTACCAACAAATCAGCTCATGCTTTAACTTTTTCCAAGGCTTGGTAGACCTACCCCCAGGTATTGTGAAACAAAGCCTCACCATGCTATGCCATATAACCGATATCCGGCAAGGTATTCTGCAATTTGTATTTTAACACCACGCAGGGAGTTACAGGTTTTCCAGGTCTGGGACTACTGTAGCTTCTTTTTATCTGGCCTTCCACCCACCTGTCTTTTCCGGGAACAATGGACCTCATACAGAGTCGGTCATTGAGGCCGCTCGGTCGTAAGGTAAAAGGGGCTGGATATGCAAGTTGCGTCGTTAAGATGGGATCGTTAGCAGGACGAGCGAGGGGAGGATGCGGCCGTAAGACTAAAAATACGCCCCCTTCTCGTTCGCATTACACGTCATCTCCGAGCATATAAGGATTAATCGAGACCATCGGGAACCATCGGAGCTGGTCGTAGAACTTAAGGTTGACCATACCCTCTCTTAAGCACTACGATCAAGTCAGTGTAAAAACCTCCCATGTGCCATGACACTACTTAGTAAATTATGCACTCCCATAAAATGCTGTTTGCATAGTCAGGCACGCCTGCGTTTGTATCTCCACTCCCCCGTTTACAAGCACCTTCCCCTGTTACCACCCACAAACGCCTCATCCTGTCACTCAAACTAACGACCTGGCTGTGTTCAAGGAGAGAGCAATTTCTGATCATAATAGCGAGTTTGCGCACGCGCATTGCAAATTTTACGCATGCGAAGTTTAGCGAACATTGGTGGTGTACGACCAAGCGGCCGCAACGACAGACTCTGAATGAGGTCCAATATGCCTTAAATGTTAGGATGAGACAGATCTTTTATCTGCTCCTCATTCTTTGTAGATCTATACTAGCGTTCCGGCTTGGCTGTTATAGCTATTTCTGAAGGGCAGAGAGCACCCTGCCCTCCAGCGCGGCGCAGGGCTGAAACAGCTTGTGGGTTCTGTCCTCCACTCACAGGCTGCAGTGTCCCGTGGGTGGGGTAAACAGCAGAGCAGCGGTCACCGCTGGTGAATTGATGGCGGGCACAAAGTGCAGAGCTCGCCCCCTAGAGTGACGAAAAGGGAATGAGTCATAAAGACACGCCCCTTTTCATTGACCACGACCAGAAGTTCCCTTACTCTAAGTCCGGCGCCCTGCCTGCCGGACCGAACCTAATGTGAACACTATATACTATATGCATAGCCGCAGGTAGACACATTTCTGCTCACAGCCTCCTGAGGAGGCATGCAGAAATGTGCGAGAAGCCGGTACCTTGGGTGCCCAAACTAAAGTTTGGGTGCTCAAAGCAGTACTTTAGACAGGTTTAGCCACTTTGCATGGCTAATCATGGTGCTGTCAGGTGTGCACACAAGGCTTCCGTGCCCGAATGCAGCTACAATTTAATTACGCCCATTAGAAGAATTCAATTCCCCCCCAATATATGTTCTATGATCTCTCAATGTATGCTAGTGATCTCTTGCATTGCCTTCTCACCAGTGGCGGCTCCAGAGGTGGGGCTGCAGCGTGGTCCAAAATTCAAATAGGGGAGCCACACCAACTGTCACCCCAAATGTCAGGGTGAGACAGATCTTCTTTTATCTGCTCCTCATTCTTTGTAGATCTATACTATACGCATAGCCGCAGATAGACACATTTCTGCTCACAACCTCCCGAGGAGGCGAGCAGAAATGTGTGAGAAGTCGGTACCTTGGGTGCCCTAACGGAAGTTTGGGTGCTCAAAGCAGTGTATGCTAGTGATCTCTTGCATTGCCTTCTCATCAGTGGCGGCTCCAGAGGTGGGGCTGCAGCGTGGTTTAAAATTCAAATACGGAAGTCACACCAAGTGTTACCCCAAATGCTGCCAAACATCACTGGCAGTTGGTGTGGCTCCACTATTTGAATTTTGGACCACGCTGCAGCCCCCTCCTCTGGAGCCACCTCTGCTTCTCACAGTTGCAAAGGGGCCTCTTCAGCAATGTTGTTGCTTTGAGATAATTTATTCATGATACACACATACTGACTTTAAAATACTACACGGTTGGCTCTTTGAGACACGATATGTGGTTATCAGTAAAAGCTTTAACACAATATTTATATAGGTTATGCCCATTTTTGATTTACACCCCTTTTTTGTTACACAGTGAATTTCCATCTATTAAATATTGTATATATACCTCGCACCTTACAATACAAAAAAACACCAACCTTGAACTGTATTTAACAACCCAAGTATAAACATTTTAGGTTCATTTTAAACAACTGGTATGGAGTAATTGGAGAAGAAAGTGGCTGAGAAAAGAGAAAGGTTCACGAACCTAAACAAATCCATTATGGTGCTCTGTGACGTACGGCAATAATCAGGAATCTCGCAGATTCTTACTGCCATGACAACGTGTGGATATTGATGTACATGCAACTCCTGGCATTCAGTAGTAAACATTTACTTGTTTGCATTTCTTTTGCGCTAGAGATCTCACACAGTCAGTGATTTAATAAGACAACATGTAGCAAACAGATGTACCTGAATCCGCCTCTTGGGAACAGCAATTCTATTAATTGCTTTCTGCATATGACAAAAACAAATGGTTCTGTAAAACAACTAAAATTATTTCCATATCAAGGCGGAAAATATGTTTACCAGAAGTGCAATGTTTTGGAGAAATTGTGCATCTAAAATAAAAATGCAGGGGCAGCAATACTTTCCTAGTTTCTATAGAAACATGCCTCATTTCAGATATTTCCATCACTCGAAAAGCAGAGTGATTTGTGGAGTTTTATATTGATGGCTCTTCTATCTATAACTGACCACAAAATCATTTTACACTGTACATTAACAATCACAGTGTACTGATAGTGGATATGGTAGTAATAGTGTATACAGTAAAGTATAAGAGCAAACATTACTGTGCCCCATCAGTAGCCTATTTAATTAGGATTCTGGCTTTATATATCACAATACAGTAACACTAGAGTGCAATGAAAGGATATTTATCCTGTGACGTGTGTAAGAACGTATGTCATCACACAGAATGCTTGGGAACCGCTGCTCTAAGGTTACGGTAGATTAATGCAAAATGTTAGATCCGTACAAAAGCCTCTGCAGTGCATCCTGATGCATTTCCTTTACCCCCATACAATGACTTATTAAAAGGAGGCTTCATACAGTGACTACAAATAAGTATTCCACTCATTTGGAATTCACATATCTTGATTTAGGAAATATGTATAAAACATTTGAGAGAGAAAGTGGAGAAATTGTTCATCGCTACCAATCAGCTTCTAGTTATCATTTATCTGGCACAGTGTATAAAATGACAGTTAGAAAGTGGAGAGGTTACCCATACCAACCAATCCGCTTCTATCTCCCCCACGGTAGAAACAATTCTAGCTGTAATAGAGTACATTCTAGCACCCTGCACAAGCTGTGCAGTTCCTCTTTCCTGCCTGGGTGTCACTCTCTGCTCTGATGCTTCTAGCACACTCTGGTCTGTACCTCAGCAGTTTGTTGCATTAGCTGAGTGTGCTAGAAACACAAGAGCAGAGAGCACCCCAGGTAGGAAAGAGGAACAGTATGGGTTGTGACAGGTGCAGGGTGCTAGAATGAACACTACATAAGTGGATTTGGGTCTCTGCCACCATACTTCTATGCAAAACCGAGTCCCATTAGATTGGATGGTGATTGTTAGGACAGAATTTTTCAAATGATTCCACAAGTCTTCATGGGCATATATTTTAGGATTTAAGGCCTGCTGTAATATAACCTCTCTCACGAGTGCTAGGTCTCTTACAGACTGTAGCAGGTTCTACTCCAAAATGTGTCCCTTGGGGTAATTCAATTAGAAGCGAATACAAATCGCTGGGCCGAAATTGTGCGGCAGTCCCCGCGCTTTATGGCAGCGAGATCACGCTAAAAAGTGCTCGCTTCCCCATAGGGGAGCGAGCACTTTTGAGCGAATCGGGCGTTCGGCCAGCCAGGCGAAGGGTGTGAGAAGGGCTGCCGTTGCCGACGTTTAAACACTGTGGCAACAGCAATTCACACCATTCGCCTACAATTGAATTCCCCCCAATATCTTGCTTTATTTTTTTTTATTTTCTATTTTGGCAAGTATTCCAATCCCTGAAGTAGAGAAGCATCTCCACAGCATTATGCCGCCACAACCGTGCTTTGCTGCAGGGACAGTATTTTTGGTATGACATGTTATATTAGCTTTGCTTCAAACAGATCACTTTGCGCTGAGGCTAAAAAGTTCCATTGTGATCTATTCATGGAATCCTCCTCCACTTGGTATGTTGGACTGACAATCACATGTTTTCTGGCTAACTCTAGGCAAATCGTTTAAAGGCCCCTATACACTAGACCAGTGGTTCCCAAACTGTGTGCCGTGGGACACCCTGGGGTGCCTCGGTACACTTGCAGGGGTGCCTCAGGTTGGTGGTCCAGCACAAAATCAAATTCTTTATGGTCAATATAATGTAAATATGTGCACAAATAGAAGCACAAACCTGTCCACCACTATATAACTAAACCTAAGGATGACAGGTCAGCAAAATTTACTTCACTGTACTTCTTCACTAAAAAAAAATTCTGAATTTCTCAATAACAAACTTCTGGCTTAGGGGTGCCATGAAAACAATGCTGATACTCTAGGGCGCCATGATTCAAAAAAGTTTGGGAACCACTGCACTAGACGATTTCATTAACGATTTGGCCGATTCCCACGCAAAATCACTAAAATCGTCCAGTGTGTATGCACTACATCGGGTAGATCGCGCTCCTGTGGGGTCGACAGCCACATCACTTAATCTTTTGTAGATGCGACTGATGAACCCATGGAGCGCTACGCAGTGGGGGCCGGCATATCGGGTCGCTCAGCGTGTACGGACCACCTGATATTTCGGCCCGTCGCCAGGGGGGGTCATGGGTCGCATCACTGGGTACATACATCGTTTAGTGCATACCCAGCTTTCAGTTTAGATGCCCTTTAAGAGGCCTCTATAGACTTAGTTTTCTCTCACTTCCCATTTCTTGTATTCTGTCAGTAATCTTTGATACAGTATGATGTATTAACTTTCCCTATTTTGTATTCTTTGTAAAAATATTGCTGAATATTTGTTCTTCCGTTAAAAAACAGTTATTACAGTAAAGGCATCAAGTAAGACTAAGAACATATGGTAAATTTGGTAGCAGAGATTGAAGTTTGAGTACTAGATTATACTAAAAATTAATCCAAGAAAGACTGATAAAAAACTGCCCACTTTTTATTTTTGGGAGTTAAATTTGTCATACATACTAAAATACTGTGAGTGATATCAGGCAACTTGTATGATACATCCAAATATCCTGTCCCCAAAACAATTGCAATGCTCAATACTGAATTAACCCTAGAAGGCTACCCATGGGTCTGACACACCCGGCCATTTCTAACTTTCCAATAAAGAACATTCAAGTGGCAACTTTACTTCGCTCTTTTAAGATGTTGTTACAGGACATTCTTCAAAAAATATTGGAACCAATATAGGTCTACCAAAAGCCAAGAGATGTGGAATGTGCCCATCAAAACAGACTGAAAGACATCATATCATTGTAATATGTGTCACAAGTTGCTGTTCATGGAACATTGGACAATGATTTGTTTCCGATTGTATTTGAATGCGAAAATCTTTAATTCAGTTGTAATTCTTGTTTAGAACATATAATAGCCATGTTCACCATTGTTCAGTAAATGTTATTTTTCTGGATACTACAGATTTTTCATTTTACGGGCATCACAGATCTGGTCAGCTCTTATGAAACTTTTTTATAAGGTTAGTTTTCTAGGGTTAAATTGATAGTTATTAACAGACATTTTTTGGAAAATCCAAGCATAGGATGTTGATTGTGCGTGTTTATTTTCCTAACTTAAATCTTCAAACACTTTAAAGTAAAGTTGCTAATGTGTTTTTTCTGAAAACTATTTACATTTTTCTAAAGCATGCATGAGAAAATAATGTAACATTACGGAGACTATTCAATTTGGCGCGATGGGCGCAAATTGCTGTTTGCAAACGCCACCTCAAGGCCATCAATATTGTAAGTTTTTCCTTGCACCCCATGATCAAATACAGATCAGCCTAATCCTAACCTCCTCCCGTAGCCTAACAGTAACCCCTCTTCCAGCAGTCTAACCGTAACCTCCCCTCCCATAGCCTAACAGTAACCCCTCCTCCAGCAATCTAACCGTAACCTCCCCTCCCATAGCCTAACAGTAACCCCTCCTCCAGCAGTCTAACCTTAACCTCCCCTCCCATAGCCCGAGCCAAACTCTTTGAATTTCAGCATTTCACGTGTCATTGTGAACATGTCATCATTCTGCACATGCCGACATGCTCAATGTCGACATTTTAACCAATTCAAATGTCGACATTATGAATCTCGACATAGTAAATCTCAACATTTTCACTACATTCCTGTTCTATATATGATGTACCCAATTTTGATGGCTTCAGTAACTAGTATACAATGCAGTCTACACTTCTGTTGACCAGTATACAAACCAGCTAGTATACAAGGATGGCCAATAACGTATGTTGCAGACCCAATGTCTGGTGACTAGTACACAATTCACACTTTATTTCTAACCTTTCATAAATTAAAATAAGCCCAACTCTGTTTTATTGCCATTAAAAAGATCCTTGCTGCAGTAATTACCACAGCGGAGATTCTCTGTATATTAATTTATATGGGTAGCGCCAGAAGCAAACACTGGGAGCTAGATAGCTCCTGCCTAATAGCCTCTGACTGCAAAGTGCACGCAGTGCAAACCAGTGTATAGCCGACTCAAACTGCATAAGTGGCAAAACTGCTACACTATTATTTTCTAATTATATATTGCTAACTGACTGCTAGTTGTTAATGACAGCTTCCTGTGCCCTTTAATATAACACACTGTCGACTCACTCGCTTCTGAAGGAAGTGTAAGAAATGGTGCGTGATGCTGGGTACACACCGACAGATAAATTGGCCGATCAATTTATCGGCCGATATATCGTATGCCCGTCGGATAGTGTGTACCAGCGATATGTCTGTGAACGATAGGTCTATGATCAGCCGACCGTCCGTACACTTGCAGTGGCAGCCGCAGGGAGGGGGTCCCAGCACCACTCACAGCCAGATGGAAGATGATGGTTGTTCAGGGTGTATGAATAACCATCATCTGCAGATATATCTGTTAGGTAAGTACCCAGCTTAACAGCTAATAGACAGTGTTCACCTGTAGAAATGAGCTGGCTTGCAGCAGTTGAAAAATTGAATGACTGAAGTTGGACCAAGACCTCAGGGATCAGGGCATTGCCAAGGCAAAATTAATTATATACTGTATATCAGTTATAGAAACCAATGACAGCATCGCTAGTGGTTAATTGTCATAGAAAAAGTGACAGAACATACAGGTTTGCCATTTCCTTGAGACAAGCAACATCATTATAATTGAAGCAATGACTGAACTCTATAGGAAGTGCATACTAATGACAGCATGTTTTTTTTTTTTTTTCATGCTCGTCTTTCCATGGTAAGATTCTAAGACAAATTGAAAATATATGCATGTATAACAGATGACAGAGCAGCTTATGCCCACTAATAATGTATGCCCTCTGTCTGATGCCCACATGATGAGTTAAGACTGTCTTGTATACTTTGTGGCCAGATAGTGTCACAGATTCCACTTGCCATGCTTTGATACAGACACGTAAAAAGCAGGAAGCAGACAAAATAAATCCTATGGTCAATTACACAATAAAGGACATAGAATGTAAATTGCAACAGTCACCAAATAAAATATAAAAAAGTAATATGAAAAAAAGCCATTCTTCAGTACATCTTTATAGCAAACTGGCAATCTTCTGTAAATCATTGCTTAGCAGGTCTCAGTTCTGTGTATGCGAGCAAAACAGAAGTGTCCAAATGATGGAACGTATGAATAAGAGACTTGTAAATGTGATCCGAATAAATAAGCCAATTCCAAGTTTCACAGAATTGAGGTGTGAAAACTATCATAGGTCTATGATTATCTATTCACTCGTCATAGATCATAAAGAATAATTTAGGGAACAATAATAGTGTGATATCTTTAAAATATTTTCTATTTCTAATGGATTAAAAAAACACACATTTTAAATATATACATATATATAAAAATATAAAGCATTTTTTGTATACATGGATGATAACAAAAGTTAGGCTGCTGTTTTGGTGTTAATAATGGGTTCTTCTATGCCATGTGACAATCCAGAACAGCTGGGAGACAGTAAGGATTAAAGACCAGCATTGGCCAGTCAAATACCACAGCACCATTTTGCCTATTACACTTCCGCATAGGGAAGTGTTGCGGTGTTAAGGAGTGCTTTATTTACTGTAAGTTCTAGCATTTTCATTATTGAAAATAAGTGGAGCGGAGCCTTGGTGCTTAAGTGTCAGTGCATGCACAATATGTACCCATCGAAACCTAATTTCATAGTGAACGTGGGAAGTTTGGATTCAGAAAGAGTCATGTTTAAATTAATTTACAAAGCGCCTTTAGGTGCTACAAGAACAACAGCATATAAGGACTAGTGGTTGACAGCGTGCAAGTCTAAGTAATGTATAGAAATTATTACTGATAGTTGAAAAAAGGGAAAATGGAAATTTGTTATTGATGGGAATATGTTTCACATATTAAAAATAATGACATATATAAACCATACAATAAATTTTTAGCTGCATGGGTTACCTGAGGAATTTATAGATTAAAAACAGCTTTATGTTCATAATTACATATATTATATAATAAACTATATGACTAATGATTAAAAGTTATAAATTATAAACAGCTCAAAAAAAGTTAAAACAAATATTAGAAAATGTTTATTAAAAAGAGTTACTAAAAATGTAACTTAAATAACTAACTGTTTGTTTGCTAATAGACTTTAGCTATAAAAATGAGTGTCATAAAAGTCATTGCATGCTCTTAGGTGGAGGGGCTGGGGTCGATATATACAAATACAGACTTGCCAATCACTGTGCAGCACGGATAGAGACCAATTACATGTAAAGTGGCAACCAATCTCTCATTTTACATTAAACATGGCTATATACTAATGAGAAGTGCATCATGCCTTTAGGTGATCTTTAACAGAGGAATTGATTTCTCAGTAGCATGAAACTGGATCAGCTAGCATCTGCTTTCTGAGAAGACCTGCACTACTACTGATTAAATGTCAGCATGGACTACCCATTCATTCCAGCATAGTATCCATCATTCTACCATCAGCTATGTAGGACACCGACAGCAATGCAATGAAAGATGTCCCTAGTATCAGAACCAGAAATGAAGAGGAAAATATATCTTATGTGACAGAGTAACCATAAATGCTGTTACAGGCAGCTGTTTTACTGAGGGTCCTAAGGCCCTCCTCCCCCTCCATTCCAAAAATGGAAAGGGAGGCCTTTGTAAAATAATTTAAAGTAGGAGAATCATTTCACCCAACTTGAGCCAATCCTGCAAAATACATCTTGTAGTGGTGACATTTAATTTACCATGTAAGGACACACATTTTATTTCAGTATGTCTGTAGGAAACAAGTTAAAGGGATCTTCTCAGTATCTATTTAGTGCCCTTCCATGGGCTCAGGCAGGAAGCATCATGTAAGTAAAAATAACACAATCATTTTCCATTTTCAGTTTTAAGAAGTTTCTGATCTATCACATACATACATACAACCTAAATTTGCATCTTTTATGATCCGCTCATTCCCTAATGAATTTACAAGGCACCTACACCTCTGATATGTCATTCTCTTACTTAAGCAAACAATTTACCCAGACACATTACTTGTCCGTTCATCAGGCAGATGTTGCACAATGCAACCTCAGAGGTGAGTGACCATGTGGGACAATAAGAAGTCAAAAGCCTTGTTACTGATGCCCGACCTCTCAATCCCCTTGAAAAAAAGCACACACTGCGCTGAAAATACATGGCGCACATTGATCTGTTAATCGGTGAGTTTATCTGGTCTACAAAGTGATCAGCAAAGTGTGTATCCAGCTTAAGGCTAGCAATGAACTACATACTGTATCTGTATTAAACACAACAAGGCCAATCCAGTAATCGATCCAAATCAACGATGCAGGACCGCCGATTGCTCATCACTAAATACAAGCAAGGTTTTCCTGACCGGATAACAGATGTAGTAATAGCAAATTCAAGTAGATGCTATCAAGGGTAACACATTTGAAAGAGCCAAAAGAATATCCAAGGCTACAAAACAATGGAGTATTTTTGTGGGTTGAGCCAATATTCATTAGGCAACAGCCTATTAATTCTATGGGAACCAGATTATTGGTTATAAAGCATACTTCCACCTACTCTCCAGCAACCTGCGGGAGACCTACAAATCTTCAGGGAGTCTCCCCACCGGGGGAAGCCGAAGCTGCACATGCGCAGTGTCAGTTTCCATTGTCGGCCGGGGGCTGCGGAGTAGTGATCAAAAGAGCCCTCTCCTGCCCCGGGAGTCCCCATAGGCTTACAGTAGTTTACTCCATCTGAAGATGGTGTAAACTACCTCTGCTAAACTCAGAAAAGCTTGGCTTTTTGGAGTTTAGTACATAGGGCTCAGATCGTAGCCCCCATAGATAATAATGAGGACTGCGATCTGCAGCGCTAATTAGCACTGTGCTGGAGATTTCTGTGAAATCTGCTGCATTGTGCCTTTAGTACATAGGATCAATACATACAATTATGCAGAAACTACAGTTCCTGCATAATTTTATGTCACAAACAGAATGATACATAGGCCCCTTAGTGAGCTGTGAAGATGACTTTCTCTTCAGCTCAAAGTGGTCTGTTGCTCTTGTCCTATATTTTAATGATACCTATTTTGAGCCTCCATGTTAAATTTTGGAGGGCATACTAAAAGCAATGCAATAAAAAGCTTCACACACACACTAATTCCACCTATAGGGTTAGCCATCTACCATCAATGGTTTAGTAACATCAATATTCATAGGTCAATGGTGATTGGTTTCACCATCGATGGCCAACTACTGATGAAATAATATAAATGGCTGAACCTGAAGGTGAATCACAAATAAATTAATCCTGAGAACAAGTATAATTTAAGAATCAAGTTAGGCAAAACTGGGAAATCTTTTTTTCGGAGAGAAATCTAGAACATTAATTAAATTGGTGGATGTAAAGATGTTTGAAAATAGTCATTAGTGTGAGTTTAGCCATTTGCCTCAACAGATTTTTTTTTTGGCTTGTTACGCATCTAGGCACTGTGAAGTTGCATACCAGTATAGTAATGAGTTTGGGTGTAGCATGATATGCACTGGGCAGACTAACCAGCACAGGTTAATGATCCCCTCTGTTTTACTAAGTCTTGCAGTTGCTTTCTTACGGTGTCTGATACTCATACCATGATGTAAAATAAAATATGGCAGTGGTATTAGATGTTATATTATCATACCATGCTTTTCATTAAACATTTGGGCCTTGTGCATTGTTTCTGTTGTGCATCTTACATCTGAAGGATCACATGTACCAGTGTTTATAAGATTGCAGTTTATTGATTCATTATGACCCATTTACGCCACAATTGCAGTTAATAGAATACTTACCTACTTTAATCTCTGATTATTTGCGCCATTAGGTCTCGCCCCTCATGGAAAAATGCCAGGAGCAGCAACTCAATGAAGAGGGGACCGGCCCCAATAACGCAGTTATCATAGAATTACGTCATATTAGCCCCGTATCCTTCTGCTCCCCATGGATTCTTGATTCCCGGCATTATTCTACCCATCCTGCCCACTTCACTAGGAAGTGGGTGGGATATGGTAGGACCACCCACTCCTCTATGAGTCCCGCGGGGAAGACTTTCACTTCTGTGCAAGACTTCCACAATTTGCAAAGGGATGTAACTTGCAGGGACAGCGGTTACCGCAACCGCTGTCCGTGCGAGTTCCCCTTGGTACATAGTGGGGGCAGTACTGCAATTACTAGTACATAGGCCCCTAAGACCCTTAAAATGGACCTTCCTGAGTCCCTTTATCGCTTTTCAATAATCATGCACCACAAAAAGAAAACTTGTTTTTACATGTCTCCATAAAATGAACCAGTACTTTGCAAAAGAAAACATCCTCATATTGCCCAATTCTACCTCTCAGCCTCTGCAAAACTTTTGTTGCTCTGCAAAAACGCTGAGCTTTGGCAGAATTACACAAAACAAATGTGTGAAAGAAACAAGGCTGATTTTGCATTGCACATCAGATGTTTAGCTCTTCATAAATGACATTCGGAATGTTTTGTTCTAGAACCTAAATTAGTGTTGGCCACACAAATGAGAAATGTCTAGATAATGCAAATTGCATTTTGCAGGTTTAAAAATACCGCTCAGCAGAAAATCCTGTGAAATGATTATACTGGCTAAAAATAAACATACTGAAAGTGTATCTGCTATATTACAATCAACGACCAAGCTAACTTACAGAAATATATCCAAAGAAATTTGGAGACATTACTAAACAAGCTCAGAAACAGTTCAATACTGTAGTCTCAAAACAATAGATCTTTTTTGTACAC
This sequence comes from Taudactylus pleione, assembly GCA_031769625.1. Lineage (NCBI taxonomy): Eukaryota > Metazoa > Chordata > Amphibia > Anura > Myobatrachidae > Taudactylus > Taudactylus pleione. The sequence continues at coordinate 1,011,963 of JAUIMM010000176.1, forward strand.
TAGCAAAACATGGAGAGAATGAAGGACTTTGGAAAAAAAAAATATACTAAGCCATATCTTAAGCAAGGGGATCATCCTCCTATTGTTCAAAGTAAAATCAATGTTTTGGTTTCAGCTTCAGCTGTTATCAGACACATTTAATGATGAAACACATCCGATCTTTAAATAATGTCAGTCGAGGGAAGAGAATAAAGGTATTTTGGTAATCCCAAGAATGATTAAAAGCTTTGCAGTTGCTGTGCAATATAGACTCAATGTTCACACTAAAAAGAACTTATAAGATCAAAAGTAATTTAAAAGGTGGACAGATGGAGCAGATTTCCAATCTATAAAAAAAGTCTTGGCATACATCTCTCAAAGAACTTACAAAACATTGTTCTAGGCTATAAATTTATTTTCCACCAACCAAACCCGAAATGTGTGACATATAGCGGAACTTCTCAAACCTGTCATACTGCACAAATGGTGCATGTATTCCAGGCTACCCTTACAGAAGTACAGAAATTAAATTACTGCTTATTCAACCATTTTCATACATCCATAAAAATGAAATTATCTATATCTTAACTATTTATGAAGCTTTAAGATAGAATACGAACCAGAGGAATAAAGACCTTGGAAACACTGCAACCATAATAAAGGAAAAATAAACATTAAACTTAAAAATTTATAAACAGGATTTTTAGTTAGTACTCAACCATTAAATCAGTGTCTGAGTCCTCCTCACCATGCGGTTGTGTTGAGAGTGCAGGAGCATTGCATAGCACTTAAAGGTTAATTTCTTTGTCTATATAGTTTCTCCCGTCTCAACCTCTCTTTAGTTTTAAGTTACAGAGCCCTAAAGATTAGGGTTTTAATCAAAGGAATATCAAAATACAAACAATTAAAAAAAAAAATTATACTAGTAAAATTAGTGATTGGGAGGAAACGCAATGTCGGTCAGATGGACTTGGTGAAATGGATTTAACATTGAATACTAAAAATAGGTCATCCTATCTCGGGGACACTGCTCACCAACAGAATATTTCAATGCTGCCCTTAGAAGAGGGTACAATCAGACTTCCCTCTATACAGAGCTGCAGACCATGTGGTGCCCTATGAATAAAGCTTAATAATAACTAAAAACATTAAGTCTAAAACTAGCATTCTTGGACGCAAATAACTACCATCCATGAAGAACCAACAAAACTAGTCGAATAAGCCAAAACCTGCTGAATTTTGGATCTGATTCATCTGGCTAATGCCTGTTGGAGGTTGGCTAGTCTTTTGTGCACATCATAAAGAACGAGTTAACTGTCCCCTGACAGTTATATTTAGGTAGATTTGTAAAGCTCTAACAAAAATTAGAGCAAGCTGCCCCTGGGTCAGAGGAGGAACTAGACCCTCTGAAGGAAGGAATGACAATTTTTATAAGTAAGGTGTCATCTGGATAGTACTTTAGGCTGAAAATACATTGTGCATACCACTGTCCTATCAGAATGAAATACATAAATGGATATTTACAAGACAAAACTTCCAACTCTACAAGCTGAAGACATATCCAGAAGACCACCATCCAAGCCAAAAACTTTGTGAACCGTCTCCAGAGACTCAAACAAAGGATATTGAAGAATCAAAAGGATCAAGTGAAGACTCTATGGTTCCATGGGAGCAGGGCCATCTTAACAGCATTGAAGGCACTGGGCCACTAACCAATCAATCATTCACAAGAATAAAAATGTAGACAGCCAATAAAATTAAACCTTTAGATTTATTGGTACTTTTATTAAAATCAAATGTTTAAACATAAAAAAAAACACAAACATGTAAAGCGAGGAATACAGACTCCATCTCCAGACTCCATCTCCTTCTTCTCTAGCTCTGCAACAGTGATTAAAGTATGGGGGACCCCCTGAGAGAGGAAGGCACGGGGAGATGTGCCCCTCCCCCAAACTGGCTCTGTGGCTGCAGGCTATGAGGCAGGTAGAGAATACTGTCTGGCCGCTCTGACCACAATCAGATTGGTCAGGAAGCATCTTTCTCTGCCTGGGTCTCAGACGGCTGTCCTACGAACGCAGCGAGAAGCCGCACACTCCATGTAGATGCCCCCTGGTCCAGCCTGCCCCTGCTCGAAGGCCACTAGAATCGCGGGGCCCTAAGCAGTGTATGTTAAGATGGCCCTGCATGGGAGGAACATATGGAGGCTGCTTTTAATTTAAGAAGCTTTTAATCTTTGGAAATTTCTTTTGGAAATAAACAGATAAAGTTGACACGTTTACCTTAAACTCAGGAGTAAATCAGTAACCAATACAGACTTCTTCAAAAGAACATGCAAATGTGAGTGGAATGCAGAGCACTCACACAAAGCAACATATGTCTTCCAGATACTATGGTAGTTATGTGCTAAAAGTGGTTTTCTAGTTACTAACACAGACCTAACAACTTTGGGCCTGATTCACAACTAATCGCAACTGCGATTACGCTCGCAATCGGCCAATTGTTGCAATCTGAGCATGCATTGCAGTGTGCGAACCGGCCACTGCAATCGCAGTGACTACGCGGACCCATCACAGAGTGATTGACAGGAAGTGCCTTTTGCGGGTGGTGCCTGGGGGGGGGGTGGTCGGCGAAACGCAGGCGTGCTAGTGAGTTCGAACATCGTTACAGGGGCATGCATAAATTATCCACTGCGATGCCGTACGCAGCTTAAGTACACACAGCGTGCAATGGAGTTAGCAATTCCTGAGTAAGGTCAGAGCTTGTGCAAGTGTGCGTAAGAGTGCAATTGTACTCGATGTTACCGATGGTTTCGCAGTCTTGATAAAACATTACGGATGTGTGTAAGGTAAAGTTGGCATCCTTATGTTGTACTGCGACGGCATAGTGATCTCAATGGATTAGCATACCATCGCAGTCAGACTGCGTGCGTAATTGCTATTGCAATCGCAGTTGTGATCCGTAATGAATCAGGCCCTTTGTCTGAACACCTGTTGGCTAACAAGATCCTGGCATGTAAGGCTAAACTGTCAAAACCAACCGATAAAGGTCCTACCATAGATAAGGACCCTATGATAGAAGAGTCTGCTACAGCGGAAAACAACAACTGGGACCTGCTGTCCAGCTTAGACAGTCGATTAACCAATTTCTGCCTGACCAATCCAGGGCAACAATGATCACCCGAATCCTTTCCTGAGAAAAGGAAGAAGCTTTCAAGAGGTGGAGTAAGATAAACCAACTGAAAATTATCTGGGACTGTTAATGCTTCCACTAAAGATGCTAACAGAGGGTCATCTCTGTGCAGTGGGCATATGGATCCGACTGTCCCTCTTCCAGACTTGGCTCTGGAGTAGTTTTCTTTTTTCCAACACATTCTTATTTTATAAAGAAAAACAAAAATCACAAAAAAAGTGTATTAGCAAAAAAAATAATAATAATAATACCTATAATAAATAGTAATATTCTTTTGATTAACAGCTACCACTGAACTTAAGAGTACTAAGCCAACTTGTACACCCCTCTTCTCTCTCTCTCTCTCTCTCTCTCACACACAAGTATTCTGCACCACTGCTAGTGGTGCAGACTAGCCACAGAATGCAGTCACTGGTTTGAGTTTATATAGTGTTCCCGTTAGGCTGTTTTAGCGGGGCAAAATGCACCCGGCTCTTTTAGCGGCACCCCACTTAAACAGCCTGCCCTAAGCTGCGGTGACCAATCACCGCCAGGTGAATAGACGCCATGCGCACGACATTTACCGCGAGGGGAGAGCTTGGGGGAAGCCCAACACCTCCGTAAGTGCTGGGCACGCCCCCATTTGTGTGACAAATGTGGCATTCCAAAAGGACACGCCCTTCCCCGCTCTGCCATGCCCCCTATTCGGGAGCTCGCGCCGAAGCCTTGGCCGTGAGTCTGCTCCCTGCCCTGCCTGCATTCTGGCAGGTACACTATTATATGTTTTATAGCACATATATTTTTAACCCACTTCAGCGTACTCTTAACTGTACACCCAGGGAGATTATAATCCTTTTACACAGTCAATTGACTGCCCAAGCAGCTCAGCCTCTTTGAAGTGGGGGCGCCACTAAGCACAGAAGGTTCCTGGTATCACCAAGCTCCTAAGTAAGTTCACTTTTTTCCCAGCTGTTAGATCGGGAAAAATCAAGCTGCTAAATACTCCTGGCTGATTTATATGATATGGTGTTGGTCATTCCCTTAGACTAGGGAGCAACTGTTTTCAGATATACAGACCTCCTAAGCAAGCCTACTCTTGCTATCCCCTGGATCAAGTAAGAGTGGGCTGCTTCCATCACAGATGGCAATGCCTATCTTCTACAGTAATGACCATCACTCCCAAGGTGTGATGTCCAAGAGCCGACCAGCCCACTGAAGATCATACATCCAATCGGGACGCATGCGCAGACTCAAACAATGGTAATTTGCGTGTTCCATCACCGTGTCCTGTATATCAAAGTTTGGTTATTACTAATTTGTATAGTGCAGTCCTAGCCAACCTGTGGCTCTCCAGCTTGTAAACTACAAGTCCCAGCATGGGAGGGTATGCTGGAACTTTTTAACCTTGGATAAATAGGTCTACCATGATCTCGTTTACCCTTTTGTAGCAGCCTGCCATGTAAAAAAATTTATAGTTCAAAAGAGCAAACATGTATTTTTATATTAATTGTTGTAGCAATTAAAATGTTGTGAATTAGTGGTCATTTATTAAGCAGTGACAATATGACATATACAACGGTGCAGGTACCTACTTTATTAATGGGTTTGGTATACAATCCTGAAGCTGATAATACAGTCAGTCAGAATCCCGACACATGCAGGTAAGTGTTTCCCCTTTCCCCCAACCTCCCCTCATTCAGCCTAACCATCCGTCCCCCCCACAGCCTGACCCTAACCCTACCCTCCCGCAGCCTGACCCTAACCCCTAAACCTAACCTTAACCCTAATACTCAACGTCGGGATCGCAGAAGTCGGGATTGTGGAGCTGGCATTCTGACTGCTTTTGGGATTCTGGCGCCGGGATTCTGACACCTAGCATTGTGTGTGCCAGTATACCAACTACATCCCTTATTAGTTTACTGTTATTACCTAAATCACATTGCTATTTTGAATTTCCAAATAACATTAGTGAAGCTACAGCAGTCAACATTACTTTTAAGATTCACAGGATCATACAATCATTATGAAAAAGGAGGACTTTCAAATGTTTTTAATTACATCAATAGTATGTCATTTATACTTTAAAACACTCAGCAAAACATCACAAACAACATACCATGAACTAGAAAAAAAAGATTTATAAATAAAATATAAATAGGAAGTCTCAGTTTAACAGAATTGCCCAGTGGGCTGTAAATATTGCACAGACTGAAAACCATATTGCAGTAATATTAATGACACATGCAAATATAACCATCTGCATAGTAAAACTTTCTATACAAAACATTAGGTGCATCACTTATTCTCCCTTTGCCTCAGGAAGGAACTTCATGCGAATACAAAAAATCTGCATACTGTAACAGCCATATGATCTGAAATTATTGTAATAAATCACAAAACCCAACATCTGGGGCATCTGTGGTGATCGGGACATAGGAAGTAAAATGAACTCGCCAAAAGGTCGGGACTGAAAGAACGACACATTTTATTTCCCTTTGAAAAATGTTAACAATTAAGGTGCGTACACACTACACTTTATGCTCCCTGAGCGATATCGTGTAGTGTGTCCCTGGCAGGCTGTGCTCAATGTCGTTCATGACATTGAGCACAGCCGCTGAACGATATCATTAACGATATCGTTCAGCGCCGGGCTCTCTCCCCCATTCCCCAACATGCAGCAACCTGACGAGGTCGTCAGATTGTGCTGCATGTTCAGGCGATGGACAATGTCGGAAACGACCAGCGGGAGTGCGCATCGCTGGTCGTTTCCGACATAAAAGTGCACGATTTGTGCACGATTACTGAGCGATTGCACGATTACGATGTCGTAATCGTGCAGTCGCTCAGTAATATCGCCCAGTGTGTACCCACCATTAGTTTTGGTGCTCACTGACAAAGCTGTTTTCTGTGCACCCTTGCATGCTTTGTTTAATAAGCTGCACGAGAAACACATTAAAAATAGGAAAAATAAGAGTTAACTGTGCCGTACACACAATTGGGAATAGTCAACACTATTTACAATAGAACACAGCATGCCCTATTTCTCATGCATTAATGGCTGCTACCAGTACAATATAATTTAATGGTAAAAGTGCAACCAATGAAAAGGGTTTTTTAATTTTCATCATTAAACGTTTTCCTGCCTTTTACCTATTTCCCCAGCACGTGTGAGGACGACCACTTACAGCCCATCTTCATTATAAGACATTTGCAACATTTGATGCACACTGTTGGGGATGTTGTCAGCATCCTAACAGTTAGGATGCCAATGGTCACAACATGCATCCCGACAGTCAGAATCCCAAGAGATTGCAGAGGTAAGTATTAGGATCAGGTGGAGAATTAGAGTTAGGCCCAAGGGGTGCGGGACAGGAGGGTTAGTGTTAGGCTGCAGGAGGGGAAGGTTAGTGTTAGGCCGCGGGACGAGAGGGTTAGTGTTAGGCTGGGTACACATCTAAAGATTTTCTGTCCAACCATCCAACTAGTTGATTGGTTGGAATGAAAATCTGGTAAGGTATGAAAGCAAATGACAATCAGTAATTTGCTCCCAAATGCCGGAAAATAAACAAAAACTGTTGTTTGAAGAAATTGTTTAGATCAAACATTTAACAAACTTGTCTGACGACCATTTTCATCTGTTTTCTGGCATTTAGGAGCAAATTGCTGATCATCAGTTACTCCCATACGTTACCAGATTTTCATTCCAACCAATCAACTAGTTGGATGGTTGGACAGAAAATCTTTAGGTGTGTACCCAGCATTAGTGTTAGGCTGTGGGAGGGGAGGGTTAGGGTGCATACACACCCGGACGATAGCAGCACGATTTGACGTATCGGCACATCAAAACGTGTATATATCACCTAGAATGTATGAACAACTGCGCGCTCCCGCTGGTCGCATGTATTATCGTGCGATTGGCTGTGCTGCACAGTCAATCACACGATATCACATGTGGCGCCATACATATTAATGAAGGACGGAACAAGTAATCGTTCAGTCGTTCATTTAATTGTGCAGTGTGTACCGGCAATCATGCGATGTCCTGGGTGAAGGCAAACCGCCCTGAACATCGGCACGATTGCCAGTCGTTTAGGTGTGTACCCAGCCTTAGGGTAAGGGTTAGAATACTTACACAAATCTGTTGGAATTCGGACCGTCAGGATCCCGAAACCAACCCATCTAAATCACAGGTCAACTACAATTACAAAGTAAAGATGAATTTTGAACTTGTGATTGTTTTTGTCTTGTAACAGAATATATTAATGAAAACATTCAAACTTTTGTTATAAGTACACTACATGTAAGGTTTTAATATTTTTGACTAAAACCTATAATGAAATAAAATCTGGATTATCACTAGGACACATTATTTTATTAACACATACTGCACTTGGTAGCCAAAGCCTGAACTGCCAGTATTTCTAGAGTACACTTACCAAGTATACAGTACATTTCTAATATTACTATTGGCCAAATTTAGAGATGTGCGGTTTGGTTTTACTCGGATATGTTCGGTAGTCAAAAACGACATCATATTGGCTATCCAGCTTCCATGTGTTTTGGATAACCAATAAGAGAAATCCGAACTTGCGATAATTTAGGCTAAAAGAACCAAGCAAAATTGAACCCGCACATCTCTAGACTAGGTTAAGTCATCTGTAAAACAACACAATGGGTCTGTAATGCTGAGTTGGATGGAAAGCAGGCGCTCTATATGCAGAGTTGTACCCACCCTGATCCGTACGCTTTTGATACTCGTCGTCATCACTTGCACTGGCCCTGTATTAGATGAAAATAATAACAATGGAAACATCAACCACTGCATTGCCCACAGATGCATTTACATGCCATCACAGGGCCTGATTCAGAGATGTATGCTTACCCGATGGTTAGCGCACATCTTCGATGTTTGGAGGACTGTGCATGTGCAGCACTCCGACTGCGAGCCTGCTCGCAGTGTGTCCCAGCCACAGCCTGATTGACAGGCTGCAGCGTTTGGGAGGCAGAGCGGGGACGTTCCCTGGCAGCGTTCCTGAAAACGGGGACGTGTCACCCCCGTTTTCCGGGAGGGACAAGGCCAGGGTCTGCGTGGGTGCATGCAGACTTCCTGGCCTCGCAAGCTGCCAGGACCCAGCCAGGTTGCGGGAAGCTTTAGCTCCCACAACCTGGCCAATGAAACATCGACAACAATCACGACCGATGGTCACGATTGTTTTGATGGTGGCCCCAGGCTGCAACCTGGGTCACAGCGCTGGGATCACGCAAATGCAGCAAGGAGGTCTGTGACACCAACTTCTGCACTTGCATTTTAAATGGACGGAATTGCACAGCCGTTTGTGTGCGGATGTGCAATTACGTCCATCTCTGATTCAGGCCCACTGAACTCTGTCTACGCAAGAATGCCACATTAGAGCCAAGTTACGCCCCCTCAGTCGTACGTGTAGAAGCGACTGAAATGCGTAAGACTCTCCACCGCCTATGCTTTGTTCCAGAGAATGGGCAATGCGAAAACACAAGATATGCTCCGCCAACAGGCGTGTGTTTAACTCAGCATCAGGCCCTATATGTTCTTCTATTCATTTGTACATTGGAAATTCCATCTTAAATTTGTCTCTATAATAATCCCAGAGCCACACTGTCAATACAAATTGTTTAGTAGACATTTCGAAACAGGTGATAATATCCTTATAAAAATTTGCAACCAATACGCTTATCCTGGCTACTAATGGAAAGGAGTGGTTTGCTGAACCCAACCCCATGTAAAATTGCAATTAATAAGAGTTTAGCTCATATGTATTATTTACACCTCAACCATGGTTTACAAAGATTAGAGTCTTACAGGTCTATGCACTAAGCCTTGGAGAGAGACAAAGTGGAGAGAAATAAAGTACTAACCAATCAGGTCCTAACTCATTTTTCAATCACGTCCTGTAAAATGATAGGAGTTGATTGGTTGGTACTTTATCTCTCTCAATTTTATCTATATCCAAGGCTTAGTACACCTTCCCCCTTATCTTAGTATAATTAAACAGCAGTGCTACAATAAAAGCCGGAATTGCCATTGGTAAAACATTGTCACACTTATATCCCTTTTCCACCAAAAACCCGGCTACAACTCAGAACACTGAGCATGAAGTGAGCACAAGCCAGAACCGGGTTTTACCTCTTTTACACCCGTGGCTGGACCCAGGTTATTTCCTGGGTCCAGCCATTCACACCAAACCGGGTCTTCCAGCATTACAGTGGACGCTTGTAGAAGTCATCATCTTCAAGCGCTACTGAAGCCAGCCAATCCACTGGTTTGAGGCATGACCCGGGTCATGCTGTTTACACCAGATCGTTACCTGGGTCCTTCCCATGGTCAACCCCATTGGCTTGCCGGGTCACTCGATCCGGGTTATTTCACAGTGACCCATTTCCACTGAGCAGCGACCAGGGTTATTGCAGCAGTGGAAAAGGGTTATTAGTAAAACCGAGATACAGCAAGATCACAGGTATCAATAAGCTATAAACTAGTGCCTGGCCAATCCTGAATTGTTCATGGTTTCAACCACATGGTAAATATGAATGCATTTTAAGAACAAAGTTGCTGTCAGTTCTTAACCTTACTAATGTAAATCTGATAATATTTAACATAACTGAAACAGTACATCATATTTAAATTAAGTGCTGTCCAACAACAATGGTCCTTACTTATGTAGAAAGTGAGTACCCATGAGGTTGGGTTGCAAGTTTAAACACTTAAACTATAGCTATTTTGAGGTCAATTCAATTACTGGCAATGCACAGCTGCGCACATAACAGTCAGTTATGGTACTTCTGACCACAAGTTTCCCTGGAGAACACAGCATGCCCTTTGGGGCAGATTCAATTCAGCAGGAGTTGAATAGCGCTGGGAAGTTGGTCCTGGAGCCATTCAATTTAGCGCGCTGTTTAGGTTAGTCCGACTATTACAAGTCGGAGAATGCCTGTTCTTGCGACAACCTGGGTGTTTAGTTGCGAAAACCGTCATTCTCCGACTAAAGTAATAACCAGGAGGCTGTTAGCGCCACACTAAGCTGGAAAACGGCCTCATGGCCAGCAATAGTCGGATTTCTCCTCCCAACTTTAGGACGGTGCGAGGAGAAATCATTTAGTTGACCTAACAGAGCACTGATTTAAATAGTTCCAGGACCAACTTCCCGGCGCTATTCAACTCCCGCTGAATTGAATCACCCCCATTGAGTTGAATTGACCATCCTTCACCACCTTGAAACCAGATGTGAACACTCACATATTCCTTCCGAGAAAAGAACCCATAAAATGATGATGTTTTGAAACACATCATACATTTGAATACACAGGTCATTGGTAAAGGCTTGGAAATGTATTTAATTAGAAATGTTTTAGTCGATGTGGCTGAATTCAAACTGTCCCTGAAATGAGAGTTGCCACAATTCTGCTGTGGTAGCTTTTGCCCGACTCGCATTTTATTGGTTTTATTTTATTTTTTTTTCAATCAGCACTTCACAGAATACCCAGCAAATGTGCTGAACACAGGTGTAATTACAGGACAGCACAACAGATGGCCTCTGCCAACCAATAATACTATGTGTTTTGCAATCCCACTTAAAATTATCTCAAGCATAACTTATCGTACAATACTTTTATGATTAGATTTAAAATGTATCAGAAAATAAATAAGTTTAAATATTTTGTAAAGGGTAATATAGTCATAAATTATATTTAACATCAAAAACTGGACGTAAGAGTTCTCCTTATTTAAAAATGAGGCTTTGTTGCTATTTCTGTAAATAAAATGCTTTGCATTTCATGTTTAAAAAGATAATATATTTATAATAAAAGTATTAATATCAATTTACAGTGATCATCATCCTCCTCTTGTTAGGGCAATACGGTTGAGGTTATGAGATCCCTAAAACTGCAGAAGAAGGCAGAAGTTCCTGGAAGGTACAAGGAACTTGACAGGTGCTGGATTCCGATAGACAAGAGTATAGGAGCTGGCAGTGGCACAGAGCGATACATGGAAGCCAGCTGATGCCAGGATCATACAGGAGTTAAGAGTAAAGTTCAGTAAACAGGTCAACGTTAGGGACAAGAAGCAGGCAAGAGCAAAGTTCAGTTACAGGCAGCAGAAGATAAAAATCCAGGACACGTCAAATAAGTGATCACAGTAACACAGGTCCAGCAAGTTGGGAAACTATCACCAGCATAGGTGTGCTGGGTAGGATGCCTAATCTAATAAAGCTTGGAATAGTCAATGAGGGTAATGTATCAAACTTTGACACAGACAAAGTGAAGAAGTTTCCCAAAGCAACCAATCAGCTTCTGTAACTTTGCAAGATAAACGATAGCTAGAAGCTGATTGGTTGCTATGGGCAAGTTCTACACTCTCTCTCTCTCTCCAAGGTTTGATACTTCTCCCCCCAGCTCACTTACCTTATGCTCAGTGTATAACTCTAAGGGAGAGATTTAGCAAGCCTTGGAGACTAATAAAGTGGAGAGCGATAAAGTTCCAACCATTCAGAATCTGTCACTTTATAGGCTGTGTTTGAAAAATACAACTTTGTTGCGCTAGTATGTTAATTAATGCACAAAATCTACTACAAGGAAAACAACTTGGTATGGCAGAAATAATAACAGGACGCTTCCTTAAGGTGCATACACACTAGATGATATGCTCCCTGAGCGATATCGTCTAGTGTGTCCCCGGCAGGCTGGGCTCAATGTCGTTCATGACATTGAGCACAGCCGCTGAACGATATCATTAACGATATCGTTCAGCGCCGGGCTCTCTCCCCCATTCCCTGACATGCAGCAACCTGACGAGATCGTCAGGTTGGCCTGCATGTCAGCCCGATAAACGATAATGATGAACGACCCGCGGGAACGCGCGTCGTCGTCATTGTTCATCTTTTTGGGCTTAAAAATGGACGATAAAGTGGACAACTGAGCGATAACGATATCGTTATCGTTCAGTCGTCCACTTTATCGCCCAGTGTGTACGCACCTTTACTATAAACAATTTTATGGATCTAAAAATTTAGTATAATACATATATGTCATCATACAAATGTTGCATTGGTAATAAAATATCTAAATGTATTATTAAAATGAAATACTGTCAATGGAACACACCAAGTGCTAATAAGCCAGTCCAGATTGTTGCTATGACTTTGCACATTTTATATTCATTATTGTTGCAAATCTGCTATATTGAAAACAATCTGAAACGAATATAGATGATATTTCAGTTAATATATTTATTTAGACTGGTAGCAGAATCAATGATACTGGGTATTATATCTCACGGCATATATAGACACCAGGTAAAAATCAGCCGTTGTATAGCCACTTGTGCCTCATTCACACTCCGTAATAGTATAATTACAGCACACCCGTCTTTTCCCGGCACAGAGCGGCATCCCGCCTGCCGGAGCTGTACAGACGGGAAGCAATCGGGAAGCCGACTGCCTATATACCGGCAGCCGGCTTCCCGACTGTCTTATCCCGGCAAGGGTGAAATGCCGGGCGTCTAGATGTAGACGCCCGCATTTCCCCGACCCCGGGAGACCGGCGCCCGGCATCACGATCGTAGTGATGCCGGGCGCCGCGAGCGGACAGCCGCGGGGGGGGTGGCTGAGGTTTAGGGCTCCCGGGGGGACTTAGGGTTAGGCACCCCCCCGGGAGGGTTAGGCTAGGGGGAGGGAGGGTTAGGCACCCCCCCGGGGGACTTAGGTTTAGGTAGCGGGGAAGGAGGTGGTTAGGGTTAGGCACTTAGAGGGGGGATTAGGGTTAGGCACTTGGGGGGAAGTTAGGGTTAGGCACCCCTAAGGAGGGTTAGGGGGATTACGGTAGGTTAGTGGATACTTACCTATCCACGATCGGCATTTCCAGCGCTGTCGGGCTTCCGCTGCGTCGCACTCTGCTCCTGTCGGGAATGCGGCCGGCGGTATATCATACCCATTCCGTACAGACTTGTCCGCAATGATATGGGAGTGTGATAGGGGCTACTTGCCTCTTTCTACCCTGTAGAGGTATCCTGGCTGTCAATGCTAACCGCTTCGTAGGGGTGCAAACAATCGATAGTGGCCGTAGGCAGTGATTAACTGGCTTCCCGTGCCAGATTGAAAAGGATGATAGCGGTATGCAGGTAATGTCCTGGTAAAAATTCCCACCTCCAGCTGTCTGTATATTATCCAGCATACAAGCACCAAGGTGTAGACAGGTTAGATCTCCAATACCACTGACGCGTTTCGCTTCGTAACTGGAAGCTTTATCAAAGAGTGTTTGAAAAAATGACAGGAGCTTATTGGTTGGTACTTTATCTCTCTACAAGGTTTGATAAATCTCCACATTAATAAAAGAAGTTATGGTGAACCAATTACATGACACAACACGAACGAGCAGCAGCACCTGTGCAATCTCCATGTGGCTGTGTACACTGGCAATTCAGCGTTGCCTAGCAATCACCACTGAATGACTGAAAATCATGCATGCTTAGCAACACCCTGAATACAGCGGCACCCACCATGAAACATAACAAGTCTTCCAGCTCAGTCATCCCTTGATAACGAAATACAAAGTGCAGGTGGCAGAACACCTCTCCGTGTTAATGCTAATCATATCGGTGCTCCCTGCATCCAAATATAAGCCCTTAAGCAACCTTGTGCCTAAATGCTGCCTTGCCTTGTAAGCACCAGTCTCCTGTCACAGAAATACAGCAAAACAAAATAAAAGAAAACACAAGCCTATTAAAATGCAGACAATAGCACAAGAAGTAAGGATCCTAATTTTGGGCCACAAATACAACACTACTGGACTATCTAACCAATTTAGCCACACAACATATTATTAATATTTAAGCATGTTCATCTTACAAATTTGTCATAGATTTCATTGCCATTAGTGACTATGGTAGATGTGTTTTTATCAGGAGGGACTATATTGTTGCTCAACATAATGCAAAAAAATTAAAGCATTAAATTATCTCTGTATAACATGTCTTTCAACCCTTTAGGATTCTTGCCTTGGACTTATATTCCTTATTACTCTTTGAAATGTTGATACTTTGGGCTCGATTCAATTCAACACAAATTGAATAGCGCGCCAGGAAGGAGCTCTTCAATTCTGCGCACTGTTAGGTCAGGGAATGCCCGTTCTCCTGCCCCTTGCACCTTAAACAGGGTGTTTTGTCGCGAGAACGGGCATTCTCCAACTAAACTTCCTAACGTGATGCGGTTTCCGGGCAGAAAACAGCATCGCGCCTGTACTTTTGTCGGATTTCTGCTCGCATCCCAGGAGGGATGCGAGAAGAAATCCTTAGTCAGGCTTAACAGCGCTCTGAGCTCATTCCCGGCGTTCTTCAATTGGCATTGAATTGAATAGAGTCCTTTATGTATTAATTGTAGGAATACAAATGATCACAATTTATAAGTATGCCACAGGAATCAGCTGAATTCATTACGTTTTTGCCTACAAAAGATAGTCAGTTGTCCAAATTGCTTGTTAGTGGCATTTCACAATTGCAAAATTAATACTGGTCCAAAGGGCAATTTTTTACTCTTTTGTTGGTAAAAGTACACATGTAAAGATCAGTATGATAAATAGTAAGGTGCCAACAGTCCCAGTGAACGATGATAACACACTGGGGAAGATCGATCTTCAAGAGCGATAGAGTGGAGAAGTGGCCCACAGCAACCAATCAGCTTCTGTCATTTTATAGACCTTGCTTGGCTAACATATATTACGTCTATATATTGTATACGTTTCATAGGGATGGGTATGGGATGCCGGCACTCGGGATAGCGGTGATCGGCATCCCGACAGGTTAGGATACAGAAATGTGTCGGTCAGTATCCTAACCCTCTCCTTCTCCCTACCCTAACCCTCCCCTCCCTCCCCGGTGTCTGACCCTCCCCCCTAGTGCCTAAACCTAACCCTTCCCTCTTAGTGCCTAACCCTTACCCTCCCCCTAGTGTGTAACCCCTAACCTCCCCCCGTACCTAAACTCCCCACTTACCTAAACCTAACCTCCCCCCCAGTGCCTAAACCTAACCTCCTCCCCCCCAGTGCCTAAACCTAACCTCCCCCCCAGTGCCTAAACCTAACCTCCCCCCCCAGTGCCTAAACCTAACCTCCCCCCCCAGTGCCTAAACCTAACCTCCTCCCCCAGTGCCTAAACCTAACCTCTCCCCCGTGCCTAAACCTAACCTGCCCCCCCAGTGCCTAAACCTAACCCTCCCCTCTTAGTGGCTAACCCTTGCCCTCCCCCTAATGCATAACCCTTAACCCCGCCACTTACCTTCAGGATATCGGCGTTCGGGATGCCGGCATTCTGACTGAATCGCCGCGGTCGGGATATTGACCGCATCCTGTTGGCAAAAGGAATAATAGAAAAGAAAAAGAAAGCAATGCCAAATAATTTTCAAGTGCAGATTGTATTATGAAAACCTGTGTGAATAATCCTGCTTTATGCTGTCCTAGGTTGAAGCACACAGTATTTCTTGGTGGTGTATAAGAAAATGGAATCAGTATGATTTACCGCTGGTCGACAGCGGAAGCCCGGCAGTGCCTAACCCTAACCCCCCTCTAAGCGCCTAAACCTAACCCCCCCTTCCCTGCAGCCTAACCCTAAGTCTCTTGGGGGTGCATTACCCTAACCTCCCCCTGGGTGTGCCTAACCCTAACCCCCCCTTCCCTGCAGCCTAACCCTAAGTCTCTTGGGGGGTGCCTTACCCTAACCTCCCCCCGGGTGTGCCTAACCCTAACCCCCCCTTCCCCTAGCCCAACACTAGCCTCCCGGGGTGGGGGGGTGCCTAACCCTAAGTCCCCCCGGGAGCCCCTAACCTAGCCCTCCCCCCCGGCTTACCTTCAATCGTTAAGCCGGGTGTCGGGCTCCCAGCGTAGGTCTAATGACAGGCATCGGGATTTCGATGCCTGACATTAGACACTTGCCGGGATTAGACAGTCAGAATGCCAACGGTCGGCATTTAGACCGTCGGCATCCCACTGCATACCTAAGAAAATAAAGTACACACACTTTTAGTTCTTTGTTCCAATTTCACATAAATTTGAAAAAAAGAATGGGTGTACTAGGTAGATTTTATTTGCTGTGTTAAACTGGCCACACATGTAAAGATTATCTGTCCAACTATCCAACTAGTTGATTGGTTGGAATGAAAATCTGGTAAGGTATGAAAGTAAATGACAATCAGCAATTTGCTCCCAAACACCAGAAAATGGACAAAAACTGTTGATTGAACAAATTGTTTAGATCAAACATTTAACAAACTTGTCTGACGACCATTTTCATCTGTTTTCTGGCATTTAGGAGCAAATTGCTGACCATCAGGTACTCCCATACGTTACCAGAATTTAATTCCAACCAATCAACTAGTTGGCTGGTTGGACAGATAATCTTTAAATTGCCAGCTTTCGATAGTCTTCTGAAAAGGAAGGTATTACTTCTCTGCAAAGGGTGAGAAAGGCCCCAGCAGCTAAGGGGTCATTACAGACTTTTAAAGCTCCCTGAGCCACACTAAGGGCAGGAAGCACTAAAAGGTGACTGTCACCTGCAGAGTTAGATCTGTGACATTTGTGAGACTAATCAAGGCTTGTCTTGCAATTTTCAATAATGTAAAATGACATTTGTGTTCTGTTTATTCACCTAAGGACACATGTAGACTCAGATATATTACACTTTAGAGCTCATTTACTACAATACATTCAAACCAGGGGCGTTTCTAGAGAAGAGGGGGCCTGTTTGTAGTCTCCGACACGGGCCCCCTCCTCTCTGTCTGGCGGCAGGCAGCACACAGAGCTGTGCGCGGCCAGCATGGAGTTATACACTCTGGGCACTAGAGTTCGCCCAGAGTCTATAGAATATGTGCGGGTCACCGGGAAAATGGCCGTGGCGGCCATTTTCCAGTAGTTTTTACAGCGCCGGACCCCCGCTCCCCCGTGGGACTCCTGAGAGGTAAATAATACAATGGGTACAGGGTGTGCGGTGCAGGGCCCCCCTGGACCCAGGGGCCCATGTGCCCCGCACACCCTACACCCATTATAGATACACCTCTGATTCAAACAAACAATGAAAATAGAGCCTCATTAATATGGTTAACATTAGACAAATAAAAGTGCTTTGCTGATTGGGTGCTGTAGTAGAACTCAAATGCAGTATTAATGAAAGAGTCCTATTATGACAGTGATAATTCTATCATTATGTGTCATTTATGTGTAATGAATGTGGCGACAAATTAAGAACCTTCCTTTATCCAGTCTTGTTGGAATATAAATGGAAATGTAATGCCAGTAGCATTGTTACATAATATACGGTGCCTTTTCATTTGACTGTTGAAGTTCATTTCAATTTCATTTCAGCATAACCTGCTTGATATCTCACTCTTCAACAAATTCAAAGTGCAAAACCAGCTGGGTGTAATTGACTTTGAAATTTGACAATTCTTCAAGCAGTATAAAAAAAAAGCAAAAAAGCATACAACTGTAGGGTGTTAATGTTAAAATTTAAATAATTTAAACCACATAAATGGTCTAAATGTATGCAGAAAAGCCACAAGCAGTCAACCATGCAGGCATTTTGCATTCTTTTGTATTCACTTCAATATTTTACCTTGCATGCAAATTGGATCTATTGTATACAACAGTGGAGGCTTCATGACATGGCTTCTCCAAATGGATCAAATTGACACAGGGACAGAGAGAGTGAGAATGTGTATGTGGTTTGTTGGAGGGGTTGTGGCACTCTCCTGCTATTCCAATTATCACAGTATATAGCACAATACAAAAGATGACAAACCAAACATAAATGAAAACATTAATAAGCAATATCAAATAAACAATCCCTTAATAAGAGGCAAAGAAACCCTTCCCCAATTTCCTTGTGGGCGGCAGCTTGTTCCTATAGGTGGCTAGGTCAAAATGTCTTAAAAGAGGGTGAAGATAGAACAAGCGCCTAATAGTGTAATATCTTCAGATAGTCAAACTTAGCATCAAAATAATAGATGTGCACCAGAAATGCACTTGAATAAGCATATCTGTAGATGATTGAGTACTTTTGTTTCTAGGATTGCAACAGACCGATCCTTAAAAAGAAACTGCCCCATCATCTACACATACCCAACAACCGTCCCGAATTCAGCGTTACAGTCCTGCTTTTCGAACAATGGGCCTGATTCAAAGTCGCTCGCTAGATGCGATCACGCGCACGATGTGTATGCAATTTGCCTAGGCAGTGCTATCGCACAGCAATGCATTAATTAGCACGCCCTGTATTTCTTAGAGAGCAATCACATAGTGTATGCAGACACCCACCAGCCTGTTTTAAGACACCCACTTGTGCACGTTATGTCCAGGAAGTGTATGCAACCATCGGTACATCAGTTGCTATCGCAGCGCTTGAGGTTGACCATACCCTGCCGCAAGCACTGCGAGCACTTCAGTGTAAAAACAAGCCAGGTGACGTGTACTATGATGCGGTCTTATAATTATGCACACCTCTAAAATGCCGTTGAGATGCTCAGGCACACCTGCGTTTGCACCTCCACTCCCCCGTTTTTTAATGGCCGGCCCCTGTTACCACCTACAAACGGCTTCCCCTGTCACTCACTCTGCTGGGCTGTCTATGCGCAGCGAGCGAATGCATTGTGAACTTTCGCTAAGGTGTGAGCATCTGCACTGCGATGCATACGCATGCGCACAATGCATACTATCGGCAGCAGCCAGAGTATGCATCTTAGCGAGCGGGTGTGAATCAGGCCCAATGTCCAATGGTCCCACCATCGGGCCACAGTGTCCTGAGGACAAGGAGGGCGGGGAAACATTTGATCACCGCTGCTCTGCTTACTGAATCAATACCAAACAGTGAAGGAAGGAGAGCCTTTCCTCCAACCATTCAACTAGTTGGTTGGTTAATGCATGGGAGCAAATGGCAATAAGCCATTTGCTCCCAAACACCGGAAAACGAACGAAAGCTGTTGTTCAGACAAGTTGTTTAAATTAAAAAGATTTAACCAACTTGGCTGAACGACCTTTTTTCCGGTGTTTGGGAGCAAATGGCTGATTGACATTTGCTCCCATGCATTACCGGATTTTCCTTCCAACCAACCAACTAGTTGGATGGTTGGAGGAAAGTTGGTCTGGTGTATGGCCAGCTTTAGAGTAACAAAAATGGGGCATGTGCCATGAGGCTATGCCCCCTCCCGAGGTCACGCGCACCTTTGGCCCTCAAGGGGTCCCGATTTCCAAAAGGCATTTGTTGGGAAGTATAATCTACAGCAGTGGTTCTCAAGTACCACCAACAAGTCAGGTTTTGGGGATTTCTTTAATCACGCATACAAGAGTTGCTGCAATCAATTGATTGTGTTTAAAAATCTTTCCCTTTTTCAATCGATTGGCAATTCTGCAATCTGCAATCGATTGAAAAAGGGAAAGATATTTATACACAATCGATTGCAAATTGCACGATTGCTGCAATCAATCTCTGATGTATGGGGGCCTTTAGTTAATCTATTTTGCTTGGTCAGTAATTATCCCACCTGCTTCCGCAGACATAAATGTACAAGACATGACCTGCTGGGAAAACTTGAGAGTGAAGAACTACTGATCTATCTACAGATATGCTTATTTAAGCGTATTTCAGGTAAGCATGTTGTATTTTCATTCTCACTCAATTTTGAAGCACTACTATATTAGGTGCTGGGCTGAGGAGGGTCCAGAGAGGTTGCTGCGGCTGAGCAACAGCAGTCGCCACCTAGCCAACCCACCCCCACCCGATGTGCCTCTGCATTGCTATACAGTAAGCCAGCAGTAGTGGGCAGTGAGAAGTGTTAGAGGGGAGGTCTAGATCCACCACTGATTGGAATTTCCTGTCTCAGTGAGAAGAAGGGGCAGGAGAAAGGATACACAGCCAAATATGGCAGGCATTCCTGTAAAAGACCTGATAATGCTCCTAGTGACATTTCAGAAACAAACCACAACTCCACACAAAGCACAACACTCTTATACAATACCCAAATGAGGTCTATACCTATCACCCACAAACCAGACGGGTCCTTATAGGAATGAGCTGAACGCATAGTCCGTGTTATATCCATGGTCAAAAAAAAAAAAAAGAGTGGTCACAAAAATATTAGTATTTTGCTATCTAAGAATATATCTGTTCTATGTACAGAACAAGACATGGTTAATAGAATATAAAAATATATTACTCAATAATACCAACGTAAAGATAACTAGGCATTTACGAAAACCAGATTAGAACAAAAAACACAGTAAGAAAAAATAATTGCATTCCTGTAATCAGGTTGATCGGGATTTTGAAAAATAGCCAAGTTAAATAAAGTGCTCAAAATAGCCTAGTGCTCAGAGATTATTTCATACTAAAATAGATGCCACTCTATATTAAATATTTTTACTTCTGTGCATGGAACTACAAAAGTAGTAATAATTGTGGCGGAATACATTTCATTTTTTTTAAAAAAGTTGTTATTCTAATACAAATCTCTGTAAATTCAGGAGTACAGTAATACAATGAAATTCAGTGTGTTCTGCATTTATAAAGTCAGTGTCAGCTCCTTGGAAAGGGCCAATACATTATACAATAATGTACTTTAGAAGTATAGCCTATATTTTAAAGCTGTGGTTTTAGGACCCGAACTGTGGCATTCTGAAGTTACTAAATGTCCCATGATGAGACATTACATTGTATGGGAAATTCAGCATTCAGGTGTGACAGAGAAACAAGTAATCCATTCAAGGAAAAGTCTTACTACGGAAGCTTATAATAACTGCAGAATGCCAAGGTTTTCTGGTTAGCAAACCACAGTATCAGAACACACACCCATGTAAATTAGCACCAAAGTGCAAACAAATACACACAGATCTTCATACAATTAGTCATGTCAGAGCTCAGAAAAGGACATGCAATTATCGCTGATTGGAGGAACCATTATAGCCCTTTCAAACTTAAGCCTAAAACCCAGGTTTGTGCACGTGAACGCGCATCAACCTGGGTCTGGCGTATGTCTGAAAGGTGCGACACCGGTTTACAGTCCAGGGTTCATGACCCTGCTTGCTAGCAGGGTTTTTCCCAGGACTTGCAACACGTATCGACGACCTGGCTCAAGTGTGAAAGGTGCAACCCGGGTCATGCCCAAAACAAATTGATTGCCTGGGAACAGTGGTGCTTGGAGATGAGATCATCCACTGATTGCCGAAAGTCACTGCAACTCCCAGGTCCGGTGTGAAGGGAGACGATTCGGGAAGCCAGGTCATCCCCTTAAGTGTGAAAGTGGTAGCCTGGCTTCAACCCGTGCACTGTGTCCCGGGTTCGAGCAGGGTTGAAGTCGGAAATGGTGTGAAAGTGGTATTGGACAAGAAACCCAAGATAGCTGGAGAAAAACAATGTTTTGATAAATCCCCTTTGTTCAGATACATTCCATCCACATTGTGCTGTGCTCCCCTGATTAAAAAAGTGAGGGTAACCATCTCTGCCACTGCTGCTGTAAGTCACCAGTGCCAAAGGAATATGTAGTTTCATCCACAAATTACCAAGGAAATATTAGGGAGGTGACAAACAGCAATCCTTTGGAACAGTAACGAAGAATTCAAAGCTGTGTACTTACCCAAGAAACAGATTTAAAATCAATAAATAGATATGAGAGAATGTCCCATGATTACCAAAATAATTCTCCTAAAAGATCCTGTATTAAACGGTTTATAAAAAAAAAATTACTAAAAAAATACTAATATATAAAACCACTATTACTCACTGCTGTAACTGGAGACTCTTCACAATAAAGCTGAGCAAACAAATGTACAAAACAAAAACGGCGATATGAGATCATGATAAACTGAAATTAAATTAAACAGCAAACATCAGTAGCGGTCTAGAAAAACATAATAAAAAAGGTACCCATGTTTCATAAAATTATTCAGCAGTTTTTGCATAATATTATTTATTTGCACTATGTACTAATAGCGGTTACCCCAACCCCTGTCCCTGAGAGTTACACTTAGTACATAGATGGGGAATTTTTGTAAAATATTGAAAAAAGTCAGTTGTGTTTTGGACCCATAACAATTGCAACAGTACAGAGATTATGAATACATTGGTCCCTAAATATACTACATTAAAAGGTGCCTACACACTTGGCGATCTGCACACGAACCCACGATGTGTACAATTTCCCTTGAAACTCCTCCCCGGCAACTCTGCACACGATTTGGTGTTTAAAGTGTCCAATTTACAAACGATCTATCGTGCATCCAGACTTTTTCCAGTGCATTGTGTCCCAGACTAGTAGATCTGCCCTACAACATGGCAGATCTGACGATGCGATGTACGGCCAGCGGGGACGCACATCGCATCGTGATCGTGAGTGGGGACTCACGATTTGGGCAAATTTTACACGATCTGTCGTTCCGATGCGTCGGAATCGGCCAGATCGGGTGAAATATCACCAAGCGTGTAGGCACCTTTAATAACATAATGGCCTAAGGAGGTAGGTGACCTGCCATGAATAAAACCACAAGTGCAATAAATTACATAGAAATCCAATAAATTCACCTTAGATATTCAACAATTGTAACAAATAAATACATATAAATACATAGAAAATTATATAACATCTCAGAACTAGAGTGCACTTCAGAGAGCCCACTAAATTATCAAAAATGAGGAGAGCATCCTCAATTTTTTGAAAATTAATAAACACTAAAAGGGGAGTCTCCAGTAGCCACAATAGTCCATAATTAGGGAGAAACATCCCTAAACCAAACATTATGTACTTACAGAAGTTGGAAAATGACAACAATCAGCAGTGTACTCTTGTGCTATAAATGTATTTGCACTATTGAAATGTCTTCTTGATCTGCTGGTCCCGCAGTCTGGCACCAGACTTGGATGAACAAGATCCGGAAATACTAAAACGAGCAATGCCCTGAACTTCATTTAATATGCAACTCCCTAGTGCAGACCCTGACACACATTATAAAGTATAAAGTATGTGACCTCCCCCCAGGAGCTCAAACTAGGACTATCCAGCAGGTTAGTACAATTTAGGTGTAGTGCAGCTTTAAGTATCCATGCCCAATTAAATGGGAAATTAATATCAGCATCACCTGTAAGACTTCTACCAAGGCATAAGTAGATTTTTTATATTCACAAATGCTGAATATATTAACTACGTATACCCTCCCAAAACCTTTCCACAGAGCACTGCTTACACAGAGTGTAGCAATTCCTGTATTCAGACATAGGGGCCTATTTATTTAAGTTTCTGCAAAATTCTATGAATTGTTATGTACTAATAGCCTAATGCCGGACATTTCACAGAAATCTCCTGCAGAGTGCTAATTACCACTGCAGTTCGCAGTCCCCTTTATCATCAATGGGGACTATGGTCTGATCCCTATGTACCAAGCTCCGAAAAGCGAAGCTCTTTGGACTTTGGCCCCGTTAGTTTACACCAACTTTAGATGGTGTACACAGCTCTGAGCCTATGGAGGCTTTACTTGCAGACCTTCCGATTCCTCTCCCGCAGCCTCCGGCCTGCTCCCGAATCTGACACTGTGTGCGTGCACAGTGTCAGGTTCCCCCGGAGAAGTCTTTCACAAATAATAGACTCCTGCAAGTTCGGTTTAGTAATAGCAGGGACATTTCCATTCAAAATTAAAATATCCGCCGTGATACAGAGTGATAATAATAATGGAAGTGCCATAAATATTAATATGCATTTATGATTTTTTTTTTTTTTTTTTTTAAAGTGCTAATTCTTGGCTAAAAGTTACTTTATACTTGAAATACACAAAAAAAAAAAAAAACACTGTATGCACTAATGAATCCCATATGCACTTTATATGAATAATTTTAAAATGATTAGTGTACCTCCCATCCTGGAGATCAAATCCTCTGACAATAGACACTAATGCTGCTTTTCCACCTGTCCAGGGTCTGACCTGAGATTTGGAACACAGTTTCAAAACGGGTCAGACCCTGGACAGACCCCTTTTCTACTATAGCGCCTATCCGAGTTATTCCCGGATCGTCGCCGTTCACACTGCACATGGGTGCAGTGGAACACTTCTCCAAGCGCTGAGAAACCAGGAAGTCCCCATGCAGTCAACGGGACCCGGGTCGGACGACCCGGGGTTACCCATTTACACTGCAGGGTTTCACGGGCCATTCCTGTGTTAATCCCTGCAAGCTACCTGGGTAAGATTGCCAGGGCACTCGACCCGGGAATCCAACCCTGGCCCCTTTTACACCTAGAAGCAACCCAGGTTAACCCTGCAATAACCCGGGTTTTAGCTCTGGTGTAAAAGGGGTATGATAGATCTATATTAAATCTTAACAGTCACCAGAGTTAAATAATTCTACAGCAACTCTACTGCCGAATGTCCCTTATCCAGTCAAAACACTGTGCCTGACTTTAAACCCACATGCATATGTATGGAGTTGTGCGCCACCTTCTTTGGAAGCTGCTGTTGCAGTGCCCACAAAGCATATGAACGCACTTGAAGGAGTCCATTCATTTCTATGGGAGCACATTGTGTACATACCCACCAGCATTTACCAAAAGCTGTTACACCAGCATTGTGCGTTTTTTTTTTTTTTTTTTCATTTAAACTAATTTACACTCATTTTGCTAACAACTCTGCATCAGTCCCAGGCCCCACTTTCAGCAGGTGGAATCATGAGTTGGGGCCTCTCCAGACAGCATGGTGCCCTTCCAAGTTCCCTTAAAGTTGGAGTCAGGTGCTACCGGGGCAGTGATAATGCAGACCTGTGTGAAGTGTGATTTATTATTAATGGATTGTGCATTAAAACTGCACATTTCTGACAGTATATCTTATTGATAATGAGGACATAACCAATAAATACAACAAGCAAGACCTGCCAATCTCGTTAACAAGATTCAGGTCGTTGGTCAGATAGTTTGTCAGATTGGATACTTTATGCAACATATCGGTTGTCTGGGAGTGCAGGGGAGTTGCTGAGGGCGTTCAAGGGAAATCGTTGCCGGCATCGCATCTTTTGCGAGTTATCTAGTGTGTACGCACCTTTACACTAAACTGTAGGTAATAAAACTCCATGTAGATTAGAACAAGAAACAAAAAGTATGTTACATGGCTGCACTTTACACTATGCCAGTGGTTCCCATACTGTGCGCCGTGGCACCCTGGAGTGGCTTGGTACACTTGCAGTGGTGCCTCAGGTTGGTAGTCCAGCACCAAATCAAATTATTTATGGTCAATTTAATGTAAATATGTGGACAAACAGAAGCGTAAAAGCTGCCCACCACTATATAACTGAACTTAAGGATGACAGGTAAACACAATTTACTTCATTTTACTAATTTACTACATTTCTCAATAAACTTTTGGCTTACGGGTGCCATGAAAACAATGCTGATACTCTAGGGTGCCGTGGTTCAAAAAGTTTGGGAACCACTGTACTATGCATTAAAACAGGAAACAAGCATTTTCAAATATCTATTACTCATTATATACTGTGTAGAGCTACAATGTAAGTAAACAGACCCTTCCCTGAGCAAATGGATCACTCTTTATTTAAGCCTCGAAAGTGTGATGCAAGCAATGACTAAAATGGACGCACCTTTTCCAGAATAAGACATATTTACAATCAGGTTTAATAGTTGATTAGTTAAGCATTGACTGGGATAGTTTGCTAGCTGTAAAATTGCATAGAAAAAAAAAAAACGCATTACCACACATCCTTTATGACTGATACACAGCTTGCAGAACTCAGTGTGCTGGGCACAGAGACTCAACATAAAAATACTGCAACCTCCATAGAATGGGTATACGCGAGTCTTATATTTAAACACATACTCTATACAAACCATTTAAAAAAAAAAAATTATTATCCAGGAATATAAAGTGGGTAGGTTTCTAATTTTTGAAACTCGGTTTAGGATTTTTCACTGAACAAAGCCTATATGAACTTTATATGTTGGCATCCATAGATCACTCATTCAATGATGAATCTAGCTATGTCAGGTAAAGCAACAGACATGGCTGTAAATAGGCACTGAGAAATTTAAGTGTACAGTCCAATATCAGATGTATAAATGATTATGTATATATATATATATATATATATATATATATATATATATTCATTTTGTGTCTTGTTTTAGTAAGTAAAGGCCAATAAGACAATCAATTCATCACTGATTGGTGTTATTTTACTGGGGTCCTGCAACACATGCTTATATTGCCGGATACATACATCACAATGGGCAAAGCCAGCCTCCTGCCATGTGCTCATACAGCTCAATTACCGACTGCCCCTCCCCTCCAGTCTGAAGTCCAGCAGCAGCTCCCCAGCACTGCCACTAATCACAGCAGCAGAGACTGGGCATATATATGGAAGGCTGGCACGTTAGCATGACTGTGCAGGTTGCCAGTCTGTGACATACCTGTGCGTTGCCTAGTACTTACATATTGTAATGACTGACATAAGACTCCAATGAAATTGAATGCAGAGAAGCTATATCACTTAGCTCCTGTCAACATTATCCCAGCAGACTTCCCCAATCTCTCATGTATCACACGGGAAAAGCCAGGCAGTACTGCAGAATAGTACAGCGCCCTGTCACCACCACACTGTCCAGCAGCAGCCATGCATGGGTTAGCTATAGGCATTAATATACAGCAGATGCTGCATCCCACCCATAGTCTGCATCCAAGCCCTGATACCCACGTCCAGCCTTGCTGCTGCTGCTGGATGTCCCCTCCTTAGGCCATCTGTCTCTCTAGCACCCGGCCCCATCCTGCAGCGCCTGGCAGAGAGCCCACACTTAACCCCTGCAAGATGGATCACCCCCACAGTTACCTGTCCCCTACCCAAATCCTTCACTTACCCACAAATCCCCTGATCGCGGCTCTTAAGGCTTGTCCCCCTCAGAGTAAATCAGAGCCAAGACGCGGCATCACACGCTGTGGACAGGAAGGGGTAGCCTGCTCTTAGCGTGGGAATGGGTGACAGCCCGGAGACTGAGGTGTGTGCCCGGCAACAGCAGCTATCACTTCTAATTCCACCATCTTCCACCTACTCCTTGTCTTCTCCTTCTGCAGCCACCACCAGCAGCAGCTATCCTCCTCCTTTGCCCCGGCGCTCCGCCCTCCTTGCCAGTGACATCAGTAGCACAGCACAGCCTGCCTCCGACACTCCCAGCCCTGTACACCCAGCACAGCAGCAGCAGTCATCCTCCTCCAGTGCGGCTGCTACCCGGCTGTGCTGCTCTCAGGGACTGACAGTGGAGCTCACATGATGTACACTGCCAGGTTTTCCTGCTGCACCACGGTTGTGTACACTGAGTAACACTATGCCTACCAGTACACAGTTGGGGGAAGGGGAGGTAATTGAAGACCTATAAACTACACATGTATTTTATTTACAATGACTAGTAATTTTCTGGGGAAAAAAAAGCTTGTCCTGAGATACTTTATTTACACTATAAACCAGTGCTCAAATCCAGTCCTCGGGACACTTTAATAGTCAATGTTTTCCAGGTCTCCTCACAGAACCACCAGTGGATCTTATAAATTGTGTGAGTCAGTAATGAATACATGTGTGCTCCTGCAAGGCGATATGGAAAAAATGCATGGTTAAGCTAGCTACACACTATGCGATTTATTTGGTTGATCTGACATTCTCCACAATTTTTCTGCAACTGGAAGGTCCCGATATTTGTGGTACACTATAGATTTTAAATGAAAAAGCTACCGATTTTCAGGCGCATGGATTAATAATTTGCATATGTCCGCTCACAAGGAGGATGAGGTAATCAGTAATTTGTAGGAAATATGGTCTGATTATCGTGAATGCAACACAATATCGGGTCGTTTGGGCCGATAGCTTCTGGCAAGTCTGACCGATTCAATACTCTAAGGAGATTGACAATTTCTTTGACGAAAGCTTTAAACCTACACAGGGCACAATAAAACAGGCCAAGCACCCCAATTATGCTCAATAATTGCATAGTGGAAGCATCTGTCCTTTACCAAGATGGCCCCCGACAGTGTTACTGTGCATGCGAGGTGCCATCTTGAAACTGTGTTAGAGCCCCACAGTACTACATGGATATGTAGCCTGAGCTCCGGGGAAGACATTGTATTATCCTGCATACTGCTACTAACATACATGACCGGGTAGACCGCTTCATATCCGCTGTCTGCTGATGCTATTATGAGTACAGCTGTACAATATTTGAGCACTGCAATAAACCCAAACTCCTGGTTAAGGGTCACTACCTGGTCATAAGTACAGTAAGAGTGACTATGGGCCTGATGCAGAGTTTTACGCTATGCCGATGTTCACACAATTGAGCTATTATCGGGCGACTGCGCATGCGTCACAGCTCCAGTGAGCATGCACAGTGATTGAATTACGAATATGTGAGCCCTGAAACTTTATTAGCATATGATTGACAGGCAGGGGTCATTGAGGTAATTGGGAGTGGAGAGAAAAATGTGGGCATGTCGCGACCATTTTTGAAGTGTGTACCAGCCATTGACTGCGATCCTGTATGCAGGAAACATGGCCCCGGTGTCTCAGTTATGGCGGCCATTCTGAGTGACCATAGACTGACTCAGGAAGTCGATCTTTGCATGATCTGCGTCAGAGGCTGCAGTTGCGGAAAGCTGCAATGACTCAGGTGGGCGTCTCAGCCGCTGTGGCATTAGAATATTTTTACACATCCACAGCTGCAAAAATTGCAGCTGTGGCAGGATTAGCATACAACTCTGAATAAGGTCCAATATAGATAATCTGATGTCCATATCTCAGCAATTAATGTTTGAAGAAGTCCAAGTCGATGATGTGGAGATCGCTATGGTGATGCTACAGAATTTAATGTCTCAATTCCATTTCCAAATGGTAGCATTAGAGGCTAATACCACCAAGCTATCAACAGAGATCATTAGGGCAAAACGGCTGTAGTTCCAAAAACATGTACCAGTTGAATTAAATGCGGAGAATACTGCATTATACACTAAAGGTACAAAGCCCAGAAAATTCAAGTGTAAGTGCTTTATATTTCATAAAGTAGGAAACAAAACGTCTGAGTAATGGTGCATACACACGGTCAGATTAAAAGAACGATATAAACGATAACAATATAGTTTGATCGTTTCTATCGTTCTTTTTTTTAACCCCCTCAAACGACCAAGCGATGGTTGATGTGCGGGCACGGATGATCGCTATCGACCATTGCCCGTACATTCAGGCCAACCTGGTCGATATTGATCAGGTTAGCCTGTTTGCTATAGGGACCCGCGATCGACGTTGCGTCATTCGGGGGGGTTGGTGCATGTTGCTGGATGTTCGATATCGAACATCCAGCACATGCAGGACGATCAGACGATGATATCTGATCGTTGTCTGATCGTCCCTTGTGTACGGGCCATAACACAGACCAAGGTGTGAGAACTATATAATAGGCAAGCAAAGCCATTGCCCCCTCCCAAAATCAACAACCAGAGCTGAAGCACCCCTGGAATTGGTGCATACAGATGTGTGGTCCAATGGAAGTAAAATTGATAAGTGGATAAAGATATTTCATAATAATTATCAATGAATTCACAAGAATGACAGACGTTTATTTTCTTAGAGCAAAGAATGAAGTAATGAGCAAGATTGCAGACTACAAGAGATCAATAAAAACTGAAACTGGTCACAAGTTAGAAGTCTTGAGGTCTGACAATGGAAGAGAATATCAAAACAAAGATGTTGAAACCTTCCTAAAGAAGCATGGTATTAAACATCAACTGACCATTGCATACACGCTAGTGCAGAATGGTGTAAGTGAGCATGCAAACCGCACTATAGTGGAGAAAGCTCGATCTATTCTAAAAAAATGCCAGCCTTAAAAAAAAATGCTTTTGGGCAGAAGTAGTATCTACAGCAGTATACCTGAAGAACCATTCTCCCACAGTCAGTGGGACATCAATGGAAGCGCGGTCTGGAAGAAAGCCAAGTATCAATCATCTCAGGGTCTTTGGATGC
Organism: Taudactylus pleione; assembly: GCA_031769625.1. Taxonomy (NCBI): domain Eukaryota; kingdom Metazoa; phylum Chordata; class Amphibia; order Anura; family Myobatrachidae; genus Taudactylus; species Taudactylus pleione. The sequence goes on from JAUIMM010000176.1 coordinate 1,042,165, forward strand.
ATTGCATATTTACATATTCCCAAAGAGAAATGATATAAGCTTGATCCAAAATCCGTGAAATGTTTCATGCTCAGATATTGGGCCTGATTCAGAGTTGTACGCAGTACACACAACAGCTACGTCTTTGGACACAGCTGCTGTGTATAAATATGCTAATGCTGCAGGAGGTCTCTTGTGAAAATAGATGCCTTCTGCAAGCTTCTGTGATCCACTACTGTGTCTGAGGACACCGCATCGGATCAACTGCAAAAACATTGGCCTTCTGAGTAACCCTCAGGTTACGCAGAATGGCCAGTGTTTTTGCTCTGCCGGGGCCAGGAAATCTTAGATTGCCTGACCTCAGCGTGCTTTGAAAATGAGGCTAACATACCTCTGTTTTCAAGAATGCTGAGCATGATCACACCTTTCCTGCTCCCAAATGGCCATAGCATGTCAATCATGCTGCAGCTTAGGAGGAACTGTGACCGCCATCGCAGTCATTGATTGGCACAATGCAGTACAGATTGTGCGCATACGCCGATCATTAAACATCGGAGTTATGCGTAAACCACCGGGTTTACATACACCTCTGAATCAGGCCCATTGCCAAGAGAGCAAAGGGTACAGATTCTGAAATCCCAAGAAAAAGCTTGTAAGATCAAGAGGTGTTATATTCCAAGAAATAGCACCACTTAAAACAAAGCTGGAGCAGGAATTGCAATCTCAAAGTATTTGACATTGGAAATGGCAGAAACTGAAGGCATGTCTGAAACAGAAACTACAAGCATGGATGTCCAAACACAGAACAGAACTTTTACAAAATGAAATAGTGAAATCCACATAATAAATACTATGAGGCATTTGCAAATATCATATTCTGTTCAATCCAAAATATCCAGGAGGCAAAGTCAAGTAACGACTTGTGTGAATGGAACTCAGCAATAGACAAGGAGATTACATCACTCAACGACAACAATATATGGACTGTAGTTAAAAGACCAAGTCATCGCAAAACAGGTAAAAGCAAATGGATCTTCTGCAGAAATATGAAAGCAGATAGAACTATCAACAACTATAAAGCTCATCTTGTCGCGAAGGGCTACACTCAAAGATCTGGAGTTGACTACAATGAAACCTAGTCTCCTGTGGCGAGGTACAGTACATTATGCTTAGTCATTGCCATATCTGCCTTGTACAATATGCTGTTATACCAATTAGACTTTAACTCCGCTTTCTTGATTTGTGAACTGAATATTAGATATACTGTGCCTTGCAAAAGTATCTACCCCCCCTTGGCTTTTTACCTTTTTTGTTACATTACAACCTGTAATTTATTTATTTTTTTAATCTAAATTTTATGTGATGGATCTGCACAAAATAGTCTAATTTGGTGAAGTGAAATGAGAAAAATATATATAAAAAATATAAATAAAATTCTGAAAATTGGCATGTGCATATGTAATCCAACCCTTTGCTATGAAGCCCCTCAAAAATTTTGGTGCAACCAATTAACTTCAGAAGTCACATAATTAGTGAAATGAAGTCCATCTATGTGAAATCTAAGTGTCACATGATCTGTCAGTATAAACACACCTTTTCTGAAAGGCCCCAGAGGCAGCAACACCACTTAACAAGAAGCATCACACCATGAAGACCAAGGAGCTCTCCAAACAAGTCAGTGACAAAGTTGTTGAGAAGTACAATTTTGGGTTGGGTTATAAAAAAAAATATCCAAATCTTTGATGATCCCCCGGAGCACCATCAAATCCATCATCATCAAATGGAAAGAACATGGTACCACAACAAACCTGCCAAGAGAGGGCCACCCACCAAAACACACAGACCGGGCAAGGAGGGCATTAATCAGAGAGGCAGCACAGAGACCAAAGGTAACCCTGAAAGAGCTGCAGAGTTCCACAGCTGACACTGGTGTATCTGTGCATGTGACTACAATAAGCCGTACACTCCATAGAGCTGGGCTTTATGGAAGAGTGGCTAGAAAAAAGCCATTATTTAGTGATAAAAATAAGATAACACGATTTGAGTTTGCCAAAAGGCATGTGGGCGACTCCCCAAATGTATGGAGGAAGGTGCTCTGGTCAGATGAGACTGAATTTTAACTTTTCGGCCACCAAGGAAAATGCTATGATTGGCTCAAACCCAACACATCCCATCACCCCCAAAACACCATCCCCACAGTGAAACATGGTGGTGGCAGCATCATGCTGTGGGGATGTTTTTCAGCAGCAGGGACTGGGAAACTGATTCGAGTCGAGGGAAAGATGGATGGTGCTAAATACAGGGATATTCTTGAGCAAAACCTGTTTCAGTCTGCCTGTGATTTGAGACTGGGATAAAGGATCATTTTCCAGCAGGACAATGTGGCAAGCTCATAGAGACTTATCCGACGTGACTTGCAGCTGTAATTGCTGCAAAAGGTGGCTCAACAAAGTGCTGACTTTAGGGGGGTGAATAGTTATGCACGCTGAAGTTTTCTGTTATGTTGTCCTAAATGTTGTTTGATTTACAATATAAAAAAAACACAACTTCACAGTTGTAGGCATGTTCTGTGAATGAAATGATGCACACCTTCAAACAATCCATTTTAATTCCAGGTTGTGAGGCAACAAAACATAAAAAATGCAAAGGGGCATGAATACTTTTCCAAGGCACTGTACATGGAACCTCCAGAGCATTACTGTGAGAATATATTCCGAGAGGGAGAAGTCTGTCTCTTAAAGAAAGCTTTGCATTGTCTAAAACAGAGTGGTCATTGTTGGTATATCAAACTAAAATTATACACTGCAAAGAATTGACTTTGTATGTTCATAGATTGATTATTGAGCCTCATTCAGAGATGTGTGCAAACCCAAATGTGCAGAACCGGTCCTGTGTCATCACACACAGTGCCCTCTGAGCAGCATCCTGATTGATAGGCTGGGACCATTTGGGGGCGGGTGGGGGTGGTGTCAGCCTCCGTTCCGGAAAATGGGGACATTATGCCCATGTTTTTTGGGAGTGTCGAAGCCAGAGTCTGCATCTTCCAATGCAGACTTCCTGGCCTCAGCAACGGAGCTGAGAGGGCCAATCTGAGTAACCTCAGGGTTACAGAAAAAAGAAGATTCCCTCCAGCACACTGCTGCAATATTAGCAAAAATACTTGAATCCTACATGATAATAGAAATTCAGAGGTATTGGTTGCATACATTTGCAAATATATGATTAAGCATCGGGCCAGCATCAAGGCTCCTCTATACCAGCGTCCCTAACATTAAGGGGTTCACGTCCGAGGTGCAGAGCAGCCCAAAATAACCTAGCCAAGGACCACTCCCAGGGCATCACACGAAAAATGGAAGAAAGGGGATAGTGAAGTGTAAAGTATAGATGTGTCAAGATAATCAGTAAGTGTTAATATAATAAGAAATAATTAAAATTACATAAATAATAAACAAACAAATGGAAAGGTGATGAAAAAATATCCGTGAATTAAGTGGTGATGCCCTGAAAATGGCCCAGCCAGAGCCACTCCAGGGGCCCCACGTCCAAACGCTCACCCCAAAATAATTATTGCTACAAAATAGTAGCACCCACTCTGGGTCATATAATTACAATTAATGTACTGCATGATAACAGCATATGTATAAGCTAAGAGCTAACTCACCTAGGAGGTACCCCAAAAACCTCCAAATGGCACTATACGGACCAGCACATACTCCCAATGCTGGCTCCTTTCATGCCTCTCAGAACTGCAAATAGTAAGTATGGTGGTCGCTCACATCAGCTTAATGATATTGCTCAGGTGTTTGTAAAGGGCGGGGTTTATACTGAACCACAGTAAAAAGAAGATTCCCTCCAGCACACTGCAGCAATATTGGCAAAAATACTTGAATCCTACATGATAATAGAAATTCAGAGGTATTGGTTGCATACATTTGCAAATATATGATTAAACGCCGGGCCAGCGTCAAGGCTCCTCTATACCGGCATCCCTAACATTAAGGGGTTCACGTCTGAGGCGCAGTGCTGGGTTCTTTTGGGCTGCTCTGCGCCTCGGACGTGAACCCCTTAAAGTTAGGGATGCCGGTATAGAGGAGCCTTGATGCTGGCCCGGCGCTTAATCACATATTTGCAAATGTATGCAACCAATACCTCTGAATTTCTATTTTCATGTAGGATTCAAGTATTTTTGCTAATATTGCTGCAGTGTGCTGGAGGGAATCTTCTTTTTTCTGTGGTTTAGTATAAACCCGCCCTTTACAAACACCTGAGCAATATCATTAAGCTGATGTGAGCGACCACCATACTTTCTATTTGCAGTTCTGAGAGGCATGAAAGGAGCCAGCATAGGGAGGATGTGCTGGTCCGTATAGTGCCATTTGGAGGTTTTTGGGGTACCTCCTAGGTGAGTCAGCTCTCAGCTTATACATGTGCTGTTATCATGCAGTACATTAATTGTAATTATATGATCCAGAGTGGGTGCTACTATTTTGTAGCAATAATTATTTTGGGGTGAGCGTTTGGGCATTGGGCCCCCGGAGTGTGTCTGGCTGGGCCTTTTTCATGGGATCACCACTTAATTCACATAAGATATTTTTTCATCACCTTTCCATTTGTTTGCTTATTATTTATGTCATTTGAAGTCTTTCTTATTATATTAACACTTACTGATTATCTTGACATATCTATACTTTACACTTCACTATCACCTTTCTTCCATATTTAGTGTGATGCCCTGGGAGTGGTCCTTCGCTGGGTTCTTTTGGGCTGTTCTGTCATTCGGACGTGAACCCCTTCATTTTAGGAACGCTGGTATAGAGGAGCCTTGACGCTGGCCCGGCGCTTAATCATATATTTGCAAATGTATGCAACCAGTACTTCTGAATTTGTATTTTCATGTAGGATTCAAGTATTTTTGCTAATATTGCTGCAGTGTGCTGGAGGGAATCTTCTTTTTTCTGTGGTTCAGTATAAACCCCGCCCTTTACAAGCACCTGAGCAATATCATTAAGCTGATGTGAGCGACCACCATACTTTCTATTAACCTCAGGGTTACTCAGATTGGTGATGATCTCGCAGATGATTCGATGTTGCGTCCTAGGATGCAGCTTAGATCTGCAATGCTGTCAGGAGGCATCTTTTTCTCCTCAGACGTCTCCTGCTGCATTATCATATTTTCATATCGCTACTGCGTCCAAAGATGCAGCAGTGATGTGAACTGCGTCCATCTCTGAATCACACCCACTACCTCTACCACATAAAGAATAGAAGCTCTTGTTGTGTATGTGGATGATCTGTTACTAGCAGGCCAAGATCAGCACATTCCAGATGTCAAACAGCTGTTGGGACAAAGGTTAAAGATGAAAAATCTAGGTCCTGCATACTAATTACTAGCAGGGGCGCAGAGAGGAGGGGAAAAAGGGTCCTAATTATCCTGGCCCGGGCTTGTAGGAGGGGCCCGGCAGAGGCCCACGTTTGATGCCACCCCTTTTCCGGCTTACCTGTCAGCAACCCAGCACATGCTGTGTGCTGAGCAGCATGCAGCAGTATTCTCTGTCTGTTAGGGAGAGCGATCACACTGATTAGGCCACCCCCCTGGATTTGCACCTGGTTGAGGGACTCACAGCACCGCCATTTGTGAACACGCCTCCTGTGATTAGGCCACGCCCCTTATAACCTGGGCCGGCTCTTTACGGCCCTGCTTACTAGGCCTGAGAATCTCACAAGATCTAGAGAAAAGAATCATATCCATTGATCAGCAAATATACATTAAAATAATATCTTCATTCAGGGTATAGTCTTCTTAAATATAAAATGAATCAATTACAGACCTCTAATCAAATGTTGTCACCACAGAGGCAAGAGCTGTGACTGCTGCCAGCACCTCCGGTCTTGCTATGAAAACTCAGCTCTCATTTCTCCTGTAATATGCCTGAATCCGTCCCGTGCCCACCCCGAAATGCCTTAATTCACGAAAAGACAGCCAAGGTCCATCAGAATCGGATTAGGACAGACATATGCAAAGATACGTAAATTCACATCTGCGCATACATTGTATGCAAAAACTCAATTTGTGCCCATGCACAGAGATCCGTTTGACGCACAATTACGAGCCCAGGTGAGGCGCTGTATGCAGTGTCGTGGTGTTAACCCATGGTTGGTAACTGTGCTGTCCACGGTGGGTGGTATTGCCTTCCAAGAGGTATTTACAGCATACAAGCGACACTGTAGATCGAGGAATGTTGAATGTCCGCACAACTTCAGAAATGGAATGTCCCATCCGTTGGCCACCCACTATCATGCCCCATTTGAACTGCAATATTTATCACGTTGCCTTGCCATGAGCAGCCTAGCCAGTCTTCAAACTGACTCACGAGATGTCAGATTACAACTCATGCGGGTCTGGGCATTTCCAAGATGTCACAGTACAGTGATGTCACCTACTGTTACCTTTACATCACAGGTTCTCAAACACGATCTTTAGAATCCCAACCAGTGCTTGTTTTCCAGGTCTCCTCACAGAATCAAAAGTGAAATAATTAGCTCCACCTGTGGAACTGTTAAAATGTGTCAGTGAGTAATGAATTTACCTATGCACCTACTGGGTGACCTGGAAAAAGTGAACTGTGGGGGGTCCTGAGGACCGAGTTTGAGAACCACTGGTTTACATACTGCTATGCCATGGCTTTTGGCACATCAGGGTAACATAGAGCACTTATATAAATGTGTTAATCCAGTGGATTTAAATGATTATAGGAAGATTATTACTAAACTATTTTTGCTTTCATCATGGAGTAAGTTGTAAATGGATTGTCAAATTAATTTAAATATTAATTGCATATAATCATTGATATAGTTGACTATTATGTTAATTCGATCACGAACCAAGGATATTATTCACTTTATCTTGCAAGGGACATGTGATGGAATATACTGAGATATTATAATCATGCATACAACTCTCTAAATAATTATATATATATATATTTATTTAATTCAATCATGTTTCTCTCATGGAACTTATGCTAAACTGGTTTATGGTCTCAAAACATTTTGTGAACCCTTGTTGCAATAATTTAGGACACCTAACCCAGACTCTAATTCCTGGCTGGCACTTCACAAACCCATGGGTGAATCTACACACATCCCTTGTGCAGTACAGAACACACCCTGTGCTGAAATCTTGCACATTTTTGGACTAAAACAAAGTAATCTAGACAAATATACTGTATATTGGTTTTGCTCTAGGGAAATACCAATTTGGAAGGAAAAGTGGTGAGCTTGTTTTACTAACAGCATTGTTTCTGAAACATTTATTCCACACATTGGTGAGTTAGGTTTCCCACTCCTAAGTGACTGTAAGCTCAAGGTGGGAAATACATATTATTTGTTAATATTGACTTTCATGTGTATTCCAGAACTAGCAGGCTTTTGGTTTTCACTTATTGTTCAACCATTGGAAAATATACAGTACATCTTGTGGGATAATTATGAAAGAGGGACAGGACAGATTCACTTTCTCATTAAACACAATTTGTGAAGGATACTATGTATGTAGCACTCCCTGCATTAGCGCTCTTAATTTGTTCTTGAAAACTGGAGTGCTAACAAAAAAACAGCACTAAACAAAAATGAGAGTTATGGTAAAACTCACCTTTGTTAACTCTCTTTCGTCGAAGTCCATAGGATCCACAGGGAGACATGTTGGTGTCCGGTCCCCCCTACACCCCAAGCAAAGCTTTTCAATCTCAGGTTCTCCGGACCTTCCCCCTATACCCTGCCCACAGCCTTAGGGCACTTCAGTTTTGTTAACAAGTCCAAGGCAGGAGCAGGACAGGAGTGAAGGAAGACTTGTACACTAAAGAATCACACTCTCACACAAGGAAACAAGTGACCAATAAAAGAAACCCATAGAAGCCAGGTGCATCAGGGCAGGTGAACTGTGGACCCTATGGAGTTCGAAGAAAGTTAACAAATAACTTTTTCTTCTTCAGGGTCCATAGGGCTCCACAGGGACGCATTGGGGATGTCCCAAAGCAATTGTTCAAGGGCGGGAACACTCCTGAGCCGATAGGAGAACCCTACGCCCAAATGAAGCATCCTGAGAGGCAAATGAATCAAAAGCATAAAACCTAAGAAAGGTGTAGACAGAAGACTAGGTGTCTGCCCTGCATAGCTTTTCAGCCACACTGGGCTGCCCCCGAAGGGACCCACAGAGCGAGTAGAATGAGCAGAGACTGTAGTTGGCACAGGAAGGCCCGTCTGCGTGTAAGCCTGTGAGATACTCTGGCCAGATGGATTTGCATGACTGTTTGTTAGCTGGCCATCTCTTCTTGTGGAATCCATATAGGACAAAGATGGAGCCCGATTTCCTGATGGAAGTAGTATGGTCCACGTAGATCTTAAGAGCATGGACCACATCCAAAGAGGTCTCACCTGCCGAGAGGTCTGGTGAATTAAAGACCGGAACCACAATTTCTGTATTCAGGTGGAAGTGAGAAACTACCTTAGGAAGGAGGCCCTATCATGATGAAATATCAAAAAGAGGGAGCGGCATGAAAGCGCCCCTAAATCTGATACCCTACAGGCAGATGATATAGCCAGCAGAAACAGTCTTCGTAGTGAGCCATTTGATATCCACAGATTCCAGGAGGTACAAATGGAGATTCCTGAAGTGCTTTGAGTACCATTGACAAATCCTATGGAGCCACAGGAATCTGTAGAACACCTTGCATGAAGGTGTGGACGTCTGGCATAGAGACAATCTTGCGTTGAAACCAGATAGACAAAGCAGAAACTTGCACTTTGAGAGATGCTAGGCGGAGGCCTAGATCCAGTCCAGCCTGAAGAAAGGCAAGAATTCAAGAAACTCTAAAGACCTGTGGGTCATAGTTTAGAGTAGTACACCATTGGAAATATGAATGCCAAATTCTGTGGTGAATCCTATCTGAGGCCGGATTACATGCTCTAAGCATGGTCTGGACCACAGAGCTAGAAAATCCCTTAGCAGTTAGGAGGGAAGTCCCAAGAGCCGAGCTGTTAAAGACAGACGGACTAGGTCCGGATATAGACAGGGGACCCTGAGACACAGAGGAAGTTGAAGAGGAACGTCTATGGAGAGTCTTAGAAGATCTGAGTACCAATGATGTCTTGGCCAAGCCGGAGCTATTAAAAGAACTGTGCCTCCTTCCTGTCTGAATTTCAGAAGCACTTGAGGAAGTAGGGATATTGGAGGGAAGAGGTATGGCAACTGGAAAGTCCATGTCACCGACAAGGCGTCTATGAAGGACGCGTCGGGGTCCTTTGTTCTTGCTCCATAAACTGGAAGTTTGTTGTTGTGTCTTGAGGCCATGAGATCCACTTCTGGAAGACCCCATTTGTCCACCAGAAGCTGAAAGACTTCTGGGTGTAGAGACAATTCTCCTGCATGCACGTCGTGACTGCTGAGGAAACCCGCTTCCCAATTGAGAATCCCCTGGATGGACACTGCGGAGATGGCTGGGAGATTGCATTCGGCCCATGTGAGAATGCGGGACACCTCCGTCATTGCTGATTGACTCCGAGTGCCCCCTTGATGATTGAGGTAGGCCACAGCCATGGCGTTGTCGGACTGTACTTGTACTGGCCTGTTTTTCGGAATATTCTGAGCCAGAGTGAGAGCACTGTAGATGGCTCGAAGTGCCAGGATGTTGATTGGCAACATTGCCTCGATTGGGGACCATTGGCCCTGGAATGAGTGTTGGCCGGTTACTGTGCCCCACATTCGGAGGCTTGCGTCCATGGTGAGGAGAGCCCAATCTGGGATCCAAAAGGGATGACCCTGGTTCAAATGGGGAGTCTGTGTAGCCACCAGGCTTGGGACAGGCGAACCTTTGGTTGGAGGCTCATCATCTGGGATCTGAGCAGATGAGGTAGTCCGTTCCACCTGGAGAGGATCAGATGTTGCAGAGGCCTGGAGTGAAAGTGGGTGAACTGCACCATGTCGAAGGTGGATACCATTGATACCAAGGCCTGCATTGCAGAGTGAATCGACACTCTGCAACTGTGAAGCAGTCTGTGTAGTCTGTACTTTATCACTGAAATCTTGTCTGTAGTCAGGAAGATTCTCTGAACTTGAGAGTCCAGGAGGGCTCCCAAATGTACCATCCTTTGAGAGAGTGTCAGGGAAGCCTTCTTCCAGTTGATCAGCCAACCGTGCATGTGCAGAAAGGTAATGGTTACCTGTAGATGGCATTGAAGAGTCTCTGGGGAGCTTGCCGACAGCAAAAGATCGTCCAAGTATGGGAGCAGTCTGATCCCTTGATGATGAAGTGAGACCGCCATGACTGCCATGATCTTGGTAAAAACCCAAGGGGCCATTGAGAGGCCAAACAGTAGAGCCTGAAATTGGTAATGTTGCTGTAGTATAGCAAACCGATGATATTGTTGATGAGAAGGCGCTATACGCACATGTAGGTAAGCGTTCTGAATGTACAGGGAAACCATAAAATCTTCAGGCTCCATAGCTAGGATAATAGAATAGAGAGTTTCCATACAAAACTTGGGCACCCTGATAAACTTGTTCAGAGATCTGAGATTGAGGATACACTGATGAGACCCATTAGGCTTCTGAACTAAGAAAAGGGTAGAATAATAGCCCTTGCCTAGTTGTGGGGAGGGGACCCGAATTATTACTACTGAATTCAGTAAGGACTGAATGGCTTTGTGGAGCAGCAGGGCCTTTGTTGGGTTCGATAGAGGTCCTGTGCAAAAGAACTGTTGGGGGGGGGGGAGGAAGTTGCCTCAGGAAGGGGAGGGCATATCCGTGGGAGACCACTTCTCTTACCGAGGCATTTGACGTGGTCTGATGCCAAACCTGGGCAAACTGAAGAAGTCGGCATCCCACCCTGGGAGCCCCCAGGAAGAGGCCCATCCTGTCAGCTTGCAGGCTTGTCCGTAGGCTTGGCTGGTGGATGTCTAATAGCCCAGGCCAGTTTGGCCCTAGGCTTGGAGGCCTTGACGGACGTCTGGTGCTGTGGAAAAGACTGACCTTTAGCTTTTCCTTGAGGGCGAAAGGACCGAATGGATAATGTCTTTGAATTATAGGCAGAGGGCAGGAATGCAGCCTTGTTTGCCGCCAAGGTGGTCACAATTTTATCTAGCTCTGGACCAAATAGGATGTCCCCCGAATAGGGAAGTGAATCCAGAGCCCCTTTTGAATCTGAATCTGGTTTCCAGGAACGGAGCCACTCGATATGACGGGCCACTACCGAAGTGGGAGATATCGTGGAGAGCCATATCCATAGCTGCCTCACCTAAGTAGGAGGCTGCATCCCTAATGTGAGATATATAGGAGAGTTGTTCCCGTGAAGCATTAGAGGGAAATGTTTCTTCTAGGGCTTCAGCCTAACTCGCAATAGCTTTCGCCACCCAGGCCGTAGCGCTAGCAGGACGAATAATAGCTTCTTTAAGAGAGTAAATAGATTTATGTGAATGGGTAATGTGGCATTTTTAACCAAATGAGTTACATGAGAATCCACCGCTGGGGGAACTTCCCATCTAGTGCAATAAATAGCTGGAAGAGGGTAAAAGGAACTGAATTGTTTTGGGATTTGAAACCTTTTACCAGGTATGATCCATGCTTCACTCATGTGATCAGATAGCTGGGCTGATTGAGGGAACTCTGGTAAAACTACCTTTTGTCATTTAAAAAGTGCATTATTTTTCTTAGGAGCGGGTTCATCCTCTTCAATTTGTAAAATGGATTTTTACAGCTCTGACAAGAGCAGGTATATCTAGCTTAGGGGGTGGCTCCTCTTCTCTAGAGACGGAGTCAGAGTGAGAGAGGTCTGCATCTTCCGCCTTCCAAGATGATATGTCAGAAGCAGAGAACTAAGTGGACTGGGAAGATAACAGAGCACGTTTAGAGGGTTTGGTAGGTAAAGGCTTTTCCATGTGTAGCAGTTGCTGGAAGGCTGTAGAAGTAGTACTCAAACTCTGTACTGAAGTAAAAAGCATGTCTACACATGGGGGAGGCAAAGGATTTGCAGGGAGTACCTGCTGTGGCCATCCCACAGGGGGAGCCACTACGGGGACCGCTCTGTTTTTTTTGCCAACATCTGTGAAAAGGCCGCCCAGGGTGGGTTCTGAGGGAGACAGACCGGAGCTGAGGGACCTGGGGCTGTGTAACAATTAGTGCAAAGCCCATCCTGAATGAAGTCCTCTGTGGCTAAGCCCGCTGCGCAGGAATTACAGGACAACAGAATAGTGGCAGAATCCTTCAGCTGTTTGTTATTCTTTCCTCTGCCAGCCATAGTAATGATACAATGCAGTGCACACCCTGCAGTATGTGAAATATGGCACAATGTAGTGTGCAAATGCACTATATATGACCCAATATCATATGAAACAGCGCTATATATGGCACCATGTAGTATGCAAGTGTTAAAAATGACAGCATATAGTATGCAACAATGCTATATATGGCACAAGGTAATGTGCAACAGCGCAATATATGTATATAAAGGTAGCACAATATAGTGGTAGCCTCCCTAGAGTGACCAGCGCTTTATAAGGCATGTTAGTTGCAAAAGCGCTACATCTGATACCAGGGAGCGAGCAACCGCGTTAGATCTGGCACCATGTAGTATGCAGCGCGGTGTCAAGTATGTGATAGCCCTCACAAATGTGAGGTACAATGACCCTTTATACCTTAGTATGACAGGGTACAGTAGAAGAAAGGGATAGTTATAACTGACAATATAGAAAAGGAGACGTTAGCACTAGCGCAAGTCACATACAAATCAGAAAGAAGAATCATATTTTCTGCAATGGCACTAATATCAACTACACAGACCACAGCGGCTGGTAGGAAATACAGCTGTATGACCTTGCCCTTGGGAGAGGTATACAGGGAGACTGGACCTAGAATGGCTAGCGTGTGTCTTGAGGCACTACAGGGGATGAGGAACGACCGTACGATTACAATGTTGTAATCGTACTGTCGTTCCAAGATCTACAAGTGGATATGCACCTTTAGAGGCCAACCATTTCCCTTGCAGGCGGCCAGTTCACTTCCCTTCTTCAAATTTGAAGACCAAACTTTTCACTATATTTCTACAAAATGAAACCTATAACCGTTCATTTTATGAGGGGGATATTTATCACACCTTGGAGAAAGATAAAGTTCTAACCAATCAGCTTGTCATTTTTACAGGCTCCTTGAAAAATTTATGTTAGTAGCCGATTGGTTGGTTCTCTCTCCACTTTATCTCTCTCTAAACGTTGATAAAGATGCTCCTATAACTTTAATTATGAGTAATTTTTTTGTATGTTATGAATGACTCATACTGTGCTTTTTTTTTTCTTTATAACACAAGACTAGAATGCCCAGTAGTTTCCAAAAAGTGGTCCAATTGTGGTAAATAATATACTGTTAGTAATTTTAGTTTATTTACTATACAGTTGGATCAACAGTTGAAATGAAAAGATTGTTATACCTTTCTGAATAGCTGCAGGGCTTCTATTAAAAAATAGTACTGCAGGGTATCTCTATTTGTTTTCACACACCCCTGCACAACTACAACTTTTCGTGTAAACTTTTCCCAACTATTGGGCCGATGCAGAGTTAAATGCAAGGTGGCTGTATTTACTCCCACATTGCGTAGATGCAATAGGCTGATTCTGAATTACACACAGCAGCGTCTATTGGCGGTCACCCATCTGCGAGTCTGTGCAAATAGACTACAAAAATCTTCCCTTGTGTACATCCATGCGGCCAAATGGGCAAGGTCTGGGATGCCCACTATTAGTGCCCATGCACGTTGTAATACAGATTGGGGCGTCCTTATAAGTCACCATTGGCCACACAATTGAAAATTGCATTAACCCTATGGCAGGTGCAGTTTCTCTGTCTGACCACAGCCTCCTGGGCATCTGGGGACGCATCCACTTGCATTGACACGCCCATAATACTCCCATAATATGCCCACAATACAATGCATTTTTGTGTCCACTTCTAGCCACCTCCCAGTCACTGGCCAGGAACTCCCATCACTTTTCTGCGTCTGAAATGGTTGCTACAGCACCTTTGTGCGTACACTCTGCAACGTACAAATAACTTTTCACACATGCGCAGTTGCTAATCACTCAGCACTGTGAACATCGGCATTGCGTGCAAATTAGAATCAGGGCCTGAATGTGGATATTCGCCTTTATGTTGAGTTGTACTTATCTCTGAGACTGCACCAACCCTATTGTTTGTTTGGGGATCATGATGGATAATAAATAATATTAAACTAGATTAAAGAGTGGGGACCTCTTTCAAGTCATCTATTGCATGTAGATCTAAAACAATCAGCAGGGGGGCTGCTACAGTGCTGGCTGCAAGGTGAGTAGGACTTGCCTTTCACAATCCCTTCGTATGACTAGTAAACCAGCAGGGAACCCCCTTTTGGAAGCCCCGTTACCTTTAACTCAGGGTTTCCAAACCTCAAAGCACCCTAACATTCCAAGGGCCTGATTTAGAGATGGACGCTAATGTGATTTTTACGTAGATCAAGCAACTGTTTGCGACTGCGTATAAGCCACACTACGATTGTCTTGCGTTTCCGCACGCACAGAGAACCCATTTGCAAAGTGAGTGACAGGTAGTCAGTGTTTGGGGGGAGGTGACCGTTTAAACACAGTTACATGGGCGTGCATAAATTAGCCCTTGCAATCTCCTATGCAGCATGAGAGCCCTCTGTGTGTCAGGAGAAGTGCTAAGTCTGTGGCTGGTCAGACCTTCTGCAAGGGCAAGGTTGCCTCTCACTGTGTGTGGATGTTACCAATCTGTACCCAGGTACGCAACGTTGTACGCATATAAGAAGGCAGCAGTGGGCGTCCTTATATTCGGGCAAGCTTTGGAACTATTAGCATATTTTCGCAGCTGCGTTCCATCCAAAATCGCAGCTGCGATCGCATTAGCGTCCGTCTCTGAATCAGGCCCCAAGTTTTAGGGATGTTCATACTTAAGCACGTTACTTAATTAGTACCTCAATCAATTTGATTATACCATCTGTGCATAAGTATGGATATCCTTAAAACCAGGACTGTTAGGATGCCTTGAGGATAGAGGGCCGATTCGGACTTGGACGCTAAGCCGCGATCGCTTGCTATGGGCGATTGTCACCCATCTGCGCATGCATCGCAGTGCGCGAACCAGTCACTGCGATCGGAAATCGTGCGCTAGTAGCACAAAGACTGAGCGCTACTTTGAGTGACAGTGCCGTTTGTGGGTGGTAACAGGGGAAGGTCCTAGAAAATGGGGGAGTGGATGTGCGAACGCAGGTGTGTCTGAGCGTCAAAACGGCGTTCTTTGGGCATGCATAATTATCATGGAAGTGTCATTGTACACGTCACCTGGTTGGATTTCAGCCTGTAGTGATCGCAGTGCTTGCAGCGGGGTAGGGTCTACCTTAAGGGCTGCTAGCAGCTCCGATGGCTCTCGATGTTACTGATTAATCATTCACTTCCTGGAGATGACGTGTGCTAAGAAAGAAAAGTGGGCGTCATTACACTGGTTAGCGTTCACCCTGCCGTCGCTCTCTAAGACATAGAGGGCGTCCTTTAGCCTGGCTGTGCGATCGCGGCATTTGCATATCAGACCCCTGACAGCTGCGAGAGAGCACAGCTTAGCTTCCCGGTCTGAATCGTCCCCCAGAGTTTGAGAACCACTGCTCTATCCCATGTCTAGCTCCCTAGACAGCCTGTAGTTCTGCTTAAGAATATTAAATAAAAGGCAGTCCCCTAAATTAAGCACAGTACTTGGAATTAGTAAACTGTGCTAAAACTTGTCTTGGTAGTGTGGAATTAGGCACTGTGAGGGAGCTATGTAACAAGAAAGGAATGGATACTGGTGAATGAACTCTGGACAGTCTGTATTTATTTTAATTTGGTAATGAAGAGCTGATGATACAACTTATTCATTAAATACATATATCACATACATTCTACTGGAATCAGCAAATACATTTGCAACTATTAGGGTGTCATTCTTTGGATATATGTATAAAATAATATTTTATCTTGAAAGGGAAATTTAGATCTAAAGTTAGATTTTGGAAACCACAAAAAAAAATTCCCCTGGAAAATATTTAAAAAACAATTATACCTACCATGGGAATATAATACACTTAGGGACGCAAGCGGGTCAATGTTGGCCAAGTGCGCATGCGCACGACGGAGGCGGCTCCGTCGTGCACATGCGTGAGACCCGAATAACGAAGGCCAAGCCGTCGCTATGGGTCTCGCACCAAAGGGGGCATGCTCGTCGCAAGCCCGATGGTCGCGATGGTCTCGACCATCGCGACAATCATCTTGGCCACTCGCTATAGCTGTGGGTGGTCACCGCTCTTAAATTCAGAGGGACGGCCCTGATTCAAAGCAAGCGCTCTGTCAGAGCATCCGGCTCTGAATCAGGGCCTCATTTACAGATTAATTCCTTTGTGCCAAAACACCTGTGCGAAAAAGTATATTTCAGTGCCTATGGTGGGTTGGTCGCACCTGGTTGTAAAGCAGTAGTGTCTTCATAAAGGCCCCCCATACATCTGCGACAGATCATCGCGATGTAGCGATCCTGCAACCCGGTATCGCTGAAATACAACATGTGTATTTCATAGATATGCTGATCACGATCAAAAAATGATTGTGATTGGCAGGTCGGTGTAATTTAACATGTAGAATTTCACAGATCCTGCGACGGATCGCGGAGCATAGATGGCCGCCGGCGGATCAGCATTTCCGATCTCATAGCTACATTGCGAAGATCCGTCGCAGATGTATGGGGACCTTAAAACATATAGTTCATCAGGTATAACAAGTGTGTATACGAATACCCAATAATAACACAGATATGGCTTGACAGTAGTAGTAGTGAGTGCAAATTGTCCTGTTTACACAATATATTGGGTGTGGAAATGTCATACACACACACACACGAGACAATATTGTTCTGATAGTTTTAATAAACGAGACAATTGCATTTTCAATATAAAAAGTAGTTAATTACAAACATAAACAACTGTGTTCCTCATCTAAAAGAAAATAAGAATCTTCACTACAGTAGTGCAAATGGAAATGTCAGTAATGCAAATAGATGGCTGCGACTTCATAATAAATCAGAATACATAATCAGAAGCTGAAAGCTATTGCTGTCCACAGTTGCAAAAGCCCTTTTGCACCCACAGGAGACAGGCTTCCTAAGGTGAATCTGCAGATGCATCCACATCTAATTGCACGTCCTTTCTGTAACACTTACCGGCCCTGGCTTCGCTTCTCCAGATGTAGGGAAACATAGGTCAAAGATATGCAAATAGGTATATACGATGGATGTGTACACCTTTTGGTGCATGTGCGCTGTACATAAATGCATGTTTTATGGGAAAAAAAAAAAAAGTTTAGATCCACTTGTAAATGAACACCTGAGTATTTAGACTTCATTTAAACCAGTCCAGTGACCTATTCTATATAAAAGTGTTAAGGCCTGAGTGACTGCCTTCATGTCTCCCCTATACAGTCTACAATTATCTGTCAGATATCTGTCTGGTGGGAAGGAAAATCTGGTCCCTTTTCTAGTGTTCGGGTGCAAATGTTTATTGTTATTTGCTCCCATACATCACCAGGTTTTCATTCCAACCAGCCAGATTGGACAGAGGGCCTGATTCAGACCCGGTTGCAAGCGCTGAGCGCTCGCAACCGGTCGATGGCGGCCCACAGCGCATGCGCATGACGGAGCCGGCTCCATCGTGCACATGCGCGAGACCCGGCTAGCGACGGGCAATCCGTCGCTCTGGGTCTTGCACCAAAGGGCGCGAGCTGTAGATGTTGAGTGACAGCTCGCCCCCTTTGGTGGGCGGGCGGGGGGGTGGCTGCCCAAACGGAGGCGTTCCCATGAGAACGCCTGCCGTTTGGGGGCGGCTCCACTGACATCACGAGTGATGTCAGTGGAGAGATTCCGGCTCTGTTAGAGCCGAAATCTCTCTGGGGCTTGCGGCCACGAGACCCTACCACAAGGGTCTCGTCGCAAGCCCGATGGTCGATCACGACCATTATCATGGCCGCTCGCAATAGCTGTGGGTTGTTGATCCAAAAAAAAAAAAAAAGCCCGGCTCTGATTCAGGCCCAGATATCTGACAGATAATTGTAGAGTGTATGCCCAGCATTAGTAATGTAAATATTCTGTAAATTGGTGGATTGAAACATGCGTGCAAACCAAGTTACTGCTAGTTTGAAAGGCGGACAGACATTTTCTCCCTGTGCTGCTAAAAGCTGTTTGACTCCTAACATCAGCCATTAAGCCTATGGCTAGAATTGCAAGGCGTGTATTGTTTCCATTTGTGATGGAAGGGAAAGACACTGGAAGGTGGGGGTAATAGAGTATGCAGTGTATTTTTCCATCATGCTTTACATAGGACACATTTATTTTCTAAATGTAGTATTACATTAAAGGAAAACTATAGGCTAAAATCATATTATGCAGTCCTATACCCTAATGTATCAGAGTGTCTCATTAACATCATCAATATCAGTCTATATCTCTGGAAGAGTAACTGTAACAGTAATATAAATAAAAAAGCACAACTCTAGAGGTTTCTATTTAGAGTATAAACTACTGTCCTTTGTTATCATCCCAAAAAGGTTCTCATCTCAAAGGCTGTTTGATACACATGGGAAATGTTCACAATACAGTGCAAACCTTTAAATAAATGTTTTGTATTTTTTGTGAAACTTATATTTTTATCTGTGTCTTTTATGGTAAATGGACCTGTTAATTGTCAATTCTGCAACATATCATCCAAAGTGTAAGATACACACAATAGTCTCTCCTTCAGAGGAAGTCTATCTTTTTTGAACCCAAATCCATCATCCCTCTTCTTTAAATGTGTCCCTTTTGGCTACCTGGTGCTTATTTGGACAGCTAAGCTCTTGAAATAGCTCACAAAAATCTCCTAGTAAATAAAAACAATACTAACATCCATTAATGTGCTTGTAAATCAGTGATAAACAACCTGAAACACTTCAGGGGCCACATTAGTAGGCCCCCTAACCATCATATGAGCTGCACATTACTCAGTAATAAATTAAATCAATACTTTTAGTCAATGAAATTGACCCCGTACTGTAAACACATCAGTGGGCATTTTAAACAAGCGTTACAAGCTTTAACAAATATGACGACAAAGTAGGAAGAAACTGGGGGCCGTAAATGAAGGCCTGAAGGGCAGTCTGTTGCCCATCATTATTAGAAACCAAATGGATTTTTTATGTTTCATAAATTTTACAATACAAGAGGGTATATGCCTCAAAATAAAAGAAAATAAGATATTTGGTTCTTACCGTTAAATCTCTCACTCCGAGTCCATCTGGGGGGCACTTAACTTTTTAGGGTGTATAAGTTCCTCCCCTCCAACACCTTCCTAAGTTTGAACTTCATAAGCTCCAAGGATAGGTTGAAGAAATAAGGACAGACTCTCAATCTTCTCACACGCGCAACCAAATAAGGGAGTGATCGTAGTGTCCCGTAGATGGACTCAGAGAAAGAGATTTAACGGTAAACTCCAAAAATCTTATTCTCTCCTTCCTCCATCTGGGGGACACTCTTGACCTTGGGAATATACAAAAGAAGCTGCCCCTGGGGTGTGGGGGGTACAAATACTTTATGTCCAAAGGAAACATCCCTGAAATCAAATCAAGAATTCTATAAATATCTGGTGAATGTATGAACCTGTAGCTGCTCTATATAACTGCTCCGCGGAAGCTCCATGCTGTACCCACCCACAAAGTTCCAAAGCTGAGATAGGTCATTTAGCCTCCCTTATATGTCCGCTGAATTGCGGCCCTTATCCACCTGGCTATAGTCTGCTTGGGTGCTGGCCAACTTCTTTCTTATCATAAGGAATAAAAATTAAACTGAAAACGTGTATATACACACACACACACACACACACACACACACACACATCTACGGCACCTGGTACTCCCAGGTGAAGCTTACCTGATGCTGACCTACTTCATCAGCACTTAATTTAAGACTGAGGAAGGAGTTGGAGGGCAGGCGCTTATAGACCATAAAAGGTTAACTTATTAAGTGCTAGCTCCTCAGCCCTCATTATACCCCATGGTCAAGAGTGTCCCCCTGATTGAGGAAGGAGAAAGGGTACTTTAAGTAAACCTAAAACAAGTGTCAGATTAAAAGCATAACAATGATCATATTAGTGTGAAAATTACTAAAAAAAAAAAAAAAAAAGCGTCAAATACAGTTTATTATTTTGGAAAAGAAGCCTTCTACGGGTGCACTGCTTCACTGATATGTCTTGCACACAGAGATGGTTGCGGTCTTTAAATAAAGGGTCTGGCAGCTAAATATCTATTGAATGCAAGAAGAATTTTTAGACCACATATTGATATAATTGAATAATTAGACATGCAGACAGCACTAATAAACAATATAAACCTTTATCAGGTAATTGAATACTTAATTTTAATGGATCTGGAAAATATAGATGTGTCCACATACATGTAGCCTCCTTGCGCTTTAAAAATCCCTTCTAATCGCGCTATGCCAAGACGTCCCTCGGAAGCACTGAGCGTCCTTTTGTGCGATTTTTTCCCTTAAAATGCATCTTATTTGCAAAGTGAATCAAATAGGACACACAAACAGCTTCTGCGTATTAAAATGATATGCAGCATTCTATGCGAGACTGCCACTGCATGCGAAATGCTATGCTACGGTGTCAGCGGCTGTAACACTGTAATGTAGCATTTCGCATGCAGATATAACCACAGTTGCAAACAGAATATTGGCATGCCACATATCAATTTAATCAGCAGAAGCACGGCGTTCACCGTTATGTGTAACGCGACTTGTAGCGCATGGAGGATAGATGTATGTGAACATGTCTGTAGCACCTCTAATTAGGGGGCTATTATCCTGTATAGAATATAGAATTATGATGTGAAATAAGGAGAAAGCCAAGCTACCAGTGAGGCATAAAATGCAAGATAGATAATGGCCATATACACTCATAAAAAGGTTTCTCTATATGAAAATGTATATTCTGCACAGGACATACTTCAATCCAGTAAGACCACATAAGATATCAATGTATGCCCTAAATAGAAACATAAAATTTGACGGTAGATAAGAACCACCTGGCCCATCTAGTCTACCCTTTAAATGCATCAGCCATTAAGTTGTCTAAACTTAGCCGCTTTGAAAATTTGAACACACGTCTTTTTAAGTTCAGTAATATTTTGACAGGTTGAGAGGTGTCTCAGGTGGACAGAGAACGGTTTTAAGTCCAGGAATCAGTTACCGGATGTCACTGCTGTACTAAATATTGTAGCCTTATAGGGATTTAGAAATTAATTAGATGCTGCAGATGTGTAATATTGTTAGGGTTACAGGCAGGGTCAAAATGGGGAGTTTCAAGCCACATAAGGTATTTGGGATCAGTCGGCATGCTGATAAATCATACATAAACAGTTTATTAAGGGTGTAAAAGTGCCAGGACTCTGCAATTATTTGTTAGGTCTCCTACTAGATTGTTTGTACACAAGCTTCAGGGTTAGGGTGCATGTGTTGAGTTTTTCTTTTTCTTACCAACACCGTTTATAATTAGACTTAAATAAAAAAGTCCTCAAAGACACTTTCAAAACGTAAAAGTTTCCAAAACAATGGCTATCATTGAAGTTACAGTCTGAATCCAAGATTTCTGTGTTGTCTTTTATTACTTTAAAATAATGATTTAGGGCACAGCGATGGGTAGGAGAACTAAATGCTTTACCCAAATATCTAATGTTAGTAAACCAAAAGGAAAATGTGTAGCTCTCAATTAAGAATCTTCAAGTAACTGTCCTTCAATTCCTCCCACCCTGACCTGCCAAACAATGAAAATACATATTTACTTGTACCAGTATTTTGAAATGACTTAGCAGAAGGCTAATGCAAAGTTCAGTAATAGATGCAACATTTTCCTTTCTGCGTTACATAAAAGAGAAAAAAGAAACTGGTATGTAACAATTAGAAAAAATAAATTAAAAATAAAGGTTCCTGTGGAGTCTTAATTAGAGAGAGGAGCATGTTACACATAACGTGCAACCATATCTCTGCTAAAGAAAATATTGCACAACCGTAATCCACACATAATTCTTGATCTGTTAGTGACCTAGCAATGACAACAGCCATTTTCGGTACGAAGCAGCAAACCTGGACTGTTCAGCATTTCTGCAGCTGGATGAGACACAATTAATAAACCTGAGCTCGGATTCATATATAAGAGAGTCTTGGGCAGGAGCGCGCTTTAGTCGTTTAGTTTCTTGAGTGTAGCCCTGCTTGTTTGCGTCACACACTCCGTCAACATCCATGGGGTTAGTGTAGTAACTCAGATTGCTGGTGCGGATGTGTGAGCCATTTCCCGTCCCAACGGCAGCAGCATCCACACTTGTGACTTGTGGGGTAGCGGAGTGAGATTGTTCATTGTGCAGTTGGTGAACCAAGCTGAGTATCTGGCGCCTACAAACAATTATAAAGAGGCAAAAATAGTTAGCTACACACAAAATGAAAAATGCCCCTATAGAAAGCATTGGTCTATCTTGAGATTCTTCTTTATCTGCTCAACAATGTGAAGTGAGCTATTAAAGTCTATGTTTAGTGGTGTTACGCTAAACCTTTAATTTTGACTTGCTCTCCACTTAGAACACTTGCCTCTACAAAAAAAGGATTTTCTTGTTACTCACCATAAAATTAATCTGAATACAATCTGGGGAACACTGAAGGTGGTATGAAGAAAATAAACAGTTAATGGGCTTAAACCCCCCCCCCCCAATCCCTCCCTTATATACCCTCTGCTTCCCCTAGCTCCTAAGTTATCTGACTAGCAAATCCAAATGAGAAAAATAGAGAACACACAAGGGAGGGGAACTCAGTGTTCCCCAGATTGGAATTAAATTGATTTTATGGTGAACAACAATAACATTTTCTTTTGTCCTCATCTGGGAAACACGGATGCTGGGACCCAAAGCAAGCCTCAAGAGGGAGGAGAATCATGCACAGGTAGTGCTGTACTCAAAACCTTGCAGGGAAAACTCACATCCTTAAGGTGCATACACACGGTCAGATTTGTCAGATGAACGATATTAACGATTTGACCAACGATTTGAACTACGAACAATTTCTGACTGCATTAAAATGAATGGAATCGTCCAAATCAGATGTCAGATTTTCCTTCAGATATGAACGATTTTTAAAATTGTTATCGTTCAGATCTGAAGAAAAATCTGACTGTGTGTATGCACCATTAGCCACAAAAGTGTGATAACAGTAAAATTTGGTAATCGTGGGCACTGAGGACCAGGAGACGGTTTGCAAAGTTGTTCAACCGAGGCACCCTGCCGAGCCGCCCAAGAAGCACCCACAGCCAGAGTCAAATGCACTTGAATGGAATCAGGAACAGACTCATCGCCCATGGGTACATAGGCCAGTTGAAGTAATCCAACAAGCAAAAGGCTACTTTGATGCTGGCCAGCCTTTCTTATGAGAGTCAAAAAGCACTAAAAGACAGTCCTGTTTTACACAAAGTAGCAGTCCTATCCACACATATACATCCAGAAATCGAAGGGGACTCTCTGGATCAGATAGATGCATGACTGAAACAACAATTTTCTGATTCAGGTGAAAATGTGAAGCCACTTTAGGAATAAAGAGATGGCCAAGTATGGCGAACTGCCCAGTCCCCATGGAAAATCAAATGGGGTGAGCTGGCTGACAATGCTGCCAACTGAAACCCTGTGAGCTGAAGAGATCACAAAAAATAAATAAAGCTACCTTCCAAGGTAACCATTTCAATTCCACCATCTCTAGTGGCTCAAAAGGAGCCTGCTGAAGAGCAACCAATACCAAATTGAGGTCCCATGGTGGGACGGGTGGAACATAAGGTGGCTGGACATGCAATACCGCTTGCACGAAAGTTCTAACATCTGGTAAGGATGTATAGACAAGGCCAAAGTATAGACAAGGCCAAAATCTAACCCCTTAGGGAAGAAAGAAGGAAGCCTTTGGACAATCCAGCCTGTGAAAAAACAAAGTAGACAAGGTAAACGGAATCTAGAAGCTGAAACTCTCTTGGCTTCACACAATCGGATGCAAGATCTCCATACTCTATGATAAAGAATTGAAATGGATGACTTACGTGCTTGCAACCTAATCTGGATAACAGCTGTAAAAAACACCTTGGACCAAAGGAGACTGGTCTCAAGTGTCTCGCCATTAAAGCAAATTGAGATAAATTGCAAAGGAAGAACGGACTCAGCAATAACAAATCTTGCAGCAACAGCCTCTATGGCTGATCAACCACCAGAGACAGAAAACTCAAGTACCATGACGTCTGTGGCCAATCTGGCGCTATTAGACGAACATGAGCCTTTACTACCCTGACAAGTTTGATTAAATGCAGGAGCATGGGAATGGGTGGGAAGAGATACCTGAAGTGGAAAGACCACTTGGCTGTCAAAGCATCGATCAGGTTTGCACCAAGTTATGCAAATCTTTGTATGAACTACTGGGAGGATAACAACATCTGGTCCGGGCATGACTTTGGCGCAAATCTGGTCCTCTGGTGAAGATTTATAGATTATGTATTTTTAATCTGGAAAGGGGACGAAGCAACACTTGAACAATTTCCGAACCATATAAACAACAACACTAACAACCTCAAATTCATCACTAATTACAGCAAATTACATGTGAATTTCTTGGACATTACCATATTTGTTGAAGACCAACAACTGCAAACTAAAACATACATAAACAACCGGTAGATGTAAACAGCTATATCCTTTCAAGCAGTGGACATCATCCGAACTTGCTACAGGGTTTCCCAGTAAATCAATTTAAAAGAGTCAGGAGAAACTGCACAAAGATAGAACACTACAGAATAGAGGGCCTGATTCAGACCCATTCGCGAGCGCTGAGCGCTCGCAAGAGGGTCGATGTTGCCCAAGTGCGCATGACGGAGGCGGCTCCGTCGTGCGCATGCGCGAGACCCGAATAACGACGGCCAAGCAGTCGTTATGGGTCACGCACCAAAGGGGGCGTGCTGTCGATGGTGATTGACAGCACACCCCCTTTGGTGTGCATGCCGGGGGCGTGGCTGCCCAGACGGAGGCGTCCCCACGGGAACGCCTACCGTCTGGGGCCGGCCCCACTGACATCACTAGTGATGTCAGTGGGAGTGCTTTTGGCTCTGATAGAGCCAAAGGCACTCCAGGGCTTGCGGCAGACGAGACCCTACCACAAGGGTCTAATCGCAAGCCTGATGGTCGCGAAGGTCTTGACCATAGCGACCATCATTTTGGCCGCTCGCTATAGCTGTGGGTGGTCACCAACAGCTATGCGAGCGGCCAGGAGGCCGCTCCAAAAAGTAAGAGGGACGGTCCTGATTCAGAGCGAGCGCTCGGTCAGAGCGTCCGGCTCTAAATCAGGGCCAGAGGGTGCAGAATTGAAACAACAATTAATAGTCAAAAATTACAACCACCAGAAAGTAGAGGAAGCTTACCAGAATGTACAGAAAATAGAACCTATCACATTACGGTCATACAAACACAAAGCAGATCAAACGAAAGAAACAGAATTGTTCAAAACTGCATTCATAACACAATACATCAGAGAAATTAAAAAACATTGGTATGTAGTACTAGAAGATGAGATCCTGGCCGACATACTACCAACAAAGCCAAAGATGATATACAAAAAGGCACCAGACATAAAAAAAAAAAAAAGCTAGTGAAAAACCACTTAAAACATGGGACACCACCACAAAGAACACTGACTGGGGGCCCTCTGAAAGAAGGATTCTGTTACTGTGGAACGTGTAGCAATTGTAGAACAGGCAATATTACAACCCAAAGGATCGAACAATTCAGGTATAATACCGCAGAAAGAACATACAGGATACAACAACACATCACTTGTAATAGCACAGGGGTCATCTATATGGTTGAATGCCCCTGTGAATTACAATATACAGGGCATGTAAATTCCAAGTCAGAATTTCTGACCATACCTGGAATATTAAGAAGGGATGGAAACACAATCTCTCTTTACATTTTAGAGCGAGGGGGGGATTTTAAACAGTCACTAAATCATTAAGTCACTAAGTTCATTAATTCTCCTTTCGGTTAGTTGATAGACAAACTAATAGATAGGAGGACCATGCATATACCATGAAGTATATATACCGTCAGGTGCATAAATATTGGGACATTGACAGAATTTTCATATTTTGGCCTCTATTCACCACCACAATGGCTTTGAAATGAAACAAACAAGATGTGCTTTAACTGCAGACTATCAGATTTAATTTGAGGGTAATTACATCCAAATCAGGTGAACGGTGTAGGAATTACAACGGTTTCTATATATGCCTCCCACTTTTTTACGTCGAGCAGCTCCCTGATTAGCTGAATGCAGCCAGCCTGTGTCTCCCATAGACGTCTATGGTGAGAAATCCCCATTGAAGTCTATGGTGGGAACCGCTACATCATAGCCGCAAGATTAATTGAGGTTAATCTTGTGGTTACATCAATGATACAATGTACACACATACCTTTGCTCAGTCCAGCATGGATCGGGTTTTTTGCGTTTTTTTATTTTAACCCCTGGATTGCCTACTTGGAGAAGTGGACGCGATCTACGCATAGGAGAGGGGAGTATGTTTTTTTTTTTTTTTCAGGTACACCCCTATGGATTACTTCGGATAGTGAAAGGTTTTCCCTGGCTGTGGCATTATCCCCCCGCTAGAAAGAGTACGGTGCTGGTTCTGGAATTTTCAGGGGACCCTTACTCGTTTTGTCCCCTGATTTTCCAGAACCAGGACCAGCTCAACAAAGCCCTGTGCTGGTTCTTAATATACAGGGGCCCCTTACGCATTTTGGCCCCTGTATTTTTAGGGGAGGGGGTGCACGTCATTTTTTTTTTATTTAAAAACATTTTACATAAGTACACACAGAATCTCAGTGATATGTGCATGTTTCTGTGTTAATCTGACCTGCTCAGGATGTACTCGCTAGCCTGAAGCAGGTCTATTATTTGGGGACTTTTGGTAATCTTTTTTTTGCGAATCTGAAACAGACACTCTATTACATTGGGCGAGTTGATTGTTTTCAATGTGAAAACATCTGGATAGTTTGAGAATGGGGAGTTTTAGTAACTCTGTTCACGAAAACTCGCATTTTTCAGACGCCCTATTACATTGGAGAGTTGTGAAAAATTGCGAGTTTAGCACCAAACTCGCAAATTTACCAAAACAGACACCCCTATTACATTTGGCCCTATATGTCTAGATTCACAGCAACTGCATGCTATACTGTTTTTTTTTACATTTTCCTAGTTTGCAGCAGTGTTTCCACTTCTGGGGCTTATTTTCCTGGTTTTCAACAGTTTGTTTGCAGGAGATCTGCAATGTTCAGGTGCAATGTTTCCACTTTTGGATTTTTTTTCTGGTCGGATAGAATTTTCTTTTTAGTTTTGAATTTTTGTTGTCTGTACTTAATTAGTTTCGTTAGCTCTCCTGTTATGTAATTACCATAAATTTTGTCAGGAAACTTGACAGGTTATATAACCAGGAAAAAACAGACAGAGACCAGGAAATCAGACAGTTTGAAAGTAGAAACACTGACTTTAATGCAGCTTAAGTTTCATGATCAGATTGTGTATGTTCTCCACGTATTTGGGCAGGTTTTGTCACACTCCAAATACCTATTTGTAGTTTAAATAGCTTCTAACAAAATGGACCCTAGTGTTTGTTTTTGATGTAGGGAATTTAGGGGCCGCATGCAGAGCTGAACGCAAGTACATTTGCAGAGGATTATCTTGTGTAGTTTCACTCTGGACCCTGGAACAAATCATGTGCAACTACGTACATTGCAGTGTCCTACACAATTTCCACTTATGACTGTGGAGGAGGCTGTAATGGGGCTTTCTTACATAGCAAGTGCAGTGAGTGACCACAAAATTGCTGGCTATGCAGATTTGTGTGTATGCGGAAATATGCCTGATTTTAGACACATCTTTTACATATGGTATAGAACTGGTCCACCAGAAGTGATGCATACAACTCTGACAAGGGCACATATACACATTTAATTCTATGCACAGAATGAAGGATACATTTTTGGACAACTTACGTTCAAATTCTGCATGAGCCCCTTAGACCATAAACTCTAAAGCTGGCCATCCACTATACATTTTCTGTCAGATATCTGTCCAATCTGGCTGGTTTGAATGAAAACCTGGTAATGTGTGGGAGCAAATGACCAGTGTTCGCAAATACGCGCTATAGCATATATTTTACCCACTAATGAGGACCGGGGACTCACTTTTTCAAAATGGGTGAGTCCCCGGAGACGCGCTCCGCTGCCAGCCACTCCCCAGCTCCTGGTAACATGATTGATGTCTAACCCTGGCCTGGCTGCAGGGGAGACATCAGAAAGGAGGTGGAGCTAGCCGTCACGCGCCGCTTGATGCTGCAGCTCACTCAGCGTGCCTCTGAGTGGACTGGACTGCCCCAGCGTGAAGACGACTGCGGGCTGCCTCCCCGGCATGGCGAAACTGCACCCTCTCCCCAAACATGGAGAAAACTGCGGGCCGCCTCCCCTCCTTCCCCCTCGACGTGCAGAAGACAGCGGGCCGCCTCCCCTCCCCCGGCATGAAGACGACTTGGGCTGCCTCTTTTCCCACCAGCGTGATGAAGACTCGGGTCCTCTCCTCCATCTGCATTTAAAAGACTGTGGTCCGCCCCCCCCCCCCCTCCTCTGGTGTAAAGAAGACAGCGGCCCAGCCCCTGACTTAAGACGACAGCTGGCCCCCTAGGCTAAGCCCACGCGCAGGTTGCACTGCGCGTGGGCTTAGTGTTGTGCGGTGGGGGGGGTAGAAGGAAGGAAGGGTACCAGATGTACCGCTGTCGGCTAGAAGTGAATGCAGACGTGAGGCCCCGCCCCCTCCCCGCTGCCTGCATTCTGAGGACATTCATTCAGTGACAGTTTCAGTCAATAGCCAGCCGGGTGCCTGCTGTGAATGGCCCCAGCACTTCCCGGCTTTCTGCCTCTAATCCCTGCCTCCCCTCCACCCGGTGACAAGCAGCCCGTCTCTGCTTACTCCTCATCCCCAGCTCCTCTACACCTCATCTTGTCTGCAGCTCCTCTCCCCCTCTAATACCCAGTGGCACCCAGCCCCTTCTCTTGTCCCTGCCTACCCCCCTGCAGCTCCTCTCCCCTCTAATACCCGGTGGCACCCAGCAACCCTGATGTCATCAGTTACTAGCCACGTTGGCATAGAGAGGGAATAGTAATGGAAAGGTATATTTCCCCTTCTGTATTTGTACCTGGAAGTGACTTGAGTGAGGGCGGAAATACGGTTCCCTGCCCACACAGTTCACTAAAAAAGAAACGTGTCCCCTCGCTACGCTCACCACAAAATGATATATCCCCTCTATGCCCACTTGGATGGTAGGGAATGACGTTGGACAGTAGCTGATGACGTCAGGGTACAGAAACTGAAGGGGATCTAGCTGTAACTGAATAGAAGCCTGTGGCAAGTGAAGCGAGTCCATGAGGATACAAATATCTACTATCGGTGGGACAACATATCAGCGCTGTGAGGGCCTTGAACTGCACTTCTGCCCTCACTCCACATCATGTCCAGGTCCTTAGGATGAAGGGGAAATAAAATTAACCCTTACTCATGTCCCTGCCTACCCCTCCACCTCCAATACCCGGTGGCACCCAGGCCCTTCTCACTTCCCTGCCTACTCCTCCTGTCCCTAGCTACCCTCTTCCTTCTCCTGTACGTGGCTCCCCTCCACATCCCAGCCCCTTCTTCTGTTCCTGCCTACTCCTCCTGTCCCCAGTTCCCCTCACCTATAATCTGACTCCCCGAATCTTCCTGTTCCTGTCTCCCCACCTCCTACTCCTGTTCCCGTCTCCCCACCTCCTACTCCTGTTCCCGTCTCCCCACCTCCTACTCCTGTTCCCAGTTTTTAAAAAAATTATTCAGAAACTACAGTTTCTGCATAATTGTAAGAACAGTCAAATGCAGAAGATTTCACAGATATCTCCTGCAGAAGGCTAACTACCGCATCAGACTGCAGTCCCCATTAATGTCAACGGGGACTGCAGTCTGACCACTGTACAAAACTGATTCTATTGGGGGTATCAGACAGGCATTCTAGGGGTATGTGAGAAAGCCTGGTGGCATATGGGGGGTCTGAGGGGCATATGGGGAGCTCTAAAGCATAAATTATGATGGGACCCAGAAATGGTCAGGTAGGACCCCATTTTTTTTAAAGCACCGGGTCCCTGGGACCCACATATTTTGCCGCTCAGCGCGATCACTGATGACAATCGACTATTTGCCCACAAACACTGGAAAATAGCCAAAAATGGTTGTTCAGACAAATTGGTTAAAACACACAAATTTAACCATTTCGAACAATTTTTTTTGTCCTTTTTTCAGTGCTTAAAACCATATGATTGACTGTCATTTTCTCCCATACATTACCAGGTTTTCATTCCAACCAGCCAGATTGGTCAGATATCTGACATAAAATTGTATAGTGGATGCCCAGCTTAAGAGGGCAACAACTGATTTCAATAAATCAATATTTTGTAAAAGGTGCTATGTAAAATGGTGTTGTTATATCAATAAAAAGAAGCATAATTACAGATTATGTTTTATATTTACAAACATGGGAGGAAATAATATGAGATATGGTAAGAACTTACCCTTGTTATCTCTATTTCTACGAAGTCCATAGGGTTCCACAGGATACCTTGGGGTATAGGTGTGACGTCAGTCGCAGGGCACCAAAGAGTTAAGCTTTCAGCCTCCCAGGATGCACTAGGTCCCCCTCCTATACCCCGCCCCCGGGCCAAGGCACCTCAGTTAGTTACCAAGCCATAGGCCGGAGGAGGAGAAGGAAGAGAGAGAACAAAGATCTGGACACATACAAGAATCACATTCTCACCAGAGGGAGACGGAAAACC
Source organism: Taudactylus pleione (assembly GCA_031769625.1). Lineage (NCBI taxonomy): Eukaryota > Metazoa > Chordata > Amphibia > Anura > Myobatrachidae > Taudactylus > Taudactylus pleione. The sequence continues at coordinate 1,073,200 of JAUIMM010000176.1, forward strand.
GGTGACCAGAGCAAAGCCCATCTGCAGCACAGGTGCGACAGGGCGGGAGTCCTGTGGAACCCTATGGACTTCGTAGAAATAGAGATAACAAGGGTAAGTTCTTACCATATCTCATATTTTCTACTTCAGGGTCCATAGGGTATCCACAGGATACCTTGGGGATGTCCCAAAGCAGTATCCTTTAAGGGTGGGGACGCTCCTGTGCAGAAAGGAGAATCCGCCGCCCGAAGGAAGCATCCTGAGAGGCGAAGGTGTCAAACCTGTAATACCTCACGAAGGTATGGACAGAAGACCACGTAGCAGCCTTGCAGATCTGAACTGCCGAGGCACCACGTCGAGCTGCCCACGAAGGACCCACAGACCTAGTGGAATGAGCCTTCAGAGAAGGAGGGACCGGTAGGCCTTCATGAAGATAAGCTTCAGAAATAGCCATACGGATCCAGGCTGCCAAAGTTTGCTTTGAAGCAGGCCAACCCTTTTTACGGAAGCCATAGAGGACAAACAAAGCGTCCGACTTCCTAAACGAAGAAGTGCGGTCAACATAAGTCCTTAAGGCCCGCACAACATCCAAAGAGGCCTCACCCACGGAAAGACCCGGTGAGTTAAAGGCCGGAACAACTATTTCCTCGTTAACATGAAACTGGGAAACAACTTTGGGAAGAAACTCGGGCCGAGTGCGGAGCACTGCCCTGTTCCCATAAAAAACCAAGAAAGGGGGTCTACAAGAAAGAGCCCCTAACTCAGAAACACGTCTGGCCGAAGCAATGGCCAGAAGGAAAACAGTCTTAGCTGTTAGCCATTTAAGATCCACTGAGCCCAGTGGTTCAAACGGCGGTCCTTGGAGAGCCCTCAGGACCACAGCCAAATCCCAAGGCGCCACAGGTGGAACAAAGGGCAGCTGAATGCGAAGAACACCCTGCATAAAGGTGCGCACATCCGGGATTGTAGCAATCCTACGGTGAAACCAGACAGATAGGGCCGAAACCTGTACCTTCAAAGAAGCAAGGCGAAGCCCATGATCTAGTCCCGCTTGCAGGAAGGCGAGAATCCGAGACAGACGAAACTCCCGCGGTGCATAACCTCTCGGTCGACACCACTGGAAGAACGTATGCCACACGCGATGGTATATCCTCGCGGAAGACGGTTTCCGAGCTCGTAACATGGTACGCACCACAGAGCTGGAAAACCCCCGGGACCTCAGCATGGTCGTCTCAACAGCCACGCCGTCAAAGACAGCCGAGTCAGGTCCGGGTGAAGGCAAGGACCCTGAGACAGAAGGTCCGGTCGTAGCGGCAACCGCAGAGGACTGTCCACGGACAGACCCTGAAGGTCTGAGAACCAGTGCCGTCTGGGCCACGCGGGAGCTATCAACAGGAGCGTCCCTCCTTCCTGTTTGAATTTCCGGATTACCCGTGGAAGAAGGGAGACCGGAGGGAACAGGTATGCGAACCGGAACGTCCACCGGACGGACAGAGCATCCACCAGAGACGCCCCTTCGTCTCTTGTGCGAGACCCGTACACCGGCAACTTGTTGTTGTGCCGGGACGCCATGAGGTCGATTTCTGGAAGACCCCACCTGTCCACCAGTAGTTGAAAAACGTCCGGGTGCAGGGACCATTCCCCCGGATGAACGTCCTGGCGACTTAGAAAGTCCGCCTCCCAATTTAGCACTCCCGGGATGAAGACCGCTGATATGGCCGGAAGATTGCGCTCCGCCCAAACCAGGATCCGAGAGACCTCTACGAGAGCCGCCCGACTGCGAGTTCCTCCTTGCCTGTTTATGTAGGCCACGGTGGTAGCGTTGTCCGACTGGACCTGCACCGGGCGACCCTGGAGAAACCGCTGTGCCTGCTGGAGAGCATTGAAGACCGCACGGAGTTCCAAGATATTTATTGGAAGCTCCGCTTCTGTCGGCGTCCACCTGCCCTGGAACAAGTGTGGACCCGAAACTGCTCCCCAGCCCCGAAGACTGGCGTCCGTTGTCAACAGGACCCAATTTGGAACCCAGAACGGACGTCCCTTGTTGAGGTGGGTCGTCTGTAACCACCACGCAAGGGACAGGCGAACCTCCTGGGTGAGCACAATCGTCTGGGACTTCAAAGACTGAGTCAGCCCGTTCCACTTGGACAGGATCAGGTGCTGCAGAGGTCTGGAGTGAAACTGGGCGTATTCCACCATGTCGAACACCGACACCATGGAGCCCAGTAACCTCATCGCCGAGTGTAAGGACACCCGGCGGTTGTGCAGGCAACTGCGCACCCTTGACTGTAAAGCAGAGATCTTGTCCTCCGTCACGAAGATCCTTTGCTGTCCCGAGTCCAATAAGGCTCCAAGATGCAGAATCCTCCGAGACGGGATTAGAGTGGACTTCTGCCAGTTGATTAGCCAGCCGTGCCGTTGCAGCAGTGCAATGGTCAGGTCCAAGTGGCGTAACAGGAGCTCTGGAGATCCTGCCACCAATAACAGGTCGTCCAAATACGGCAACATGCGGACTCCCTGCAGCCGCAGAGAAGCCGCCATGACCGCCATCACCTTGGTGAAAACACGTGGTGCTGTTGCCAGGCCAAAAGGTAACGCCCGAAACTGGAAGTGGTCGCTGCGGATTGCAAACCTGAGGAACTGTTGATGGCGCCAAAGAATAGGGACATGCAGGTAAGCGTCCTGTATGTCCAATGACACCAAGTAGTCCCCAGGTTCCAGCGCCAGAATGATGGACCGTAGGGTCTCCATCCGAAACTTCGGGACCCGCAAAGACTTGTTGAGTGCTTTGAGGTTGAGAATCGGACGATATGACCCATTGGGTTTCTGTACCAAAAATAGATTTGAATAGAAACCCTGGCCCCTCTGGGAGAATGGAACCGCCACTATAACTCCAGCCTGGAGCATAGTGTGCAATACCTTCCGCAGCTCCGTAGCCTTGTTCCGGTCTGATGGGAGACCCGTGGTGAAGAAGCGAGCCGGGGGTCTGTGCCGGAAGGAGAGGGCGTATCCGTGGGAAACCACCTCCAGAACCCAAGTGTCTGTCGTAGTGGTCGACCAACACTGGGCGAACTGTAGCAGGCGGCCTCCCACCCTGGGATCCCCCAAAGGGAGGCCCGGACCGTAAGGCCGCAGGCTTGTCATCTGGCTTGGGGGCCGGACGTCTGGTACTCCATGCCTGCTTCCGGGGCTTGACCGATTTCTTAGGGCCAGCCTGTCGAGGAAACGACTGTGGTTTGGGCCTGCCCTGGGCCCTAGATGACCGAAAGGACGATGGTCCCGAACCAGAAGGAGCAGCGGCCGACGGGAGACAAGCAGATTTGGCTGCCGCCAGCGTGGCCACAATCTTATCCAGATCCGGACCGAAGAGAACTTCTCCGGTAAACGGCAACGCTTCCAGACCTTTCTTGGAATCTGCGTCCGCCTTCCAGGATCGCAGCCACAAGGTGCGACGAGCAGCTACCGCTGCTGAAGAAATTCTAGACACCAGAGTACTAATGTCTAGAGCCTCCTCGTTGATGTAGGTGGCCGAATCACGGAGATTGCCAATCAACTCCGCCTGATCGGCCGGACAGTCGGATTCAAAAGAAGCCTCTAATGAATCCGCCCAGCGCTCCATCGCTCTGGCAACCCAGCAAATGGCCATAGCCGGCCGTGCTGCCCCCCCTGCAAGGGAATAAGCGGACTTCAGGCAGATTTCTACCTTGCGGTCCGTAGCATCCTTAAGGGAGGACATGGATGGCATCGGCAATGTGGCACTACGGACAAGACGGGTCACGTGAGAATCCACCTGTGGAGGGGATTCCCACTTAGCAAAATAATTATCCGCGAACGGATAAGCCACCGCCAGGCGTCTCTGCGGCTGGTATCTTTTGCCAGGTTGTTTCCACGCCTCCTCTAAATGGTCCACCAACTGACCCGAAAGAGGAAAGACTGTGGCATCGCCCTTCACATCTTTGAAAAAGGCATACTTAGATTTAGCCGCTGGGGGAACTTCGTCCTCAATCACCAAGGCTGTGCGGACCGCCCGAATAAGTCCAGGAATATATACTTTGGACTTAGCATCAGCGTCCTTAGTATGGAGAGGTTCCTGATCGTAAGGATCCAGAATCTCCCCATCATCAGACGTCCCTTCGTCATCCTCATAAGGAGCGGACAGAGACGCCACCGGCCTTTTATGAGGCCGCATCACAGACTCCCCTTGCAACACATCCGACAAGTGCTGTACAGAACTCGTCAGGGAGTTAACCCACGCTGGCTCCTGAGAACCCGGGAGCGGGGAAATAGGGAGACTGTGGGGTACCACCAATTGTCGTGGGAACCCCTGCATGGGTGACGACACCACAGACTGCTGGGACAAACCCATCGGAGTAAACGCGGGCTGTGGAGCTAACTGGCCCACTAAAGCTGTTAACGCCTGAGCGAAACAAGCCCAGGGCGGCTCCTGTACCGGTGCTGTAACCGTAATAGGCCGCGCCATGGACAAACACTGCCGGCAAAGGCCCTCCGCGCTACCCTCCCCCTCCGCTAACGGTACTTTGCACGTGGTACACTGTAGCCGGAGGGGAAAATCACTTTCAGACATGATGGCACCACGTATGTGACCTCTCTCACCAATTAAGTATTAAATAGGCGAGAGACCACCCTGCAGCACCGCACCGCAAGGGCTTTAGCAGAAGAACAGGGACAGTAATAAAGCTGACAGTTTAGAGAAGAAAAGTTACAGGCAGCAGCGCTAGCACAGTCACATACAATGCAGAGAAATAACAATTCCTGCACTAACAGCGCTGATCACTCAACTACACAGACACAGGGCCTGGTAGGACACAGCGCTGCATACACAGACCTGACCACAGCGGAGGAGAGGTATGCGGGGGGACCCAGACCACGATGCTTCCGTCCAGCGCTTCCAGCAGCGTTCACCATGCGTTCTGGAGAAGATGGCCGCCAAGGAGCAGAGAGGAGGCTGGCCTGGGGGAGGAGCGCTGCCACAGGACCAGTCGGCAGCATGCAGAGAGGGCTGTGTGCAGCGGGGGAGGCGCCGGCTGTGAGACAGGGAAGGCGCGCTCCCCTGGCATGCATTTAACCCCTGGGACGCCGCAGCGCTACCGCTCTGCTGCGGTCCGCTGTCCCAGGGGGTAGTGGAAGCGCAGGTTGGTCGCCTGGCTCCACGCTGCAGCCAGTCCCCAGGGAGCCCCCTGCCTGGGGACTTAGGACCATGTGATCAGCGGGGACCCACCGCGGGACCCCGCTGCTTACCTCTGTCCCCCTTGAATCCGGCCATGGTCCGGAGCATCTGGGGTCACCGCTAGCTGTGACCCCAGACGCCCACCAGCATCCCCGGATCAGTACCGGCGTTCTGGTACCGGCGGGGTGTAGGGAAGACAGCATGGACGTCAGGACTGACTGTCCATGCTGTTCATCCAGATGTGCAGCCACAGCTGCATGAAGAATAAGCTTCAGGGGCTCTTCTAGCCCCCACTCCAACAGGTGCACCCGACTCCGGCCGGGCACCAAACTAAACTGAGGTGCCTTGGCCCGGGGGCGGGGTATAGGAGGGGGACCTAGTGCATCCTGGGAGGCTGAAAGCTTAACTCTTTGGTGCCCTGCGACTGACGTCACACCTATACCCCAAGGTATCCTGTGGATACCCTATGGACCCTGAAGTAGAAAAAAACAAATTCCATAGGTCCGTGATTAAAATAAAAAGTATACCAAGGGGACTCACTGTATAATTTATGTGGTAATGCAGAACTGTATAGAATTATTTGTGTCACTAAATAGCAGCATTTTGAAAAAATTGGGTCATTCCATCTTAGGCCCGTATTCAATTTGGGAGCGAAAAGTCAGTGCCTTGACTTTTCGCTCCACATCGGAGCGAGATTCCGACTTTTCGCAGCCTAATTGTATACCCCCCTTAGTGTTTAGTCTACTCTGTCTAACCAGAGCTTTGGGGATGGTTAGTGTAATGGATTTGTAGGTTCTAGATTACTGCAGAAGCTCAGGAAGACTGGCTGTGTGTAGCACTCTTCAGGGCTACTTCTAGAGGGAGAGGCATCTTAGTATAATATTTGATTTAGATGGCTGTGCAGCTTTACACCGTTCTCTGCATATATTACAAAAGAAAACCCAACTGTAATAGGAACAACATGGTAGGAACAATTGGACCATGAGCAAATGCAGTGAGTAGTCAGTCATCTCTTTACCTGCAATGACTGAAATGTTGTTGTCAGCTCTACCACCGTCCACTCTAATTTAGTGAACAGGCCGGTGGCCGACTCCAGGAATAAACACGCACAGGTCTATGTAGGAAGATACAACTAGTTGTGTTGGTCATAGTGTCAGAGCAGTGAATGTAGAAGGATTGCTGCTGAGCTGCAGGGGAGAACAATAAAGCAGTAGGCTAATGCCAGTCCAACACAGAGAGCAATGGTAGAACAATAAACTGAAAGGTTATAAATGCTTTCACTTCCCCAGAACATTGCAGTGGACCATAGAGAACACTTCCCCTTTCTAGGTTCACTACATGATGGGATAAATATACCTAAACCCCCATATGTAAAACGGATATTTTAAAATCACATATAAACAGGAGACTCTGAAGCATTTCAATGATAGATCAATGTAACAAAACCAATTTACACCAATTAAATGTTTGTCTCACCTGTGGCACCAGATAGCTTCATGCCCTGGGTAAGATTCTATAAGATCTCTGCTAAGTTCCATTTCTTCTTCTATGAAGAGTGGCAGATCCAGTCGTGGCGTCTCCTCTTCTATGGGAAGACTGGGACTTGTGTTTTCACAGTCTGTTTGCGCTTTAACCAGTAAAGACTTCAGCAAGAACTGACGATAATGGAAACCACTGTGGTCTGACACATGCATGGAAACCCAGTGTTTTGTGGAAGACAACTCATCTAAAAGAAGCTGAACAGAAGAAATAAAATTATTGTTTATCTTAATGAAGACCCTTAATTCTAGGAGATAAGTATAGGATTCCATTGTTAGATGAAAATCAAAATAGTTGTCTAATTCAAGCACATGCTGAGCACATTTAAGAAGCTGCAATCACACACACTGACATCTATTTTATGTATTAGAATTGCAGACAACAAAAGAATACAAAAGCAGTGAACCACTGTGTAAATTACGTTCTTTGCTTTTCTATAATTTTTGTACTAAATATTCTCTTTTTGTTTCATATGAAAGCTTTGCATATACAGATTAGGCTCTATGTTAATGCAAAAAAAAAATCTCTCTAGCGCAGTCCTTTAAAACAACATCTCAGAAATCAGTAAATATAAAATGATTGCTTAGTATGATCACCAGTAACGCCCCAAGCTGGTGGACACTGCTTATCTACTGTAGAGTGAAAGTACCAAGAGCTCCAAATACTTATTTAATAAGAACCGTTACTTTCTTGCTACTCTCTGTGAGACCACTTGGCAGCTCTCAGCTACAATGTCATCAAAGCTCTCGAAGTTCAATCAAAAGGGGAATGTCAAAAGTAAAAGGCCTAAAATCACAGCAATCACCATAACAAACTTATCTGTTCAGCTTTTATGTACAGGATGACCCTCATACATAGATGCATCCCAATTAAAACATTATAGGGGGTATTCAATCAGGCTGCGAAAACTCGAAATCGGCGATAAATTATCGCCGATGACGTCCTTTTCGCCAATTTCAATTATCCCTGTATTCAATTACATTGACTGTTAGCTGGTGCGAAAAGTCAATGTAAAAAAACGGGAATAAATATTCGCCTGCCTTTAGCAGGCGAAACATAATGCAGAATTGAGGTTTAGGGGTGCAGGCTTTAAAAAAATAGCCTGGGGTGAAAAAAATAAAATAAAGTAAAAACCACTTCTAAAATAGTTAAATATAATCCAGAAGGGGGTCGGAAGTATGGGGCAGGTGTTTTCTTCCATGCGGGTGATAGTGGCAGGTGCATTTTTGAAGAAATTTCAAAATGCACTTTAGGGACTTAAAAATATGCTTACACCATTTTCATGTACCCCAAATTTGATAGGAATAGTTATTTTCCCAAAAAAACAAATCTAAGTGCTTTTCTTCACCACTTCTTCATAGCCGCAAATATGCAACTGCCACGGCTATTACAAAACCCGACTTCCTTCAGCAGGCAAAAATGGAGGTACCCATAGTGATCTACCATGTCTGGACATCTTTAGGGGGGTCCCAGGCACATTTCCCTAAAATTCCCGCTTTTATTCGTAGATAGTGCAAACAGTAAATTTAAAAAAACTGAGATAAATTTTTCACTTGCCTTTAGGGTGAAAAAAAGAGCAGAACTGGGGTTTAGGCGTGCAGGCTTAAAAAAAAATAGCCTGCACCCTTGGGAATGCCCCCCTAAAACGAAATATGAAAAAAAAAAAAAAGGGACACCCCAATGTTTATTTTATTTTTTTTAATGTTTGGGGTGAACAGAAAAAAAATAGGGGAACAGTGTTTAAAAATAGCAAAATAGGTTCAAGGGTATTCTGTAAGTATGCGGCAGGTGTTTTCTAGAATAGGCAGTTAGTGGCAGGTGCTTTTGTTTGCAGAATTTAAAAAAAAATACTTTAGGGACTAAAAAATATGTTAGTACGCAATTTCATGTACCCCAAATTTGATGGGACCACTTTTAAAAACGAAAAAAAAAAAGCTAAGTGCTCTTCTGCATCAGTTCTTCAAAGTCGGGAAAAAAACCACCTGCAGCGGCTATTTAAAAACCTGACTTTCTTTTGCAGGCAAAAACGGGATACCCTTAGTGATCACCCAGGTTTGGACATCTTTAGGGGGGGGTTCCTACAATTATTTACCAAAAATTCCTGTATTTTTTCGCCGATCAAAGTTTTGCCTGTTCCCGATTTTGCCTACTTTGGAATTGAATACGGGGAATAACGGGTACGCGCGCAATACTTTTCCACGTGGAAAACAGGCGAAGGAGGCGAAAAGTCCAGCAGGCGAAAAGTCTGGACTTTTCGCCTCAAATTGAATACGGGCCTATGTCTCTCTATGGAGCCTACCATATTTTTCCTTATATCAAACAGTTTAATTCTATCTAGAAATTAAGGGCTTAATTCAAAGATGTATGCAGACCAAATGGTTTACGTACATCTCCGATGGTGTGTCATCTGCGTGAACATCAGTCACCTGAGTAACCTGAGGGTTACTCAGATTGACTGTACGGAGCATCGTATTATCTGCGTGAACATCAAAGACGCAGTGGCTGTGTGATATGCGTCCATTAATATATCCACTTTGTTTTAGTGTAGAACATCTCCCCCTTTTCAAAACCTCACTGTAATTTCCATATCCCAAAAAAAGAAAAGCTTTTAATAATGGTCACTGTGTTTGAGAATAAAAAATGATGGGGCCATTCATGATGGGGTTTCTAACATGCTTAGTTGTTTAAGGTTTCTTTACCCTATTTTTCTACAGGTTCATTCTAAATATAGCCTGTTACAAGAGTATGTCAAAAAAGATACTTTGCACCACATATAATAAGAACTTTACTGTAAAAGCACAACCACTTTTTTTATATAAAATAATCTCATTTTAAACTGTATACTGTTTAAGTAAAACACTGTCTACTAAAGGTGTTTCTGTATGGTTTTAGTAAATAATGCTTTTATGAAACCTATGAAATATTTCTAGAAGCAGGTTTTTCTTTCTTTTTGTGGTTTCTTTTGCAAGTGTGATCCACTAAATATACTGCATGAAGGTTAGCACAAGCAGGCCATATGATAACCTTTTAACACACAGCAATAAAAATCCACATTAAAAGTATTTCTCGCCAAGGCATTTAGTTTAGTTGGCAATATTTTAAACATGAGATGTGTGATCTACAGCTCAGATCTCCCCCATATTGTGTCAAATAAAAAAAAGTAGTTCCTCATTTAATGTGATAGGTCGTCTAGTTTATAAAATGGAAGGTCTTGTTGGGCTACACAGAGGGCCTGATTCACAGATGCACGCAATCCGCATGCAAAGCCGATGTTTACGTAGTTGAGCGATTTTTGCAATTGCAAAAAAAAAAAATCTTTAAACTTGCACAGAGTGTAAGCACAAAGGTGCTGCTGTGATGGAGACAGACCATATTATAAATGTTGTGGAAAAGTGATGTGGGTTCCTGGGCAGTGGCTAGAAATGAACACAAAAAAAGGTCCATTCAATGGGCGCATTATGGGAACATCATGATGCAAGCGGCTGCATTCCCTGACCTACAGCTGCAGCACAGGAGGCCAGAGTCAGATGGAGAGACTGTACCTATTATAGGGCTGGGGCAAGTTTCCATGGTGGCATATAAAAATGCACCAATCGGTATTACAAAGTGTACTGATGGCAAAAGAGGGCGTCTCAGTCCTTGCACATTCTGTCGCACGGATGTACACAATGGAAAAAGTTTGAAGTGGCATTTGCATAAAGCCGCAGACTCAGAATCATGCCCAGTAATAGTGCTTAAATCGAGACAGTGAAAATTAAAAAGAAAAGAAAACATGCATTTTCGTTTCAAGTGCAGATTTTTTTTGACAAAACTTGCACATACAAATGTGTCCTTATAAATCTTTGCTGCAGTTGCGCTAAAAAAAACCCTCTCAGTGCACCAAGTACCGTGAGACTCTGCTAGCACCGGGTGTCATGTTGGCTGAAAATGCGCCATAGGTCCGTATTCAATTAGAGGCAAAATAGTTTTCGCCGATGCGCGGTTTTCGCCCATTTCTGAAGTATCGCCCTATTCAATTGCAGGACGTTTTTGCCTAGGTGAAAACTCCATAGGCATAAGCAGGCAAAAAAAATTTCCACCCAAAGGCAGGAGAAAAGAAGTGCAAAATCCATATTTTGGGGTAAAAATGCAGAGACTTGGTTCAGAACCCTTTGGACAACCTAATGACTACTTAGGCAAAAAAAAATAAAAAAATTTAATTCATCCCAAAAAAAGACAATTTTTGGGGTGAAAATCCAAAAGTGTTTGAAAATTGGGCTAAAGTACTGGGATAGGTATTTTGGGGTGCTGTATGCATGGGACAGGTGTTTTTAGGATTGCAGGATGGTGCAGCAGGTGTATTTAAAAAAAAAATTATTCTGCACTTTACAAACACCAAAATATACTAGCATCCATTTACATGTACCTCCAGTTTAACTACAGCAATTTTTTTTCATGAAGCTCAAAATTGAGCTCAAGTGCATCCTGTTTCCACTGATCATCCTTGATATGTTCCTACAGCTTAATTGGAGTCCGCTTGTGGTAAATTCAGTTGATTGGACATAATTTTGAAAGGCATACTTGTGCATGTCAGAGCACAAACCAAGCATGAAATCCAAGGAATTGTCTGTAGACCTCCGAGACAGGATTGTCTCGAGGCACAAATCTGGGGAAGGGTACAGAAAAATATCTGCTGCTTTGAAGGTCCCAATGAGCACAGTGGCCTCCATCATCCATAAATGGAAGAAGTTCGGAACCACCAGGCCAGCCATTTAAAATGAGCGATCAGGAGAGAAGGGCCCTACAGTGGCAGGAACTGGGAGACTAGTCAGGATAGAGGGAAAGATGAATGCAGCAATGTACAGAGACATCCTGGATGAAAACCTGCTCCAGAGCGCTCTTGACCTCAGACTGGGGCATCTTTCAGCAGGCAACAACCCTAAGCGCACAGCCAAGATATCAAAGGAGTGGCTTCAGGACAACTCCATGAATGTCCTTGAGTGGCCCAGCCAGAGCCCAGACTTGAATCCGATTGAACATCTTTGGAGAGATCTGAAAATGGCTGTGCATCGACCCTTCCCATCCAACCTGATGGAGCTTGAGTGGTGCTGCAAAGAGGAATGGCCGAAACTGCCCAAAGATAGCTGTGCCAAGCTTGTGGCATCATATTCAAAAAGACTTGAGGCTGCAATTGCTGCCAAAGGTGCATAAACAAAGTATTGAGCAAAGGCTGTGAATACTTATGTACATGTGATTTTTTTAGTATTTTTTTTTTTCACTTAAATTTGCACAAATCTCAAAAAAACTTTTTACACATTGTCATTATGGGGTATTGTGTGTAGAATTATGAGGCCAAAATTGCATTTATTCCATTGTGGAATAAGGCTGTAACATAACAAAATGTGGAAAAAGTGAAGCATTGTGAATACTTTCTGGATGCACTGTATATGATATATCATTTTCAATAGTGACTTTAGAGGGCTTGAGTCAATGAAACCATATTTTAAGCTGTTTCTGTAGCACTCTAACTATGCAATGGGATTTATTTGGTGGATACAATATGCAATGCGCCTGAATATAGTCAAGCTTTCCCGAGGGAGTGAGCTGAAACGGTTTCTATCACTTTCATCTCTAGGTGTCATACTCTTTCCCTATTTCAATAAAATGTTGATACTTTTTTTTCAGATCTGCTACAGCAAAGTTTCAGAAATCCCAGGAGACCTGCACAAGTGTGAAAAATGGTTTAACAAAAATATTTCTATACAGCAGAAAAAAAGGGAGAGGCGTTAGCTGGTCTTTCTTTTGAACTGCAAAGCGCTAGGAGGAGAAAAAGAAAAAAAGTGCTGCCTCAGCTCTGTTTCACATAATGCTTTCATGTGAGTTCTATTACCTAAATCTATTTAACAGCTATGTTATAGAGCAGTACATATTACCTATAATGTACTGCATAAAATAATTTCACACCTATACAGATAAAGCCATGAAAAGCAATCTGGGCTATTTTACAGCACAAGATCATCATACAAATTCAGCAACAATTACATTTTTAGATTTAAAGGCTTAAATTGATATAATAGTGTCAGAGCATTCAAAGGATCTCCCTTTCCCTCTCTTGGTTAAGCTGTAGGATAGCATGTTAATTGCTCGAGCTTGTGGTTCTAAGGTTTGAGGTATATTATTTTCAGAAACTCTATTATAGTGGATTCTACTAGAAACTAATTATGCCAAATTAGAATTTATTAGCTTTAAAATGTACTTGGATAACTACGGATACCACTCAGAAAGACACCAGATACAAGTAAGTTGTTAAGAACAGATCCTCCATAGCAACCTCTGAAACCATGGCTACAATGAATACAGTCCAGTCTTTCTGTGGCTACACATACTGGTAAGGAATGTCCATTTTTCATTGTCTCCCAGATGGCAGCAAGAATATTTTTGATGACAGAAGCTGATTGGTTGGTACTTGATCTCTCTCCAAGGCTTAGTATATTCCCACCCATTAAGGGTTATTCCAGTAAGCTGTAGAAGTCAGCACTATTACATACACCAGTGGTTCCCAAACTGTGTGCCGTGGCACCCTGGGGTGCCTCAGGACACTTGCAGGGGTGCCTCAGGTTGGTGATCCGGTACCACATAAAAAGATGTAATAGGCAAAACCAGTGCTGATGGCTGCCAATCAAAAAATATGTGGACAAAAAGAAGTGCAGCCCTGTCAACCACCACATAACTGAACCTTAGGGTGACATATAAGCTCAATTTACTTCATTTAGTTTTTGCTGAATTTCTCAATAAGAAATTTTTGCCCCTGGGGTGCCGTGGAAAAAATGCTGATACTCTAGGGCGTCGTGATTCGAAAAAGTTTGGGAACCACTGACTTAAAGATGTGATGTGTCTATAAACTGCAACAGATGAACCAACAATAAAGGTCACATGAGGAAATAGAGATGATTAACAGAAAAAGGCAATACAAATAGTGTAGTCACCATATCTGCTGCTATAAAAGTTATGATGAACAATATTGAAGTTTGCATGATAGGTTTAAACGGGATGAGAGGACATCTCTATTTCAAACAAGTTTGCTTCAATGTGAGCACTGTAGACATGTTAATTGTAAAGAAGTGTACTTGTTGAACACAGTGGAAGTCTTTTACAAAGTGCGGAACTTTGGTTGCGCCGTACAAAGACAGCCTGGGAATCACCATACACCTAGGTTTTCATCAGTTTATGGCAGCATTTGTGGTAGAGCAATAGTGTGTACACACCAAGGGGAAGAGTAGGGCAGAGGAAGGGAGTTCCTTGCAAAGTATGCACTAGTGCAGTATCTCCCAAACTTGAAGGGGGTGCCACGGGTTGGTGGTCCAGGACCAAACCAAACTTTTTATGGTCAATGTGATAAGCAAAACAAATGCTGCTGGCTGCCAATCATAAAATATATTGATTCAGAAGCCCAACCCTATCCACCACCACATAAGTGAACTAAAAGTGACCGGTAAGCACAATTTGCTTACGTTAATCATTTTTCTCAAAATTTCTCAATAGAAAACTTTTGGCGCAGGGGTGCCATGGAAAATCCTCATACTCTAGGGCGCCGTGATTCAAGAAAGTTTGGGAACCACTGCACTAGTGAGTAGACACAACAAATCTTGCAGAGATATACTGCGGCAGAGGGAAATTATTGAAATTAGATACATGGTTGGTGTCTACAGCTATACAAAAACATCCAGCCATTTTCACTCCGCAGAAGGACTGGAATTTGTCACCAGCCCTAGAGTCTTTTCACAGATGTTTTAACATGTAGTGTCTCCAATTTTCACCCCGGCAGGGAAGGTGCAAGGTTCACTCAAAACAATGTAATAATAAGTTTAACACACACACACACACACACCACATTTACTACAAACAATCCTAATATCCCATCACTATAATTTAAGTCATAAATGGAGCCAAACTAAACAGTTTGCAGAAGTGTCTCCCTACCGTACATGTACATCTTGTGTGCTGTGCTCAAACAAGGTGTTTTGCTGTGTACTTTGTAAATGACCACCAGTGCGTAGACAAATGGACTGATTTAATTAATTTTCATGTTTTTGGACTAAATCTATTACAGGTACGTGTATTCTTGTATTTGTTTGGACTAGAGATGAGCGGGTTCGGATTTACTCGGTTCTTTTCGCCTCTTTACCGCAAGTTCGGATTTATGTTATTGGCTACCCAAAACACGTGATAGCCGATAGCCAATAAAATGCCGTTTTGAGATCCGAGTAAAACCGAGTAAATCCGAACCCGCTCATCTCTAGTTTGGACCATTGAAGAGATGTGTATATTTTGCTGGTGTCTATAAATTAGCACTGGAAGCTCTTAAATAATAAAAATCTGCATAAATGTTTATTGTATTTCAAATGGTATAAGCCACGTACAGTAACAGTAAAATACCTTGACATTTAGTTTTCCCAGGTGCTGTAGAACCCATATACGATGGGACCAGGAATTGTAGTTGCTCGGGTACCTCCCTGCTGCTTTACAGCACACATTCATCTCTTCTTGCACAATTCCCTGAATCTGCTCTGTGAGTGTATGACAGCTTGTGTCCTTATGTGCCAACGAGGAAGAAAGGTTCTCCTGCAGGAGGCGCTGTAACACCCATCGCCTGTAACCATGGAAAGGGAGGTTTTATTACAGGCATTGTACAAGAATCAACGTTTTTCTCATGATATACTGCTTGCTTTAGCCTCATTTAGTGCTTGCATTAATCATTATTTATTATTGTTTATTCACAGTACATGGCTTTACTATATTACACCGCACTGTAGGGAGAATATTGAGTCAATCCCTGTCCCATTGAAGCTTACAGTCTAAATTCCCTAACACACAAATTAGTTTTTGTTTTTTTTGCAGTATTACAGAAAAAAAACCCATCTAAATATTGCAAGAACATAAAAACTCCCCACAGATGGCACCCTGGTACCACCTGAAATTATAGAGAGGGGACATTGGCATGGTCTTTATTACACATGATAGTTGTGAGTTTTTCCAGATAATTCAAACCTTTAAAATGTGTTTTCCCGCTACAGTGCAATGTGAATCTGCTTGTATACTGCACATCCCGGTGAACTCAGGCCTGTGATAAAAAAAATCTAATGCTTACTTGTAAATGGACATGTAGCCTGTACAGCAAGAACGCCTGGAAACAATAAGACACTCTCCACCCCTTCAACTCATTTTGAGAATGTTAGAAGGCCCATTATTTGTTTGGTAAAAGACAAAAACAATAGGCAATGGGGTTGGATGATTGACAGCTCAGATCCCAGCTACACACCAACATATAGGGTCCGAAAGTATAACAATCATTCTGCCATGTTGCAGAGCAAACATCTGCAATACTAGCTATCAGACTTGATAAATTACCTCTAATAAATAATGAGTGCTCTCCTAGAACCTTGAGAAGTCAATTACTCATCTTGTAAAAAAACAAAAATCTATATGTCCAGTTCCAACATATAAATTATTTCCCATGGTGCTGAGGGACCTGTAATACCATCAACCTACTCCAAGCTTATTTGAAATAAAAGCTACAGAGAAAGGGAGACATATGCATATTTGGGATATATATTGATTCCCAGCTATAAGAATTTGATGTGTTTTGGAAATAAAGCCCCAGAGGGAGCCCAGATGTAATACTCTCTCAGGAGATGCTAGCCACTCCAACTGTGGCTCACTGTAATGAGATACACTCCCAGGGGAAATCATTTCAAATGCTGCTGGCTCACAAACTCACTAGCAGCTCATATTTAATAAGGAAACAAATATTGAATTAATAGCTAATGTTGAATGTATTTAAACATTCAGCATTTATAATGCTTGGCATGTCGCCATTGGTCATGCCAATATTCATCATGTCGACGCTGATGAAACAGTGACATGATTAGAGTGTCGGCAAAATGTACCTGGTGGTCTAGCGGTGACTTACCTGGTACGGAGGGGAGGGGCCGGTGGCTCCAGCGGTGTCTTCTGGGTCCGGCAGGTACATCCTGATAACATTCGGAGAATGTATGACTAACCCTCCTAGTGTCTAATCCTAACCTCCCCTACCATAAGCCTAACCCAAACCATCCCCCCTTGTGCCTAACCCCTCCACGGTCCATGCAGAATGCAGGCATTTCACGTGTCAGCATTGCAAACATGTTGATATTCTACAGATGCCGACACATTCAACAGCGACTATGCAGCAATCATAACGGTCGACATTGTGGTGTCAACATTATGACTACATCCCTACAGAAATACATTCATATTGATCACATGATGTGTTACTAGGGAGGCATGTTAGATTAATGCATACAGTATCATTATACATGTATATCTAAATAGTTGTGTCTGACAGAGAAGCCACAAAATAGTAAGCAGTGCTTTCAGATAGGAGACATCAGATTAAATGGGAAAAGTAACATCCACAAAATATGTATGGAAGGAACAGCATTAATACATACTCTCCATATTACCCTAGCCAGAATCTTCTGACCTGATGAGGTGGGGCTTGTATTGACGTGTACATGATCTGTAAGGAATAACTCCATGCTAATAGCTAAGCCACTATCAATCCTTATATGCCTCTGCTTTGTAATTAGTCAGCAATGTAACTAGGAGCTCCCACATAAACTCCAAAAACTTTAGTGCCTTAGGCTTAGGAAATACACTCATAGTATATGTACAATACCTTTAATGTGTGCCCGATTTTAACTTTTCTTTCTTTGTAACACACATCTAATCCCAATACTCCTCCTTCCAGAGACCAGGATTACAACCACAATGCTCCTTTCTCTAAGCCAGCATATGGCCATAGCACTCCTCCCGAGTGCAGCAAACATGGTACTTGACATAAAGACATGTGAATAGAGCTTGGAAAAGCTATTCCAGCAAAAACATGTCATTTAATAGAGTCTTCAAAGGTGCAAAAGAGAAGCAAGGAAATACAGAATGCTTTTTAAGCCATATTATCACCTTGCAGGATGTCTATGCTACAGTCATACTTAGACTTAGATGGAAGAGAAGGGGAAGTACACTAGATCTATACACATATATTGCATAACAGGTTTCATTGCAAACCTAATCATGAAAACAAATCACGTTTCTTGCTCCCCTTCCCCCAAGACACTTATGTCATCTCAACTGCAACAAAATGTACAAGATGTAGGTTGAAAAGTTCATAATTTATTAGCAAATTAATTCTGCCATCTAATTATAAAATCAGACCTGTGAATCCATGTTTCAGGACTTTTAGGAAACTTAGTCAAAGCCAGCTTGCCTAGCTGTAAATCTTTTACTGGGTTTAGGGCACCAGACTGGATCAACTCTTTCCTGTTGAGAGAAAAACAATACACGTCACACTTGTGTTCTTATTTCATAGATTCTGGGTGTAAAAGAGCTCCATATATACCACAAAAAGAATCTGCAAAACTAGAATGCATCTAGAATGAAGAATAAGTTAAAAGAAAAAAAAAAAACCTTTAACTCACTATCCATATTTCTATACAACTGAAGATTACATGTGTAATTCAGCATAAATATATGAACCATAATATGACAGGTATTTTATTAAGTGTTCCAACAAACCTACTGGTTACATGTTTTGGCAATTCAACTGTTTACACAGCAGCTATTTTTTTAGGGCACCCGATGGAGCAATTCAGTTGTTGTTCCGTTCGGGCGCGATAGCTGCCGACATTTGTGCTCGCAACCTCAGCAGGGTGCTAGCAAAAAGGTGCAATAAACCCGTGGATAGGGCGTCCTACCAGAACTTTACATGGCTAAAACCGGTCTAATAGTATGTGAAGACGGCGATAAGTAATGGCCGACACTGGGCGTCCATTATAGCCGCCCCCACACAACTGAATTGCCCCTGATCTCTGTAGACTATAAAACTCAACTAATGCCTAATAATTAACTAAAATATACTACAGTTTTCAACAGTAAAGCACCTGTACTGCTTTTTGGAGGTGACAATATAAATAATATGTACAGTACTGTACAAATCACTATGTATTTGCTTGTGAGTATTAAACATTGTTCTCAGGGTGGATTGTCACCAAACTGGCTGACATATGGGCTGCAACATAAATAAAACCGTCAGTCACCAATTAAGGCTCATATTCAATTAGAGACGAAAAGCCACAATCGCCAAAAAAGTTTTGCAGATGCAATGTTTTCACCACATTCCAAAGTATCACCCTATTCAATTCCGCAGGTTTTCGCATGTGCAAAAACTCCATGGGCTAAAACTGGCGAAAAAGTTTCTCCACCCAAAAGCAGGAGCAAATAAGTACAAAATCTCTATTTTGGGCTAAAATGTGGGGACGTGGTTCAGAACCCTAACCCCCCCCCCACCCATAATGACTGTTAAGGAAAAAAACTTTAAAAAAAAACGAAATACACCCTAAAAATGTCATGTCAATTTTGGGGCAAAACGGTAAAAAGTGATGAAAAATGTGTCTAAAGTACAGGGAGAGCTATTTTGGGGGGCTGTATGGATGGGACAGGTGTTTTCAGGATTGCAGGAGGCTGCAGCAACTGTTAGTAAAAAAAGTTTTTTTAAAATGCACTTTATTAACACCAAAATATACTAGTACCCATTTAAATGTACCCCCAATTTAACTATTATTTTTCACCAAAGAAATTGCATTATATAATTTTTTTCACACTAATGCAAAACTGCATTTAACAGCCATTTGCCTCAATTTAGGAACCCAAAATACTTTTATTACAGCTATTAATGCACTTCTATCTTGATTATCAAGGTCACTTACACTTTTTTGGGGGTACAGACTGATTTCCCCCAAGTAAGCAGTCCTTTTCGTTAGTTTTGCTATTCGTGGCTTTCGCACGTCACCGTTCTCGCCTGTTTTGCAATTGAATAGGGCGAAAAGCGGGAGCGCGTATTGTAAAAGTACGCAATAACTTCGCCTCTAAACAGGCAAATGAGGTGAAAACATTGCGTTTATCGCTTTTCGCCGCTAATTGAACCCGGCCCTAAGATGGACAGGGAATAAAGACAATGAAATGTGAAGGTGTGGGCGTGCAGGTGCAAAATGGAAGTTACAGTTGTAAAGGTATTTTAAAACATCATCTAATTAACTATTAAAGAATAATTTCCAATTACAATCAAGATTCTAAAGCAAAAACCAAATCACTGTGATAAAAGCAAAGTGTAAACACACAATGTTAAGGCTACCAACCATGAACTTAGGGGACAGCTCTTGATCAGACCTGCCAATAAACTAACATACATATGTTTGACTAAATCAGAGAGGCGCAGGTGTTTGGGTCAAATGGCTGTCTCTTGCACTAATACATTGTTGGGAAAATGACTACGTACAGAATCATTGTACTACCTTGTTTACGGCCTGCTTTCAGTTACAATTAACAGATCCAGCACAAATGTTGATTGGAATCGGCTGTATTTTGTGCCCATACATTATGCAGTTTGCATGTAATCCAGTCTAAAGCTGGCCAACAAAATTGCAGTATATTGGCATCTTACTCAAAGTAGATTAAGAGAATCTTGACATTATGGTATGCAGCATATCCTACAATCAGAACCCATAATAAAAATTGTACAGGCACCAAAGTACCACAGTATTCAAACCAAATACACAAAGGTACTAATGCCCTTGGCTGGCAGACATTCATTGTGATACCTGAGGTACTTGAAACTGCACAGACTTTTTTGACATTATGAGTTGGACTGGAAAGGTGTATTGTGGAAAGCATAACACTTAAGAAGGTGTTCCACTGAAAGCACAGGCTCATTTCCCACCATCGTGTGCTTCCCCAATAAGTGTAAACCAAAAATGCCCAGAGGTATAATGATTGCACTTCCATACATAAGGGGAACTTTCTAGGCAGCTACTTAGTGCACTGCTCATAGAGAACAAAGAGAAACTCCACAAAAATTATGCTCCTAAAACAGAGCCCCAACATACAGGAAGCCTAAACAAGCTTCAAGTCAGCGACAAATCTAAGGGGTTCGAATTTTCCCGCCAAAAATCGGGTCTCAGAAAGAGGCAAAACGTCATCTTCATGGACAAACATCATCTTCCATAGACTTTTGTCCAGGAAAGATGATGTTTGTCCATGGAAGATGACATTTTGCCTCTTTCTGAGACCCAATTTTTGGCAGGAAAAATTTGAACTTGGCAGGGAAATTCGAACCTATCCGAGCCTGCACATCCCTAATGATAAATGGTGCTCCAGCCAATCAGCTCACAACGGTCATCTGTTTGAAAAACGACAGTAGGTAGCCGATTGGCAAGAGTACCATTTATCATAAGCAACTAGTTTTAAAACTCATTGGATAATAAGAATACTGATAAATGAGGCCCTAAGCTAGAGTATAGATGTTCATGGAATAAAGAAAAACAATCCTGACCCTCTTCAATTTTGATAAAATTTTACATGATTGCTGTGTGTGTGTGTGTGTGTGTGTGTGTGTGTGTGTGTGTGTGTGTGTGTGTGTGTGTGTGTGTGTGTGTGTGTGCGCGCGCGCGCGCGTGTGTGTGTGGCTAGTGCAACTGCACAATCAACAGGTGGGGACTATCTTCAAAACGGAATGTGTATGAGATGCCGGTTCAAATACCGACACTGGAAGCCCGAATGCTGAAAATCCCTACTGGGGCTGGTAAGTGACCTAACCCCCCCCCCCCCCCTCTCCCGTCACCCTAAGCCTCCCTTAGTGGTGCTTAACCCCCCCCCCCCTCCCCGTAGCCTAACCCTCCCCGGAAGTGCCTAACCCTACTCTCCCCCTGGGGGTGCCTAAACCTAACCCCCCCCCCCCCCCCCATATCCCCGGGGAAACTAAGATACTTACCCGGGTCTAAACGTTTGGGATTCCGGCATTCAGGATGCCGACGACGGTATCCTGATCGCATTCAGGATATCGGCGGGATTACGGTGTTGGTATATTGGCAGCCGGCATCCCGCCTGCGGGCAATATAACTACATCCCCTTCAAAACTGGTCCACTTGACATGGAATAACCCTTTTTGATTTTATTTGCAGTTAATAAAATAATTAGGGTTGCACACTAATTTTGAACATCTGTCATGACATGATTATAGGGAGAGGAGGATGAGCCAACATAAGTCTCTGTGCTTGATAAAATGGAATAACAATATGAACAGATTATAGGTGACAGCAGACTGATTTATAACTCGTGGAACTGCCCATCCATGACTGCAAGTACACAGAACCCATTCACAATTCTGGCACTAGATTTGCTGCTGTCTGCTTAAAGTAGTGTCTGTCATTTCTTCTATTCTGTATGGAGCCTTATTTTCCACTTGATTCTGCCATTTCCCATTGCAGCTTTGGAACAGGAAAATTATTACATATAAAAAGGGAAAGTGCTCAGACAATTTAGGGGGAGATTTATCGAAGCTTGGAGAGAGATAAAGGGGAGAGAATTAAAGTACCAGCCAATCAGCTTCTGTCACTTTATAGGCTGTGTTTGAAAAATGAGTTAGGAGCTGAGTGGGTGGTACTTTATCTCTCCCCAAGCATTGATATATCTCCCCCTTAGATTCATACCGTATGCTGTAATTTTCTACTTTATCTGTCCTATATGTGGTGAGATTTCAGTAGCTCAAAATACCTTCTGTTAATTACATTTTATATGAGTATTTAAAATAAAATATTGTAAATGATATGGCCATTTTAGTGACTTGACAAGATATTGTCCTTCCCGGCTCCTAAATCAGGAAAATATTTTACAGCTACGTGTTCAGTCCACATTCCTGTCATGTACATTCTTACTTCTGTTAGCTATGCCAGCATATAACAACCTTATTTTGGCCAAGAGACATACCTTACATTCCATGCCGTGGTGAAATCTGGATTCAGTAACAGCAGGGTGCAGGTTACATCAACCAACTCTAGAAGATAACAAAGACAAACACACTGCATTATGTAAGTTTACTACTTGACTAGAAAGTTAATGTGTAAGTTTAGCCCATCTGGAAACATAGCTAGCAATATTTTGCAGACATTTCTTGTGAACACTGACCCCCGGCACTGAACATGTTTAAGGTCTCTCAGGCTCATCGGGGCTGATGTATTAACCGACGAAGCGGCATCAGTACATGATATGTGTGCCGATACCGCTTCTCCCCCATGTAGGTTTGTGGGGCTGGGCGGTAAATGAAGGGGCGCTATGTGCCCATGTCATTATCGGTGCTGCTACGGTACTACGGTATCTACAAGATAGCAGCGCCGATAGGCAGAGCAATGGGGGAGATGTATTATAGTGGCACTTATCGTGCCGCCTCTTTACCGAAGCGAAGTAGGAAGCACTAACGATGAGAAGTTTTAACATCTCATCGGCCGGAGCGGGGGAGTGAAAACTCACCCCTCCGGCGATCCCTGTTAGAGCACACAGCGCATCAGCCTAGTGCTGATGCGCTGTGTCTCACTACCGGCCGGCTCCACTGAGCATGCGTGGTATCTCGAGATCCTGTGTGCAGCCCTGGAGCCGGCAGCCATCACAGCAGGGACAGCGCTGTCCCTGTTGTGGAGATAGGGCATCGCCAAGCTGCAGCTGTCGATACTGATAGCTGCATCTGGATGAACGGTCAGACAAACCGACCGTTCATACATTGCCATGCCTATGGGCGCTTGCGGTCTCATTTACCGCCTATCCCCCCCAATCATACAAAATGGGGGGGCAGCGATATCAGCGTACATAACGTGATGCCGCTTCTGTCCCAATGTATGAACGGTCAGCATCGATATAGACAGCTGCAGCTTGGCGATGCCCTATCCCCACAGCAGGGACAGCACTGTCCCTGCAGGATCTCGCCATGCTAGCGAGATTCCGTGTATGGTCAGTGGAGCCGGCCGGGAGTGAGACACAGCGCATCAGCACTAGGCTGATGTGCTGTGTGCTCTAACAGGGATGGCCGGAGGGGGGAGATTTCACTCCCCTGCTCCGGCCGATGAGATATTAATACAGTAAAAAAGTACAGTAAAAAAAACCTGCTCAACGCTGAACATCGGCATTGCGAGCAGCTCAGAATCTGGCCATAAATTTCTTCTTCACGCCCTTATCATCTCCAACCTGGACTTCTGCAACCTTTCTCACTGGTCTTCCTTTCTTCCACCTATCCCCTCCCTTCTTATACTCCATACTGCTGCTCGTCTCACGTTCCCATTTTGTTGCTCTGATTCAGTCTCTTCTCTCCTTCACTGGCTCTCCTTCCCCTTCATAATCCAGTTTACGTTTGTTACACTCACTTTCAAGCACTAAATCGCTCTTCCCCCTCCTTCATCTCTGACCTCATCCCTGATCCTGCTCTCTCCTCCAACTGCCCTGCCTCCCCTCCGATTACCTCCTTCCACTTCTGCATCCAATGCTTCTCCTGTACTGTTCTCCTCATCTGTAACTCACTCCACTTCTCTATCAGCCTGCTTACTTTCAAACATGTCCTGAAAACTCGCCTCTTCATTCAAACCCACCAGCTTTGAGAACACTCGTAGCTCACACACACTATCCTCCCTACGTCACCTGCCAGGGAATCGGTATGAAATACCACCGGCCGTATGGTAGCGGCAGCCCGACAGATGGACAGATCCCGGCAGCGGCAGCCCGACAGCGCTGGAAATCCTGATCGTCCTCAGGTAAGTATATACTAACCTAAGCCCCCTAACCCTCCTTAGGGGTGCCTAACCCTAACCTCACCCTGTAAGTGCCTAACCCTAATCCCCCCCCTTCCCCGCTGCCTAAACCTAAGTCCCCTGGGGGGGTGCCTAACCCTAAGTCCCCCCCGGGGGTGCCTATCCCTAACCCTACCTCCCCCTAGCCTAACCCTAACCCTCCCTGGGGGGTGCCTAACCCTAAGTCCCGACCCCCCGGAGCCCTAAACCTAACCCTCCCCCCCGCACAGCTGTCCGCTCGCGGCGCCCGGTATCCCTTCGATCAGGATGCCGGGCGCCTGTCTCCCGGCGTCAGGAAAATGACAGGCGCCTAGATATAGACGCCTGTCATTTAACCCACGCCAGGAAAAAGCAATCGGGAAGCCGGCTGTCGGGATCACGTCAGCCAGTTTCCCGATTGCATCCCCTGCCCGTTACACCTCCCACCCTTTGTTCTCACACTGCACTTCCAACTCCATGTCAGTAAAGAGCATTAGTGCATTGAACACTACAGATGTTAACAGTCACTCTTGTCTACTTAGGTGCATAACTTCCTCTTGAAGGAAATATCAGGTATACCACCAGATCCTTTCCTCCAAAGCATTCCACTGACTTCTATTTTATTAGAATTATATCATTCTTGAGATGAAGAAGTCTCTTCTTCCTCTGCTTTAGCTACTATGTTATAGTTTCCCTTCCCTCCCTCTTTTCCTTATGTGTCATTTCGATTTCTGTGATGCTACTTATAGATATTTAGTGATATACTATCTCAGATAATATTATTGATTAATTGACCTCATAATTTAAGTCAATTGATCAGGATAAAGGTCAAAATGTTTTATTTTAATTTTTTTTTTTTCCTTCTCATCATCTATATTCCGAATATTTATATCACTTGATTGCTTGTTCATATTATCTATAGTCATTATGACTGTATATGTTTATACCTTGTATATCTCTTGGATACAATTTCTTGAAAAATCAATAAAAATTTAAATTAAAAAAAAAAAGTCACTCTTGTCTTCATAGCTCAGTTTGATATTTACCTTTGTACTGTCATTTGTAACTTTTTTATATTGCACTGATCATCTGTATTTTTTTAATTTATCCCATACGGCGCTATAGGCACTTGGTGGTGCCATATAAATAACATGCGATAATAACATTTAAGTAGGACACTATTTGCACCAATATTGGTACTAATATTTGAAAATAATTACCAAGGACAAATCACTGGAGAATCATGTCACACACATTGCAATGTAAGTAGAAAATGGTTACTACACACTAACAAGAACACTGCACTGAGTAATAACCACAACAAAGATAATAAGCTGAATGTGTGTGTTGACAGTCATAATGTCGACATTGACTATGTCGACATTCGTCATGTAAACAATGGTGACATTTCAACCTGTGAGAATGTCAACATATCGTCCCTGGTGGCCCAGAGGAGACTTACCTGCATCAGGTCTTCCAGGTCCCGGCGATCATATGACCATCTCTTCTGGGTCAGACATCCAATCCACCAGCGTTCAGTATTTTTCTGCAATCCTTAACCCACCCTCTAGTACCTAACCCTAACCTCAACCCTCCCACCTGCAGCCTAGCCCTAATATCGACACTTCACATGTTGATAATGTGAGCATATCAACACGTTGCCTGTCAACATTTTGACAATGTCAATGTCATAACTGTCGACATTGTGGTGTTGACATTATGGTTGTTGACATTGCCATTGATGACCTTTTGACTACATCCCAAGTTGAATAATAATAATAATAATAATAAAATATACTTTGAAGGACAACATCACAGGAACAAATCTTCAAAATATGGGCAACTGACCATTATGTCACAAATATAACATTATCCAACTGGTGAGTGTCAGACCAGTGCAGGTAAATTCTTACCACGGAATTGCTCATCTCTTTCCTCATCTAATTTTAATTAAAAGGTGTTAAAAATATACAAAAAATATAAAGAAAAAAAAAACAAAAAAAAAAAAACTTGCATCCAATATTGTATATCCAATGTGACACTGAGTGGAATTAATTCGTAAGCACCCCAAGGAGCTATTCAATTGTTGCTCTTGTCGGGCGCGATCAGCTGCCGGCGCCGGCATTTCAGCTCGCACCCCCGGGGGTCGATGTTGGTGGTGTATGCCAATACATGTATGATTATTTACTAGAATCTTGGGGTGCTGCAGTCTTTATTTAAGCCTGACCATCTTACTACCGAGGCCACCCAAGGAGTTGTCTTTATCAGAGAGTGCCAGTCCAGTCATTTCATATATACCACCCGCCTGGTGTATTGCGGGTGGTATCTCTGTATGAATCTGCTATACTTGCTATAGTTTCAACCGCCAATATTGGTACGTATGCCATTTTTCAGTGTTTTATGATTGCAATAAATTGTTTTACTATTTGATGCACGATGTGGCATCCTCTTCTTTTGCTTGGATGGATGGATGACTAGATAGATATCATGACGTCTCTCCCATAGTAACGAGGAGTGGCGGACGCCGGAGCTCACTCGTGAGCTCCAGCGTCCGGCTCCCCCCACGGGCACTATGGGAGAGACGTCATGATGTCTCTCCCATAGTTCCGAAGAGCGGCAGACGGTAGCGGACGCAGGATCGGGGCTTAGTATTCTGTTTTGGGGGTTTTTTTTGTGCGCGCGGCACTATTACAGGGGGCTTACTACTGGGGGCACTATTACAGGGGGCTTACTACTAGGGGCACTATTACAGGGGGCTTACTACTAGGCTGAGGGGCACTGAAATCACATGTGTGGTGGTCTATACAAGCCTTCATATATTTTGGTAATGGACGATAGTCTGGCTCCTTAACTTTTAAGATGGCTCCTAGATTTTACAAAAATTTGTTGAGCCCGGCAATAGATAGATAGATAAATAGATAGGCGTAAATACCATAGGTGCAAGGGGCCCAGAGCTGTGAGGGGCCCATTTTCTTTGTCAAAGTTACATGTGTTATAGAAATTTTTCACCACTGGGTGGTACACAGAGGGGCCCTTATAAATTTTGCTATGTGGCCTTCAAATACCTAGTTACGCCGATGGATGGATATACATACACCTGTTTTTAAATGGTGCATTTATTTCTACATTTATAAATCAAGGGATCACACATCACTGTGTAGAAACCATGCATATCTGTCTATCCTTTATTCATTGCCATGTATATAATATTGATGGTGTAGGTGCTTTATACACAAGCGATAGAACACAGAGGATTTGTCTCATATACAGACACACGGTGCGCCCCATTGTACGGCCTTTGCCTCCAGCCAGGTATGATCTCTGGCTGAGGAAGTGTGTGTGAGCCACATATTTACATTACATTGACCATAAAGAATTTGATGTGGTGCTGCACCACCAACCTGAGGCACCGAGACAATGTTGGAGAAACAACTTTAAGAAAAAGAGACACATTTTTGGGGGGAACTCAGATAAAAAAAATTATCATATAAAATTAACTGTTATTAGATATATATTAAAAGTGAGAATTTTTTTAATTTCACACAAACAAGGTATTACGATAAAGGATTTAAAATAAAAAAAAAAGAAGAAAGCTGGTGAAATAGGTAAATACAATGATCCACTAATAATGGAATAATAATCAGTTATCATGTATAGCAGTCACGGTGATACACAATCACCAATCCCTATCGGTACTATCAATATATGTAGTTATGCTGCAGACATATAGTAAAAACATATAAATCTCATGTCCCTGGAGAATTTTTTACATTCAATAACTAGGCATCATACACAGATAATTACTTCAAATGTGAGTCAGCGATAGCATCAAGTATGGGATATGCATTCAACAATAATATCATTCCAAATGATACAGTAAATACATACTGTCATGTTCCAGAGGCTCAATAATTACATCAATCTCATGTCCTCGGAGGGTGTTGCATACTGTACGTCAGTGCAATATGGTTTTAGCAAAAGTCAACACGTCTCCAAAATAGGACACAAACATACAATCTTGCTCGGTTCCACAGTAACCAAATGAAAAAATATGATAAATCCCAATATTACAGGGAATTGACGGAAGGAGTCAGTTAATAACCAGATTGAAATGTAGCTTATTCTCTGTCTGATTCACATAGAGTGGTACCATACAAAAGTGCCAAAGTACAGGTTCAAGACCAGATAAGGTACATAGACTACTCCCTACAAACAGTGTGAGGATAGCAGCTGCTGGGTATCATTATGTCTGGCAGTGAATGATACGTGAGCGTACTATCCATACACTCAAGGATGAGAATGAGTGCACTGGGCGTCTGCTGTTGAATTGTATCAGCAGAAAGGGACCTGATAAGTATTTTGCAGGAATCTTCCCTGAAAATCTGCAATGAGAGTGCTCATAGAGAGTATGTATAGGAGGAATAAATAAGAAAACAAAAAGTTAAGAGAATAAATAAAAGTAACACTGTATATGCTCAGGGTACTATGCTGCTGCTAATCATATGCCATAGGGTATTGGTGGTCAGTGAGCAATATGACTCTGTATACAAGAATATGAAGACAGTATTGTGCTGCATATGCGAAAGTTGTGATGGATACCGGCTCTGTTACCCATGGCATTGCAGAGTAATATACCACTATCACACACCGTTCACACTGGAAGGGAGACAGAATAAAAGAAAAGGTACCCATATGTTCAAATTAACAAGTGATGATGTCTGCTTAGGGGAGCGACATTACACCGTGCTGCTGTGGGTATCCAGCATGTGCACAGCGAGAACCCCCGGTCCAAGACGTGCGTTTCACACTGGCGCTTCCTCAGTTGGATTACGGTGAAGTGAGAACACAGGAAGTCATATCCTGTGTGTCGGCCAATCACAGCGCAAGCTATTCTCTTGCAGTAAGTATTAGAGGCCATCATTGGTCAGTCTAACGTATGTATATTAATTGGAGGAGTCTCGTATATGATTAGCATAGAGATCAGCAGGAGGAATAATGTAGCAAATGGCTCAATTCATGATTTGAGAGAGAATGGAGATGTTACATAATCTCTATAATATTCTCATATGAAGAAACAAGGGCTAGCAAAAGGGGAAGAAACAGATTTATACATCGATATTAATAAGTGTGACATATTAATCCTGTGATCTAAAGGGAAAAAAAATAAAAAATTATATAAAAGTAAAGGTCTTAATTACTGAAAAGTTCAAGGAACTGAAAAATACTAACAAAAATGTATGTCAGATATGGTACAGTGTATATGATGCCTAAATACTAATGTACTGGTGTCAGTGAATGGCAGTGTATAGTCAAAGATACGGATAGTCAGCAATTAAATTATATTAATCAGTAATTTGTGTGAAAAACTACACAAGAGAGAAAGGGGGAGTGGGGAAAAAAGTAGTATATTATTATTATGTGTGATGTACTAGAAAAGTGTGAAAGTGGAAAGCCATAGAAAGAAGAATACTTAAGTGAATTAAATGTAAAAGCGAGATAGTGATGAAAAAAGTGATAATCAAAACGGGCTTTCAATGAATAATAATGGTGGGAAAGGGTATTGTTACGTGTAATATTAGGGAATAGTTACTTGGGGGACATCAGATTGTGTATAGAACTAAAAGGAACTATTGAAGGTGTAATGGATATGAAGATAGTGTATGGTATTCAAGCATTAGGTGAATATTAATGGATCAATAGGAAAAGTGCAGAATATAGTATACTCATAAAAAGTCACTGAGAAATAAAAATCAAAATATATGAATGAGACGTCACACAAAAATACTAGAATTAATATTGTATGTATGGTATTAAAGGAAAGCAAAGGAATTTCAGGAAATGTCTGGTGACAGATGTAAGTTTCTTCAACTTTAACAGGTCACTGCTAGCATTTTTGATGTTGCCAGCGTGTTAAAGGATTCTCTGTTTAAACGCCCAAGTGGTCATGCCCACATACTTGAGATCACAGCTGCACTCAAGGCAAAATATGATCCCCATTGCACCACAAATGATGAATTGTTGTAAGTCAATCTTTTTCTCATACCTGTGAATAACTTGATCCTTTTTTCTGATAAATTTGCAGGCCTTACATTTACCGTACGGGAAAGTCCCTTTTAGTTTTGGTTTTCTCCTTGGATTATTTAGATAGTGACTTTTGACCAGTTTGCCCTTCAGGTTATTTGGCCTGCGCCAACTAAATTAAGATCTTGTCTCCAGGGATTGTTTCAAATCATTGTCCATCAGTAGGACATGCCAGTGTTGGGCAACAATATTCTGTAATTCTCTCCATTCATTGCAGAAGTTGGTGTCAAACTGTACTTTGTTGGTCTTTTCATGAAAAGTCTCCTCATTGCTATTCCAGACAATAAAAACATAATCGATAAAGCGCTTATAGTAAAGAATGTGCTGCACAAACATGGGCATAATGTGACACCTTTAATAATTGTCCATGTATAAGTTGACGTATGCCGATGTCAAATTGGAACCCATGGCCATCCCCGTTAGTTGTACAAAAGAGTCATCTTGGCAGAGAAAATAGTTCAGCTCAAGTACTTTTGGCAATAACAATAAAATAAACTCTATAAGTAGACCATCATAGGAACCTTTAAATAAAGACTGACAAACTGCTTCTATCCCCTCCTTGTGTGGTATAATTGTGTATAGGGAGCAGACATACATGGTTACTAAATAGCAACCCTTAGTTAAGTTGTTCAACAACATTAGACCTTCTAGAAAATCACCAGTATCCTGATGTAACTGTCAGTACCCCTAGCACATGGATGCAGATGAAAACCAAAAGTTCAGCCAGAGGCTGTTAAATAGAGCCCCGGGCCAATATTATTCGCCTACCTGGTGGGTCCTCCACTGTCTTGCACACTTTTGGCAATGTATAAATAATGGGACAAATTGGGTGATCTACGGTTAAAAATTTTGTCAGTGATTCCTCTTTCTTAATTCTGGGTACCGATTTAACGTCTACCTTTATATATGTCAATGAGTCTGCAATCTCTAAATCATAAGCAAACACGGTCTGGAGCACAACTGCTCCTACCTTAGCTACCTTTCGGATTACAATGGAATGGTTCTTACGAAGTGAGTTAGGGGCTTTTTTTTCATCGACAAGATTGTCAAATTGCTTCACATTCATTTTGTTAGTCTTTTCAAAAGGTTTTCAAACTCGGGGGATCAAAATTACTGGGTCTTTTAAAGACCTCCTTATCTTGTACAGTACCCTTTTGGGCATTTCCTCTCCCTGTGAGCGAGTTGCTAACCCTAAAAAATCCCCACATCGCGGTAAAGAATTTGTGTTCAGAGAAGGATTGTGAGGAGTAGGTGTTGAAGGTATCAGCTCTTAATTGGCATCTATACCTTACCTTGTACCATAGGACCCACGCTTTGAGCTACCATCCCCAGACAACCAGAGAAAGAGTATGATTTTTGTAATCCTGCTCTACAGTTTCAAGTTTCTTTCTTTTAAAACATATTAGAGCCACTTTAGATTTTTGAATCTGAGATTGCAGATTACCCTACCAAGGCTCTGATTTAGCAAATGCTAAGGTTGGTGTGCAACCCTTATTAAAGGCAGTAATCTCTGCCATTGTCTTTTTCTTTTTCAACTCAGTTCTTACCTCATATATAACAAATAGGAGAAGATCCAGTGACCATTTTTTTTTAAGAACCCCACACCAACAACTACAGAAACTAAAGTTTCTCCTCCCAACAGTGGGCATTTTGTTAATTCTGAATCGGTGCACAGCCAAAAAAGAAGCCATTATGGGCCTCTTTTTGCAATATAGTTCAGTAATAGGTCAGCACTCTCATTACACTGAATCCAATGCCTAGGGTACAAAGCTCAGAGCACGCCCATAAAGGCAGCACATGTACAATCCACAAAATTAGAGAAAACTCACCAGGGCTTCTGTTCAAATTAAGAATTTTATTACTCACATTGTAAATACAAGAATGATTAAGGTCGACATTTCGGTCACAGCGCGAGACCTTTCTCAGGACAAAAACCCATCAGACAAGACAAGACAGCAGCATACACCCTAGTGCATCCTAATCTCCTTATATAATAGTGCCAAATGCAATGTACTCAGTGTCACATTAGATGCCACTGGAAGCGACATCATAGGCAAGTTATATCATTCCAGCTTAAATAAGGTATACCCTTAGGGCATAATAAAAAAACAATGTCCAGCGTTCTCATCAATTTATCTTGGGCTACATCCAGCCAGCGCCAGGCTTAAAACCAAAAGTACCTGTTACTAGGATGCGGGTTAGGTGTTGGGTTATATACTTGGCGGAGGTTTAGGGTTAGGCTGCGGAAGGAGACTGGTTAATACCAGTGTCAGGCCGTTTACACTACACACGGTTGCAAGTATTAAGTTTTCTGCCAGTGCTTTAAGAGGACATCATCTCTAAGTGGCAGTGAGCTAGCTGTTCCTATGCTGTAAACGGGCCCAAGGTCACCCGTTTACACTGCCCCATAACCTGAATCCTTCCTAGGTCCAACCCTGCTCGCTACCCGGGTTGGATTGCCGAGTCACTGGACCTGGGTAATGTTTCAGGGACCCTTTTCCACTGAGCCATGACTGGGGTTATTTGGCCAGTGTAAAAGGGGTATAACTGGGCATCTTGACATAGCCATATTGCACTGCAGGTGTGGCAGATTTAAATTGTACGGAGAGATTTACGCTGGCTATACATCAGAGTACCTTTTCCTCCAACCATCCAAATGTCCAATTTAAAGATTTTTTTTTTAGCATACTTGTAACCATATTCATACATGGAGCATATGATCGTCAATATTAAGCAGGTGAAAATATTTTGTCTCTTTTTTTCTCTCTATGTGATAAGACAATTTCACAATTCCTTATAAAGCAGTCATGGAGTAGTATATTTCAATTATTGCATGTGAGGTATTTCCGTTTATCAGCAAGAAAAAGTATATTTTCATTTAAGAGTAATTCATATCCCAGCACATACAATTTGTACTGATCCCAGCCTATTTTGTCAGCAGCATGGAAGACATAATAAATCAGGAAACAGTTGGGAAGCCAGCGGACGTAATGCCGACCGCCGGCTTCCCGACTGCTAAATCCCGGCAAGGTTTAAATGCCAGGCGTCAAAATTTCGACGCCTGTCATTTTACCTACACCGGGAGACTGGCACCAGGCATCCCGATCGTCGCGAGCCAATCAGGGGTGGCTCATTGGCTGGGACCCACGTGGACTTAGCCAATGAGCAGCTCCTCCTTTGAAGTCCACGTGGGTCCCAGCCAATGAGCGGCCGCTAATTATACAACCAGTCACTAGCTACTGGAGTAATTCCAGAGGACTGGAAAAGAGCAAACATTGTCCCACTGCACAAAAGTGGAAGCAAGGAAGAGGCAAGCAACTACCGACCAGTAAGGCTTACATCAGTAGTAGGGAAATTGATGGAAACACTCTTAAAAGAAAGAGTTGTAGATTATCTCAAATCCAACAATTGCAGGAACCCAAACAGCATGGATATACTGGGGGGAGATCATGTCAAACAAATCTTATTGACTTTTTTGACTGGGTGACTAAGGAAATAGATAAAGGGGGGGGGCATAGATATAGCTTATCTAGACTTTAGTAAGGCTTTTGACACTGTTCCACATCACAGACTGTTAAATAAACTGGAAAGCATGGGATTGGTTACAAAGATAGCTGAATGGATAAGATCAAGGCTGCAGGATAGGAGACAATCTCAAGAGGGAAATGTTACCAGTGGAGTACCTCAGGGATCTGTACTTGGACCAGTGCTTTATAATATCTTTATTTGTGACATTGCAAATGGTATTGAAGGGAAACTATGCCTTTTTGCAGATGACACAAAAGGTATGCAACAGGGTAGACACACCAAGAGGGATTATGGTGCATACACACGGTCAGATTTTTCCTTCAGATCTGAACGATAACGATTTAAAAATCGTTCAGTCGTTCATATCTGAAGGAAAATCTGACATATATGACAGATCTGTCAGATGAACGATTTGAACGAGGCGCATTCCCGATGGTCAGATAACGATATCTGACATCTGATGTGTTTGCAGTCACACTTGGACGATTTCCATTCATTTTAATGCAGTCAAAAATCGTTCAATCGTTCAAATCTTTGGTAAAAATCGTTCAAATCGTTCATCTGACAGAGCTGACAAATCTGACCGTGTGTATGCACCATAAAACAAATGCTTGATAATCTAGGTAAACTAGAGGAATGGTCAAGAAAGTGGCAACTACAGTTTAATGCCAAAAAATGCAAGATAATGCACTTGGGTCTCCAAAATCCAACGGCTAAATATAGTATTAATGGCACTATAGTGGAAACTACTGAAGAGGAAAGGGATCTAGGAGTCACTATTTCAGGTGACTTAAAGGCAAGCAAACATTGTAACAAAGCAATGAGGAAGGCAAGTCAGGTGCGTGGTTGCATAGGGAGAGGAATCAGTAGCAGAAAGAAAGAAGTGATAATAGCATAGTATAGGTCATTGGTACGTCCTCATCTCGAATACTGTGTTCAATTCTGGAGGCCATATCTCCAGAAGGATATTAATACATTAGAAACTGTACAAAGAAGGGCAACTAAAATGGTGCAAGGTCTACACTACAAAACATACCAGGAAAGACTAAAAGTTCTTAATATGTATAGTTTGGAGCAGAGAAGGGAAAGGGGGACATGATAGAAATGTTCAAATATATAAAGGGGTTTAACAAGGTAAAGGAAGGAGACATTCTTCAAAGAAAGAGAAGTATTAGAACAAGAGGACATGTTCTAAAACTGTAGGGTGGTAGGTTCAGGGGAAATTTGAGGAAAAATTACTTCACAGAAAGGGTAGTGGAAAAGTGGAATAGCCTCCCATCAGAGGTGGTAGAGGCTAAGACAGTAGAGCAATTTAAACATGCATGGGATAGACATAAGGATATCCTTCAGAAGTAGTAAGGATCAATAAGGGTTGAGGTAATAATATGTTTAAAAATGGGGCAGACTAGATGGGCCACGTGATTCTTATCTGCCGTCAAATTTTGTTTCAATGTTAATGTTAAGCCGCCGTTGATTGGCTCGCGGCCCAGTACTAATAACAGCTCATTCTCCATGAGCTGTCATTCGCGTACTGTAACAATATGCTGAAGCGTGTTGTTACAGCGTGTCCGTGGCCCTTATTGGATTTCTGCGGAGAACATCGTGGGACAAAAGGTGAGTATTGGATCTTTTTTTCAGGTAATTCCATAGGATACTTTACGTTAAGAGGGGGACGTGAACATCTGGCAGCAGGTGAGTATGTGAGTGTGTATGGATGTAATAAATCTTTATTTTCATGGTGTGTGTGTGTGTGTTTTGTGTTTTTTTTACACATTTCTTTACAGGTGAACCACACGTACCAGCGCCCCTTAATGCCCCGCATGCTGGTACTTGTGGTTCTCCAAGTACCAGCATGCGGGGGAGGCTTGCTGGGACCTGCAGTTCTACTGTAAAGACAATGTTGTTAATTCTATTTTTAACACTACACATACAGTATCAACCCGCCACCCACCGCCCAGGGGTGGCGGGGATAGCCCTGGGCCATCAGCCTAGGCCAGGGGTGCCCTGGAGAGGGGGATCCCTTTATTGGTGAGGTGCCCAACTCCCCAGGGATCCCTAGCCTGGGCTGACTAGCGGTCAGGGCTGATGCTGCGGCTGGGTGGCCCTGTGAAGGGCTCCCTTGGCTGTGGCATCAGTCCCCCACCAGAAAGGGTCCGGAGCTGGTTTTAAATATATGGGGAACCCCTAGCTAATTTTTTCTCCCTATATTTAAAACCAGATCTGGCCCTGCTGCTGGTTCTTAAATTACTGTGGAACCCTACACATTTTGTTCCACGTACTGGGTGGCAAGTCCGGGGCTGGTTAGGCTTTGGGGGGGGTGTGGGCCCTAAAACATTAACTCATTTTTAAACATTTACAGGAAGAAACATACACAAATCACAATGATTTGTATATGCTTCTGACCATCTCGCAGCTCAAGGGGTTGAGAGATTGAAAAGTGAGCTTGACAGAAAGTTTGCTCCTATCTCACCCGAGCTTGTCATCCCGATTCTGGGTAAATTTGAGAAATGTATGTTTTAGGTGAAAAGTACTTCCGATTTGGCCCCATTGTGATTTGATTTGAGATTGCTATCTCATCCGAGTTTTACGAGTGAGATAAGAGAAATCTCTCTCTAACTCACACGTCTTTTGCCTTTAGTAAATTTGCAAGTAGGAAAAAAATTAATAAATCACCCGAGATGGTCATCTCAACCTATCTCGAATCTTCGTAAATATACCCCTCGTAGTCTTATTAGCAGGTCCCTCTCTCCTCCATAATAAGTCTGACAATTGCATGCAGTATAACACTTAAAATGCATTCTAAACCAAAATAATAATATTGGTAGACAACTAGAGATTCTTATTTATATGCCTTCAATAATTATACATCACATTATATCCTCCTATTCAGAGGGGAAAACACTTTGCATTTTCCTCCAGCATGTGAAGAGTATCAGCCAGAAATAAAAATAAAGTTATAATCACACATGTAAGTACAGGTTGAAAAGGTTGGAACCTCACGCTATACTATAATGTAGAATATCAGGACAGAATAACCTCACTCATCTGTCTAGCACCCCAGACAAATATGAGAAGGTATC
The DNA here is from genome assembly GCA_031769625.1 of Taudactylus pleione. Taxonomy (NCBI): domain Eukaryota; kingdom Metazoa; phylum Chordata; class Amphibia; order Anura; family Myobatrachidae; genus Taudactylus; species Taudactylus pleione. The sequence goes on from JAUIMM010000176.1 coordinate 1,110,255, forward strand.
CATCCTGTAATTACTTTTTCTGCAAACATCATGTCTGGTCTCTGTACTTACAATGCAAGTGACAATCTTCAAAAAACAGAAAAGTGACTCATCATAATAATAACACAATATCCCCTCACTCTGATGAACAAAGAAAGACAACAAAGCTATAGCAGGAGCAAAATGATTTTATTGGGGTGTCTTCAAGCACCCTCAGTTGCTTGTACACATTGGAAAAGTAGGTGCACTTACAAGTTTTACAAGTGGGGTATAAGAAATGTAAGAGAAAGGAAGAATAATAATCAATTTTAGATAATATTTTCAACAACCCTCTAAACCCTTATTGAGTCTTCCCAAATATGTTTCTGCACTATCCCAGCTACTCCTTATTCATCATGGGGGTACAGTGATGTGGGCAGGGTGTCGGGATGAATCTAAGGGGGTGCTGTGATCATGGGGGGGTTGTGTGCAATCGAGAGTGGGGTGAAGCTAGTAAGGCAGACAAAGGCACCTAGCTGAAGTGCAGCAGGAGCGCTGCAGGACTGATTCAGTACCGATCCTCACTGCCGCTGATTTATTGCTCAGTTGGGGGGGAAAGTTCCCTCTGCATTAGAACATGTTTTATTTTCCCAACTAGTTGAACCAACCATTATTTGCCATTTTTCGGCGTGTGGGAGCAAATGGTTGATTATCCCTAATTCCCACTCGCTGCCCAACTATCATTCCAACCAGCCACCTAGTTGGCTGGTTGGAACAATATCGGTCTAGTGTGTGGCCTTAGATTTGGGAGGGGCGTGTCCAAACTCAGATCTAAATTGCTGTGTAAAAATAACGCTGTCCCGCATTTGTTGGCTACATGCAAAAGCAGCCAGTATTCACCCTGCATGCATAATAAATAAATGTATTTGCACCCCTTGTAGTGCAACATGGTGTGTCTATGTACACAGTTAAGGCCCCCACACACGGAATGATATAGCGGGCAATTCAACGGATTGGAACGATATCGCAGCTATATCGTTCCGTGTGTGGGCAGGATATCGTCTGCTGTGCGTTCCCGTGGGGTCCTCCATCGCTCCTCAAGATCTTTCTGCATGCACAAGAGATCTGGAGAGGGATGTAAGATCCCTTGCTGGTCTATGCGGGGAGGCGGCATATCGGAGCACTTCATGTGTGAGGACCGCCCGATATATCAGCAATCAGAGCGAGTATGGCATCGCCGGGTACACATCATACCTTGTGTACCCAGCTTTACTTGCTCATTTTTTGTTTACTCCTAACTCAGAAAACCTAGAACAATTTGCAGTTTTTTGTAGAGATGCATTTGATGCCAAATTCTTCCTGCACCAGTTACAAGAAGCTCAACCTCCAGACTGTCTCCATGCTCCTTGTAACATCCTCACACTACTACATGAAACCCTGCCCTCATGAACATAATCACAAGTGGGCAACATAGTTCCAAACATTTTAAACAGTCTTTTTTTTTTTTTTGTTCCCCCTCAGGGACATTTTACTACAGAGCAAATATATTTAAGATTGCTCAGTATTTGCTAGGACAGTAATGGGCAACCAGGCATAATTCAAGAGCCACACGTCCTACAAACTTGAAAAGGGCTGCATATTAAGTCCCAAAAGAATCTCAGCACATTACTCATCCCAAAGTACCGTCTGTCACTGAGCCAGAGGCTACGGACACTGAGCCACTGAGCCAGAGGCTACGGATGGAGAGCACATGGTACAGAATACACTGGACACTATCTCCTCCTCCCGCTGGTTATGCTGTGGACTACCCTGGCTGTAGAAGTTAGCTGCTACTGTTCAGCCTTATAATCTGCTTTTAAACAAAGCAGAGAATAAGCCAGATTGAAAAGACTAAAACTAGGGGCCACAGATTAAGGCTCGCCAGACCATTAAGGCCAACAGACCTGCTATTGACCACCACTGGTCCAGTAGGCATTGTACCACAACACCTATTAACACACAAACACATATACATAAATACATACATACATACATACATATATATATATATATATATATATATAGTAAAATTGTGCTTATTGCATCCATTACAGAGAATAAGAAATTGCATACTGCATTAGATTAGTACTGGAAAAATAGACACATTACTAAGAACAATTTAACACCTGGGATAGTCACTAGAAATTAGGATGACGATGTGCTCACTGCTTACTTCTTCTCTTGTGGATGTGTAAACAAGTCTCACTGACCCTAAAGGTACAATGTCCCCCACATAGGCACGCTGTACTCCACATACATGTGCACGCTACTTATTCAGCCTGTCGCATTTTAACGAGCATTCAAATGCTAAGAAGGAAGAGTGTTTGTCACAGGGGTCAATGTATTCCTGAGCTGTGCTGTTAACTGACTCATAAGTGATGGTAACTTCAGTACTTTTTTTATTCAAATTACTAAATTACAGATCTAATATTTTTTTTCTTACAAAACAGCCACAAAATAGAAAACAGTATTATGTGGTCTGTGAAGAATTCTTGTTCTTACAGTGCACATGCTCCATCTAGGTATCTTTAGTTGCTTTGATGTGAGAAGAAAGGACAAAACGTCCTAAATAACACATGAGAGCACAATCCACTTCTGTGAAAGCTGCCGCTGTTTCATTGATTTTGCATGAACTGAAAGCATTTGAAGGGCATAGGGATGTCTGGATGCCCACGCACTTAAGCCCTCATTTTGCCAGCTACTGCTCAGATAGTAAAGCTTTATACATATACCTACCATCTAGGTATCTAGTATTTCGATAAAAGGATGACACAGGTATCAAAGTGTTTTATCCCTTGTACAATATATTCACATTTAGACTTATTCAGCCTTCTAAACTTGGGTCTATTGTTCTGTTGTATTACAGTGGCTCGAGCAGAAATTTAATCAGTTTTCCCATAACCACTTAACTGACATGGTCATATAGGATGCGAAAGCAGCCAGCTGTGCTTCAGCTGACAAGGTGTGACCACACCGACCTGCTGCGTTTTTGAAGAGGAAATTTGTTCTACACATGGATCTCCAAGAACTCGCCAATTTCTGACCAGTTTTGCTGGAAAAATAGTCAGTTATTTGGTTAAAACATGAAAACTATTACCAAGAAATGACATGGATTACTCATGAATGTACAAGCCACTCAGCCACTCAGGGCAGTCTAAAAATCTAAAAAAATGTACGCTATGGAATTTATTTACAAGACTATGCCAACATAAACATAAAGGCATTTTCTTCATAAGACATCATAACTTGCCTACACAGTTAAGGGGGGTATCCACTTAGCGATTTAGCCATGCGATTGCATGATAACGACATGCAAATCGCGCATGCATCGGGCATGTTTTGGTCGGAAGCGACCAGCGATGCGCGTGCCCGCTGGTCGCTTCTGGCATCCGACATCGCCCGTACATGCTGGTCAACCTGACGATCTCGTTAGGTTCAGCATGTGCGGGGATGAGGGATGTGCCTGGACTGAACGAGTGAATGTTCAGTCTAGGCACATCACTAGCTATACAAACGAGAGCACGATTGCAATGTCGTAATCGTGCTGTCATTTGTATATCTACAAGTGGATACCTCCCATTGAGATGCACACACACCCAGATGCACAGATATATACTAAGCTCTGGAAAGTGATAAATTGGAGAGTTATATTATATAATTAAACCAAAAGCCATCAAATCTATTATTACCTATTACTACTTGTAATACACCTGGCTTTTTTTAATAAACTACCATGCTTTAAAATTATTTTTAACTATGAACCCATAATCCTCCCACTTTTAAATTTGGAACAACATTTAACATTAGTATAGACTATTTCCAGAAATTTTTTGTCGATGCACTTTTTGAGATAATCATGATCAAAAATTTCAGTTTGAATTTGGATAAAAGTTTTTCCTCACAAAGCCTATAGTTTTGTATATCATAGGAAAGGGCATACAAGAACACAGTAAAATGACTGCTATGGCAAAAATATGCTGGTTGTGCATTTTTTGACAGAATTTTTAAAACTTTACATATTTTTTAAACAGCATGAGATATTTAAACAAAATTTTGAATTTTTCTTAGACTACATATATACTCTCCATATACCAAATTTGAACAAAATCTGAGCTGGTGAGGTAAAATTTTAACAAAAAGTGTGTTGATTTGACACGAAATGGCACCTAGACGATATGCTCCATGAGCGATATCGTCAGTGTTTGCCCTTGAACTGCCGGCCAAACTACAGTGCATACACACTAAACAATACCGCTAACAATATCCTTGAGTGACGTCATACTGCCACATCACCGAACAGGCAGTTCCTGATGATATCGTCAGATTTACCAGAATGACGACAGCAGACATCGTTATCTCCCCTAAGGAGCGTGCATTGTTGGTCATTCGGACCTTACACACTAGACGATATGAACGATATCATTATCATATTCACTTTTATGGTCTAGTGTGTACACGGTATTGCATAAAACTCCCCCCCTTGATAATGTCATTAGCCCCACCCTTCTGAAATACACTAAATACATTTTGAAAAGCCAGAAACTGGGCATGAGATTGTTAAAAGTGCTCTATTTCCCCCATTCTAGCACTCATGTGACCAGCTTCACCATGAAAGAGAGGGAAAAATCTCCATGCCCAGACTTCCCATAGCCTTGCATCAAAAAACACAAGGGCCATGTTGATCTGTCATTCTAACTACACATTGCATTTCATTCAAAGTAGTGAAAAAAAAATGCATTAACATATTCAAGTGCAGATTTCATTATGAAACTCTGGGGGAGATGTATTAACCGACGATATAGGGGTTTAGTGGTATCACTGCACCGATACTGCTTCACCCCATGTACTAATATGGAGTTGGGTGGTAAATGCATCCCGGTCATTATCGGCGCTGTTATCTACAAGATAGTGCGTAGATTTGCCACCCAATGTATGGACAATCAGTGGCACTGACCGTTTCGACAGCTGCAAATGCCAACCACAACAGCAGGGACATCACTGTCCCTGGTTGTGGTGGCCTATTGGGCTCCGGGTTGTACATGAGATCTTGCGATGTTTGCGAGATCTCGCACATGCCCAGTGGAGCCTGCCGAGACGTGAGACACAGGGCTCTGGCAGGGATCACTGGAGGGGGGATTTTTTTTTATTTTCCCAGTCCGGCAGACGAGATGTTCATACATCTCGTCGGTAGTGCTTCCTGCTTCGCCTTGGCACGATCCATCCCGCTATAATACATCTCACTCTATATGAGGTGAATCATGATTTTTGCGGTTTTGGAAAAGTGGTTTTAAAAAAAATTACATACTTGCAATTATTTTTTTTCTTTGGGTTAATTGTCTTTGCCATGTGGGGAGAAATAAGCAAACTAAAGCTGTTTTTACAATATTCAAAGTTTATATGTATATTTTAAGTGGGTAATGCATAATAAATATGGATAATGTCGTTGGAATGTGACCAGGCCAAAAAGTGCCAAAATAGGATCAGCAGCAATATGGGTTTAAAATGTAGGAGCTGATCATTTTCCTTTTTGACATGGATATATTTGGTAGACACTTCAAAGGTTTGTAACCAAGATAACTGCTTTAATTTCCATAGATATTTGGGAGAGTTTAGCAAACCACATTTTAGCATAGAGGTTAGGTGGCAAACAAAAATTTTAATCTCTGCAGTGAGTGCAGCGCAGCATTGGATCACAGGAGCCTGTAGTGAGTGTCTTTTTTACACAAGACGCCTCCTGCAGCTTTTGCATATTTTAGCACAGCCGCTGCGTACAAAGATGCAGCGGCTGTGTAAAAGCGGCCATTTCTGTCAGGCCCTAAGTAACTGAAACTGCTCCTGAATTAAGGAGAACAGAGACAAGCCCCCTTTATCAGTCTAGCTCCAGACAAAGGACCCTTAGAATATGTAAAATCTACAGAGCTAGCCAAGTCTATCTTGAGCTGATCTGTTGAAGTACACCCAAGATCTGAACAAATGTACTGTTTGTTCTCATGTGGAGACCACTTTAGATTTTTAACAAACATTCAATGATATGGGCAATGTCAACATTATCCCATTGTACCCTTACAGATCTTGTTCCCAACAAATATAACTAAATCTGGAACAGATTAAAACATAGAAATATTATGAGAAATTAGAGGAATTACTCTTTAAAATGGGGCAATGAAGGGTTTATTTACTAAATGGTGTCTTTTCAAATCCAAGTATCATCTGTGTTTTTTGCCTGAAGAAGTTAAAACAGCAATACTATAAAGTTGAAAACCAGGTGTTTTCCACTTAATGGCAATTGCGGTTTTAAATTTTACAGGCAAAAAAATTGATAATCTCCCATTTATCTGGCTATGTCGTCCTCGTTATTTACAGAAACCATAGGCGCCGCTAGAGAAATCTATAATTTCTGCATGGACAGCCTTTTAATAGATTTTAAGGAAGCAGTAATAATCCCTTTTCTTTGTCAAAAACGCAGAAAAAAAAGGGTTTATCATCAATTAATAAATGTACCGCTGAGAGAGTCACAGTGACAACATCCTGGGGAGGGAGTGAAAATGAGCACTTTTTCCCCTCCGCTTGCAACAGTGCTTCCATATTGCCAGCTTCAGCTGGCATTATGTATTTCATGGTACAGTAACTATGGAAAGCTAGGCTTTTCACAGTTTAGTAACTTGCAGAGCGCATGATACCCGAACTTCCTACAAGGACGCGATAACCTCCGTTAATACTTAAAACAATTATAACCCCTTTTCAGCAGAAAAGTAAATATACCCTATCAAATTGAACGCAAATGAAGTAGTGCTGGGAAGGAGCTCCTGGAACTATTCAATTCTGCGCGCTGTTAGGTCGAAGAATGCCTGTTCTCGCGCCCTAAACATGGTGTTTAGTTGCGAGAACTGGCATTCTCCGTATAAACTGCACGGCGCGATGCTGTTTCCGCGGCGCTAAGGGCAGAAAACAGCATCGCGCCTGTACTTTTGTCAGATTTCTGCTCGCATACTTGGAGGGATGCAAGAAGAAATCCTTAATAGCGCGCAGAATTGAATAGCTCTGGAAGCTCCTTCTGGGCGCTATTTAATTCGTGTTCAATTGAATCGAGCCCTTAAACCTGAAATTAATCTTTTTCATTGGAACGCCAAAAGTTGCACATTATCACAGAATATAAAATTTCCTGGGATCCAGCAATAACCACTTTTGATGGGGACATATAATTTATAAGGACACTGAATCCCTAAAGGAACAATTACATTAGCGATAAAATATCCAAATGGTGCTGAATACTTTAAGTGACTTTTTCTGTGACACAATTATGTATCTCTGAAGAATTCACTTACAGATGAGACAAATTAACATTTACAAAGAGAGCTGACAATCTTATGCTTACAGCCAGAGCCGTAACTAGACTTTTTGGTGTCCTGTGCCAGAAAGAGCATTGGCACCCCCCTCATTTTTCAAAGGGACATAATGCACCCAAAAAAGGGCCATGGCCTCATGGGGAAGGGCCAGGGAAGAGATAGGAGAGGCCAGGAGATGCTGGGGATGAAATAAGAGGAAACTACAAGCAAGAATGATAATAAACAGAAATTTGATAGGCCCAAACAGCACCCCCTGACAAGTGGTGCCCTGTGCGATGGCACCGGCCGCACTACCCTAGCTACGGCCCTGCTTACAGCAGTAACCAAATAGGAAAGGATGGAAGTACTGAAGATTATAACCTGGTATTAAAGAAACAAATGTGTTCTGACTATACCTTCACCTTCTAGAGATAAACATGAAGAATGCCTTGTTTGTTAGTGTAGTCTTGACTTGGAATGGAAACACAATATAAAATGCATACTGTGTGCGCAAACTAAACCCAAATATAAAAACTTGCTCACCATCTCTATTGAGCCATAGCTTCTTCTGCCGATGAAGCAGGAGTTTGTTATGCACATAGGGCAGCAGGAATTTGATACACCAGCTCTCCACACCCAGTTTATTTTCTACTAGTACTATAGGGCTCCGGTTATACTTTGCTTCAGGGCACGGGATTAATCCAATTTCATCTCTATGATAAAGACAAATTATATATCAGTCACATCCCAATTAATCATAGCAAAACTATATTGTTTATTGGATCATATCTGTCAAATAACACAGTCAGATATGTATCAACTACATTTTTAATATTTTAGTTCAGACAGGGACAGAATATAAAAGGTGTATATTGTGTCAGGTACACAGTCCCACTGTACTATAACATGCAAGGCTTAAGTACAAGAATATGGCAGGATATATTATATTAATGTGCACAAAATAAGAATTCATATGTGTCTTGCATTGCCCCAGCTACATAAGCTTTTGCTAACACTCCGTACTAGTTTTCTGAAACCGTGCCAGATTTTCAGTGCAAGCTAAACAAGTAAACAACATGCTTACAGCTCATCCATAACAGACTGAGCATTACGCTCACACAGTTCTAGAATCATTATAAAAGTGAGCCATCCCTTCAGGTTGTATTCCCAAGTTATATGCAAGGTGCAAAAAAAGATGCAAGATATTACAAAGTAAAATGGATATGCCAGCTAAATAAATCATTGACATTTTCTATTAAGATAGTACAGAATTTAGTGGAATAAAGCATGAAACAGCGAAATAATGAAATAAATAGTAAAGCTGCATACACACGTAAAGATTTTCTGTCCAACCATCCAACTAGTTGATTGGTTGGAATAAAAATCTGGTAACGTATGGTAGTAACTGATGATCAGTAATTTGCTCCTAAATGCCAGAAAACAGTTGAAAATGGCCGTTCAGACAAGTTTGAACAAATTGTTTAATCGAACATTTAACAAACAACAGTTTTTGTCCATTTTACGGCGTTTGGGAGCAAATTGCTGATTGTCATTTGCTTTCATACCTTATCAGATTTTCATTCCAACCAATCAACTGGTTGGATGGTTGTACAGAAAATCTTTACGCGTGTATGCAGCTTTAATAACCAACATAAACACAAAATTTAACTAAATTTCTTTCAATTCTGATAAATGGCCATGGTAGGCAAAGAAACTTGTGAGAAACAGCTAAAAAGGTACCACACTGAGGGCCTGATTCAGACCCGGCCGCTAGATGCAGACGCTCGCTAACAGCGTATGCAAATTCAGCTAAGGGACGGCAAGGCAGCCGATTGCACGGCAAGGCATAAGCATGCCCACTATGCCTTGGCGTGCGATCACTTGGTTTTTGCAGACACCCACGAGCCCGTGTTTAGCCGCCCACTAGCGCACGTCATCTGCAGGAAGTGAATGCAACTATCGGTACATCGGGTTCCATTGGAACTGACCACAGCACTTGCGGTACACTGTACCCTACCACAAGCACTGCGAGCACTTCAGTGTATAATTCAACCAGGTGACGTGTACTATGATGCTGCCTGTTAATTATGCACACTTCTGAAACCGCGTTAAGATGCTCAGGCAAGCCTGTGTTCACACCTCCACTCCCCCGTTTCCAGTGGCCTGCCTGTTACCACTCACAAACGGCTTGACCTGTCACGCATTCAGCAAGGCTGTCTCTGCTGGCTGAGTGATTACTTTCCGATCGCTCGTACTAGTTTGCGCACTGCGATGCATACGCACTTTGCAAAACATTGCTCGTTCCGAGCGATCACTTGCAAGCAAACGAGTCTGATTCAGGCCCTGAGTATTTAATCATTATATGCATATCATACTGTGACATCTGAACTATCTTTACTGCTCTATTGAAGCTGCAGAAAAGATTACTTAGTAAATATGTTTAATTGATAACAGGCCTTTATTACAGCCAACAGTTAATTCGATTCACCCAAGTCAGTTTTCTTCCAAAATGTTACTCCTTTAGGATTTAGGGCCGTATTCAATTAGCCGAGAAAAGCCGTTTTCAGCTAAAAGTTTCCGCCGATGACATCATTTCGCCAGGCGGAAACTTATTCCCGTATTCAATTACAAAGACTTTTCACCGGAGCGAAAAGTCTGCGCCTTGTAACCAGCGAAAAAGATTTGAATCTGAATGGAGGCGGAAAAAAGTGCAGAATTGGGGGTTTGGGGTGCAAAGTTGCAGGAACACACCAGCAGGCTTGGGACAGTCCCCCAAAGGTAAACTGCGTCAAAAAATGTAAACAAAATACTTTAGATCACCCCAAAAAAGTACTTTTATTTTGGAGGCGAAAAAAAACAAAGTTGAGGGACAAACTTAAAAACTAGAGAAATAGACTCCAGTGGGTCTCCCAAGTATGCCCCCGGTATTTTTTTTTGTTTGCAGGTGTTTGCATAAGGTGCGTTTTTTAAAACATCACTTTAACAATTTTTAACCATGCTTGCACCCATTTTCATGTACCCCAAATTTGCTGGGATTACTTATTTTAGACAAAAAAAACTGCTAAATGCTATTCTTCACCACTTGTGCAAAGACGCTAATTAGCAGCAATTGAGAGCATTTCAGCACCCCAAATACCTTCAGCAGGGCATCTATAGTGATCCCCCATGTCAGTGATTCTTTGGGGGGGTGTCAGACTGATTTCCCCAAATCTGACACCACTTTTCGCCTGTTTGAGTTTCGCCGGGACGTGATTTTGCGTCCTTTGCAATTGAATAGGGCGAAAAGCGGCGACGAGCGCAATAGTTTTCCAAAGGCAAAACCAGCGATGTCAGCGGAAAGTCCGGCAGGCGAAAAGTCTGGGACTTTTTGCCGGCAATTGAATACGGGCCTTAAGGTGCCTACACACTTAGCGATATTTTACATGATTTGGCAGATTCTGACGCATCGTGACGACATATCGTGTAAAATATGCCCAAATCGTGAGTGTCCACTCACAATCACGATGCGCGACCCCGCAGGTCGTACATCAAATCTTCAGATCTGCCGTATGCTGTAGGGCAGATTTGGCAATCTGGGACATGAAGCACTGGAAAAAGTTAAGGTGCCCACACACATACCGACTTGCTCCCAATCAGCCGATGAACACGATTTCCCCTGAACTCTCCCCAGGCAGTCGTGGTCACGATATGGAGTTAAAAATGTCCAAACTGACTTAAGATCTATCTTGAAGCCAGTGCACTGCATCCCAGATTGGCTAATCTGCCCTACAGCACGGCAGATCTGAAGATGCGAGGTCCGACGAGCGGGGACAAGCATCGGCATCGTGATAAAGAATAGAAACTCACGATTTGGCTATTTTTTTTACATGATCTGTCGTCACGATTCGTTGAAATCGGTCAAATTGGATGAAAAGTCAGTATGTGTGTGGGCACCTTAAAGGATGCACATTGGACACTTTTTACACCAAATTGTGTGCTGGACTGCTGGGGGAGAGTTCAAGGGAAATGTTGGATCGTGAGCACATCGCCAAGTGTGTAGGCACCTTAAGTCCAGCAGAGGGGAAATCTCCCATATGTACCTGTCACCAGCAGAGAGTGCTTTGTTTACGGATTTTGTGATGCTTACAGGTGAGTTTTTTGTATCTGAAAAAAATTGCCAAGCTGAGCAAGTGCGTCTATGAACACAAGCAAAAATGTGTTATGCACTAATCCAAAGTATCGATTTGTGATTAGGATGTGTTGGGAGGCATCACAGGGCTCCCACTGAGTATTTTAAACAGGAAGAGCTGGAGGCTTACAAATAAAAAAAGCGAATTTTAGGAACTTTTTAAAATGAATAATGTGAAACAAGCCAACACTGACCAGACAGGAGCTAAGACGTGCAGAACTCATACAGCTGCACACAGTGCATTATGTAATCTGGGAACATGGCATCAAATGGGATGACCTAAGGATTATTAGGGCATGCAATGTGTTTGCAGCAAGACCATTCCAGGACACAGGTGCATTCTAGGATCTATCCCTGTAACGTGTGTATGTGTGAGTTCCCCGAACAGAAAGTGTACACAGGAGGCGGGACACTGTGCTAGTACACAGCAGCTCTGTAATGGGATTGCACTCCTGTGGGAGGACAGTCAGACTGAAGGTTACACAGCGGTGCAGCATCACACACACAGCCGGCGGGGAACCAGCTATAATATACAACGTGTGATGTGCCTGGATGTCTGCTACACACATGTCACACCAGGGGCTGCCATCCACACACAGCAGGACTGAAAGTTTACCAACTTCAGCATCGCTGCCTCCGGGCCGCCTGACAGCTAGCGACGTCATAATGCTGGTGTATGACGTCACGCTGGCTAGCAGTATCACTCACATGTTAGGGTTCCTGCGAAAGGCGCCGGTGATGTCCTTCACCACCCGCTGCACCAGCACCTCCACCTCCTCCTTCCACTCCGCCATCTCCGAGGCTGCTCCTGCGGGCGGAGAGACATGCGCTTCCGGGTCATCCTGACCCTCCCCCCCCCCCCCCGCACCGAGCACGCAGCAGCCCCATCCCCTCCTGCACCGAGCAGTACACGTAGCAGCGCCCCGTCCCTCCTTCCTCGAGCATGCAGCACCCTATCCTCCCTGCACCGCGGCTCTGCCGTTGTGCATCACCCGCCGCCGTGTTCCCTAGCTGCGACTCCACTCGCTCCTTGCATGAACGATTTCGTACTGACTTCGTTAGTCAGTAACGGGCGCAGGACCGGCTCCGGGGGGATTCCGTTACACTCCATTAAAGTATTCATATTCTCTCTCTGTGCATATTTTATACATGGTACATACAGCATTCATGTAGCATGTGGCACCTACGTTCTAAAGCCCTATTCCAGGTACATACATGTTTTTTTCTTCTATACGATTCTCATTAGATGTAATAGATTGCCATTCTTGTGTTGTGACTAATGCACATCTGGAAGTACATTGCAGTATGAGGCACAGGTCTTTGAACTGACATCATTTAGGATTTGGCACTTGCTATGGTAGATTAAAAAAAATAAGTATATATAACTTTGCAAATTTGGCTGACCCATTCACTTGTGTATTTATAACGCAGCAATTTAGTCTACATTTTAGATGAATGTGTAAAATGACTCCTTACTGCAGTGCATACAGTAACACTAGCATGGCTCAGCTGGAATGAATGAGTCACAGTACAGTAGTACAGTTTTCATTGGAGTCTCAGGACTGGAGCCATGGGTTTATTGCAATCTGGGTGATTATCTCTCTGGAGTTTATATTCTCACATTGGGGCTCAGTTTTCCTCCTACACTACAAATACATAATGGTAGGTTAATTGGCTGCAAGCCAGCTATGGGTCAATCCCATAGCTGGCTTGCAATGTGAGTAAGTATGGTTACTCTATAATCTATTGTATGTTATTACGGTACATACATCCAGACTTGCTGTTTTTTTTGTTTGCAGTCCCATTGGGCTGTGTAAAAAAAAATCCACGAGTTCGGGCGCCAGGGTGACCAATTTGCAATGTCGTTGCTCACGCTTCCACGCTGTTGCACCTACTCGGAATGACCCCTTTGTATGTAGGGGATTGCAAACTCCACTATGGAGGTCCCATTTCTCTGGACATTTCTGCATAATATGTAGGTGAAATGGGTGTGATATGTGTTCAATTCCCGACAGCGGATGCCCGACAAAGGAGGAAATCCCGATCGTCCTAAAGATAAGTATTTACTAACCCTCCTTAGGGGTGCCTAACCTTCCCCCCTGTGCCTAATTCCCCCCCTTCCCTGCTGCCTAAACCTAAGTCCCCCGGGGAGGTGCCTAACCCTCCCTCCCCCTAGCTTAACCCTAACCTCCCGGGGGGGGTGCCTAACCCTAAGTCCCCCCCGGGAGCCCTAACCCTCCCCCCACCCCACGGCTGTCCGCTATGGCGCCCGGCATCCGCTCGATCGGGATGCCGGGCGCCGGTCTCCCGACGTCAAGCAAATGACAGGCGTCTAGATTTAGATGCCTGTCATTCGTCCCTAGTCCGGACAAAGCAGTCTTAAAGCCGGCGGTCGGCATTTAGACCGTCGGCTTCCAGACTACATCCCGGTGAAATATAAATAATGGTTAATAGATTTGAGCATTTGTTATTAAAGAAACAAATGACTATAAAAAAAAAATACAGAAAATATTAACCAATATATGTAACAAACATTAAAGGGGCAAAAATCAATTAAGTGCAGAAGCGGCAAGGACTTTTTTTTTTTTATAGTCTTTAACAGTGCTGCTGCACATTGCTTATAGAGTTCCCTACTACACCGGTTCATGGGCATGGCCATCACTACTCATTCTACTGTATTGGTCAGCATGGTGGCACTGTGGGGAGTTCTGCTGCCTGAAAAAAGTGCTGGAGTCCTGAGTTTTATTACTGACCAAGGCCATACATGTCTGAAGTTTGTAAGTTCTCCACTTGACCTGCTGTTTGATATCTCTTGATATACTTTATTAAAATGTAATATACAATTTAAACAATACTAGCATATCGGACCCATGGGGAAGGTGGATGTGTGGCTGGCCCGGGGTGGGGCTATAAAAAAAAAATATATATTTTTAAAACACAGAAACAAGCACCCATTGTGTGATACTGCATAAATTAAAATATACACATTATGCTAACAAATAGACTTGTACATGAGATATAAGCAGGGCCGGATTAATGGGCTGATGGAGCATTTTTCTTTCCGTCTACAGCAGCCTGCTAGTGTCCGTCAGCCCCCCCCCTCTGTGTATATATTTATATATATATATAGCATACAGAATGGCAGCACTCCGAACAAAAAACTCCACAAATGGCTGGATAAAAAGTATCATACTTTTTATCCAGCCGTGTGTGGAGTTTTTTGTTCGGAGTGCTGCCTATCTGCATGCTGTACATTGTACCCTTGTCGCAGGGTTACTAAGGTGGGCATATATATATATATATATATACACACAATATGGATGGCACTCCCACTTACTGCCCGAGATAAGGGTGCCCTCTGTAGATAGCCGGGAACCAGCCACCAAACACACTGCACATAACCAGCGGCACTCCGGACACAAGAATCACAAAAGGCAGGGTATTTACATCAACGTTTCAACGCTTTAATGCATCGTTTTCAAGATACATAAACAGATTAAACAATGTACTTACATACCCTCCACCACACCACGTGCAGACGCCGCGGCATCCGGGTCCAGCATGAAGACGCCCACTGCTGACATCACAGGCGCGACCCGTTGCCGTGGCAACATGTTAAGCTAAAAACACAAACATAGTGACATTCAGGGAAGCCGATTGCTATCAGTGCAAATATGTTTATAATATAGCCAATATGACCACAGAAACTGATTGAAATATGAACATCAAAAATTACTGGATAAAGCCGGCTTATACATATAACAGACAAATAGCAATCATTAAATCTCAATCTATAATGCAAATTTTAAGGAAACATCCTTGCCGGATAATCTGACAGACATGACAGCTATGAGCCCAAACAGATTCCACAAAGGAGTAACTAAGGGAAAACATCACTCCCAGAGCAACAGCCCGGACAGACATCCGTAGTCGCTGCATCATAGCAGTGATGAACCCCACTATACCAAATCTTATAGAAATAACTCTCGGGTATCCCCAAACAGTAAATCCTCGTAAAAGGAGGAAAGATCTAATAAATAAACAGAAAACCATACCCTCCAGGAAACAATGAAGGCCTAAGTTCTCATTCAACCCTTTCGGTTGTAATGTTCCCAATCTGTGAATCCAGCGAGATTCCCACTGTAATAATTTTTTAGATCTATTACCGCCTCTTGACCAAACAGGTACATGGTCGATGATAATATATCTAAGTGTAGCTAGATTGTGTTGTGCTTCAACAAAATGTCTTGCCACCAGTTTTTCGCTTACACCCAATTTAATGGCTGCCCTAATAGCTGACCGGTGCAGAGCCATCCTCTCACGCAATGTGCTGTCTGTCTTCCCAATATAGCTCAGACCACAGGGACAAGTGATCATATACATAATGAATTCAGTTGTACAGGTCACTCTGTGCCTGATGATATATTTCTTCCTGCTGTGAGGATGGTAAAAGGAATCACCAGTTGTCATATATCTACAAGTGAGACAGTTAAGACATTTGAAGCATCCCAATTTGGGCTTTAAGAAGCCCTCACCTTCCAAGTTGTCAATATCACTAATGTCTGTTCTGAACACCCAATTCCGAATAATTTTACCACGTGTATAACGACATCAGGCTGGTATCACTCAAATTTAGATCCACATCCTTTTGTACAATCGGCCAATGTTGTTTAGACACTCCATTGATCTTGTCACTAATTGTATTGAAATGTTGTACCCAAGGCAAACGTTTTTGTATATGCTTCTGTCTCTGCGTGCATAGTAGATCATCACGAGATTTTAATAAAGCTCGTTCCTTTGCTTTAAACAACATTTGTTTATCATATCCCCTGACCACAAAACTTTGTATCATCTCATCAATCTTAAGTGATGCAACCTCTATCGCTGCAGATCCTCAATACACGTATAAATTGGGAATAGGGTAGCCCAAATTTAGACGATTTAGGGTGAAAACTCGTAGCATGTAATAGGGAATTACGGTCTGTGGGCTTCTTGTACAAAGTGGTGATAATTTTGCCATTTTGATTACGAACCTCTACATCAAGAAAGGTAACAGCAAGCTCATCAATGGTATACGTCAATTTAATTGGACTAGCAGAAGAGTTGTGTTTATCAATCAATTAAATAAATTTATCACGTGAACCAGACCAAATGATAAAAATATCGTCTATATATTGGGTGTAAAACAACATACACTCCGATATATCAGGCCTGGAAAAAAGATGTCCTTTTCCACAGAATACATAAAAGCGTTGGCGTACGATGGGGCCACATTCGACCCTATTGCACACCCGCTGCACTGGAGGTATATTTTACCGTCAGATAAGAAGAAATTGTGGGTCAAGGTAATTTCAAGCAACTTGATCACGAGAACACAATCAGGGCCCTTGTATAGAGGATTTTCATTAATAAGAAGCCTCACAGCCTCTAACCCAGCAGGATTAGGTGTCACAGTGTAAAAGTTTGAGACATCAACACTGCACAATAAGCAATCCACCGGTATGTCACCTAGCTGTAACAATTTGTTAAGAAATTATGTTGTGTCCAACAGGTGGTCAGGGTGACCTATTACACATGGTTGTAAAAGTGAATCAAGGTATACAGACAAGGGCTGAAACAATGACCCTCACGCCGAAATAATCGGGCGTCCCGGGGGGTTGCTCAGTCCCTTGTGTATCTTCGGGAGCGTGTATAGCACAGGAGTAATCGGATACTCAGGCAACAATGCATCCCACAAATCAGAAATCATCCCCTCCATAACAGCACCCTCTAAACACTCTTGTAAATCGGCTCTAAACCGTGTTGTGGGGTCATGCTGAAGTAGAGTATAAACATTGGAGTCACCAAGTTGTCTCATTATTTCTGCTTTATAACTATCAAGGTCTTGAATGACAATCGACCCGCCCTTATCTGCGGGTCGTATGACAACATCAGTATATGATGCTAGTGACTTCAATGCTTCAAACTCATTTAGAGATAGATTATTCTATCACCACATTAGATTTTAATACATCACCCACATCCCTATCAATCATGTTCATAAACGTTTTGATAGAATGATTATTAGAAACTGGATCATAGGTCGATTTAGATGTTAATTTCGCTACTGTAGGAGGGACATCACTGGATTGTTTAGGCAAAGTAGGTTTGGCCCTAATGCCATTAAATTTTTCATGTAGTTTAAGTTTTCTATTCAATTTATACTTTTCAATTTCCCAGTCCATCTCATTGAAGGTGACCGTTGGGACAAAAGATAATCCTTTAGTCAATACCTGCACTTCAGGATCAGTCAGAGTTCTTTTAGATAAACTGAAGATTAACGTTTCCTCTGTAACGGAGGTCTCCCTGGTCGTCCTTTTCCGCGACCATTGCCTTCCGCGCCTCATGTGCTGTCTCCTGGACCTGTGCCTCGACTCCGGGTACGCGTCCCTAAAGGGACCTGTGATGAAACACCAAAAGTGTTATCCACATTGTCAGAGTCACTCGTGGTCACAATATCAGAGTCGCCATACGGTCTACGGTGTCCACTCCGTTGTTTATGCTGGTTAGGTTATCCACTGATCCATCTGTAAACATTGTTATGCTCATAATCACTGATCACTTTTGTCAATTTCAACTTTTTGAAATTAATCAGGTCTCTTTTATAATTTGCCAATTGTAGGTTTAATTTTTCAAACCAATCGACCTGAGTATCTGCACTGAGGGTCTCTTTGTATTCAATCTCAAATGCACAGATTTTATCCTTAGTGATTTTTAACTCACGAGATGACTCCTCAATTACGAGGAGCATAAGATCATAACTACATTTGTTAAGAACACAAATCCATCTCTTACAGAAAGAGACATTATGGCGACCAATAGTCGGGCAATTCCGCACACGGAAACCACGAGGAATGCGTTTATCCTTATAATAGTCACTTAGAGTCACTCCGTGATAGTAAACATCAAGTTCCCTTTGTTTCAATTTTAATAAATCACGATATATCTGTTCAGCAGGTTTAGTCATAGTATCATAAAATGGCTCTTTAAACAATATATTGTCAGCTTCAGATTCTGAGAAGGATAAAGTCATGCCTTTAGTCTGTAATGCAATATTGATAGCATCATATGACTCATCCACAGCCTCCAGGCCCCCTTCAGCCATAATTCCAAGAAAACAAGAGATGTAGCAGAAGATAATACACACATACAGAGGGTGCCTCTTTCCAAGGAAAACCGGGTCCTGCCACCAGTGTTCCTGATAGTATACACAATATGGATGGCACTCCCGCTTACTGCCCGAGATAAGGGTGCCCTCTGTAGATAGCCGGGAACCAGCCACCAAACACACTGCACATAACCAGCGGCACTCCGGACACAAGAATCACAAAAGGCAGGGTATTTACATCAACATTTCGATGCTTTAATGCATCGTTTTCAAGATACATAAACAGATTAAACATGGTACTTACATACCCTCCACCACACCACGTGCAGACGCCGTGGCATCCGGTTCCAGCATGAAGACGCCCACTGCTAACATCACAGGCGCGACCCGTTGCCGTGGCAACATGTGAAGCTAAAAACACAAACATAGTGACATTCAGGGAAGCCGGTTGCTATCCATGCAAATATGTTTATAATCAGACAGAACAGAAATGAATTTATTACATTATGAAATAAGGCTGTAACATAACAAAATATGGAAAATGTGACGCACTGTGAATACTTTCCGGATGCACTGTATATTCATGTTGTAGAGGGCCGGCGCTACAATTAGGCAGCTGCCTAGGGGCGCCAGCCACTGGAGGGTGCCGCACACGGCTGATAAATGGGCTGCCAGCGATAGGAAAAAGTCTGGTAAGTAGCAGCCCAGGACCCACCCACTGATATCACAATGTTGAACCTTCCACTTGCATGCTCACCGGCAGTTCAAGTGCCGCCAGACATAATACTTGTGGAGCAGTGGAAGTCTTCACAAGTCCTCACTGCACTTCGCACAGTTATAGGGCTCTATTTCCGCACTGTGTGATGTCACACGAGTGCCGCCATTCCTGCTACTATCATGTCCAGCGCCAGCAACTATCTCAGCTCCATGAAGGCGGTGCAGGCCTGCTGGTGTCCGTGATCGTGTCCGAGCTTTGCAGCAGCACCTGCTGCTATTCAGGGACAGGCTGCTGCTGTTCAGGAACCTGGTGTCCATGTCCTGGAGCCTGAGTGCAATGCCTCTAAAAGGTATGCTCCGTCTGCGAGTTCACTGATACTTACCAAAGATTTTAACAAATGTATTGTGATATATAAGGATATATGTATGTATATTTTGCAGCTACAGCAGCTATACTAGTCAACGTTTTAGTTATTTACTGTCTTTACAATATATGCGAGTATACAAATAACTGGAACGTTGACTACTATAGCCGTTATAGCTGTGATAGTAATCTATTTACTAGACCATTGAACTATATATATATATATACACCACTGTCAGCGGCACTCAGGCAATAAAACAGCTCTTGACATAGAATATTCCAATGTATCGATGTTTACTACCTGTGTCAAGTGCTGTTTTATTACCTGAGTGCCGCCGACAGTGCTTTATACGGTGGATTCCGCATGATGGCGTTCTCTCGGAAGGCATCGGGGCTAGTGAAATCCATGTTGTACAGTGAGTGCTGCCCAGCTGCAGTTTGAATACATATATATATTATATTTATATGTGTGTGTGTGAATAGTCCCCTACATCACTGGCCATACCACCTCCTCCGCCTCCACTGTGCTGATCACATCCCCCGTGACGCTACACAATAGGCCTTACATCAATTTCAGCTCCAGGCCCATGTGGACTTTAATCTGGCACTGGATATAAGAATAGTTCTCTTATCTGTTGGTTGAACTTTCTTCACCTGGTATTCTTCCACTCAGATTCTAGGACCAAAAGATAAAGAGCACCTCTTGTAGTATCTAAAAATATTTATTTATAAAAAAAAGCAATAGCTGCTCACATTTAAAATGAAATTCTATGCATGTCTGGACCACAGTGTAGAGCCCCAGACCTTCCATCCTAGCTGAAGGATGATGTAAACAGGGATCCCCTCTCATACACAGGCTGTCAGACAGCAGAGCTCACAAACAACCAGACCAAGCACGTCACACGAGAGGCCACCCAACTGGTTGCATCAGATGGGCTTTGTCAGGGTTGTGACATGGGGCTATTTGTTAGCATCATTTATATATTTTAATTCATGCACTATCACGCAAAGGGCGCTTCCCTGTTTCTTTGTGTTTTAAAGATTTGGATTCTGGGTTCAAGCTGGCCCTGGTCCTTCACAAGGTTATAGCAGCCACATTATTGTATTTTTAAAATAAATATTGTCATTTATGTCTTGTGCTGACAAGGTTTTGTATTGTGTGTGTATGTGTGTATATATATCCATTACGTGAGACTTAATGGATGACTGGAGTGACAGGTCAGAAGGCAGTTCAATACCATACCTCTGGGGAACGATCTATCAGGGCGGTCATACATCAGATCGTGCAGTGTGTATGGACTGCCCGATATATCGTACCATCGTATTGTCGCTGGGTACACACATCCCATATTCTCAATGGCCTTGGTCCTCATCCTCCTGCTAGGCTCTGCTCCGTCTCCCTAGCAGTAGGAACCGTTGGACGGGCGGCGTAATCCCCGCCTCCCACTGCTCATGTATGTTGGAAATGGGTCATACCTTATTATTATATAGAAGTTCACAGAATTGGTTAAACCCATAAGTTACTGAACCAAACACCAAATGGTCTAATTAGTTGTCAGGTTAGTCAATAAATATTACTGGGAAAAAAATGGATACAATGCCAACAACAGGGCGGCAATGGGCGGACACCCTGGTACCTCACACATAGCTATATCACCAGCATGGGGGGCACTTTGGCATATGTGAAGTGGGGACACTACAGTGTGTTTAACACATTTGTGATGATGGGAGTATTAGTATTTACACATTAAACTTTTAACATCGCCAGCATATCATATTGACAATTTTATTGGTAGGGCCCCCCACAAATCTGGCCCTGTCATACCTCCCAACATGACCCATTCCAGGATGGAATGCTCTTCCCTTTTAATTTATGATTACCGTCACCTGTGTTTAAGCACCTTCCTTATCAATTAACTAGTTCAACAAAGGTGATGGCAATCATAAATTAAGAGGGAAGTCCAGGAATGGGTCATGTCGGGAGGTATGAAGTCTAGATCTATATCAGGCACTAGCTCAGCCTATTGCTTTGACTGCTGTTGCAAAGTATTGCTGCTTCCAACTGAAAAATACAAAACAACGTGGGAACAGGGCAAGTAATTGGGATGAATTCAGTATATATAGAGACATACTGTTACACATTCTTTTATCAAAATGGCAGGTTAAGTAAATAATAAAGGAATTGACTTCATTATTAAAACAATATTTAGAGAGAGATAGAGGTAGTGCTGGTGACATGTAGGGCCTGCTACTGAGCACCACACAATGCCGATATTCACCTAGTTGAATGTTTTTTGTTTTGCAACGGCGCATGTGTGAAAATTCCTTAAAACTTGCGAGGTGCTGTTGCGATCATGATGCACAGTAGCGGAAAGGTTGAGAAAATAGAGGTTGCTGCATACACTTCTGAATTAGACACCTATTATCAGTGGCGTAACTATGGAGTGTGCAGGGGGTGCGGTTGCTATGGGGCCCGGCGGCTTAAGGGGCCCGGCGGCCCAGCGATCGCACCCCCTGCACTTTCCATATGCTGGCCGCCCGCTGAGATTGTGTTACCAGTGGACGCCCGACTCCCACTCAAACCCCCGGCGGCAGCCGGAGGACGGAGCTCACTCCGTCTTCCGGGTCCCGCAATGCACTATGGGAGTGACGTCATGACGTCACTCCCATAGTGCCGAGGAGCGGACGCCGGGGACGGAGCTCCGTCTTCCGGGTCCCGCAGTGCCGAGGAGCGGGCGACGGGGCGGTCGGCGGCTTCACAGGAGCGGGGATAAGGTACGTTTTTTTTTTGTTTGTTTGTTTTGTGTGTGCGCCCGCGCGCGTGGGGGGAAGTTACTGGGATCTCACTACTGGGGGCATTACAGAGGGCTCACTACAGGGGGCTCACTATTGGGGAAGCTACAGGGGGTCACTACTGGGGTCTCACTACTGGGGGCAGCTACAGGGGGTCGCTACTGGGGGCAGCTACAGGGGCTCATTACAGGGGGCTCACTACTGGGGGCAACTACAGAGGGCTCACGACTGGGGGAAGCTACAGGGGGTCACTACTGGGGGTCACTACAGGGGTCTCACTACTGGGGCAGTTACTGGGGTCTCACTACTGGGGGCAGCTACAGGGGCTCACTACTGGGGGCAGCTACAGGGGGTCACTACTGGGGGCAGCTACAGGCGGTCACTACTGGGGGCAGCTACAGGGGGCTCACTACTGGGGGCAGCTACACAGGGCTCACTACTGGGGGCAGCTACAAGGGGCTCTCTACTGGGGGCATTACAGGGGGCTCACTACTGGGGGCAACTACAGGGGGCTCACTACTGGGGGCACTGCGTAAGGGGCACCATTACAGTGGGCATTGCATAAGGGGCACCATTACAGTGGGCATTTAATGTTTTAGGGGAACTACTGTGGTTATTGTGTAAGACCTAAGTTAGGGGGGGGCCCTTAAAAATGTTGCTATGGGGCCCAAAAAGTTCTAGTTACGCCCCTGCCTATTATATATAATAACCGCTTATTGTGCACTTAGGTTAGGTGTTCTCTCAGTCTATGGTATGAAATTAATGCCTTTATACGTGAACCAATCAGATTCCTGTGAAATCTCTCCAGTTGACTTTAAAATTGCTGGTGCGCTGGTATCTTATCTACTGCAAGGGTGTTTTAAACTTCACATGTATTACTGCACCTTTTTACTCAAAGACTGGAACTTCCTGCATGGCATCATATCCCTAACCTCTATGCTAACCTGTAATCAAGGTTACGTAAACACATTTTTAATTATTCATTTGTGTCTGTTGATGATGTAGCCTGACTTGTTAAAAGTTAATTTTCATTCCAAATATATCTGATTAATGGCAGAGGTCAATGAAGTTGTTGGATATAAAGACTAAAGTTTTGCGTCTCAAGAATAATATAGCACCTGCTAATATAGATTTGTATTTGTGGTCTATAATATGAACTCTCATTATGTTTAAAATGAGCAAATTAACTTACCCAACATAATTATAAATGAAAGGACCATTGTATTGGAGCTTTAAGGTAACATAAAAATTAATTTGCATCGGAATTTGTTAAAAAAAATAAAATAACACAAATTTTGCACTTCCGTCACTAATGTCTTCTTAACTGATGATTTTTTAAAATGAAATGGGCCTCTCATATTGTAGTTTTTTTGTCTTAAAAATGTAATCGAATATTTTACTGAAACAAAAATATGATTAGGGGGTGCCTCGCACCACCCCATATTCATAGGCCCCATTGTAAAATTACCTCCCACCTTCATTAGCAATAGATCCCCCCTAGGTTGCATTTGCTCTCCATTAGAATTACCTCCATCCACTAGTAATAATAGATCCCCATTTGTGTAACCGCCTCCACCCCCAGTTTAATAGATCCCCAGTTTAATAGATCCACGTTTTTGCACACATTACACATCCAGCTCCAAGCCCCAGTTCCAATAGAGCCCCATCTCCCATATTTGTAGTGCTCGTGGGAACTAAGTTCCCCTCCTTGCACTTTTGTCCCTGGCACATGTGCTCCAGAATGCCTTTCACACAGCATTCTGGGCATCACTGCAGCGGGGACAGACGAGCAGCTGGAAATACATTCTGCACATGTGCAGAACGGATTTCCTCCTTAAAAGCCAGGGGGCGCAGCAGGACAGCACTATCACATGGGATGCAACCATGACAGCTACAGCCCAACTGGCTGCAGTTGCATTCCAAGCGACAGCGCCAGTTAAGTTAAATTAAGTGTGCCATCATTTCAGGTGGCAAATAAGATAATTACATAGATAATGTATGATTAGGACGCAATTATTAGAACATATGAACAATGGGAAACCAAGAGCAAATAATAGGGATGGTTGTGATAACTGACTCATACCAGTTAAGGTGCCCATACATGGTGCGAAATAGCAGCCGATCTGACGGATTGGTACGATATTGCTACTATGCCGTACCGTGTGTGGGCACAATATAGGCCAGTACGAGCTCCCATGGTGCCGTACATCGCACCTCCAGACCTTACTGCATGCTCACTTGATCTGGGGATGCGATGTACGATCCCATGCAGCGCTATGCTGGTGGGGGAGGGGGGTGCTGGCATATCGATTGCTCCGTGTGTGGGGACCACCCGATATGTCGGTCGTTGGATCGCAGGTCGCGGCACAAGGTGCTTATCGCAGTGTATGGGCACCTTTAGTGATAGTGGTGTATTTACTAAACAGCAGTTTTGCAAACCATTGATTTTTTTCAATTTTGTCATTGAATAAAACAGCTGTTTGTAAAAGCTCTATTTAGTAATTGAACACCTTAAGGGCCCCATGTATCTGCCGTCCTTTTCACCAATTCCCCGTAAATGCTTCTAAGCGATCCATCTGGGAATCAGTGAAATTCTTCATGTTAAAAATTCCCGATTTGCTGATCACTATCATATTTTAACCGTGATCTGCAGATCAGTGAAATCCAACATGTTGGAATTCACCAATGCCCTGACCCAGGAGTCTAGGGATCAGGGAATTGGCTCAATGCATTGCAGATGTATAGGGGCCTTTAGTGTTGATGAAAGCTGTGTAGCATTCACAACATAATTATTTTGACTCAAGCAGCAGAGTAAATGGTTTGGCCTGAAATTCTGATTCAGTTCAGGATGGGCATCGTGGTCCATGGTTCACTTCTGAAACATTATTTTATGTCTTTCTAATTACTTTACTGTAACATTATTGCATAGTTATACATAATCAATATTATATATAATAAAGACCAAAGACACCAGTATATCAGATTCAACTTTTAATCAAACCGCAGCTCCAGCCATTGTAGATGAAGGCTCATTTAGTAGCTTTTGTAAATAAGGTATGACAGTGATTCCCAAATCCAGCCCTTAAGTCAGCGGTTCCCAATCACGGTCCTCAGGGCTCCCCAAAAGTTCATGTTTTAGAGATATCCATGGTTGAGCACAGGTGACTTAATTAGTACCTCAGTCAATTTGATTTAACCACCTGTGCTTAACCATGGATATCTCTAAAACCTGAACTGTTGGGGAAACTTGAGGACCACGTTTGGGAACCTTTGTCTTAAGTACCACCAACAGGTCATGTTTTGTGATTTTCTTTAAACAGGTGAGTTAATCTATTTTGCTGGGTCAGTAATTATCCCACCTGCTACCACAGACAGAAATCCACACAACATGAACTGTTGGGGATACTTGAGGATTGAGGTTGAAGAACCACTGCTGTATAAGATTTAGGGGTCTCAGTACTAATAATCACGTTACTGCCGTGATTATTATGTACCTAACTCGCTGGGGATATTTTCATTGTTAATAAAATATCCCCTCTATGTACCATGGGGAACTCACAGGGACAGTGGCTTCGGTAACCACTGTCCCCGCGAGTTATATCCCCGGCATTTCGGAGAAGTCTTTCACAGAAGTGAGAGACTTTCCCGGAGGAAGCTGACACTGTACATACGTACAGCGTTAGCTTCTGTGGCCGGCCGGGGCTGCGGGGGAGAGATTGAAAGATCTCTCTCCTGCACCAGGAGCCCCATAGGCTTACAGTTGTTTACACCATCTGAAGATGCCGTAAACTACCGGGGCTAAACTCCGAAAAGTTTAGCTTTTCGGAGTTTAGTACATAGGGGTCAGATCTTAGTCCCCATTGACAATAATGAGAACTGTGATCTGAAGTGCTAATTAGCACTTTGCCATAGATTTCTGTGAAATCTCTTACACTGTGCTTAGTACATTGCAACAATACAAAAATGTAAAAATCGCCTTGATACATAGGCCCCTTAATATCACATGTAGCTACACAAAGCATTTCAGTCAAGTTTACAGACCTCAAGTTGAAAAAAAATCTCCTGGACTAAACAATGGCAAGAGGATACATTCTCAGAGTCTGTTAGTCTGTTGTGTAATTTATTAATTATGGCTACATATACCATTTCTTGTAAGAATGACATCAAATTAATTTTTTTATTCTTTTAATATTTATTATTTTTCTATTACGTAGTAAGCATTTAGCCATCCATTATTAACTTTCTTTGAAGCAAAGAACTCCTTTTTCCATAGTTGTCCACTGAATGATTATTAGTACAAAAAAGTGTTAGTCAAGGCTTTGCATTGAGCTAAGATATAGGGGTATTTTTAAGACTCCTGATTTTTTTCAGTTTTGCCTGCCATGTTTAAAAGGGCAATAATAAATGCAAAAACAGGCTTTATTTGCATTAAATGGTATTGAGATTCAGGGGGTATGGGCGATGCCAAGGGGCACCTTGTACCTGCAGCCTATTCAAATATAAGGGTTTCCACAACTGTTAGGGCACAAGAGGACGCTGGGAGGATACAAACATAGAATGTGTCTATGACACAGAGCTGTAATTTAGGCATTCCCAATTCTCATCCATCTAGGGAGAGCACATATGCATCTATCTGGGAAGAGCCACAAGGATGACACATTAATAAAGTAGAATTGGTAACCTCAGAATAAATAACCAGATGTTTGTAGCATAGGAATAACCTAAACAGGTTTAAAAATTAATAATTTATGTATTTATAAATGCCATTTTTATAATACATTACTTCTCTGTCCTGTGTTGATATAATAAAAACATTTTTCACTATAACACAGTCAGTATGCAGCCAAGCATAATATATACAGTCAGGTGCATAAATATTGGGACATTGACAGAATTTTCATATTTTGGCCTCTATTCACCACCTCAATGGCTTTGAAATGAAACAAACAAGATGTGCTTTAACTGCAGACTTTCAGATTTAATTTGAGGGTAATTACATCCAAATCAGGTGAACGGTGTAGGAATTACAATGGTTTCTAAATGTGCCTCCCACTTTTTAAGGGGCCAAAAGTAATGGGACTATCAACTCAAAAGCTATTTCATGGACAGGTGTGGGCTATTCCCTCGTTATTTCATTATCAATTAAGCAGGTAAAAGGTCTGGAGTTGATTCTAGGTGTGACATTTGCATTTGGGATCAGTTGCTGTCGACTCTCAATATGAGATCCAAAGAGCTGTCACTATCAGTGAAGCAAGCCATCATTAGGCTGAAAAATCAAAACAAACCCATCAGAGAGATAGCAAAAACATTAGGTGTGGCAAAATCAACTGTTTGGAACATTCTTAAAAAGAAAGAACGCATCGGAGAGCTCAGCAATACCAAAAGACCCGGAAGACCACGGAAAACAACTGTGGTGGATGACAGAAGAATTATTTCCCAGGTGAAGACAAACCTCTTCACAACAGTTGGCCAAATCAAGAACACTCTCCAGGAGGTAGGTGTATATGCGTAAAAGTCAACAATCAAGAGAAGACTTCACAAGAGTGAATATAGAGGGTTCACCACAAGTTGTAAACCATTGGTGAGCCACAAAAACAGGAAGACCAGATTAGAGTTTGCCAAACAACATCTAAAAAAGCCATTACAGTTCTGGAACAACATCCTATGGACAGATGAGACAAAGATCAACTTGTACCAGAGTGATGGGAAGAGAAGAGTATGGAGAAGGAAAGGAACTGCTCATGATCCAAAACTTACCACCTCATCAGTGAAGCATGGTGGTGGTAGTGTCATGGCGTGGGCATGTATGGCTTCCAATGGAACTGGTTCCCTTGTATTTATTGATGATGTGACTGCTGACAAAAGCAGCAGAATGAATTCTGAAGTTTTTCGGGCAATATTATATGCTCATTTTCAGTCAAATGCTTCAGAACTCATTGGACAGTGCTTCACAGTGCAGATGGACAATGACCCGAAGCATACTGCAAAAGCATACAAAGAGTTTTTTAAGGCTAATAAGTGGATTGTTATGCAATGGCCAAGTCAATCCCGTGACCTGAATCCGATTGAGCATGCATTTCACTTGATGAAGACAAAACTGAAGGGAAAATGCCCCAAGAACAAGCAGGAACTGAAGACATTTGCAGTAGAGGCCTGGCAGAGCATCACCAGGGATGAAACCCAGCGTCTGGTGATGTCTATGCGCTCCAGACTTCAGGCTGTAATTGCCTGCAAAGGATTTGCAACAAAGTATTAAAAAGTGAAAGTTAGATTCAGGATTGTTTAGTATGTCCCATTACTTTTGGCCACTTAAAAAGTGGGAGGCACATATAGAAACCGTTGTAATTCCTACACCGTTCACCTGATTTGGATGTAATTACCCTCAAATTAAATCTGAAAGTCTGCAGTTAAAGCACATCTTGTTTGTTTCATTTCAAAGCCATTGAGGTGGTGAATAGAGGCAAAAATATGAAAATTCTGTCAATGTCCCAATATTTATGCACCTGACTGTATATACATACACACAGACAGTGGTGCTTGAAAGTTTGTGAATCCTTCAGAATTTTCTATATTTCTGCTGAAATTTGGCCTAAAACTACCTCAGATTTTAACACAAGTCCTAAAAGTAGATAAAGGGAACCAAATCAAACAAGTGAGACAAGAAAATTAGTCATGCTAATTTTTTGGGGGGAGGAAAATTATACAATATCACATATCTGTGAGTGGCAAAAGTATGTGAACCTTTAGGCCGCAGATATTTTAAAGGTGAAATTAGAGTCAGGTATTTTCAACCTATGGGATGACAATCAGGTGTGAGTGGAGAACCTGTTTTTTTAAAAGAACAGGGATCTATCAATGTCTGATGTTCACAACACATGTTTGTGGGAGTGTGTCATGCCATGAACAAAGGAGATTTCTTAGGACCTCAGAAGAAGAGTTGTTGATGCTCATCAGGCTGGAAAAGGTTACAAAACCATCACTAAAGAGTTTGGACTCCACAAATCAACAGTCAGACAGATTGTGTACAAATGGAGGAAATTCCAGACCATTATTACCCCAGGAGTGGTCGACCAACAAAGATCACCCCAAGAGCAAGGCGTCTAAAAGTTTGCAAGGTCACAAAGGGAACCAAGGTAACCTCTAAGCAACTGAAGACTTTTCTCATATATGCTAATGTTAATGTTCATGAGTCCACCATCAGCAGGGCACTGAACAACAATGGTGTGTATGGCAGGATTACAAGGAAAAAGCCGCTGCACTCCAAAAAGAACATTGCTGACCTTCCACAATTTGATGAAGATCACCTGGACAAGCCAGAAGACTATTGTAACAATGTTTTGTCGACAGAAGAGTCCAAAATA
Source organism: Taudactylus pleione (assembly GCA_031769625.1). Lineage (NCBI taxonomy): Eukaryota > Metazoa > Chordata > Amphibia > Anura > Myobatrachidae > Taudactylus > Taudactylus pleione. Next base: position 1,140,127 of record JAUIMM010000176.1, read on the forward strand.
GAGCTTTTTGGTTTAAATGAGAAGCGTTATCTTTGGAGAAAGAAGAACACTGCATTGCAGCATAAAAACCTCATACCATCTGTAAAACACGGTGGTGGTGGTATCATGGTTTGGGCCTGTTTTGCTGCATCTGGCCCAAGACGACTTGCCATCATTGATGGGACAATGAATTCTGAATGATACCAGAATATTCTAAAGGAAAATGTCAGGACATCTGTCCATGAGCTGCACCTCAAGAGAACGTGGGTCATGCAGCAAGACAACGACCCAAAGCACACAAGTCATTTGACCAAAGAATGGTTAAAGAAGAATACATTTAAAGTTTTGGAATGGCCAAGTCAAAGTCCTAACCTTAATACAATCAAAATGTTGTGGAAGGACCTGAAGCAAGTTCATGGGAGGAAACCCACCAATATAACAGAGTTGAAGCTGTTTTGTATGGAGAAATGGGGTAAAATTCCTCCAAGCCGATGTTCAGGACTAATCGACAATTACCGGAACCGTTTAGAAGCAGTTATTACTGCACAAGGGGTCATACCAGATACTAAAAGCAAAGGTTCACATACTTTTGCCACTCACAGATATGTGATAGTGGATCATTTTCCTCAATAAAAAATGAGCATGTCTAATTTTTTTTGTCTCATTTGTTTGATTTGGTTCTCTTTATCTACTTTTAGGACTTGTGTGAAAATCTGAGGTAGTTTTAGGCCAAATTTCAGCAGAAATATAGAAAATTCTGAAGGGTTCACAAATTTTCAAGCAACATTGTGCATGTGTGTATATATATATATATATATATATATATATATATATCATCTCATTGAGATGGAGATGCACTAAACCTTGAAGAGAGATAAAGTGAAGAGTGGCAAAGTACTAACCAATTAGTTCCTAGTTGTCATATTACAGGCTGTGTTTGAAAAATGACAGGAGCTGATTGGATGGTACTTCATCTCTCTCCACATCTCTCTCCAAGGCTTATGCCGGATAGGTAAAACTGGATGTGTTTCATGACTCCTGGCCGCTTCCTCAAGCAGTAAACTGCTATAAACATCTGGTTATTTATTCTGAGGTTACCAGTTCTACTTTATTAATCTGTGACATTCTTGTGGCTTCTCCGAGATAGATGCATATGTGCTCTCCCTAGAAGGATGAGTAAGGGAATGCCTAGTTTAAGTTCTGTGTCATAGACACATGTTTTATATTTGTACCCTCCCAGTGCCTAAGAGTCCTATTGTATTTCAATTAAATAGTATTGTCCTTTTTAAATTGGCAGGCAAATTCTGAAAACTAGGGAGTTTTGAAAAATCCACTGTTTAGTAAATATACCCCATTGTTACAGATCTGGATGAGGCGTCTTTTCTCTCTATAAAGAAAGTGAGTTTATCTAGCCTTTCTTTATACTTTAACTTTCCCAGTACTTTTGGTTTTGAGGTTGCCTGCTCTAGGTGGCACAGTGGTTAGCATTGCTACCTCACAACTCTGTGGGCATGGGTTCTATATTAAACAGAATCCTGTCTGGAATTTATCTGTTCTCTCGGTCTACATGGATTTTCTAAAGATACTCCAGTTATCCTTCCAAAATCATACTGATAGGTTAAATGGTGACTGATAAAAAATATAACCCTAGTGTGTGTTTAGGGTTGGGTACGCGATCCCGAAGGTCAGGATACCGACGGTCAGAATACAGACAGCAGCACCCCGGCAGTCAGAATCCTGACAGATTTCTGTATTTAACCCTTACTCTAACCCACCTCTCTTGCAGCCTAACCCTAACCCACCCCTCCCGCAGCCTAACCCTCCCCCTAATGCCTAATATTAATTCTCCCCCTATCCCTGATACCCACCTCCGCAATCTGTCGGGATTCTAACAGTCGGGATGCCACTGTCGGTATTGTCACCATTGGCATCCTGACTGTCTATAAAGTAATTATTAGTACTCTCTTGAGTACTCCTATGTCTTTCATACAGTGAGGTGCCCATAATGTACCCCTTATTCTTGATGTGGACCAAGTAGCTTAGATAATGCTAACACTTTACATCATATGCATTTACACCCCTTTTTGTTGCATTTTAGGTGCTGGCCCCTGATTATGGGGGAAAAACCTTAGCCTCACTTGCAAATTCTTTGTTACAAATTTGCTATCTCCTTACATTTAGTCCTGGCTTCTAACTTTCATTTTCATTGAATTCAGGCAACTCCAGTTTCCACCAAATTCAAAAGAACACATTTTATTCACCATTTGGAACTGTAACTTAATTGGTATTATACGGTCTAGGTTGAGCTGAGAATTTGAGGTTCCAGTAATTACCTTTTTTTTTATCAGTTTCCAGTTTATTAGGAGTTTGAATTTGGATTTAAAGCTGCTATATTTGTTAAAAGAAACACGCTGTTTGTGAAAATGATGATTATTACATAAACCCCTAAATCTTACTCTGATAACAAGAATTTGCTCTACCACCAGTGGTACACTGTCGATCTTAAAAGGCAACTAAATAGAAATATGGTGATTTTGTGTTGGGACCAAATATTGACTGCATCAACAAGAAAAATGTAAATGTTTAATTGTTTCACATTTGACTGTCATATTCCACCCATTAATGAGTCATGTATACAAATATGTTATTAGGCAAGAGTACTAGAAGCTGTTAACAACATTAGCTTTGTAAGTGGTTCCATGGTGTAACGGTTAGCACTCTGGACTTTGAATCCAGAAATCCGAGTTCAAATCTCGGTGGAACCTACACTTTTATTTTAAACTTATCTTAAAAAAGAGTGAATTGTCATTAACCTGTATTATTAATCATGGAATGATGTAGCACCAAATGTTAGCCCTCTCCTATCATCTGTTCAGGGCTGGGAGTACCTCTGAACATTGGCAAAAGCAAGCAGATTTTAGCACAGTGGAGGGTTTTATGTTCAGCACACCTGACCATCCCATGCCACTGTTTAATTTACAAAGCATAGATACAGCGTAAAGTTACACTGCAGTAGTTTGGGTAATGTAGTTGCTGTGACTTAAAGGTCCATTGAAAATCTTAAGTGGACTATGTAAAAAAAAAATTCTAAACTGTAAAACAATAGCACAAAATTGTGCACTTACGTCCCTTCAGGTGACTAAAGTAGGTAGGGCCATTCCGTGTCAAATCAACACACGTTTTGTTAAAATTTTACCTCACCAGCTCAGATTTTGTTCAAATTTGTTATATATGTAGTCTAAGAAAAATACTAAATTTTATTTAAATATCTCATGCCGTTTCCAAAATATGTAAAGTTTTAAAAAATCTGTCAAAAACGCACAACCAGCATATTTTCAAATCGCCATAGCAGCTTTACTAATTAAGCTAGAGAGGTGGGAGTGGTGTCATTTTACTATGTTTTTTATGCCCTTTTTTATGATATACAACACAATAGGCTTTGTGAGGAAAAACTTTTTCCAAATTCAAACTGAAATTTTTGATCATGTTCGTCTTCTTCATTCTTGTCCATCACAAAAGCAAGTCACCATTTCTTGTTATACACAATGGATATATAGCCATTTATGCAAGTTCAAGAATTGTGAAAACTGTGTTTTATAGAGTGTGTCACTAGTTCTTATTTCTTTTTATAATACTGAGTGTCATCTAAATTCTTTATCATCCAGTTAGGGAGCTGTCACAATTATCATGTATATGTGACAATGGAAGAAACCTTTTTTCCACTTTTAATATTGTGTATAGTGAATAGTTTCTCCTGGGATAACTTGTCTAGTCTGAGGAAATGAGTCTCACAATTACAATGGTATGTTTCCTTTTCTCTGTATAAGTAGAATTTTCTTATTAATTGCTGAAAGAAGAAATACTATAATGTATTGCACATTTTACCTGTGGTGTTGTGTAAATAGAATGTTGCTAGAGTTGTATAAGACATAGGGGCATGTTCACTAAGCAGAGGATTTACAAAAACTTTGATTTTTACAAATTCTGACCGATTTAAGGGGCAGTAGGGCAGATGTATGAAGCTCTGGAAAGTGATAAACTGGAGAGTGATAAACTACCAGCCACTCAGCTCCTAACTGTCATGTTACAGGCAGTGTTTGAAAAAGGACAGTTGGGAGCTGATTGGTTGGGAAGCAATCGGGAAGCCGACTGCCTAAATACCGGCAGCCGGCTTCCCGACTGTCATATCCCGGCAAGGGTGAAATGCCCGGCGTCTAGATGTAGACGCCCACATTTCCCCGACGCCGGGAGACCGGCATCCCGATCGTAGTGATGCCAGGCGGTGCGAGCGGACAGCCGTGGGGGGGGAGGGGGAGGTTTAGGGCTCCCGGGGGGGACTTAGGGTGAGGCACCCCCCCGGGAGGGTTAGGGTTAGGCTAGGGGGAGGGAGGGTTAGGCACCCCCGGGGGGGACTTAGGGTTAGGCACCCCCCTGGGGGACTTAGGTTTAGGCAGCGGGGAAGGGGGTGGTTAGGGTTAGTCACTTAGAGGGGGGATTAGGGTTAGGCACTGGGGGGGGGGGAATTTAGGGTTAGGCACCACTAAGGAGGGTTAGGGTTAGGGGGGTTAGGTTAGTAGATACTCACCTCTACACGATCAGGATTTCCAGCGCTGTCGGGCTTCCGCTGCTTCGAACTCTGCTCTTGTCGGGCTGCCACTGACGGGAATCGGCCGGCAGTATTTCATACCCATTCCGATTGGTTGGTTGTTTATCACTCTCCACTTTATCACTTCCCAGAGCTTCATACATCTGCCCCAATAATACTTAATGCAAATGAAGCCTAATTCAGCATTTACTATTATTGCCCTTTTAAATATGGCAGGCAAAATCTGTAAAGATGGAGGGTTTTGTAAATCCACTAAGTAAATATGCTCCATATAGTTTTATACTACCACCAGTCTATAATTCCTACTGATATATTATGATAGCAATACAACATTCCCTGTGTCTCCCTTTGAAAGTTAGAATTACAGTGCATTCAGAAAGTATTCACATCGCTTCACTTTTTCCACATTTTGTTATGTTACAGCCTTATTCCAAAATGGAATAAATTAATTTTTGTCCTCAAAATTCTACACACAATACCCCATAATGACAACGTGTAAAGTTTTTTTGAGATTTTTTTAATTTAATAAAAGAAAAAAATAATAATAAATCACATGTACATAAGTATTCACAGCCTTTACCATGAAGCTCCTTATTTACCTCAGGTGCATCTTGTTTCCACTGATCATCCTTGAGATGTTCCTACAGCTTAATTGGAGTCCACCTGTGGTAAATTCAGTTGATTGGACATGATTTCAAAAGGCTGTTTAGATAAAGTCCCACACTTGACAGTGCATGTCAGAGCACAAACCAAGCATGAAGTCCAAGGAATTGTCTGTAGACCTCCGAGACAGGATTGTCTCGAGGCACAAATCTGGGGAAGGATACAGAAAAATATCTGCTGCTTTGAAGGTCCCAATGAGCACAGTGGCCTCCATCATCCGTAAATGGAAGAAGTTCAGTAACACCAGGACTCTTCCTAGATTTGGCCAGCCGTCTAAACCAGGGGCGGATTGGGCTGCCGGGACTGCGGGAAAGTACCCGCTGGGCCGGTCCCCTCTGCTCCCTTGCTGGGCCGGTCTCCTCTCACCACCCTGCAGGTCGGCCGCCGGCGGCTTTATTGGCCGCTACCGTGATCGGAGCTCAGCTCCTACTGGATAGCGGTCATGAATATCATGCACACTGATATTTATGTAGGTTGCACATGTAGTTATTTAGAGGTGATAATGCTAAATGTATGTGTATAGAGAGATCTATCTATCTATCTATCTATCTATCTATCTATCTATCTCAAACAAATAGTGCGCTAATTCAGATTCTTATAAAATGTCAAAATGGAATAGGTCCCAGACTGATTGCATTGCTTTAGCTGTGAACAACTCTCTCCTTTAGTTGAAACCACCGTATCAGTCTTAGTATGGACCAAAGAATTTTGCTGCTGTCTTTCCCAGTAATTTACCCGAATCCAGTCATGTCACAGTAACGCCACTGCTGCAAGCGTGGCTGGGCGCTGTGATGTACCGCACCCTAACCCTAGACCTTCCCCCGCAGCCTAACTCTAGCCCTCCCCCTAGTACCTAACCCCTAACCTTAAACCTAATACTTACCATCTGGATTGTGGCGCTGGTATTATGAGCGCAAGCATCCTGACCCCTCAGGATGTCAACTACATCCCCTCTGTATGAATCTATTATACTAGTAGTGGTTTCAACCGCATATTGGTACGCATGCTGTTTTTAAGTGTTTTATGATTACAATAAATTATTTTACGATTTGATGCACAATATGGCGCCCCCTTCTTGTGCTTTGATTTTAGAATATATAATAGTTGCGTCCAACTCAGAATCAGGCCCTATGAGGAGGAATCCTGCTCCCTTCGATAGTACCCGCCCCCTCATCAGACCCCGCGCTAACTAGGGCTGCTTCCAGAAATTTCCCGGGCTGGTTTTCAATCCCAATCAGCCCCTGGTCTAAACTGAGCGATCGGGGGAGAAGGGCCCTAGTCAGGGAGGTGACCAAGAACCCAATGGTCACTGTCAGAGCTACAGCACTCCTCTGTGGAGAGAGGAGAACCTTCCAGAAGGACAACCATCCACCAATCAGGCCTGTATGGTAGAGTGGCCAGATGTAAGCCACTACTTAGTAAAAAGCACATGGCAGCTCGCCTGGAGTTTGCCAAAATGCACCTGAAGGAAACAAAATTCTCTGGTCTGATGAGAGAAAGATTTAACTCTTTGTCAGGCGTTATGTTTGGGGGAAACCAGGCACCGCTCATCACCATGCCAATACCATCCCTACAGTGAAGCATGGTGGTGGCAGCATCATGCTGTAGGGATGTTTTTCAGCTGCAGGAACTGGGAGACTAGTCAGGATAGAGGGAAAGATGAATGCAGCAATGTTCAGAGACATCCTGGATGAAAACCTGCTCCAGAGCGCTTTTGACCTCAGACTGGGGCGACGGTTCATCTTTCAGCAGGCAACAACCCTAAGCACAGAGCCAAGATATCAAAGGAGTGGCTCCAGGACAACTCTGAATGTCCTTGAGTGGCCCAGCAAGGGCCCAGACTTGAAACCGATTGAACATCTCTGGAGAGATCTGAAAATGGCTGTGCACCGAAGCTTCCCATCCAACCTGATGGAGCTTGAGATGTGCTGCAAAGAGGAATGGGCGAAATTGCCCAAAGATAGGTGTGCCAAGCTTGTGGCATCATATTCAAAAAGACTTGAGGCTGTAATTGCTACCAAAGGTGCATCAACAAAGTATTGAGCAAAGGCTGTGAATACTTATGTACATGTGATTTGTTAGTTATTTTTTTTAATTAAATTTGCAAAGTTAATTTAATTTACACGTGGTCATTATGGGGTATTGTGTGTAGAATTTTGAGGACAAAAATGAATTTATTCCATTTTGAATAAGGCTGTAACATAACAAAATGTGGAAAAAGTGGAGCGCTGTGAATACTTTCCGGATGCACTGTATTCTTATTATTTAGTTATAACAGATATTGAGTATCACAGGGGTTCCATAGTGTATCGATTCCCAAGTCTGCTAATAACGAGGTCATATTACAGTGATTTCTCAAGTTGTGTGTAGTTTGTAATTATCTGGCTTGTATTTCTGGTAGAGCAGTGATTGGCATGGATGTGCACTTATTACTCTCATATCATCTTGCAGAATGTTGTATCATCGACACTTATCCAACTTCAATTTTATGCTTGACATTTGCAGTTGTTCTCAAAATAATATGAATGAAAATCACTTATATAGTTTCAGTATCCACCTACACATCTACTTTACATGTAGGATTAAAATTCTAATCAAAAGAAGTTAAGAGGTCACCTCTACTCCCTTTATACATTTCTACTCCATTATTTCTTAAGCTACTCTGCTTTCTGACTAGGGGCCTGATTCAGACCCACTCGCGAGCGGCTGTCCGCTCGCAAGTGGGTCGTTGGTGTGCACTGAGCATGCGCACGACGGAGGGAGCTCCGTCGTGCGCATGCGCCAGACGCGACGAGCGAAGGACTTTCCTTCGCTCGTTGTGTCTGATCAAAGGGGGCGTGCTGTCGATGTTGATTGACAGCACGCCCCCTTTGGTGGGCGTGCCTCCCAGACGGGGGCGTTCCCAAGGGAACGCCTACCGTCAGAAGCCGGCCCACTGACATCACTACTGATGTCAGTGGGAGTGATTTTGGCTCTGATAGAGCCAAAATCACTCCGGGCCTTGCGGTTGAGAAACTCAACCGCAGGCTCCGGCTCGCAGTGGCGATGGTCAGGACCATCGCGACCATCAACCTGCACGCTCGTATAGGCTGTGGGTGGTGACCCACAGCTATACGAGCGTCCAGGAGGACGGCCCTCATTCAGAGCGAGCGCTCTGCTCAGAGCGTCCGGCTCTGAATGAGGGCCTAGGTTTCTTAAATGCTATTCTATATCAGTTTCCCCAATGCAGTGGGTTCAGGAACCACTGCTCTACTACTTTTTAACTCCTCTCTGTGAACTTCGGCTCAGGAAAAGCAAAGGTAGCTTATAACATTTTACTGCTGTCTGGTATTCACTTGGGCATTTCCTCTACAGGAACAAGATGACCCAATATTGCATAATTGCTCAGCATTTTTGGAGATGTTCCGGAAATCTTTTGACAAACTTGATTGAATAGCCTTGGCAGCAACAAAGTCTTTTATGTTTATGTCAAAGAGAGAATGGGACAATAACAATTCATTTCTACCCTTGCTTCGGAGCTGTCGGAATAATGAAGCTCTGGTCACCACCTTTTGGTAGGTGCTGAATGATAGAACTAAAGATGAACTCGCTTCCAGAGAATTTCAGCTTCACTTTTTTGACTTAATCACGTTGAGTCAGAGGTGCATGCTAAGTGCACACAATGCTGATGTTCAGTTGAGTGATCATTTGATACTGCACATGCAGAAACTATTCTGAAAAATCCTACAATGCATATGTTATCCTGAGTGTATGCAAAATGCGCTGTTGCGTATGGGACTGCTGGCATCAGAAATGGTGAGAGAAAACCAGGGATGTTTCTGGGTGGTGACTGGGAGGTGGCCTAAAGTGAATGCAAAAATCCCTTGTGTTCGTGTGTTATAGGAGTGTCAGTGAAAGCTGCTGCGTTCGCATACCCAGAGCTGCAGCTACAGAGGCCCTGTCTAACGGACAAACAGAGATTTGGAAACATTTAAAATAATTTACATCTCAGCAGCTCAGGGTGACTGGATCCATCTATGAATATGAATATTCGGCCGTGTTTCCATGTTCTATGGTTTAAGGAATACTTTATCTAATACCTACTCCTTCAGCATTCCCTTCCTCAGAGGTTCCTGTTGTTAATTCCCTTCTCCAAGCTTTCTCATCCATTTGAGATCAAGTACGAGGGTTGTCCAAAAAGTAATGCCTAAATGCTCATAGCTCTGAAATAATATGCAACATTTATTTGAAACTTTGTCAGTTTGTAGTTTAATATGTCTGCGAACTATATATGTATTTTTGTTTAGGTAGTCCAAGAAATACCATGGAGTCCAAGATGAAACAAAGCTGTCATTGAATTTCTGGAAAAAGAAGGCTGCAGTGCTACAGAAATCCACAGAAGACTGAAAAAAGTGTATGGTGAGCGTAAAATTGACTATAGCAATGTCATAAGGTGGATGAAGTGTTTTCAATCGGGAGACTCGTCCGTGTGCGACAAACCTCGTGGTGGCAGACCATCAACTGCAGTGACAGCAGAGAATCGACACAAAGTCGATGCCATTATTCAGAAAGTCTTGTGACCATCAGAGATTTTAGTGATGAACTTGAATGTAGCCATGGCTCTGTAGAAACACTAATCAATGCTTTGGGATATCGTAAAGTGTGTGCTAAATGGGTTTCAAAGCAATTAACCAGGCCCAGAGGGTGGAAGAGCGCAATGACGTTTTGACCAACTATGAAGCCAACCCTGAGATGTTTTTGGAAAATGTTATTACAGGAGATGAGACCTGGGTATTCCTTTATGACTCAGAAACAAAGGTCCAATCAAAGCAATGGAAACACCCAAGTTCACCTAGGCCAAAAAAGTTTAAATCACAGCGATCCACAACGATCCGTAAACAAAGTCATGGCCGCACTCTTCTGGGATTGCCGAGGTGTTATTCTCATCGATTACTTGGAACCAAACCAATCAATCAACAGTGATCGATACATTATTACACTTAAGAAGCCATCCGCAAAAAAAGGTCAACAATTCCACTGTCAAATGTCATCTTACACCTCGACAATGCCAGACATCACACTTTGATTGCAACATCTGCCGCCATTGCCAAAATGGGGTGGGCAATAATTCCACATCCACCATACGGTCCTGATTTCCTACTTTCATCTGTTTGGCCCTCTCAAATACTGTCTCCGTGGTCAACATTTTAAAGACATAGCGGGAGTTAAAAAAAGCCATACGTTCCTGGGTCAAACACCAACCACTGGAATTTTTCCAAAGTGGCTTCACAGCTTGGGTCGAGAGGTGGAGAAAATGTTTGAGGGCAGATGGTGAATTTTTTGTGTAGAGTCAGTCTGTTACTAAGACTTCAAAGTATTTTACTGCAAACTTTCAAATCTGTATCTATAATAAAATTTGAGTTTTGAGCATTTAGGCATTACTTTTTGAACAACCCTCGTAAAACACAATCTGCTGAAGGCATCCATTCACTACAAAATCTTTGCAGACAAAGAGAAGAGGAAGATTGTGCCTAAACTGAATCCGGGGGACAGATGTAAACACACCAACTTTCCGACTGAAGCTTTCAAAATCCTTACTATTTCCAGTGTTTTTCATATTCCTTATTAAGACTTCTGGTAGTAAATCAATTATCTTCACTTCATAACTCTGCTGCTCCCGTTTTGGTACAAGAACAAAAGTAATTTGAGTTCAACAGAATTCTGGATTCTAAGATAACTAAAGGGTCCCTCTTCTTTCTAATTGATTAGAAGGATATTAGTACTGAAGAGCATTTCTGGATGAAGAGTGTTAATGTACGAGCATGTTCCTTATTCTTAAAGAATTCCACAGGAAGTTTGCAGACAAGTAATATCTGGAGAGTTCAGTGGCCACCCCTACACAAAGCTTAGCTCCAGCTTACTGGGCCCGATGGTGTGGGGGTTACCCTGTCATGTCTCGCACTGCATGCCTTCATCTGTTCCAGCGTCTTCCTGTTACGTTGCCCTTGGGGAAGAACTATGGCTTTGTCAGTGGTTTAAATGATTGTTCACACAGGGCTGGATTCGGAGGTCGACGCAGACGTGACTGCGTCTTTTTGTAGTCACCTGTCTGCTACTTTATGCAAATGCCGCTACAAAGTCCTTCCCTGGTGTACATGCATGCATATGAATGTGCAAGAACTGTAACGCCCATTTTCAGCATCTGTAGATGCTAATGTATTCCATTGCGCTTATTTAGACGCCACCATCAAAACGTACACCAGCCCCATGGCAGATGTAAATTTACCATCTGAGTGTGGCCTCAACAATTAAGCGTCTTGTCACGGCTGGTGTCACAGAGTTACCTGTCTCAGGCGTCGGGGTAGGATCAGCAGCAGATGATCGCAGCAGGAACCGTGGAGGCAATAGAGATTTGGGTAGCAGTGAGAACTTCCTTTGGTGATAAATGACAGCAATGGATAGCTGAGATGCAGTCAGGAGGGACCCGGGGGGTCCGACTGGAGTAACTTGTAGAACCGGACTGGGGACCTGAGTCAGAGGCGAGCGCTCGCTCTGAATCAGGGCAGGGTTTTTTTTTTTTGGCCCCCAGGCCGCTCGCACAGCTGTTGGTGACCACCCACAGCTTTTGCGGGCGGCCTGGCGATGGTCGCGATTATCGCGACCATCGGGCTTGCGAGGAGACCCTGTGGTAGGGTCTCTGCTCTCGCAAGCCCGAGCGGGCTTCCTGCTTTAATAGAGCAGGAAGTCCACTACTGACATCATGAGGGAACGCCTGCGTTTGTGCAGCCACCCCCCCCTCCCCGCCTACAAAATGGGGCGAGCTGTCAATCTACATCGATAGCCGCCCCATCTTGTAGCGAGACCCATTGTGACAGAACTGCCGTCGTAGTACGGGTCTCGCTCATGCGCACGCCGGAGGCGGCGCATGCACAGTCGTGGACCATCGACCCAAACATGAGTGGGTCTGAATCAGGCCCTAGGACCGGTGGGAGTACTTGCAGAACCGGACTGGCACCAGCAGGAGAACTTTCAGAACTTGACTGGAACCCACAGAAGTAACTTGCAGAACCGGACTAGGACTAGCAGGAGAACTTGCAGTACCGGACTTGGACCAGCAGAACTTGCAGTACCGGACTGGGCCCAGCAGGAGAACTTGCAGAACCGGACTGAGACTGGTAGGAGTACTTGCAGAGCCGAACTGGGACTGGCAGGAGTCCAGAATAATAACTTGCATGCTGGAAGAATGCAACAGCATAACCTGTTACATCGCAGGAAGTAACTATTGTTCAGGCACTGAATACTTTCAGTGCAGGATACTTATACCCTGGGTCTGGCAGGGATTAGCTGATGCAGTCAGGTGGTCTGGTAGCAGTGCTCTGAGTGGTGGAGGAAAGTCAGGTGACTGGATGCAACATGGCTGCACCCATAAGGAGTTTAGGAGGGAATTCTGGCGTGCAGCATGCTGTGGACATGTAGGGGAAACAGCTTGCACAGAGAGCAATTGTAGCTACAATCTCTGCAGTTCAAAGCCTACTGTTTGGACTACACTTGCTGTTGCAGAGTTCACAGACAGAAGGAGGCACAGGTGAGTAATCTACTTGGAAGTAATAGCACAGTCTACATGCACATACTGGGAGTATTGCAGCCTGCATGTTTGAGCAGATCTCCTTGAGCGACCCTATAACCACCTCCAGCACTTCACTCCATGGATGCGTAAGGACACAGACCGCCGGCACCGTGTCCTGACACATCTGAGTATGCAAATACTGGGCCTGATTCAGACTTGTATGCAAATATTATGGTTTGCGTACAAGTCCGATGGCTGGTGGACTGTGAATGTACATGGCCCGTTCTGCGCATGTGCAGAACGGGTCCTTTGTGGTCGCACACAGTGCTTCCTAAGCCACAGCATGATTGACAGGCTGTGGCCATATAGGGACGGGAAGGGGGTGGCTTTAGGCAGCATTCTGAAAAATTAGGACGTGTCACCTGTTTTCTAGGAGTGGTGAGGCCAAGGTCTGCGTCTTCTGACATTTATTGGCTTCAGCTACAGTTCTGAGACAGCAGTTTGAGTAACCTGAGAGTTATTCAATGGCCAATGGTCTTGCAAGTGATTCGATGGCTGTGTCATCAGAGAAGCATGCAGGGGGCGTCTATTAACACAAGATGCCTCCTGGTGCATTAGCATATGTTAGCATCGCTGCTGTGTATTTGGACGCAGCAGCGATGCTAACGGCTTACAACTACAAGTCAGGCCCACTGTGACAAGCCTGCGACCATCCCATTACATGCCCCTAAAATGGATTTAGCCACCTCCCTATATTAGACATCCTGTCTATTTAGCCACCTCCCTATATTAGACCTTCCGCCTATTTATACAACTCCCTTTATTAGACCTCCCGTCTATTTAGCCACCTCCCAGGAATGCTCAGCACTTTTCCAAGACATCTCTGATACCATGTGTTTCAATCATAATAGTGATTTTGTGCATACACTGTATAATGCATGCGACATGGGGAGTTTTTAGGGATTTTTGCACACACACAGTAGCAACAAATTGTTCAACTCCGTGAACATCAGCATTGCGTGCGGGTCTGAATCAGACCCATTATTGGTAGCACAAGTGGTGCCAAACACCAATCAAGCTTCTGGCACAGCGCCAGAGTATTATGTCTCCATAACTGCTCTAACATTCATTATGTTTGTTTAGCATTCCCGCTAGGCTGTTTCAGCAGGGCACCGCGCCCTGCCCTATTTCTGAAGGGCAGAAAGCACCCTGCCCTCCAGCGCGGTGCCCCGCTGAAACAGCCTGCGGGTTCTGATCTGACCCGCAGGCCGTAGTATCCCGCGTTTGGGGAAAATGGCATAGCAGCGGTCACCGCCGGTGACAGTTCACAGTGACCGCGGTGCTAAGAGGCTGCCCGGCATGTCCGTAGGTGTCGGGCACGCCCCCAAGAATTACGAAAAGGGGACGCGTCGTAATGACATGCCCCCTTTTCATTGACCATGCCCCCTTTTTGGCCATGTGCACAGTAGTGCCTTTGCTCTGGGTCCGGCGCCCTGCCTGCCTCCAGACCTACAGTGAACACTATTGTTGTTTCCCAGTAATCGCAAAATATGCACCTTATTCTCTTATATAATTCTTGTATACGTGGTGCATATTTACATCTCACAACTAGCGCGGACCTCTTTTATTGATATATATATATTCCAACATTGAGCGGCACTCCATGGACTTGTCACCATGTAAAAGAAATCAAATAGCCAGCTTTTTAACTCCAATGTTTTGGGTCTTTATTACCTGTTTTCAAGGATACACAACACTGTTGAAAAGCTGGCTATTTGATTTCTTTTACCTGGTGACAAGTCCATGAAGTGCCGTTCGATGTTGAAATATTGATTGCTGTTTGGTTCTGGCACCCTGGCAGTTTTCTTACTTAGAGGACTTAGGAGTGCCGATCATTGGGGATATATATATATATATATATATATATATATATATAAATATATATATATATATATTGTTCCCTTTGAGATAACTACACATTTTCATATCATATACACTGTATATATATATATATATATATATATATATAAAGTCCATCCGGTGTGGCACTCCACGCTTATAGAAATAAATCAATCACACAGCTTGAGGTGTGTGATTGATTTATTTCTATAAGCGTGGAGTGCCACACCGTATGGACTTTATATCATTGGATTTTGTGGGGGCAACCAGCTAAGTAACCATTACTACATTGAGTGCCGGACCTATGAGCTGTATATATATATATATATATATATATATATATATATATATACAGTCAGGTGCATAAATATTGGGACATTGACAGAATTTTCATATTTTGGCCTCTATTCACCACCAGAATGGCTTTGAGATGAAACACACAAGATGTGCTTTAACTGCAGACTTTCAGATTTAATTTGAGGGTAATTACATCCAAATCAGGTGAACGGTTTCTATATGTGCCTCCCACTTTTTAAGGGGCCAAAAGTAATGGGACAAACTAAACAATCCTAAATCTAACTTTCACTTTTTAATACTTTGTTGCAAATCCTTTGCAGGCAATTACAGCCTGAAGTCTGGAACGCATAGATATCACCAGACGCTGGGTTTCATCCCTGGTGATGCTCTGCCAGGCCTCTACTGCAAATGTCTTCAGTTCCTGCTTGTTCTTGGGGCATTTTCCCTTCAGTTTTGTCTTCATCAAGTGAAATGCATGCTCAATCGGATTCAGGTCAGGGGATTGACTTGGCCATTGCATAACATTCCACTTTTTAGCCTTAAAAATACTCTTTGGTTGCTTTTGCAGTATGCTTCGGGTCATTGTCCATCTGCACTGTGAAGCGCCGTCCAATGAGTTCTGAAGCATTTGACTGAATATGAGCATATATTGCCTGAAACACTTCAGAATTCATTCTGCTGCTTTTGTCAGCAGTCACATCATCAATAAATACAAGAGAACCAGTTCCATTGGCAGCCATACATGCCCACGCCATGACACTACCACCACCATGCTTCACTGATGAGGTGGTATGTTTTGGATCATGAGCAGTTCCTTTCCTTCTCCATACTCTTCTCTTCCCATAACTCTGGTACAAGTTGATCTTTGTCTCATCTGTCCATAGGATGTTGTTCCAGAACTGTAATGGCTTTTTTAGATGTTGTTTGGCAAACTCTAATCTGGTCTTCCTGTTTTTGTGGCTCACCAATGGTTTACAACTTGTGGTGAACCCTCTATATTCACTCTTGTGAAGTCTTCTCTTGATTGTTGACTTTTACGCATATACACCTACCTCCTGGAGAGTGTTCTTGATTTGGCCAACTGTTGTGAAGAGGTTTGTCTTCACCTGGGAAATAATTCTTCTGTCATCCACCACAGTTGTTTTCCGTGGTCTTGTGGGTCTTTTGGTGTTGCTGAGCTCTCCGATGCGTTCTTTCTTTTTAAGAATGTTTTTGCCACACCTAATGTTTTTGCTATCTCTCTGATGGGTTTGTTTTGATTTTTCACCCTAATGATGGCTTGCTTCACTGATAGTGACAGCTCTTTGGATCTCATATTGAGAGTCGACAGCAACTGATTCCAAATGCAAATGTCACACTTAGAATCAACTCCAGACCTTTTACCTGCTTAATTGATAATGAAATAATGAGGGAATAGCCCACACCTGTCCATTAAATAGCTTTTGAGTTGATAGTCCCATTACTTTTGGCCCCTTAAAACGTGGGAGGCACATACAGAAACCGTTGTAATTCCTACACCATTCACCTGATTTGGATGTAATTACCCTCAAATTAAATCTGAAAGTCTGCAGCTAAAGCACATATTGTTTGTTTAATTTCAAAGCCATTGTGGTGGAGGTGCAAGATGGAATTGTCCTTGGGCCCTCCCACCCACCCTTATGTTGTATAAACAGGACATGCACACTTTAACAAACCAATCATTTCAGCGCCAGGGTCTGCCACACGACTGTGGCTGAAATAATTGGTTCGTTTGGGCCCCCACAAAACAAGCTGGCAATTAATCTGTCCCTGCACAAACTGGCTCTACGGAGGCAAGATGTCATCCTCATCCACCGATTCCTCACCCTCTTCAGTGTTGTGTACATCCTCATCCTCACAGAGTATTAGCTTATCCCCGCTGGAATCCACCACCACAGGTCCCTTTGTACGTTCTGGAGGCTGGTCTCCCTGGAAGAGTTGATAATTCATTTTTATGAACATCATCTTCTCCACATTTTGTGGAAGCAACCTCCTGCGCCTTTCGCTGACAAGGTTCCCGGCTGCACTAAACACTCTTTCGGGGTACACACTGGAGGGGGGGCAACTCAGGTAAAATAGAGCCAGTTTGTACAGGGGCCTCCAAATTGCCTCTTTTTCCTGCCAGTACAGGTACGGACTGTCTGACATGCCTACTTGGATGCTGTCACCGATGTAATCCTCCACCATTCTGTCAATGGTAACAGTATCATATGCAGTGACAGTAGACATGTCAGAAATTGTTGCCAGGTCCTTCAGTCCGGACCAGATGTCCAAACTTGGTCCTGCCTGCCCTGCATCACTGCCAGCGGGTTGCTTAGGATACCTAAGTTTTTTCCTGGCAGCCCCAGTTGCGGGAGAAAATGAAGAAGGAGCTGTTGACGTGTCACGTTCCGCTTCAGCTGACAGTGTTTTCACCAGCAGGTCTTTGCACCTCTGCAGGTTTGTGTCGGCCGGAAAGAGAGACACCACATAGGCTTTAAACCTAGGATCGAGCACGGTGGCCAAAATGTAGTGCTCTGATTTCAACAGATTGACCACCCTGGAATCCTGGCAAAGCGAATGAAGGGCTTCATCCACAAGTCCCACATGCTGAGTGGAATCGCTCCGTCTGAGCTCCTCCTTCACTTTCTCCAGCTGCTTCTGCAAAAGCCTGATGAGGGGAATGACCTGAGTCAAGCTGGCAGTGTCTGAACTGACTTCACGTGTGGCAAGTTCGAAGGGCTGGAGAACCTTGCACAACACGGAAATCATTCTCCACTGCGCTTGAGTCAGGTGCATACCCCCTCCTTTCCCTATGTCATAGGTGGATGTATAGGCTTGAATGGCCTTTTGCTGGTCCTTCAT
This sequence comes from Taudactylus pleione, assembly GCA_031769625.1. Taxonomy (NCBI): domain Eukaryota; kingdom Metazoa; phylum Chordata; class Amphibia; order Anura; family Myobatrachidae; genus Taudactylus; species Taudactylus pleione. Next base: position 1,157,979 of record JAUIMM010000176.1, read on the forward strand.
CCTCTGCAAAATATAGAGGGTTGAGTTCCACCTCGTCATAACCTCTTGCTTCAGGTGATGGCAGGGCAGGTTCAAGAGTGTTTGCTGGCGCTCCAGTCTTTGGCACGCAGTCGCTGAAGGGCGAAAGTGGCCAGAAATTTTTCGGGCCACCCAAAGCGTCTCCTGCACGCCCCTGTTGCTTTTCAGAAAATTCTGCGCCACAAACTTTATTGTGTGAGCAAAACATGGGACGTGCTGGAATTTGCCCAGATGTAATGCCCGCACAATATTGGTGGCGTTGTCAGATATCACAAATCCCCAGGAGAGTCTAAGTGGGGTAAGCCACTGGGCGATGATTTCCCTCAGTTTCTCTAAGAGGTTGTCGGCGGAGTGCCTCTTACTGAAACCGGTGATGCACAGCGTAGCCTGCCTTGGAATGAGCTGGCGTTTCTGAGATGCTGCTACTGGTGACGCTCCTGTTGTTGCTGCGTAAGGTGATACATCTACCCAGTGGGCTGTCACAGTCATATAGTCCTTAGTCTGCCCTGTTCCACTTGTCCACATGTCCGTGGTTAAGTGGACATTGGGTACAACCGCATTTTTCAGGACACTGAGGACACTTTTTCTGACGTTTCTGTACAGTCTTGGTATCGCCTGCCTAGTGAAGTGGAATCTAGACGGGATTTGGAACCGGGGACACACTACCTCCATCAATTGTCTAAATCCCATTGCACTAATGGTGGATACTGGACGCACGTCTAACACCAACATAGCAGTCAAGGCCTCAGTTATACATTTTGCTTCAGGATGACGGCTGTCGTACTTCATCCTCCTCGCTAAGGACTGTTGGAGGGTCAATTGTTTAGTAAAAGTAGTGGTGTTCCTACTTCTTCTCTGGGATGAACGACTCCCAGCAGCAACAGCAGCAGCAGTAGGCATAGCAATGCAGGATCCTCCGGAGGAATCCCGGATAGGAGAGTCAGTCATGCCAGTGACATGGCCTGCAGGACTACTTCCGATCCTGGCTAAGGAGGAAATTGACGAGGAGGGAGTTGATGGTGTGGTTTGCAGGCGCTTCGATACAACAGGACAAAGGGATTTAGGTGTCCCTGGACTGCTTATGGTCTTAGCCAAAGTTTCTGAACTTGACAGTAACTTTTTATGAATGCGCTGCAGGTGACGTATAAGGGAGGATGTTCCTAGGTGGTTAACGTCCCTACCCCTACTTATTTCACCTTTACATATGGTACATATGGCAAGACAGTTGTTGTCCGGATTTGGATAGAAATATTGCCAGACCAAAGAGGTGGAATGTTTGGTCTTTTGCCCAGGCATGACCGTGATGGGCTTTTTCATGCCACGGACAACAACTGTCTCCCCCGGAGCCTGATTTAAACAAACCACATCACCATCAGAATCCTCCTCACCAACTTCCTCCTCAGCGCCAGCTACAGCAGTATCCTCATCCTGTTGTACTTCAACAGTGACATCTTCAATTTGCATATCAGAAAGTGGACTGTGGGTGCTCCTTTCAGCACTTGCAGAGGGCGTGCAAATGGTGGAAAGAGCCACCTCTTCTCGTCCAGTGCTGGGAAGGTCAGGCATCGCAACCGCCACCACACTTGGACTCTCCTTGGGGATTTGTGATATCTTCTTAGAATGCACAGTTCTTCGCTGTGCTTTTGTCAAATTAACTCGTTTGATTTTTTTAGCGGGATGAGGGCTTCCATCGTCATGTGAAGCTGAACCACTAGTCATGGACATAGGGATAGACCTTAGCCGTTCCTTGCCACTTCGTGTCGTAAATGGCATTTTGGCAAGTTTACGTTTCTCCTCAGATGATTTAAATGTTTTTTTTAAGGTCTTTTTCCTGAACTTTGTCATTTGGGATTGTATGTGCCCTCTACTATGACATTGGGCATTGGCCATGGCAGACGACGTTGATGGCACATTATCGTCTATGTCATGACTAGTGGCAGCAGCTTCAGCACTAGGAGCTTCTTGATCTTTCCCTATTTTATTTTTATCGGAGAAAGTTTGGTCCTCCATTTATGTTATATTGATATATTCATGCGGCTAAGGCGCACACAAACACAGAAAATATTTTTTTATTTTTGTTGGACACTAGTGCACTTTGTGGGTTACACCACCCTTTAAGAAATAAGCCAGCTTGCCCTTTACTTATGGGACACAGGCGCACGCTTGGCGCTGCTCCTTTGTTGATGCACGTGCAGCCACAGTGCACACAATTCACAAACACAGAAAATATTTTTTTATTTTGTTTGGAGTGCCCTTTAGGGGTTACAGCACCCTTTAACGGACAAGCCAGCCGGCCCTTTACTTATGGGACACAGGCGCACGTTTGGCGCTGCTCCTTTGTTGATGCACGTGCGGCTACTGCGCACACAATTCACAAAAACAAAAAAATATATCTTTTATTTTCTTTGGAGTGCCCTTTGGTGGTTACAGCACCCTTTAATGGACAAGCCAGCCGGCCCTTTACTTATGGGACACATGCGCACGCTTGGCGCTGCTCCTTTGTTGATGCACGTGCAGCCACAGTGCACACAATTCACAAACACAGAAATTATTTTTTTATTTTGTTTGGAGTGCCCTTTGGGGGTTACAGCACCCTTTAACGGACAAGCCAGCTGGCCCTTTACTTATGGGACACAGGCGCACGCTTGGCGCTGCTCCTTTGTTGATGCACGTGCAGCCACAATGCACACAATTCACAAACACAGAAAATATTTTTTTATTTTGTTTGGAGTGCACTTTGGGGGTTACAGCACCCTTTAATGGTCAAGCCAGCCGGCCCTTTACACAGGCGCACGCTTGGCGCTACTTTGTTGATGCACGTGCGCTACTGCGCACACAATTCACAAACACAAAAAAATATAATTTTTTATTTTGTTTGAAGTGCCCTTTGGGGGTTACAGCACCCCTTAACAGATAAGCCAGCTGGCCCTTTACTTATGGGACACAGGCACACGCTTGGCGCTGCTCCTTTGTTGATGCACGTGCAGCCACAGTGCACACAATTCACAAACACAGAAAATATTTTTTTATTTTGTTTGGAGTGCCCTTTGGGGGTTACAGCAACCTTTAATGGACCAGCCAGCCGGCCCTTTACTTATGGGACACAGGCGCACACTTGGCGCTGCTCCTTTGTTGATGCACGTGCAGCCACAGTGCACACAATTCACAAACACAGCAAATATTTTTTTATTTTGTTTGGAGTGCACTTTGGGGGTTACAGCACCCTTTAACGGTCAAGCCAGCCAGCCCTTTACCTATGACACAGGCGCACGCTTGGCGCTGCTCCTTTGTTGATGCACGTGCAGCCACAGTGCACACAAATCACAAACACAGCAAATATTTTTTTATTTTGTTTGGAGTGCCCTTTGGGGGTTACAGTACCCTTTAACGGACAAGCCAGCCGGCCCTTTACTTATGGGACACAGGCGCACGTTTGGCACTGCTCCTTTGTTGATGCACGTGCAGCCACAATGCACACAATTCACAAACGCAGAAAATATTTTTTTATTTTGTTTGGAGTGCCCTTTGGGGGTTGCTGCACCCTTTAACAGACAAGCCAGCTGCCCTTTACTTATGGGACACAGGCACACACTTGGCACTACTCCTTTGTTGATGCACGTGCAGCCACAGTGCACACAATTCACAAACACAGAAAATATTTTTTTATTTTTGTTGGAGACTAGTGCATTTTGTGGGTTACACCACCTTTTAAGAAATGAGCCAGCTTGCCCTTTACTTATGGGACACAGGCGCACGCTTGGCGCTGCTCCTTTGTTGATGCACGTGCGGCTACTGCGCACACAATTCACAAACACAAAAAAATATATATTTTTTATTTTGTTTGAAGTGCCCTTTGGGGGTTACAGCACCCTTTAATGGACAAGCCAGCCGGCCCTTTACTTATGGGACACAGGTGCATGTTTGGCACTGCTCCTTTGTTGATGCACGTGCAGCCACAGTGCACACAATTCACAAACACAGAAAATATTTTTTTATTTTGTTTGGAGTGCCCTTTGGGGGTTACTGCACCCTTTAATGGACAAGCCAGCCGGCCCTTTACTTATGGGATACAGGCACAAGCTTGAGCTGCTCCTTTGTTGATGCACTTGCAGCCACAGTGCACACAATTCACAAACACAGAAAATATTTTTTTATTTTGTTTGGAGTGCCCTTTGGGGGTTACTGCACCCTTTAACGGTCAAGCCAGCCGGCCCTTTACCTATGACACAGGCGCACGCTTGGCGCTACTTTGTTGATGCACGTGCGGATACTGCGCACACAATTCACAAACACAAAAAAATATATTTTTTTATTTTGTTTGGAGTGCCCTTTGGGGGTTACAGCACCCTTTAATGGACAAGCCAATGGCCCTTTACTTATGGGACACAGACGCACGCTTGGCACTGCTCCTTTGTTGATGCATGTGCAGCCACAGTGCACACAATTCACAAACACAGAAAATATTTTTTTATTTTGTTTGGAGTGCACTTTGGGGGTTACAGCACCCTTTAACGGTCAAGCCAGCCGGCCCTTTACCTATGACACAGGCGCATGCTTGGCGCTACTTTGTTGATGCACTTGCGGCTACTGCGCACAGAATTCACAAACACAAAAAAATCTATTTTTTTATTTTTTTGGAGTGCACTTTGGGGGTTACAGCACCCTTTAACGGTCAAGCCAGCCGGACCTTTCCCTATGGGACACAGGCGCACGCTTGGCGCTGCTCCTTTGTTGATGCACGTGCAGCCACAGTGCACACAATTCACAAACACAGGAAATATTTTTTATTGTTTTTGGAGACTAGAGCATTTTGTGGGTTACACCACCCTTTAAGAAATGAGCCAGCTTGCCCTTTACTTATGGGACACAGGCGCATGCTTGGCGCTGCTCCTTTGTTGATGCACGTGCAGCCACAGTGTACGCAATTCACAAACACAGAAAATATTTTTTTATTTTGTTTGGAGTGCCCTTTGGGGGTTACAGCAACCTTTAATGGACAAGCCAGCCGGCCCTTTACTTATGGGACACAGGCGCACACTTGGCGCTGCTCCTTTGTTGATGCACGTGCAGCCACAGTGCACACAATTCACAAACACAGAAAATATTTTTTTATTTTGTTTGGAGTGCCCTTTGGGGGTTACAGCAACCTTTAATGGACAAGCCAGCCGGCCCTTTACTTATGGGACACAGGCACACACTTGGCGCTGCTCCTTTTTTGATGCACGTGCAGCCACAGTGCACACAATTCACAAACACAGAAAATATTTTTTTTATTTTGTTTGGAGTGCCCTTTGGGGGTTACAGCACCCTTTAACGGACAAGCCAGCCGGCCCTTTACTTATGGGACACAGGCACACGCTTGGCGCTGCTCCTTTGTTGATGCATGTGCAGCCACAGTGGACACAATTCACAAACACAGAAAATATTTTTTTATTTTGTTTGGAGTGCCCTTTGGGGGTTACAGCACACTTTAACGGTCAAGCCAGCCAGCCCTTTACTTATGACACAGGCGCATGCTTGGCGCTACTTTGTTGATGCACTTGCGGCTACTGCGCACACAATTCACAAACACAAAAAAAAAAATTATTTTATTTTTTTGGAGTGCACGTTGGGGGTTACAGCACCCTTTAACGGTCAAGCCAGCCGGCCCTTTACCTATGGGACACAGGCGCACGCTTGGCGCTGCTCCTTTGTTGATGCACGTGCAGCCACAGTGCACACAATTCACAAACACAGAAAATATTTTTTTATTTTGCTTGGAGTGCCCTTTGGGGGTTACAGCACCCTTTTATGGATAAGCCAGCCGGCCCTTTACTTATGGGACACAGGCGCACGCTTGGCGCTGCTCCTTTGTTGATGCACGTGCTGCCACAGTGCACACAATTCACAAACACAGAAAATATTTTTTTATTTGGTTTGGAGTGCACTTTGGGGGTTACAGCACCATTTAATGGTCAAGCCAGCTGGCCCTTTACTTATGACACAGGCGCACGCTTGGCACTACTTTGTTGATGCACGTGCGGCTACTGCTCTCACAATTCACAAACACAGAAAAAATATTTTTTTTTTGCACTTGGGGTGAGCACCCCTGATGGACAGAGCACCCCCTGCACAACACTACAGCACCCCTTTAGGACTGGGACACTGCACAGGACTTTGGAGTAGACACAGCCCCTATGGACAACTGACTGCACAACACAGTCCAACCAGCCCCTATGGACTTTGGAGGAGTGGACTCAGCCCCTATGGACAACAGCAGCACAGCACAACACAGCCTGCCCCTATGGACTTTGGAGGAGTGGACACAGCCCCTATGGACAACAGCAGCACAGCACAACACTACACTGCACTACACTACACAGCCCAGCCAGCCTAACACCCACCCTCCCTCTTCACTGTCCACAGCCGAGTAAGAAAATGGCGTCGACGCGGGTACCTTATATAGAATCCAAAACCTGCGAGACCTGGAAGGCGGAATGATAACGCTTTGCCTCGATTTCAGATCTGAGTCAGGCGGGAAAAGTCGAGCCTGACTCGGATCGGCCTCAGATCAGGGGGGCTCGGGGGGGGGCACGGATTTCAGAAATCCGAACCCGCTCACCTCTAATATATATATAGTGTGTGTATATGAGTGGCCTATTGACACCTACTGACTGTGTTATAGTTGGTTCCTACCTGCCTGCTGTTTGATGCTGGTGGGCGGCGGGCCTGGAAGGCTGGCACTGGAAGAGTTGCTGCTGGGGCGGGCCGCGGCAGGGCTAGCCAGTAGATAGATCACCATCAGGGAGGGACAGGGCGGTGGGCTACGGACCCGGTGAGTCACTGTGTGCAGTGTCCAGACACACACACACCGTTCCCTCATGCTCAGGCAGGTGGCCACGTACATAGTCTTTCTCTCTCTTAGAGAGCACCGCGCAGACAGCCGCGCAGGACTCTCTGGGAGAAAAGGCGGGACCGCGTGACGTCACGCGGTACTCGCGCAGTGCTCCTTTGGGAGTAATGTGTTCGGGTAATTTCTAAGGACAAAGGGGCCCGTCCATGGGCCCCATGGCTCCCGCTGGGCCCTAGGTGAGCGCCTAGGATGCCTAGCGGGAAATCCGGCCCTGCCGAAATGCGCCTGTAAAGAAGTGATGAAGAATAGAATTTAGGATTTTTTGGGGGGAAAAATAACTATGGCCAGCAAATTTGGGGTACATGAAAATGGGTAGAAGCATATCTTTAAGTCCCTAAAATGATTTTTAAAAATTCTTCAAAAATGTACCTGCCGCTACTACCCGCAATGAAGAAAACACCTGCCGCATACTTTGGAACCCCTCTGGAATGTACTTTTTATTTATTTTTAACCCCAAAATTAAATTTTTTGGGGTGTCCAGATTTTTTTTTTGTTTACTTTTTTTGACACACATTGTTTTACGGTGAATGACTGGGCCAAATGTTTCAAGTCATTCAGCTGTAACCATGCCGCATACTGTATTAGAGCACACAGCTAATAAATATTGTCTATGCACTGTATGTATTGGAGAAGTAGAGAATACAAGAACATTTTATAATATGGAAGCTGGCTGAATGTTGCAAAAAAGCCTCACCTTTAATAATTTTTGATATGTGTAAAAGGAGCTGTCCTGTAGGCTTGTTCATAAATATCTTTGAACTCCTCAGTATTTTCCGATATAATTTAAATTTATATCAGAGATACATTAATCCATATATGCTAGACAGATTGTATCAGACACATAACTAAAAGTTACTAGCTATCACTTCAGTCATCTTCATCTTGATTGCAATCAATAGTTTGATGACATGATGCATCCTATAAACAGATTTTCTGGAAACATAATAAAAATAGCACATTACTAATAATATTTGTGCCACTTGGCATTATTGAAAATGAGCCAACAGGACAATGGAGCATCATACAATTTATCTGTTTTTCTACCACTCTGTTGTTGTCCATATTCTCACTGGCCTATTGGAGACCTGGACAAATGGTCACCAAGGAGACTAGAAACACAACCTGACAACCGACGCATATACCTTTTTCAGCACTTAAACCTTTTAGAGACAGGCTGTGACTGTGACAGTCATGTCTTCCATGCTTCTGCCGAGAATTTTAAGTGGTTCTAGGCAATTAGAGACACAGGGCTTAATTCAGTAAGGACCATTATTGCGATAGTAAGAGCGATTACGCAAGCAGTCTCACTGCAAAGATATGCTAAATGTCTGCGATCGCAATACCACATGCAGCCTAACATAAAGACACCCACTTTACCTTACACACATCCGTAACGTTAAGCAAGACTGCAAAACCATTGGTAACATCGAGTACAATCAGAGCCTCACGCACACTTGCACAAGGTCTGACCTAAAGGTGCGTACACACGGACAGATATATCGTTATGATATGAACGATAACGATATCATTTAATGATATATCGTTCATATCGTTCATTTTTATGCAGTGAACGACCAATGATGCGCATTCCCGCATGAACGATAACGATATCTATGATCGTCCGTGCATGCAGGCCAATCTGGACGATATCGTCAACTTTGCATGTTCAGAGATGTGGCAGGATGACTCACTGAAAGATATCTTTGAAAGATCTTGAAAGAGATCTTTCAAAGATATCTTTCATGTCGTTGGTGGTACAGATCGTCCCGTGTGTACGCACCTTTACTCAGAAATTGCTAACCTCATCGCATGCAGTGCAAGCCCAAACTACGTATGTCATCACAATGATTAATTTATTCACACCCCTGTAACAGCGTTCAAATCACTGGCACACCTGCGTTTCGCTGACCACCCCCAGTCATCTCCCCCAAATGATACTTCCTATCAATCACTCTGCGATGGGTCTGCGTAGTTACTTGCAGTGGAGTGTTTGCGCACTGCGATGCATGCGTAGAATGCAACAATCGCCCAATTGCGTGCATATTCACAATAGCGAACCTTGCTGAATCAGGCCCACAGTCCCATGTTTTATATTCTTCTGTGACAGCAGGACTGGAGTTTCATTTAGGAGTGGGGCCAGTGGCGTAACTAGGGCAGGGCGAGCGGGGTTCGTGCCCTGGGCTCCGCTAGGCTTCCAGCGCCGGTCCTGTGCTGCACGCCTGAGCCCGTTCCCTCCCCCTGAGCGCTTGCCCAATAGCGCCAGGAGGCGGGCTCAGGCTGTGCATAACACAAGCATCGCCGCCAGCGCTGGCGGCGATGCGTGTGTTAAACAGCAGCCAATGAGAGTCAGATAGACTCTCATTGACTGCTGCAGCACCCACCGTCCGGCTCCTGCAGTGGGTAATGGGACTGACGTCATGACGTCAGTCCCATAATGCTGAGCGCGCCAGCCCGGGCGGACTGGAGGGCGAGAGCGGCATCGGCATCGCGGACAGGAGCAGCGTGGAATCAGGTAAGTATATTTTTATATATACTTATTTATTTTTAAACCTTACCTATCTGCACAACGGGGGAGGGGTTGGCTACTACTGGGGGGGACATCTACTGGGGGTGCATTGGGAGGACCTCTACTGGGGGGGGGGCTACTCTACTGGGGACTACTACTTGGGGGGGGGACTACCACTGGGGGCATTCTAAAAGGGGCCTAGTATTACTAGAGGCACTGCACTCGGGGGACCACTAATGGGGGCAATAATAGGAAGGGCCACTACAGGGACCACTGGATAGGGGGGGGGGTCACTACTGGGAGCCTGCATCAGGGGGACCACTACTGGGGTCACTGCATGGGAGGGGGGACACTACTGCTGGGGACACTATATAAGGGGCTTACTGCTATGGGCACTGCGGGGACCACTACAGGGGGCACTAGATAGGGGGGATCACTACAGGGTGCCTGCATAAGGGGACCACTACTGGGAAAACTGCATGGGGGGGACTACTGCTGGGGGCACTATATAAAAGGGCACTGCATAAGGGGATACCGCTACTGGGCGCACTGCATTGTGGGGACTGCTACTGGGGGCACTGCATAAGGGGGAACACTACGTGGGGCACTGCATTTGGGGGGGCCACTACTGGGGGTACTGAGTAAGGGGAACTAATTGGGGGCTGTATAAGAGGGACCACTACTGGGGATACTGTATAAGGGGCACTACTATGGGCCTGCATGAGAGGGACCACAACTGCATACTGGGGGTACTACTGGGGTTAAGGTGCATATGGATAGGAATGTTCAGTTTGAAAATAAAGGGGTGTGTCATGTTGACACGCCCCATTTTTAAGTGACCACGCCCATTTTTTGCCGGCGCGCGCACATGGGGGGGGGCTCCCTTTTCAAATTTGCCCTGGGCTCCAAATACCCTAGTTACGCCACTGAGTGGGGCATAGGCTGATGCTTGAAATCAATGATTTTAAAGGTCACAGATGGTTATAATGTGTGCAATACCTCATCCCTAAAAAGCATAGGCTTGCTTGTAAATACTTTTAGCTTTGTTCCTAAATTTAAGAAAAATGTAAGCAACTTTAGTTGACACTCCAATTATATCCACCAAATTCTCAAGAATGCGCAGCTTCCTGATGGGGCGGGGTGCAGATTATTAAAGAGCGTACACATCTGCACATGCCAAAGTTGCATGCTCCTTAAAAGGGGTGTGGTCTCAATGACGGCATGGCCTCATGGCATGCCCCCCTTTCCATCATGTTGACATCGAGCCCACAGGGAGAGGCACAGCGGAATAGCGGGAGGTGGGGTGCCTCATTTCCGCCAATGTCAAACTGTGATCACTAGGGCGCCTACATAAGGGCAGGGCGTATTTTAGCATTTTAAAATCGGGCAGGGCGTGGCGATGGTGAAACAGTCTTGCGGAAATGCTAATGTTGGATTGCATGCGTGAAACTGTGGCTCAAATGCTATTTTCTGGACTAGTTAGAGTACAGCACTTGTGAGCTGTTCTGTAATTACCTTTATTGCCAAACCACTTGTAAGTAAGTTATCACCAAGAAGTAAACAACTTGTCACTTCCACATGGAGCCATGTGACGCACATTACAACACTAAGGGGTAAATTTACTAAGATGGGAGTTCTATTAAGAATTGATATTGCCCATAGCAACCTATCAGATTCCAGGTATTATCTTCTAGAAGGTGCTAGATAAATGAGAAGTAGAATCTGATCGGTTGCTATGGGCAACATCACTTCTTAATAGAACTCCCATCTTAGTAAATGTACTCTAATGCTGGGCATACACTATACAATTATCTGTCAGATATATGTCCAAGCTGGCTGGTTGGAAAGAAAACCTGGCAAATGACAGTCGATCAAATGGTCTTAAACACTGTAAAACTAACAAAAGAACAATTGTTCAAATTGGTTAAATTCGTGTGTTTTAACCAATTTTTCTGAACGACCATTTTTGTCTGTTTTCTAGTGTTTGTGAGCGAATGATATACTGTCATTTGCTCCCATACACAGTGGCGTATCTATAATGGGTGCAGTGTGTGCGGGGCACATTTTTCCGGTGTTCTGCCCAGAGTCTACTGCGCATGCACAGAACACCGGGAAAATGGCCGCCAGGGCCATTTTTCCAGCGTTCTGCGCATGCGCAGTAGACTCCGGGCACACTCTAGTGCACGGAGTCTACTAAGGCTCCGGTGGCCGGCTAGCCGCATCAGTCGGCTGCCGGCCACTGGGGAGAGAGGAGGGGGCCCCGCATGGGGAGTGCACACGGGCCCCCTCCTCTTTTAAGACGCCCCTGCCCATACATTACCAGATTTTCAGTTCAACCAGCCAGATTGGACAGATATCTGACAGATAATTTTATAGTGTATGCCCAGCATTAGTCATGCATACTTTTTTTTTCCCGAGGATTTATCTTCTTGTCTTCCCAGGTCCTTTCCAAATTAATTTATTGCGGTATCTAGAAATATTAAACTAATTTCTGATATTTAAATTTGATATGTCATAATATGGTTCTGGCTGGTCCATTACAACAATAAATCTTACTCATTTAATGAGAAATTGTTGTACCACCAGTGATACACTATCAATCCTAATAGACAACTGATGAATTTTACGTTTATAGAAATACAAGATTGTTTTGTGGTGGGACCAAGTATTTAATACTTGAAGAAGAGTTAGAATTACAGCTCATTAAACAATGTACATGTAAATGTCTAATGATTTTACATAGTCATTTTCCACCCCTTACTGAGTCATGTATACAAATATATAATTAGGTGAGATTAGTAAAAGAAGTTTATGGTAACTTTTCATGAGTGGTTCCATGGTGTAATGGTTAGCACTCTGGACTTTGAATCCAGCGATCCGAGTTCAAATCTCGGTGGAACCTATATTAATTTTTTTACTTAAAAAAAAGAGTGAACATCATCATATATCTTCAAATTATTATCAATATTCAGTATGACACAGCATTGTTTAGCAGCAAATGTTAGCTAGAAAGGACATACCTACTTTTGGATTAGTCTGGTTAAAATTGCAGTCCCCTATCTCTTCATCTGTCCAGTGCTGGGAGTAGTGCTTAGCACAATGGTGGCTATTACATGGAGCACACCTCAATGTGTAAAGCCAATGCTTCATTTAGTAAAACAAAAGTAGTTTAGCCCTTAAGGGATATTCATGCGCTGTATAGTGCCTGTTGATTGAGCCTTGCCATGATCAAAAGGTGATTACCAGCAGTTAATGGTTCACAGAGTGAATTTTATTACTAAGTAAATCTGTCAGTAGAAGTACACAAGCTTGACGCATTTCTATGCAGGTATTCCACTCTCTTATTAATTATCCCAGAAGATCTGATATAGAGACACTTCATACAGCAATTACATGGACATTCTAGGAATTGGCAGTTCCCAGTTTGCTCTGGTACAGCTCCCCACTACTCACAGGACAGACCGTTTGTGATACCACATACTATAAGGATTATATTTTTCCATAATTCTGATATTATTTTAGATACAGTGATCGAAGTGGGGGTTTGGACGTGTAGTGTGTGTGCACGCCGTAGGCATGCACCAAAAAATGGGACTGGCCGTGCATCACGAGGGGTGTGGCTTCGTGTCATGAGGGGTGTGGCCACACACAGGCTTTGCATGAAAAAAAACCACACCCATTGGGGGCAATTCAATTAAACCTAATATGAATAGCACCAGGAAGGAGTTCCTGGAGCTATTCAATTGTTTCCCACGTACTCGGAAGTCGGGAGATGCTGGTCAGCGCGCCTTAAGCCAGGTGTTTAGGTGTGCTAACTGGCACTTTCCTAGAAGTTTGTTGGATTCCATGCTTGGAGCTGTGGCCCTGATTCAGAGCCGGACGCTCTGACAGAGCACATGGGAACGCCTCCGTTTGGGCAGCCACCCTCCCCGGCCTGCCCACCTAAGGGGGCATGCTGTCACTCAACATCGACAGCACGCCCCCTTTGGTACGAGATAGCAGTCCATCGCTATCCGGGTCTCGCGCATAGGCACGACGGAGCCGGCTCCTTGTGAGCATGCACTCTGGGCCACCATCGGCCCGGTTGCGAGCGGTCAGCGCTTGCGACCGGGTCTGAATCAAGCCCTGTGTTTCAAATGCCATTATCTAGTTTATTTTGAGTGTAGAACTTGTAAGTTCTTTGTAATTATCTGCACTACACTACCAGTCAAACTTTTAGATATCCCCTATTTTCCAGTGTTTATTGAAATTTAAGCAATTTAAATAGAGTGAATAATCTTAAATGGTACAAACAAAGGTAAGTGGTAAATTGCTAAAGCAGGGATTTTCAAGTGGTGGTATGGCCTGCAATCCTCTGCGGTACACTTCTTGAGAACAACCTATGCAGCCTACAGGGTTGTAACCGTGGACCAACCCTGCGGCACTAATTGGCAACGTTGTATTAATGATGTTATGGGTGCGAAGCCTGTCAGTGATGGTTGGTGCCACCCTGGCTGGAGAACTTCGGACGGAGCATGACGATGAGACTGGCGGCTGTCCCGGACCTGGACCCCGTGCAGCACATGCCACAAAATGGCAGTGCTTACCCTCCCCAGCCACCAAGCACGAACCTGCAGCCCCCCATGCAGGCAAACAATTTCTCATCCTTTCCTGGGCAGGCCACTGTACAGGCCTCTGCACCTGCCCAGGCCAGTTTTTATGATTCCCACATTACGCCAGCTGCCCCTGCCACAACAGTGTACCCGGCCATTGTTTCTAGTGCCGCTCAGATTCCCCCTGCTGTAGGTGCTGGTGCCCATCCTGGCCCTGGTGGGTCGGGTGTTCCGCACACCTTACGGGCCACATCCCCGTGGATGCATTCACCTGTGCCATCCCCCTTTCGCACACACCGCATCCCCCATTTTTTCCATATTGGCCCGCATTTTATCAGGCTGGGCAGTCTTTGGCGCAAGAGTCCGCATTGGCAGGGGCGGGGCTTTACCCCCATTGGGCTCCTCCAGGTTGGGGGCCTTTTAAGCCGCCAGCTTCTAACCAACCCCCTCTCATGGGCCAATCCCCTGCTTCAGACGGCGGGTCAATAACTGCGATAGAGCAACCGCCTCTTTTAGGGATCGTTTCTGTTAATAATGCGGCACACAGTGTTAGGCTCGTTGATACTGCTGCTTCGCTTTCTCTTACAGCCCCTTCCAGAGATTCAGAGAGTCGAGTAGAGAACACGCACGGGACTCCACAGACTTCAGCAGAGGACACAGATGAAAGAGCTACGACAGTTGCTTTGTTGGTGAGGAGGGGTCTGATGACGTTGTACCTGACAGCGACAGCTGAACCACTAGCGATTCTAGTTCTGCCTCGGGTTCACCAAGGAGGCCGCGCAAGCTCATGCGCATGCTGGAGCGGCACTTTAAAGGAAAATAACAAAGGCGTAAGGGTTAAGCCAGCTAAGGCGCAAGCAGCCTCTAAGGCTTCTGATGCTGATTTAGTGCACTGTTCCAATACGGCTATCTCTAGAGGTGTTCGGAAACGTATTAATTAGAAGATTAATAAGGGTCGTTATGTAGACCTTTTTACGATGACGGAGTTAGGTATGGATGAGGAAGCGTACCGTTTCTATGATAATTGGATGATTGAAATGATGGTTTTTGGTGCTTGTTATCTCGAGACAAGCTTGACAGAATACATGCATGTACTCAGGTACATTCATCTCATTCATGGCATGCAGGTTAAAGCCCGCGGCACTACCTGGCATTCCTACGATGAGGATTTTCGCAGGAAGCAGGACGGTAATAAAACCATGGCTTTGGGTTTCAAGGACGTCAAAGTATGGCTCGACGTTACGCAGTAACGCAAAGTCTTGGGTGACAGCATGCCAAGGCATAAGATTCTGGTCACAGGCAAAACGCAGGCCATTCCATTCGTAAAAGGGAAATGCTTTGCCTTTAATAGTGGGCAATGCGATAGGGGAACGAAGTGTCGTTTTCGTCACTCCTGTGCCAGCTGCAGCGGAAAACACTCCGCCAAAGATTGCACCAAGACAGTTGGGTCTTCAGGCACCCCTCGTAGCGACAACGCAAAGTAGTCTGGATTTAGCCCCTTTCCCAATTCGTTTGCCGGCGTTGTATAGATGGTTAGGTTTTTACCTGGATAGGGCCTCCGCAGAGTTTTTGTTTCGTGGTTTTTCATGCGGTTTTCGCATCCTGGTCGTATCACCGTTTACAGCGGTAGCTTCCCGCAATTTGTGCTCAGACAGATTGTTTCCCGACGTGGTTAGAGCCAAATTGGCTACAGAACTGGTCTTGGGTCGCATGGTCGGTCCGTTTCCCGAACCTCCCATACCCAATTTGTGCATCTCACCACTGGGCGTAGTCCCCAAAAAGGTCCCGGGGAAGTTCAGGCTCATACAACACTTGTCGTACCCTGCCGGCAGGTCGGTTAACGATGCCATCAAACCTAACATTTGCAGCGTGAGTTATCAATCTTTTGATGATGCGATGAGTCTGGTTAGGAGTTTTGGGCTTGGGGCATTAATGGCAAAGGTTGATATCGAGTCAGCCTTCCGTTTGTTGCCCTTACACCCCGAATCTTTTCAGCTGATGGGTTTTAGGTTCGACGGTTCTTATTTTGTAGACCGTAGTTTGTCCATGGGCTGCGCAGTCTCTTGCGCGTTCTTTGAGAAATATAGTACTTTTCTTCAATGGTGCATTCAGGCGGGTTCCAGTCATGCAGGTATTGCCCATTACCTGGACCAGCGGGTGAGGTCAAGTGTGGCGATGTGCTTTTTTCAGTGAACGCGTTGTTCCGTACTCTTGGGGTGCCCATCGTGCATGAAAAAATGGAAGGCCCAGTGACGTGCTTATCCTACTTAGGCATCGAGATAGACATATCGGCCAGTTGTTGTTGCTTACCGGAAGACAAGGTTCAGCAGTTTAGAGAGCAGATTGGTCATTGCGTAACAGCAAGTAAGGTTTCTTTGCGGTGCAAGTGCAATCCTTGTTGGGTCGTTGCATTTTTCATGCCGTGTGATACCCATAGGGAGGGTTTTCTGTAGGAAGCTGGAGAGAGCCACGTCGGGTATATCCTTGCCTCATCACAAATTGCGCCTGCCTAGGGAGATCAAGCACGATCTGACTTTGTGGTTGTTGTTCTTGAAGAAGTTCAATGGAGTTAGGATTTGGCCTTCCCTGCCGGTTGATAGCAAGTGTCTGCAGCTGTTTACTGATGCGTCCGGGGCAGTAGGTTTTGGCGCTAATTTTGATGTCGATTGGTGTGCTGAGCCTTGGCCGGAGGCATGGCATGCTTCAAGCTTGACGGCAAATATGCTACTATTGGAGCTTTTCCCAATAGTGATCGCCGTTGAGCTCTGGACCCACAAATTGAGTAATCGGAACATTGTGTTCTGGTGAGACAATTTGGGGGTTGTACAAGCCATTAATAATCAGAAGTCGTGTTCAATGCCTGCATTGCGCTTGGTCAGGCCTCCATTGCTTGGAGGCGAATATTATTTGTAGCGCATTCCACGTTTCGGGAACCGAAAACTGTATAGCAGATGCATTGTCGCATTTCCAGTGGTTGAGATTCAGGAGCTTAGCACCACATGTGAGTTTACAGGGATTAATTTGTCCTCCTTCCGTGTGGCAGATTGTCAAGCCGGTATAGAAGGATTGGCAACCATGGCTTTGGCGCCGTCTATACGCGTCGTGCATATCTTGCGGCCTGGAGGGATTGGGAGCACTTCCTCAGGTCAGAGGTTGCCTCAGGTAAAACAGAGCAATGTCTTAGCGCTTTTGTCTGGGGCTGTTACGAAGGAGGTAGATCCAGATCATCCACAACTACGGCCCTAGCTGGGATTACATATTTTCCGAGATCACATGGCAAGGCAGATCCAACTAAATCCTTTCTAGTTTCAAAAGCTATGAAAGGTTGGGCCCGTTGCGACAAGCCTAGGGAGGATAGGAGGCGGACCATTGATGTTACATTGTTGCATTCGCTAGTCAATGTAGTGTCAATAGTAGCTGCGGATCCATATGAGGCAGCACTGTTCCAGGTTGCTATTTCAATGGCTTTTTATGGGGCTTTTAGAATTTGCGAGTTGGTTGCTTCATCCTAGGGATCATTGGATTCCGGCATGCTAGCTGAGAACATGGTCCTTAAGGCAGACTCCCTTTTATGCAAAATACATCACTCAAAAACCGATCAGCTGGGCTAGGGGCTGTTGGTTACCCTCAGGGCACAGCCCCAGTCCGGAGTGTGCCCGATATTGTTGGCAGATAAGTTTGCTAGTTTACACCCCTTCAGCTGTTCCCATTGGCTGGCGCATGCAAATTCCTCTACCCTTACGAAATTCCTATTTTCAGCTGTCTTTAAGCGTTGTTTACTGGCTTTAAAGTTGGATGCATCTGTTTATGGCACACATTCCTTTAGGACAGGAGCCGCCACTTGCGCTACAGAGGAAGGCATGTCGGTCAACAGCATTCAGTCGCTTGGCCGTTGGAAGTCTTCCGCTTACAAGTGGTACATTCATCCTAAAATTAGCAGCTAGGAATGCACTCCCTGGCCGAACATATTTTTTTACCTTGAGGGAAATAAAATAAAGAAAGAAATCAAATGAAATAAAAACGAATAAATAAGTAAAAAACTATAAAAAAGAGACGAAACAGGGAAATAAAGAAATGACACAAAGCAAAATAAGATCCCTGAGGTTTTTTTAGATGGTTTTACCTTCGCCTGGGTCGCCCGTTTCCTCATATTGCGCCGCCCCTCCCTCCCTTCTCCCTGCTGCCCAACTGTTAGGTATTGGTCATGTTTTGTTTGGAGGACTGTTAAATTTTGCCTGTATGTTTTTGTTCATGGATTGTTATTGACTGTTTTGGGATTAATCTGATTACAGATGTATCTCAAGACGGCTCTCCTATTTGGTTTATCGGGCAGTCCTTCATTTACTGGGCGGGGCAATCCCATTTATCCAACAAGGCAGCAGATTTATTGGGTGGTCGGGAGGTTAGGTGGTTAGGAATTAGGGGGCTCAGTTGGGAGGGAATCATTCCACTTGTCACTGAGTCCATCGCAAAATGGGGCGCACCTGGGTGCTTGGTTTTTCACGCTGGCGGCAATGATCTAGGTAGAGGGACAGGTATCAGCCTTATTCTCTGTATTAAAGCTGATTTGGAGGAGGTGCAGGCTCGGTGGGCCCCATTAGGATAATATGGTCTGACATCACCCAGCGTCGCGTGTGGCGATGCTCTTATGGTGCAGCGGTCTTAGACCGGACGAGGAGGAAAGTTAATGCCTCTGTTGGTAACTTTGTTACAGCAAGAGAGGGTTCTGTCATTAAACACCCTTACGTCAAATAGTTTATTCCGCCCTGACGGGGTGCATCTTAATGAAGCGGACAAGGAGCTGTTTTTGCATAGCCTTTTTTCCGCATTTGGGGTGGAATTGTAGTTTTGAGGTGGCATGCTGCAGTTCTTTTATACCCTAGCATTGGCGGAAAAGCATTGCTTCTCAGCGACCCAACAGGGCGCAAGTGGTAGTTGCGGGGCACCTTCCTTTCACAGGGTAAGTTGTCTCTGCCCTTAAGGGGGGACCTGGGCTTCTTCCTAGAGGTGGGGCTCAGTAGTACTAAGCTACTAAGCCAAATAAAGGGGGGTGTAGCCTATTGTAACTCAGGTTGCGTCAGAGGCCTTCAGGTAGCCTCATTTACTAGTTTATCGTGGGCTAGAGCTTGGGAAGCAATGCTTTTTTTCTTCGCCACCAAAGACATTGTAATTTAATAAATCTTTGTTCAATTTTGATTCCACTTCAGTTGTCTGTGTCTTCATTCAAGTTAATTAAGGCAATAAACATCTGTGTAAGGATCTAACTCCTCAGGGCATAGAGGGCTTAGTTTAATGGTCTAGGGATCTTATGCTGGATCTTGTGTCTGCACAGAGTGACTGGCACCCTGAATCAAAAGGGTTACCACAGCATTTGCAGCATTATGCAATAGATAAAAGGTTACACCTAGTTGATCATCAATAATGACCCAAAACATACCCCAGGCTATGTCAGAACTACCACTGAGGAAAAAAAAACAAAACTGTAGGCTTCAATTCATGTAATGGGCAGCTCAGTCTCCATTGAGCTGTTTTGGATTGAGCTGGACAGAAAGGTGAAAGTAAAGCAATGTACAAATGCAATATATTAGTTTAAACTGCTGCAACAGTAGTAGAAGAACTTCCTGAACAATATTTGAATTCCATTACAGAAATAATGCCATGAGTGTATTTATTATTATTATTAATAATATAATTTATTTATATGGCGGCACAAATGTTCCGCAGCGCCTTACAAAGTACATAAACAAGTTGTAGACAAGCGACTTACAGAACAATACAATACAGGACCAGGACATGGATAATATATATTTCTACATTAGCGACCATAACACCCAGATAAGCAACAGAGCATAAGCAACCAAGTGTTAGGTGCCCTAGTGGTAAAAAGTAGATGAAACTAAAGTAGGGAGAAGCACAAGAGAGTATCTGCTCGTAAGAGCTACCATTCTAAAAATGTCAGTTATGGGGCATATCCAATTGGCCGCGAGGATTTGCCAGCCAAAATCGGAACCAATTTTGTATTACCGTGGGTATGCATGCTCCCGAAGCCCACTCGTTATCCAATTTAAAAAAAAATTGTTGTAGTTTTTTTGTGAGAGGGGAATTATTTTTTTCCACTCACACAGACAACTGCAGAGGCTGCGTGTAGGGAGCAGGATCAGGGTTAGGGGAAGTGTAGTGTGTCTGTGGAGCAGGGTTAGTGGCAGTGTAGTATGTGCGGGGAACAGAGCTAGAGGCAGTATAGTGTGTGCAGGGAGCAGGTTTAGGGGCAGTGTAGTGTTTGTGGGGATCAGGGTTAGGGGTAGTGTCTTGGGAGCAAGGTTAGTGGCAGTGAAGTGTGTGCGGGGAACAGAGTTAGGGGCAGTATAGTGTGTGCAGGGAGCAGGTATAGGGGCAGTGTAGTGTATGTGGGGATCAGGGTTAGGGGTAGTGTAGTGTGTGCGGGGAGCAGGGCTAGGGGTAGTGTGTGTGGGGAGTAGGGTTAGGGGCAGTGTAGTGTGTACAGGGAGCAGGGTTAGATGCAGTGTAGTGTGTGCGGGGAGTGGGGAGCAGGGTTATGGGTAGTGTGTGCGGGTAGTGGGGTGCAGGGTTAGGTGTGGTGGGACACAGGGTTAGTAGTACCTGTCCTGTGCCCGGTCCATGGAAGTTGTCTGCGACACTGGAGAAGAGACAGAGGATGAGGACAGCAATGCAGAAGATGAGTAATTAAGGACTAAATGGAAACTTCCCATTGCTTAATTAGGCATTCAGGGCTGTCCAAAGGGTTTCAAGGTAAATGCCTACAATTTTTCCTTAAAATATAGATTTTAGGAAAAATTGGACCTGCTCTGGAAGCGCTAAAAAAAACAAAATTTTTTTGTAAACTCGCACCTAATTGGATATGCCCCTATGGCCCGTATTCAATTTGAGGCGAAAAGTCCAGACTTTTCACCTGCTGGACTTTTCGCCTCTTTCGTCTGTTTTCCAGGCGGAAAAGTATCGCGCGTGTGCCTGCTATTCCCTGTATTCAATTCCAAAGTAGGCGAAAAGGGAACAGGCGAAACTTGGATCAGCAAAAAAATACGGGAATTTTGGGAAATAATTGTAGGACCCCCCTAAAGATGTCCAGACCTGGGAGATCACTATGGGTACCCCCGTTATTGCCTGCAGAAGAAAGTCGGGTTTTTTAATAGCCGCGGCAGGTGCTTTTTTCCCGACATTGAAGAAGTGATGCAAAAGAGCACTTAGCTTTTTTTTTTTCGTTTTTAAAAGTGGTCCCATCAAATTTGGGGTACTTGAAAATGGGTACTAGCATATTTTTAAGTCCCTAAACTAATTTTTAAAAAATTCTGCAAAACTGCACCTGCCGCTAGTCTGTGCAATGAAGAAAACACCTGCGGCATATAAGGGAACCCCTGTGGATTTAATTTGTCTATTTTAGAAGTGTTTTTTAGTTTTTTTATCACCCAATATTTTTTTTTTTATTTTCTTTGCACATTTCGTTTTAATGGGCCATTCCGAAGAGTGAAGGCTATTTTTTTTAAAGCCTGCACCCCTAAACTCCAATTCTGCACTTTTTTTCACCTGCTAAAGGGAAGTGAAAATTTATCACCGTTTTTTTCAATTGACTTATTGCACCATCTACGAAAAAAAAATGGAATTTTTGGGTCCCCCCTCTAAAGATTTCCAGACATGGGGATTACTATGGGTACCCCCATTTTTGCATGCTGAAGGAAGTCGGGGTTTGTAATAGCCGCGGCAGGTGCATTTTTGCGGCTATGAAGAAGTGGTGAAGAATAGCACTTAGATTTTTTTTTGGGGGGGGGAAATAACTACTATCAAATTTGGGGTACATGAAAATGGGGGTAAGCATTTTTTTAAGTCCCTAAAGTTGTTTTTAAAATTCTGCAAAAATGCACCTGCCGCTTGTCCCCGCAATGAAGAAAACACCTGCCGCATACATGGGGACCCGACCGGAATTAATTTCGATAGTATGGCACTTTGTTGTTTTTTTTTAACCCCCAAAATTAAACTTAATTTTTTTAGGGTGTCCCGATTATTTTTCAACTTTTTTTGACGCATTTATTTTAAATGACACTCCCAGGGGTGCAGGCTATTTTTTGTAAGCCTGCACCCCTAAACACCAATTCTGCACTTTTTTTCGCAAGCAAAATGCTGGTGAAAACTTATCCCTGTTTTTTTATCATTGACTTTTCGCACCGGCGAAAAGTCAATGTAATTGAACACGGGGATAATTCAAAGAGGAGAAGATGACATCATCGGCGAAAAATTATCGCCAATTCCGACATTTTGCCTCAAATTGAATACGGCCATATATCTGTAAAAGGTTTCTACTTTGATAAGTCAAAAATATTGATTACATGTTATTAAGCAAAATGTTTCTATAATTTTTTTTATCTCCAATTGTTTATTTGTTCTACGATTTAATTTTAAATTGCACTGAGACATTAAACTGCGCTAATTTCAATAGAAACAGGAAAAAGTAAAGTGTTCTAAACTTGTGACTGGTCGAGTATTTTTGTTATACCAAGGGTAAGTTGATGCTATTATCAAGAATTCTAAAACTATCTTGACCCTTCCCCATGAAGACATGAGAAAAAATACAAACACAAAATGATACTTAAATTAGCACCTGATCATTTACAGTCCCTTCATGATATCTTCTTCCAATCATTTGGTGACTTGATTATTTAATGACATCTTTGTATCAGCTGTGAGCAACTAGGGCACAGGTTCTCAAGCTCGATCCTCAGGACCCCACACAGTGCATGTTTTCCAGGTCTCTTAACAGAATCAAAATTGAAATAATTATAACCACCTGTGAATCTTTTAAAATGTGTCAGTGAGTAATGATTACACCTGTGCACCTGCTGGGTGACCTGGAAAACGTGACCTGTGTGTGGTCCTTAGGACCGAGTTTGAGAACCACTGAACTAGGGCATTCATTTGTTGCTTTATGCTGGGTACACACTAGACCACAGGTTCTCAAACTCGGTTCTCAGGACCCCAAACAGTGCATGTTTTCCAGGTCTCACAGAATCACAAGTGAAATAATTAGTTCCACCTGTGGATCTTTTAAAATGTGTCAGTGAGTAATGAATACACCTGTGCACTTGCTGGGTGACCTGGAAAACGTGAACTGAGGACAAAGTTTGAGAACCACTGCACTAGACCATATCTCGTCCAATCCGGTGGATCGGAGCAACATATCTGGCACATCGTCTAGTGTGTACCTGCTATGTTGTCAGCGACATCCTCCGTCGGCCCTACATGCAGGACCAACGGGGGATGTCGTTAGCTCCGTCGCTGCCGGCATCAGAAAGTGCGTATACCCCCCGCCGGATCCCGTTGCTGAAGATGTTTGGCTGAGTACACATCGGGATGGTTTTGTGGTGGGACCTTAGGGATATTTGGGATGGGTTTGTGGTTGGACCTTAGGGATATTCGAGATGGTTTTGTGGTTGGACCTTAGGGATATTCGAGATGGTTTTGTGGTGGGACCTTAGGGATATTTGGGATGATTTGGTGGTGGGACCCTAGGTTTATTCGGGATGGGTTTGTGGTGGATCCCCAGAGATATTCGGGATGGTTTTGTGATGGGACCAAATATTCACTGCATGAAGAAGAGTTAAAAAGCTTATTGTGCATTTAATGTATATGTAAATGTCTAATGATTTCACATTTTGCTTTGTCATAGTCCACCCATTACCGACTCATGTACACATAAGTGGTTCCATGGTGTAATGGTTAGCACTCTGGACTTTGAATCCAGCAATCCGAGTTCAAATCTCGGTGGAACCTGAATGTTTTTTTAAATGATCTTGAAAAAGAGTGAAATTTAGATAGCTAAAGTAGGTAACCTATTTTATCAACAGGGGCGCATATAGGTTATTAGATACATTTGCTCATTGTGTCTATATACAAATAAATACCTTTTTTTAAACATACATAAGACCTTTCGTCATATTTGCATTTCACATTGTCACACTGACATGCCCTATGTACTATAACTCCTAGACACAGGTGAGCGCATGGTACAATACTTCTTTCCATTTGTATAATTCTTTTGGAGACAGGACATCTCCAGTACTAAGCTGCTCCTGAAACAATAAACATTATATCTTGCTGAGTGCTGTTCACAATTTCATTTCTAATAAAGTAGGTAATGACATTGCTTGGACAATGGGAAACCAAGAGTTAAGCTGGCCATCCACTATACAATTTTCTGTCAGATATCTGTCCAATCTGGCTGTTTGGAATGAAAACCTGGTAATGTATGGGAGGGAGCAAATGACAATCGTCTATTTGCTCACAAATACTGGAAAATAGCCAAAAATGGTTGTTCAGACAAATTGGTTAAAACACACAAATGTAACCAATTTGAACAATTTTTTTGTCCCTTTTTCAGTGTTTAAAACCATATGATCGACTGTCATTTGCTCCCATACATAACCAGTTTTTCATTCCAACCAGCCAGATTGGACAGATATCTGACAGAAAATTGTATAGTGGATGCCCAACTTAAGTAATAGGAGTGCTTGTAAAACAAAATCATACCAAATAGTGTTGATGATAGCAGTGGAGCACTTCAAACCATAATTATTTTAGCATCAGCAGTAGTAATTGCTTTGGCCAGGTATGAGCATTGTGGGCTATAGCTCAGTTTAATTAATATTTTATCTCCTTCAAATTACAGCTAAGTAGTTGCAGAGAGAGTAAAACTGAGAAAAGTCGCAAGCCCATCAAATTCAAACTTTCATAAAACAGCAGCTCCAGGTATTGTAGATGGGTTAAAATGGAGGCTCACTTAAGGTGCCTACACACATAGCAATGTGCTCACGATCCGACATCGTGCACGATTTCCCTTGAAAACTCTCCTCGGCAGCTCTGCACACGATTTGGTATTTGCAGGGCCGGATTAAGAGGTGGGCGCCAGGGGCAGTCGTCCCTGGGCCCCCACACACAGAGGGGCACCCACTAGCAGCGGTGCAGCCGGTGGCTTCACCCGCCGCTAGTGTCCCCACTACTAGTGTAGAGTGGACCGCGCAGGGAGCGCGGCCACACTACACAGTGACAAACACACAGCCGCCGGCGGCAGCTGTGTGTTTGTTACAGCAGCCGATGAGAGTCACACAGACTCTCATTGGCTGCTGCTTCAAAGGAGGGAGCCGGCTAGAGCTCACTTATGAGCTCCGTCTTCCCAGGTGATGATGGGAGTGACGTCATGACGCTGACGTCTCTCCCATACTGCAGGAGAAGAGGAGCCGGAGCGGACAGCGGCGGTCACGTCAGGAGTGGGGTTTCAGGTAAGTTGTGGTTTTTTTTTTTGGTGTGTGTAAGGGGCACTGCATAGGGGGGGCCGCTTCATGGGGGCAATGCATAGGACAACTACTGGCGGCACTGAATAGAGGTGGGCTACTACTGGGGGCAGTGTATAGGGGGGACTACTTCTGGGGACAATACATAAGGGGGGGACTACTGGGGGCACTATATAAGGGGCACTGCATGGGGGGACCACTACTGGGTCTGAGGGCACTACTGAGGGCACTGTATAGGGGGACCACTACTGGGGAGTTATATAAGGGGCACTGCATAGGGGGGGACCACTATTGGGTCTGGGGGCACTATATAAGGTGCACTAATGGGGGCACTGCATAGGGGGACCACTACTGGGTCTGGAGGACACTATATAAGGAGCACTGCATAGGGGGACCACTACTGGGGGCACTGCATAAGGGACATTACTACAGGGGATGGTGATATATAGGGGCCCCCACAAGTTTGTTGCCCAGGGGCCCCCACAGACCTTAATCCAGCCCTAGGTGTTTGCAGTGTCCAATCTTCAAACAATCTATCGTGCATCCAGACTTTTTCCAGTGCATTTGTATCCCAGATTGGCAGATCTGCCCTACAGCAGGGCAGACCTGACGATGCGATGTACGACCAGCGGGGACGTGCATTGTGATCGTGAGTGGGGACTCACGATTTTCTCACGATTTGGCCATATTTTATATGATCTGTCGTTCCAATGCGTCGGAATCGGCCAGATCGTGTAAAATATCGCTATGTGTGAAGTAGAAATTATTTTGTAAGTACAACAGATTTATTTTTACATCTACCTATTAAGTGCCTACACCCCTGGTGTGTTTCCATTCCCCAGTTATCTGCATGAATTCCTCCTGTCATTAGTGGCAAATGCAAGATTTTGAAATGGGGGTTTCCAAATCCTAGGTTACCAAACCAATTAAAAAACATCTATCCACAAATATATATACTACTGTTTGGGGTCACTTAGAAATTTCCTTATTTTTGAAAGAAAAGCACTGTTTTTTCATTGAAGATAACATTAAATTAATGTGCGATGTTGGAAGCTGAACTGTCACATATTAGTGCCGCCCACTGCTGTCACTTAACTTAGTGAGCCAGCTAGCTGGATGCAGCCTTTTGGCCTAAACTAGATGAAATCAATATTGTGAGGTGGTCAAAATTGACTGGAATGACTGGAAATACATGTTATTGAGGTTAATAATACGGTAGAAACAAAAACAGGCCCAAAGTATGTGATTTCAGCTGTTTTTATTATTTTTTTAGAAAAAATACAGATCCAAAACCAAAACACAAGCAAGGATGGTTTTGGCAAAACCAACTCCAGATCCAAAACACGAGGACATACAGATCCAAAACCAAAACACGGGGGTCGGCGCACATCCCTAATTAAACCAACATAGATACACTACTTCACTATCTGAGCTCCAGCTAAACTAAGCACCAAGCAGCTACTACAGAACTGTTCAGGGAGCCAAACTGTCTTGAATGGGATGGAACTTTGGAATCAGTACATACAGCAACTTACGTAGTTCTCCTTGATTTTTGAATGATTTTTTCTTGGTTTTATTTTTGTCTTGGCTTTTTCTGTTGCACATATCCCAATACCTTTCTTTAGTCTGTTCCTTATGTCAGCCTGAACCAGCCTGATAAAACAGCTCATACCCTCTTAGTTGCTTGGGAATTTAGGAGAAAGTAATTTCATGTACAATTATCACAGTTTTGGAATATTGGAACACATAGATTTTTTTTTTTACATCCTGATTGAATGAAGAAACAATTATGATGGGATTAAGTATCTAGGGGTCTTTGGATAACACAAGTCCAGAATTAGTTGGGATGTCAATTATGATGGGATTATTTATCTAGGGGTCTTTGGATAACACAAGTCCATAATTAGTTGGGATGTCCACCTTCCAACACTGCAGCACTAAGCTCTCAGCGAAGGCTGGCAATTCTCATAACTGTATCATGGGAATTACAGAGTTTAAGCTTTGGACATCCACCTTTAAAATATCC
The DNA here is from genome assembly GCA_031769625.1 of Taudactylus pleione. Taxonomy (NCBI): domain Eukaryota; kingdom Metazoa; phylum Chordata; class Amphibia; order Anura; family Myobatrachidae; genus Taudactylus; species Taudactylus pleione. The sequence continues at coordinate 1,185,331 of JAUIMM010000176.1, forward strand.
AAAACCTTATAATGGAATGTACTCCTTAGACTCCACTTGTTAATGAGCATAACAATGGGGATGTTCATCTGAGGTCAGTGACCTTACTCTATCAATGACCATTACCTCATATGTCAATTTAAATAGTTTGGTATAAACGACATTATGAAGTTCACCAGAATCCTTTTCCAGTTAATATGAAACATTTTTATATAATCAAAATATTCAGATTCTATCCATCTGTCTTATATGAACCAGTCTCATGTTTCTTTTCCTTTCCTAGCTATGATTCATGGATCTATTGGTTTTGTGATGCAGCTAGTTAATAATGTAGAGCCTTTTACATAGACATAAGAATATCTGCATATACCTGCATCTGTTATTCTGCTCATACATCTACCAATCCCATTTATTTCTATCCAAGTCTGTTCTTTTTTTCTTGCTCCTATAGCCTGGACACATGTGTAGTAGTATCCTACAGTGGCATCCCTCCCCGCAGTGACACCCGGTGCGGGAAGGGTTGTGTCCGTGGCGAAGCCACGCGCCGTAAAAAAAGGGTTGCGGTATCGTGGGCAGGGGCCGTGGCCCGAACCTCCATTTTAGTCAATCTGTGTGCAGTGCCTCACTGTGGCTCCCTCAGCTACAGTGCAGCACCTGGCTCCTGTCACCTGGGTGACACTCAGGTGCGGCCCGCACCCCCCTTGTGACGCTACTGGTATCCTATTATATTATCTAAACTGTGAGGAAGCCTCATTGCAATGGGAACTCACTATCACATCATTTAATGCTAACATGGTTCTCTCATCTACCCTCCCTCAAGCCATCCAGAGTTATTCAAATAAAGGAGTGCCCAAAAAGTAGACAGCTGAAAATTATGTACATAGAAAGATTAATTTGGAGTGTGACACACCATATAATTTACTAGAAGAACAGGACCTGCAGGAGTGAGGTAATCCAGAGATGCACTCCACACTTTTTCCCACAGTATTGTGCCCTTTTTCGAATAAAAAAATAACAAGCAGAAAACAACGGAAGCTAAACTCCCTACTGTGAAGGATTGCAGGATTACAACACAATAAAAATATTATCAGACCATTGTTAAATCCTTGTAAAAAAAACTTTATAAAACAAAGCAAAAACATATAAGCTGGTAATTGCCGTATACAACCTCTCGCTGAAAACAATAAATAAGACAATATTATAGCTAATATATAATATATTTATGTTATAATATAAGATATACATATTGAACAATTAGCGCCCATCCTGTACGATCCAATCCAGCAACGGATCTAGGAAACTAGAATTTTCAGAGGAATAAATCTCAAAATAATGATTAAAAAAATCTTTAAAGTTCATCTGAAACTAGCGTTTGCCGCGGAAGTAGTTTTACAAAGACAATAGTGACATCTAATATTGTGATGTGTATTTTATATTGTAGACAATAATCATAAAATGTCTTTGTAATACTTGCAATTTTTCCTTCAGGGATTAACACAAAAAGATGCTTGGGGCTTCTAACTCGTGAGCAAGCCATGTAAAGCTGCCCATGTCAAACAAATCTTATCTTGTAGATCCCAAATCTGTTGCTACTTAACTAACAGTTTCACTGAGGGGTTACTAGTAACATGGGCAGCAACTCTATGATATGTAGTATTTGTCTTGGTGCGCCATCTACTGGATTGACATGTATACTGCAACTTCATGAGTCAAGGTAAGCTGCTTGATTAGTGCTTAATATATCATTGGATTTTCCTGCGAAATAGATCTTGAGATATATACGTATATACAGTCAGGTGCATAAATATTTGGACATTGACAGAATTTTCATATTTTGGCCTCTATTCACCACCACAATGGCTTTGACATGAAACAAAGAAGATGTGCTTTAACTGCAGACTTTCAGATTTAATTTGAGGGTAATTACATCCAAATCAGGTGAACGGTGTAGGAATTACAACGGTTTCTATATGTGCCTCCCACTTTTTAAGGGGCCAAAGTAATGGGCCAAAAGTAATGGGACCCTCAAATTAAATCTGAAAGTCTGCAGTTAAAGTACATCTTGTTTGTTTTATTTCAAAGCCATTTTGGTGGTGAATAGAGGCCAAAATATGAAAATTCTGTCAATGTCCCAATATTTATGCACCTGACTGTATATCTATGTATTTCTATATGCATACATATATAATGGTTTGCGTTCGGTATGTGCAATATCCGTATATATACAGTACTGTGCAAAAGTTTTAGGCAGGTGTAGAAAAAAAGAAAAAAGTTAGCAGTGCGCTTATCCAGAACATACGAGCCTAAACGGGAGCTGCAAATGCTAAAGAGGTCACCAATCTCCTAAATAGAAAAAAATTAAAAATATACTAGCTTGCGCTCACCTTCTGGGGATAATGTAGCTGGGTGGTGTGTACAATTTCTAAATGATTACGACTACAGATAAAAGTTTAAATGATTTTATAAAAAAATCATGTGAATATGAGAGACAAAACAGACTGACATGAATACATTAGGAGAGGGTGGTGGGAAGGTGCAAGAGTAGTGGAAACTGTTCGGGGGGAGGGGAGATTAAGGAATAAAAAAGAGATGCAAAATAGATTCCAAATACTTAAAGAACCCGTAAAATTAAGATACCAAAAAAACAGACATTCATAAAAATCAATTTGGTAAAAGACATGAAAATAAAAAATACACAATAGATCTGGAAGTTAGAATGGTATTAAAAAACACCTCTTAGGATAAAAGTACCTGAGTCCTGACCAGATGCACAAGCAACGGGTCCGCCGCTGTCACTGTGCAAACCGTTACATACCGGACACCGACTGTGTTCCTCAGTACAGCACACGTCCGTGGCTTACCTTCACCTGTGGCTTAGATGTTGATGGCAGTTGCCGCTTGAAGACCACCTTCCATCTGGCCTGGGTAATACCTGTTTCCTTGTGCAGCAAGCTGTGTTGTCCAATACGTTACAGCCAACTACGGTAGCCTATTTCAAGGTGTGGAAAAAATGCTGCAGCATAAGAATGCTTTCAAAAAGTGTTAATAGTTTATTTTTTTATCAATAAACAAAATGCAAAGCGAATGAACAAAAGAGAAATCTAATTCAAATCAATATATTTGGTGTGACCACCCTTTGCCTTCAAAACAGCATCAATTCTTCTAGAAAACTTGCACACAGTTTTTGAAGGAATTTCGGCATGGAGGTTGTTCCAAACATCTTGGAGAACTAACCACAGATGTGGATGTAGGCTTGCTCAAATCCTTCTGTTTCTTCATGTATTTCTCAGCATTTAGGATACCATTAATCCTGACCAAATTCCCAACTCCATTTGCTGAAATGCAGCCCCAAACTTGCAAGAAACCTCCACCATGCTTCACTGTTGCCTGCAGACACAACAATGAATTTGTACATATTTGTTTAATAAATTTGTTATAATCATACTCAAAGCTTTTTTTTTTATATCAATAGACATATACTAAATAAGGCACTCTATTTTCAATTCCCAATTTGACGTACTGCCCATATGTGACGCATGCTTGCCTCCTCTCCCAGATTGTCCAGGAGGATCACAAATTTCACTGAGTCTAACTGCACTTCTTGGAAAGTAGACCAGCCTCCATGGAGCCTGCCCACTTTCCCAGTGAAGTGAGTGTTTAGGAGATTTGACCACACAATTTACAGCGAAAGCATTAATAAAGCACTGTCCTCCGCTACAATGGTTGCCTCACGTCTCTCGACTTGACATCTCCTCCAGGATCTCACTGAGGGGACCACTGAAAAGTGGGCAAGTATGTTGTAAATGTATAGAGAGCTTATGAGCTATCTGGGTGCAAATGGGGGTATATTTAATATAGCTTGGCATAATAACTATTTGGGGTATGTGAGGCAAAATGATGGTATCTGAAGAGACAGATGCATTAATGTAGTTGGTGATTCTTACCATAACATACATATTCTATATTATATTCTATATTATATAATATGCTGTTGTATACCGCATCAAGCAGTGTGTATGGACGGCGCAATGTATCGTTCCATCGTGTCGTCCCGTCAGCTGGGTACACAATCACATTGTGAGTACCCACCTAATGAGTCCTCAGCAGAAGCTGAAATTGGCATATACATAAATATATATATATATATATAAAAAAATTTTTTAACTGTTTAAACTCACCAAACGCTTTTTCAAGATGTGTGATTTTCACCACCCCAAGAATAATCTGATTCTTTTTTTTTATTAACTATTATTTATAGGGCAACACCAGGGTATCATGAGCACTGCAGTCATAACAAAATGACATAGATATTGGAAAAATCCATAGAATGATCTGATGGCATCTTTGTTACTGCGCATGCTTGAATTGAGTTCAGGCATGCGCATGGAGAGGGCCCTAGGGATCCAGATGGATCTCTCTTTGCAACCCAAACCACCTTCCAATAGGAAGGAGTGGGCTCCGGGAACTAATGCCATCTGAAGGAGTCCGTTCCCGAAATCAAAATCAGAAAACTTCCAATTCTCAGAACTTGATGAATTTTGTTCCCCGGGACGTGAAGTACAATGGGACTGTGCTGTGCGCAAGAGATGTCAATGATATATGCGTATCCTATTGCAGCAATGCTGTATGGGTCTATTACTAAAAACATGTGGAAACTACTGTTTACGCCTGTATAACAGACCTATTCAGCTTGATAAATAGTCCTCCTTATAGTCATTACTGAAGAAGTATTTGTTAAAGTTACAGGTATAGATAAACACATTTTATTAGAGTGGGTAAGATATAAAACTTGAGTCTACTGGTATGGCTTTTGTCCATTCTAGGAAGGGAAATGGAGGGGAGAATTGTGTGCTACACAGGGATCATTAACAACTAGAGGAACTTCACTCTGAGAATAACACAAATCAAGACTGACAAATATGTAGAAGCAGTGGCAGATTTCCCCCTATGCACATGAGCAGGGCCGGCTCCAGGCACTGTAGAAGATCCCTGCCATCCACCCATCTGCTTCCCTCCACCCATCTGCTTCTGTTATTATTTTATGCTCTGGGGGAGGGCGCAGTGAGGGAAGGGAAGGGGAGCACGAGACGGCGCTGGGTGCCGAGACACCTAGCACCAGCCCTGCATATGAGGCATGTGCCTAGGGGCGCCACCTTCTGAGGATGCACAGCAGGATGCCCCACCATCCCATCAGAGCTGTTGATTCTTGTTTTTAATGTAGCGCCAGAGGAGGGGGGGGGGGGGGAGGGAGGGGCGCAGGCGGCAATTTTCTTGCAGGAAAGGTTGGGGCTACCTGTCTAAATGCTGTCTGCCAGGATGCTTCAGCTTCGGGACCAGCCAGCTCTAGCAGTCATGAAGGGGGAGGAGCTTCAGCTGGCATCAGAGCTGGCCCTAGCCCAAATTTTGGGTAAGCGAGTATATTTTTTGGCGCTTACCCCTCCGGCAGCAGAGACGTAATAAAAGTAAAAACATTTACCTGAAACCCCGCTCCTGCTCCTGGTTCCGCCGCTGCTATCAGCTCCTCCGTCAGTCCTCCGGGCCACTTTGCACTATGGGAGAGATGTCATGACGTCTCTCCCATTACCCACTGCGGAAGCCGGAAGATGCCCGGCTCCGGCAGTGGGAGCAGCAGCCGATGAGAGTCTGTCTGACTCTCATCAGCTGCTAAAGCAAACGCACAGCTGCCGGCGCCGGCGGATGTGTGTTTGGCACTGTGTAGTGCTGACCGAATTCCGTCCTGTCAGCGCTACACACGAGGTGCAGCTGTGTCAGAGACACAGACTGCCCGCGGCCCGCATAGTATGGAGCTGAGGCGCCCTCCACTATGTAGCCCCCTACACAGCTGCGTACCATGCGTAATGGGAGAACCGGGCCTGGCTGGCATTAACACTATTATATCTATGCAGAACGGCCTATGAAGTGGATAGATCCCCTTCAGTTTTTGTACGCTGACGTCATCAGCTACTGTCCAACGTCATTCCCTACCATCCACTTGGGCATAGAGGGGGAATATAAGGGGGAATATATCCTTGTGTCGAGCGTATTGAATCACCGTGCCTGAAGCGCGGCGAGCTTGCGAAGGGACAACTTTCTTGTTTTTTGGTGGACTGTATGGGCAAGTACAGAAACTGAAGGGGAAATATACCTTTCCGAGCTGCTTATCACTATCGTTGCTGCTGGGCGGCACTGCAGCTATGCTTAACTGCCCATGGGCTGACGGCAGTTGTGAAGGAGAGGGGGGTGCTCGATAATATCTGTCTCTGTACAGAAAACTATAACAGGTAAGGCATCCTATGTATTTTGACAAAATCCATAAGACAGTTTACCTGGTACTGATTACGTGCATTTGCCATCCATTGTGATATTTATGGGTTGATATTTACGGTTAAATCGTCACGTGTCCATGGGATTTTTCAGGACTTCTTCACGTCTCACTTCCATGTTTCACTTGGTTTATGCGCCCAGCAGGCTGCAGCATCATTCTAAAGTTTTAGTGCTGCAGCCTTCTGGGTGCATTGCAATGTACTCGGTGATAGTGACTTGCCCACAGTGGCCGTACAGAAACAATAAATGAGAATATATATTAGTTAGGGGCACGTCCTACTATGTTACTACTAGGACCTATATGTGAAAGCCGACCAGGGCGGGTCGGGACAGTACCATACAATAGGGACGCTAGCAGGAGAATTGACACCGCGGAGTGATTCTGCAATCGCCGCTTAGCGTCGGCGTTACCATGGACACATATATTGTGCCAATGCCAACCTGCAGCGTATATAGCCCGCCCGGCAAGTGCTGAAGATGCTGGCGGCTGTTATATTTTGTATTAGTGGTCCCTGAGGTATACAGTGCATAATTGTTGTGTGAAAAGGAAATGCATTGTGGAACTACTTTATAGAACCGCGAATGCATACTTGAGTGTGCTATAGTTCTCTAGTCTTTAGAATGTATTGTGGCATCATTACAAGTCTATGACGGAGGCGGAGCGACTGCTGTGAGGGGATAAGTTACTGCTAGAGAAGTAACAACTTACCTGCAGCCATGGCGGTGTATGTGATGGACGTCTCCTGCAAAAGAGCCCAGCTAGAAAGGAAAGGCTCCCTGTACCTGCGCTCAGACCACATGCACTATGATAAGCCCACCCTGGTGTCAGGCTGGTAAGGCAGATAGCATTGCCCTGTACATTAACACAACGGAGAGTAGGAGCATTGTCACACATTTAGTTTAATGTAAAACACATGTTCATGAATGAAAATATACTTTGTGCCAGCATTGGCTTTGAGCCCTGTTGAATAGAGCAGTAGTCTGAAATCATTGGTAATTGTAACACTATTTGTTAAATCTAATTAGTTATAAAGTAAAGGGACCCATACACCTGAGCCGTGTTTCCCCGTTCAGGCAACGCCGACCCCATCCACAGATCTGCAGTGCTTTCAAAACTGCTGATCCACGGACATTGTGATGATTCGTCGGCAGATCGGGGATATTTAACATGTTAAAAATCCCAGACTTCTGGTCGGATCAAGTAATTGAGATTTTTCAAAATAATGAATATTCCGATGTTTCGGCCCCGATGTCAGCAGAACGGGGAATTGTGGCAATCCGTCGTACATGTATGGGCATAGTTGCTGACTTACTGGCTGCCTCCTCCTGGTAGGCGCAGCAGGGGGCGTGGCAACAGCATAGGTGGGCTGTGCGTCGGCTTATCGGTGCTATTGTTGTCCCGCCACCACTATACAATGCCGAGATTACTGACGTAAAGAAGAGGGTGGGGATACAATGATGCAATTCAGTGCGAATCGCGTCTTTGGCCCCCTCCAGACCATTCACTTTAGCCAGATAAATGGGGGAAGTGCATGCTGTTTCTGGGGAGACAGTGTTTAGCTTTGTGATTAATGCAATGTGAGTGTTGTATACAAAGTGACAGGGCAACAATGTCACATAAAGTTTGCTTTGTCCCTCAAGAGTCCAACCATGCTCCTACTGGGTGGCAGACAAGGAGGCCTATTTATATTGACCTAAATGTCCCCAACAAGTATGCAATAACAGTAGTTTTGGCATTATTATTGAAATAGATTACCTATGTAACAAAGCCTGAACGCTGGAGATAAAACAGATATCTTTTACATTAGTAAGCTGACGCTACAGATCGCTGCTCCCATTTTTTTTAAAGGGGACTGCAATCAGGGCCGGTGGAAGGTTTCCGGGCGGCCTAGGCAACATTTCACCTACCGCCCCTGCTCCCTCCAATTCATAATATGCCATAATAATTTGCAGAATTATTAGTTTCCCTAGTTAAATAACATGCCACACAACAGTGTCCCAAATTCATAATATACTATATAGAATAATGCAAACAGCAGAGCGCCAAAATCATAATGTACCTCATAACACTGCTGCAAATTCATAATATGCCACTCAGCCATGAATTACGCCATTCATTTATTTTGTGTGGATTCAGCGGCCCCATCCAGTTGCCGATGCCCCTAGGCGGCTGCCTAACGCTGTCTAATGGTAGCACCTGCCCTGACTGCAGTATGGCCCAATTTATCAAACTTTCACATCTTGGCCCAGTTAGTTAATGCCACTGTAGCTGCTACAGAATCGCTGGAGAAGGATATCTTAAAAAAAAAATACAAAAAGAAAAAAGCACGTATTGCAATATTTGTAGGTACGGTGACTGCTGGCAGGAGGTTTAGGGGCATTATGACAACTAGCATGATATTTAGTAACTTTATTACTTGTGACATAATATTTTTGGGTACTGTGACTGTCGACATAATATTTGGAATGCACTATAAAAAGTCTTGTTTGAGAATGGAGTATACTGTAACTGCTAGCATAATAATTTCGGGAACATGCAGTATAATTTATTTTATTTATTGATTATTACCAGTTATTTATATAGCGCACACATATTCCGCAGCGCTTTACAGAGAATATCTTACCATTCACATCAATCTCTGCCCCAGTGGGAGGCAATCGGGAAGCCGACTGCCTAAATACCGGCAGCCGGCTTCCCGACTGTCTTATCCCGGCATGGGTGAAATGCCGGGCGTCTAGATATAGATGCCCGAAATCCCCCGACGCCGGGAGACTGGCGCCCGGCATCATGATCGTAGTGATGCCGGGCGCCGCGAGCGGACAGCCACGGGGGGGGGAGGGTTAGGTTTAGGGCTCCCGGGGGGGGGGACTTAGGGTTAGGCACCCCCCCGGGAGGGTCAGGGTCAGGATAGGGGGAGGGAGGGTTAGGGTTAGGCACCCCCGGGGGGGACTTAGGGTTAGGCAGCGGGGAAGGGGGTGGTTAGGGTTAGGCACCCCTAAGGAGGGTTAGGGGGGTTAGGTTAGTGGATACTTGCCTATCCACGATCGGGATTTCCAGCGCTGTCGGGCTTCCGCTGCGTCGCACTCTGCTTCTGTCGGGCTGACGGGAATCGAACTGCCGGCCATGCGGCCGACGGTATTTCATACCAATTCCGCCCCAGTGGAGCTTACAATCTCTATTCCCTACCACATGCTCACAAACATACACACTATGGTAACTTTTTTGTGGGGAGACAATTAACTTACCAGTATATTTTTGGAGTGTGGGAGGAAACCGGAGTACCCGGAGGAAGCACAGGGAGAATATAATGTTTCAGGGGCACTGTATCTAGTTATAAAATGTGAGTGGCCCTATGAAAGCTGATATAGTACAGTATTTGGGTGCACAACTACACTTTGGGCACGATTCTACTCTATGCAATGTGAATGGTGCCGGGAGATAGCTCCCGGAGCTATTCAATTGTGCGCGGTGTTTAGTCGGAGAATGCCCGTTCTCGCGAATAAACACCCTGTTTAAGGTGTGATAACGGGCATTCCCCGACCTAACTTCCCGGCGCCATGCTGTTATCCTGGCGCTAAGGGCAGAAAACAGCCTCGCGCCGGGACTTTTGTCGGATTTCTGCTCTCATGCCCGGGGGGATGCGAGAAGAAATCCTAGTCGCACTTGGCAGCGTGGTGTATTGAATAGCTGCGGGAGCTCACTCCCGGCACTATTCACATCGCATAGAATAGAATCGTGACCTTTGAAGACAAATGGGATGCTACAGTTGTCATCAATGTTTGGGTCACTGAGGGTGTAAGTAATCTGTGCTGGCACTACTGGTTGTGGAAACTTATACCTCCCAACAATTTTGGCAATCGGGACAAAGGTTTTGACTGTCAAGGTGGGAGGCCCTTACCTTAAATCGAGACTGTCCTGAGTTATGGGCGCATGGTGTCACAAAATATCATATGTTCTGAGGGGCCAGATTTCTTACATTGTAAGTGCTCTTTCATGCATTTATTGATATCAGTACAGTTTTATACTAGCATTTGTGTAAAATGTATTACGTTGAAGTATTGTACTTTGAAAACCTTGATACCTTGAATGTAAAAAATAAGTATTCAGAACAGGGTTGGCTGGTTTAAACCACTTCAGTTTAAACCAAATTTTTTTTTTTGTAAAAAAACACTCTGTTTTTTTTATTATGCTGTGAATACAGGCACAACACCGTGACTGGTATTATTTCACATTCTTGTTGCTTGTGGTCTTTATCTGAGTGAGCTGAACCAATGCAGTAAATCACACACACTACAAAGATATAGGGAGTGTGATCCAGATAAGAGAGGTGCTAAATCTGCCTTGCATCAAGCTAAAGGTGCCTACACACTAGGCGATCTGGTAACGATCCAATATCGTGTTCAATTTCTCCCCCCAGTAGCTCCCCGGCAGTCGGGGGCACAATTTGGTGTAAAAACTATCCAAATTGACCCATGATCTATCGTGCGTCCTAACTATTCCAGTGCATCGTATCTGAGATTTTCAGATCTTGCCTGCAGCAAGATACGATGTGCGACTAGCGGGTATGCGCATCGTGATCGTGAGTGGACACTCACGATTAGGGCATATTTTACACAATCTGTCGTTCCGATGCATCAGAATCGGGCAGATCGTGTTAAAAATCGCCTAGTGTGTAGGCACCTTAAGACTTCTCCCCCATCAGTCCCATAGGGCAGGAATAAAACCCACAGCTAACATTCTCAATCTTAAAGAGTAACCACCAACACATAAAACAGGCAATATACAGAGAAACACCACATAGTGTCATCTCCATGCTTACCTTTGTATTTCGATTCAAAACCTTCAGTCATATTGAGATAAGTGCTAGAAAGAAAGACATAGGGCAAAATTTACTAAGCGGCAGGTTCTAAACCCACGGCAGTTTGACGGCGGGTTCTAAACATCGGGGGCTGGTGGCGGTTTCTAAATGACAGCCCTGTTCTACTCTATTCTAAAATTTGTTTTGACGGTGGTTTTTCAGTGATTTTGGCCTTAGTAAATCTGCAGAAAGCCAAACCACCACCAAACCGCCAGGGTTTAGAACCCGCCGCTTAGCAAATTTTGCCGTAAGTCTCTGTGGTGTCACAAGTATCATCTTATGAATGGTGGACAAGCAAAAAAAGTTAACCCCAATGTATTTCCCATTATTTAACAACTTCTGACTGTTCAAGCATCTTCAGCTAGTGTAGAAAGATTTTTTTCTTCTTTCTGTTTAGTTCATTCGAAGTTTCAAAACAGACTGGGAACTGAAAAGGCCTCTAAACTAGTGTTTTTTTTTTATTCAAAATGTTTTAATGCCAGTGACATTTCCAGTACTAATGCTTAATTCCTTTATTTTGTGTTTGTGTGTTTCTCTGAAAAGTGCTTTTGCATGTTTTAATTATGTTTAGTCTAAAATTAGTTTTATTGAAAGATGCCATAAATCATATCAAACCCTAATAACTTTGGTTTGTTAATGTTAGAAAGCATTAAACGTGATTGATCAGGGTTTCCAATACTTAGCAAGATTAATATATATATATTTTTTTAACCATAATTTTTATTCAAGGAAAAGGAGAATACAATGACATTCATAACAACTTGTGAAATATATAAGAACATCAATACAATTGATGCCATAGCCATATCATCTAAGACTACATAAACATTAACCTTACATTTTCGTGTAAATTTTTTTCAATTAATAAAATAGCTAAAATAAATCAAAAGAAAACAAACAAAAAAGACCCCACAAGAAAACAAAAATAGAGGGGGGGGGGCAACATATGATAATATCATATTAATCATATTAGAACTCATTCTATGTAAATGGTACCACCGTCACATTTCAAAACTGTCATATTTGGACAGACAAGGCATCAAATCCTAGTGATAGTAGTAGTTGAATAATTAAGCCATGGGTCCCATAACTTATTAAATTTATCTGACTGATCCCTAAGAGCAAATGTGATTTTCTCCATAATAGCAATAAACCAAATCTTAGAGTACACTAAGTGTAATGCAGAGGCGGATAGTTGTTTCCAAGACTTGGCCAAAGTACACCTTGCAGCATGTAATATTTGGAGAACTAATTTATTTGAGGGGGAATTCAGCCCAGATATAGCCCCAATAGGGCAGTCCAAGGGCTTAAAGGAATCGAGTAATGAAGTACATTGTTCAATAAGGATTTTATCTCATTCCACAAATTAGTGATTTTGGGACACGTCCACCGGATATGTATAAAATCACCCCGCTGACCGCAATTCCGCCAGCACAGTGGGGAAGAGGATGGAAAAATCCTACACAGTCTAGTGGGAACCAAGTACCATCTCGTATAGATTTTATAAGAATTTTCTTTTATCAGAGTGGAAATGGAATATTTTGCTACATTACTTCTGATTATTTCCCATGATTCCTCACTAGGAGGAGGACCCAAATCAGCCTCCCATGCCACTTCATGGGAAAGTATATTTGCAGAAACCGAGGAGCAGAGTAAGCGATATAAAATGGAAATAATACCCTGTCTCATAGGTGTATAATAACAAAGTCACTCAACAGGCGTAAATGGTCTACAAATAGAATCTTTAGGGAGAGAGTTAAGAAATGACCTAATTTGAAAGTATTCATAGAGAATTGGACGAGAAATTTGATATTTTTGTACCAAATCCTCCAATGAATACCAAGTAGTGCCCTGTATAAAATCATACAGGAATCTAGGACGTGATGGTAATTTAAACCATGAATGTGACCGAGTGGTATATAATCCAGGAAGAAAATCCAGGTTGTCCCAAATGGGAGTCAAGGGGGAGGGATAGGATGAAAGATTAAATCGCCTAGTGCATAAAAGCCATATAAGAATGAGTCAGTTTAGTAGTCGGACCAAGCCCCGAAGCACTCCCCCTAGGGATAGAGGAAGTGAGGATGGAGGACAGAGAATACAATGAGGATTCAGCAGTTTCAATTTGTACCCACTGTAGATTGATTGTAGGTGTAAACCAGGTGAGTGCTTGGCTTAAATGAGTAACGTAATAATACTTTCGCACATCAGGAAGTCCACGTCCACCATCTATAGGACTTCTAATAAGAGTAGAGAGTTTCACTCTAGGTGGTTTACCTAGCCAAATAAATTTAATTATTGCCCCTTGCACCCGTCTCAAAACCTCACTAGGAATTCTTACTGGTATAGTCTGCATAAAATAAAGAATTCTGGGCAGCACATTCATTTTAACTGCAGACATCCTGCCAAACCTAGAGATTATCTGGCTCCTCCAAGTTTTAAAATCTGATTCCACATTAGCAAAAAGAGATGGGAAATTTTCCTTATACAAAGAACTATAGCAACTAGTGATATGGATCCCAAGATATTTTATCTTTTTGGAACGCCAAGTAAATTGAAAATTATGTTCTAGTAAATTACGGGTATCTGGGGAAATATGTAACGGAAGGGCCTCCGATTTAGAATAGTTAATCCGATATCCAGCAATTGTAGAATAAGAGGATAGAGTTTGAAAAAGGATAGGGACAGAGGTGTGAGGGGAAGAAAGTGTAAGTAATACATCATCCGCAAAGAGTGACAATTTATATTCCCTCTCACCAACTTGAATCCCTTTAATATCAGGGGAAGACTGTATTAAAGAAGCAAGAGGTTCTATAGTTAAAGCACAGATTAAAGGGGAAAGGGGACAGCACTGCCTGGTGCCATTACTAATTCCAAAGAGATCAGAGGGCCTGATTCAGACCCGCTCTGGAGAACAGCTTAATATCGTTATTAAGAAGGGATATAGGCCTATAACTTGAGGATACATTAGGGTCCTTCCCTGGTTTGTGTATAACAACTATTCTAGCCTCCAAAGTACTAGGAGATAGTCTCACCCTTAAGAAACCCATTAAAAAGTCTGCACAAATGGGGTAATAGAATAGGTTTAAATTTCTTATAGTACAGTAGGGAGAAGCCGTCTGGACCAGGGGCTTTACCAGATTTTTGAGATTTTAACGTCTCTTCCAACTCTTCTAATGAAATATCTGAGCTTAATTGGGCGACCTTAGAATTACTTAATCTAGGGAGATGACACCTTGCCCGAAAATAATCGATATCCCTGTCTAAAGAGAGAGAAGGAACAGAATTGTGGTTAGAGTTATACAAATTTTGATAAAAGGATTCGAATTCCTTCACTATCCTCTCAGGGTCATGCATTAGAGCACCCATTCTAGTTTTGATTGACAAAATATTTTTAGATGAGATTTTAGCTCGTAATTTTCGAGCCAGTAGCTTATCGGCTTTACCCCCCTTTTCATAATACCTCTGATTTAAACGACGGAGACAGAGTTCTGTCTTATGGGATAGTAACACATTAAGTTCTCCTCTAACTTTTAATAAGCTGATCTAAGTCAGATTGAATAAGAGAAGATTTATGTTTTAATTCTAGTTGGTGTAGCTGTGTAGTTAAATCCAAAATGGCTTGGGTACGATTTCGTTTCATTCTAGAAGCCATTTGAATAAAATGGCCACGTAAAAGTCATATCTTTGATATCAGGGGTCTGATTTATGGAAAAGTAATCCTTGAGTAAGTGGAAAATCTGTGTTTATAACATCATTATTTTGTAAAAGAGAGTCATTTAGGCACCAGGAAGGAGACAGAGAAATAGGAGAAAGACAAGACAAAGTGAAGGAAGCCGGGGCATGGTCCGACCATGTAATGGAGTGTATATTAACCTCATCAATATGAGGAGTCATGGCCTGACCAATAAATATCATATCGATTCTGGTATATATCTTATGCACTTGGGAAAAAAATGTATAGTCTTTGGCAAAAGGGTCCTGCACCCGCCAAGTGTCAAACAATAAGTGGTTTTTAAGTAGGGATAATAAGGCTTTAGAATTGCACTCTCCAACATAGGTCAATGAAGGAGGCAGAGGATGGGATCTATCATATTTTTGATGAAGAACTGTATTAAAATCCCCTGCTAATATAACCTCCCCCTTACGGTGATGTGAGATTTTTGAATCTAGAGCAACAAAAAAAGAAGATTGATTTATATTCGGGGCATAAACATTCACCAATGTAACCAATGTGTTATTTAACATACCCAGTATAATAATGAACCTACCCCTCCTATCTCTGAACACCGTCTCCGGTTCCAATTGTAAATGACTTGCAACTAGAATCGCCACTCCCCTTTTTTTCTGTGAATGATCACAAGCATGAAATACAACAGGATACCTTGAGGAACGGAGTTCTGGGTGGGAAGAACCTCAGAAATGCGTTTCCTGGAGAAAAATCAAATCACCGGACATTTGCTTTTTTTTTAAATTTAAACATTAATGCAAACAAACTGGTTTAAACCAAAAAACTGTTTTTTATTTTAATTTTTTCCAACCCTGAATCAGAATAAATTGCTACAAAGATGGTGTAAAATTGTGAAATTCATGGGTCTTTGAATATATTTTAGGCACAGTGCCTCAAAAGGTATGTAGGGCCTGATTCAGAGCCGCTCGCTCTGAATCAGGGCCAGGCTTTTTTTTTTTTTTTGGAGCGGCCTCCTGGCCGCTTGCATAGCTGTGGGTGACCACCCACAGCTATAGCGAGCGGCCATGATGATGGTCGCTATGGTCAAGACCATCGCGACCATCGGGCTTGCGACGAGACCCTTGTGGTAGGGTCTCGTGGCCACAAGCCCCAGAGAGCTTCTGGCTCAAATTGAGCCGGAAGCTCTCCCACTGACATCACTGGTGATGTCAGTGGGCCGCCCCCAAACGGCAGGCGTTCTCATGGGAACGCCTCCGTTTGGGCAGCCACCCTCCCGGCCTGCCCACCAAACGGGGCTAGCTGTCACTCAACATCGACAGCTCGCCACCTTTGGTGGAAGACCCGGAGCGACGGAGTGCCCGTCGCTAGCCGGGTCTCGCGCATGTGCACTACAGAGCCGGCTCCTTCATGCGCTGTGGGTCACCATCGACCCGGTTGTGAGCGCTCAGCGCTTGCGACCGGGTCTGAATCAGGCCCGTAGTTCAGTTTCTGTCACAGTTGGCTGAGACAGATAGACCCGTTAGTAAAACAACACTTCGAACACGCAGAGGAGCATCAGAAAAAGCATTACGACACTCGGGCAGTGGTTCATTCTTTTAACCCAGGTAATAAAGTTCTCGTTCTTGTGTTCACCCACAAAAATTAGTTATTTGCACACTGGCAGGAACCTTATGAGATGGTTGAGTTGGTTGGACCAATGAACTACAGAGTCCACCAGATACGAAAAGACAGGATGAACAAATGCATCATATAAATTTGCTAAAGTCTAGGCACAAAGAAAATCCTGGAATTTCACTGACGCCTGATGGCTTGTTCCACTAAAAGTGTTACCATTTGTTCTACATAGAGCACACACTACAGTTCAAAGGGTCATGGATAAACTCCTGAATCCCCACAATGTATATGCTGCTGCATATCTATCCTCAGAACAGGGAATCGCATCTTCCCAAGGTAGAGACTGTCTTGACATCTTTGATGACATATGGCCTTACTGACAATTATAAGTGTGCCTTGGACATGCAAGGGACAAAATAACTGGGATATGTAGTTGGATGTGGGAAGGTTAAGCCTCAAGTAGACAAGGTGGAGGCCATAAAGAACTAGCCCAAACCAGAGAGGAAGACTCAACTAAGGACCTTCCTATGCTTGGTAGGGTACTAAATACAACAACAGAGTACAGGCGTTAAATATTACCAATGAGATGTAAAATACTATCAAACAGAATAAATTGTTACTAGTCAGCAGCAAAAAGACGTGTGTTTGTGAGGACACACATCTGCCACCAATATATATGGTGTAACCAAAAGAAAAATATATTAAATCAATTTGCGCTAATCAAAAGTGAATGAAAATATGTACAAAAAATATACATATACAGTGCATCCGAATAGTATTCACAACACTTCACTTTTTCCACATTTTGTTATGTTACAGCCTTATTCCAAAATGGAGTAAATTAATTTTTGTCCTCAAAATTCTACACACAATACCCCATAATAACAACGTGTAAAAAGTTTTTATGAGCTTATTGCAAATGTAAAAAAAATAATCACTGAAGGTGCATACACACACACAATGATTTTTTGAGCGATTATCGATAACGATATCGTTCAATCGTTGAAAAAATCGTTCACTTTCTGAGTTAAAACGATTAACGATTATCGTTCATGCGCATTCACGTTTGTAGTTCAGTCAGACTGACCAACTCAACTATTTTCAGTAAGGGAATATGCAAAAATCGTTTGTAGTTCAAAAAAATCGTTCATTACATTTAGTAAATTAATGATTTTAGTAAACGATATTTATTCATTTTTCCCTTTGAAAAAATGAACAAAAAGCGTTTACTAAAATCGTTCATTTAGAAATCACGTGTACATAAGTATTCACAGCCTTTGCCATGAAGCTCAAAATTGAGCTCAGGTGCATCCTGTTTCCACAGATTATCCTTGAGATGTTCCTACAGCTTAATTGGAGTCCACCTGTGGTAAATTCAGTTGATTGGACATGCTTTTGAAAGGCATATACCTGTCTTTATAAGGTCCCACACTTGACACTGCATGCCAGAGCACAAACCAAACATGAAGTCCAAGGAATTGTCTGTAGACCTCCGAGACAGAATTGTCTCGAGGCACAAATCTGGGGAAGTGTATAGAAAAATATCTGCTGCTTTGAAGGTCCCAATGAGCACAGTGGCCTCCATCATCCGTAAATGGAAGAAGTTCGGAACCACCAGGACTCTTCCTAGAGTTGGCCAGCCGTCTAAACTGAGCGATAGGGGTAGAAGGGCCCTAGTCAGGTAGGTGACCAAGAACCCGATGGTCACTCTGTCAGAGCTACAGCATTTCTCTGTGGAGAGAGGAGAACCTTCCAGAAGGACAACCATCTCGGCAGCAATCCACCAATCAGGCCTGTATGGTAGAGTGGCCAGACGGAAGCCACTCCTTAGTAAAAAGCACATGGCAGCCCACCTGGAGTTTGCCAAAATGCACCTGAAGGACTCTCAGACCATGAGAGACAAAGATCGTGAATGCCAGGCGTTATGTTTGGAGGAAACAAGGCACCGCTAATCACCAGGCCAAATACCATCCCTACAGTGAAGCATGGTGGTGGCGGCATCATGCTGTGGGGATGTTTTTCAGCGGCAGAAACCAGGTGACAGAATAGAGGGAAAGATGAATGCCGCAATGTACAGAGACATCCTGGATGAAAACCTGCTCCAGAGCGCTCTTGACCTCAGACTGGGGCGACTGTTCATCTTTCAGCAGGACAACGACCCTAAGCACACAGCCAAGATATCAAAGGAGTGGCTTCAGGACAACTCTGTGAATGTCCTTGAGTGGCCCAGCCAGAGCCCAGACTTGAATCCAATTGAACATCTCTGGAGAGATCTGAAAATGGCTTTGCACCGACGCTTCCCATCCAACCTGATGGAGCTTGAGAGGTGCTGCAAAGAGAAATGGGCGAAACTGGCATCATATTCAAAAAGATTTGAGGCTGTAATTGCTGCCAAAGGTGCATCTCAAAGTATTGAGCAAAGGTTGTGAATACTTATGTACATGTGATTTCTTAGGTTTTTTTTTTAAATTAAATTTGCAAAAATAGCAAAAGACTTTTTACACATTGTCATTACCCTGGGGTATTGTGTGTAGAATTTTGAGAACAAAAATGAATTTATTCCATTATGAAATAAGGCTGTAACATAACAAAATGTGGAAAAAGTGAAGCACTGTGAATACTTTCCGGATGCTCTGTATAATCAGGAGGACGTATACGTGAATAAAAAATATATAATTTAATTATCTAATATACAATGCATACACAAGATGATATCTATCTAAAATACAACTTGCTGTATCCTAATATATCAAACACATGAGTATAACATAAAATGCTTAGTACCTTATCTGCATAAAAATAAACAACTCGTGTAAATACACAACTTAGATTACAATAATAGCCCCATTATATTGTTTCTGATAAGACTAGAAAATGATACTAAATATAAAAGTCTTAGTCCAGAGAAAGATACAATGTGGCAAGGAAAGTGGAACAAATCAATAGTCACTGCTCTCAGGATATGATGACCGCCAAAGTCCTGTGCACAGGTAAAGTAATCCTGGATTTCCACCGTAATGTGGTTTGTGGATAGATAGCTGTAATCTGTGACCAGCCCTTGTATCTCCCACTGCCGAATGCTGCTTGGATTGTAAGCACTAACATCCACTTTAAGTGCTGAGAAACATTATATCAAAACCTGTTGGCTGAAATCACCGTATAAAAGAATAGTAACGCACTCGTGCAGGATAATACACCTATCATGAGGTGATAGCTTTCAAGAAAATGGTGATCTTGATAGTCCCGTATTTTTCTCCACATGTTCTCCTGAGGAGCCCATGTGGAGAAAAACCACAAACCACATTATGGTGGACATCCAGGATGACTTTACATGTGCATCGCACAGGACTTTGGTGGTCGTCATATCCTGAGAGCGGTGACTATTGATTTGTTCCACTTTACTTGCCACATTGTACCAGGAGCGATAAGCTGGTATCTTGATCTGGACTAAGACTTTTATATTTGGTATAATTTTCTAGTCTTATCAGAAACAATATCATGGGGCTATTATTGTAATCTAAGTTGTGTATTTACAAGAGTTGTTCATTTTTATGCAGATAACGTACTAAACATTTTATGTTATACTCATTTATTTGGGATTGATATATTAGGTTACAGACTGTTGTATTTTAGATAGATATCATCTTGTGTATGCATTGTATATTAGATAATTGAATTTATATATTTTTTATTCACGTATGCTTCCTCCTGATTATATATGTATATTTTTTGTACACATTTTCATTCACTTTTGATTGGCGCAAATTGATTTAATATATTTTTCTTTTGGTAGGGTACTGCCACCAGTGTCGGACTGGGGCATGAAGGGCCCACCGGGGGAATGCAGTGATAGGGGCCCATTTTTTTGGTCGTGGCAAGCCTCCAGATGGGGTCTGGACCACTTTAAATAAACATAGTAAATACTGTTAGTGAATGCATGATAATATACTAGACTAATAACAGCAATGCTGTTAGAAACGGATGGTTAATCAGGCAAGATAAGTCTGGTGACAGCCTTGAGGGATGGTATGCATTGACTAGTCGTGGAAACTGGCTAAGGGTATGATGCAGCTTTTCAGCTGTAGAGGCAGCCTTGAGGGCTGGTATGCATTGACTAGTTATGGCCAAGGGGCTAAGGATGTAATGCAGCTTTTGGGGTGTTAAGGCAGCCTTGAGGGCTGGTCTGCCTTGGCTAGTTGTGGCCTGAGGGCCGAGGGTGAGATGCAGCCTTTGGGCTGATGAGTCTTTGATGGAGTGTGCACAAGACGAGGAAATGTTACCAATGCCGCCGGGTTGACACTGGCGGAGGTACGCCGGATTGCGCACTTGGGACGCCCTTGTTGCGACCAGTGCCGCCGGGTTGACACTGGCGGTGCTATGCAAAGCTGCGTACTCAGCGCTGGGATGCTGCCAATTTCACCGGGTTGACACAAGCCGCCGGACGCTGGCATGTGCCCTGGATGGTAGTGAACGCTGGGATGACACATGCGGCTGAGGGCAGATTTACACACCGTGCTGCCTAGATGGTACAAACAGCACACGGCAGATGGAATGCGGACCGTACCGCCTGGTTGGAACAAACAGCAGAGAACTACAATCAAACTGGACACAGGGAACTTGACTGAAAATCAGGAGTCTGGCACAATCGTAAACACGAGTGATGCTATCGCCAGCATCGGAGCAGCGCTGACAGCAGCAGGATATGGATTCCAGAGCCAATCCGGAGCAGCCCCAGAATGACAGACGGGAGGTAGGTGGAGTCTCAACGAACGCTAGCTGAACGCTAGCCCGGCATTCAGCTTGCACAGCATTGTC
This sequence comes from Taudactylus pleione, assembly GCA_031769625.1. Lineage (NCBI taxonomy): Eukaryota > Metazoa > Chordata > Amphibia > Anura > Myobatrachidae > Taudactylus > Taudactylus pleione. Next base: position 1,206,610 of record JAUIMM010000176.1, read on the forward strand.
CGTGCGGCTGCTTGTGACAAATGTATTGTAGAAAATACACCATAGTCCTGTGCAGTATAATATGTGTCCAGTCTGTAGCGTTCCCGCTCGGCTGTTTTAGCGGGGCACGGCGCCCTGCCCTCCTTCTGGAGGGCAAAAAGCACCCTGCCTTCACAGCCTGTGGGTCGCAGCATCCCGCGGGTGGGGAAATGTGCGGTGACCCGGTCACCGCCGGAGAATAGGCATCGGGCGCATGCGCCCGACATCAATTCTCCCTGTCGGAAGCGCTTGCGGGTTTCCCGGCGTGTCCGTAAGTTCCGGGCACGCCCCCAATAGTGCCGAAAAGGGGACACGTCTTATAGACACGCCTCCTTTTCAATGGCCACACCCCCTCTCTAGCTCCGGCACCCTGCCTGCCGCCGGAGCTAGAGTGAACACTAAGTCTGGAATGTGATCCTTAGAGGAGGGGGCGGGCGCTCAGGCAGTGGGCCCCATCGGAGGTTTCCCCTGTGGACCAGTCCGACCCTGACTGCCACTGATTCATTGAGAGGTATCCAAGTCAGGCTGCTTCTCTCACCAAACTACCTAAGAAAGCTTGTCCAGATATACTAATCTAGAGCCTGATTCAGAGAGGTACACTATTCCGATGTTTACGCAGCTGAACGATAAACTCGATTTACTTGCAGTATGTTTGACAGTCAGGGAGCATTTGGGGGAGGCAACAGGGAGTGACAGTAAATACCACAGGCGTGTTGTGACCGTTTTCGGGGAGTTTCACAGCCTGCATCTGCGACTCTGTACGCCATGGCCAGATTAAGGCTTGTGGGGGCCCCTGGGCAACAAACTTGTGGGGGCCCCTATCAATATAATTGTATTACAAGAATATATATGTATCTATATACAGTGCCTTGCAAAAATATTCACCCCCCCTTTGCATTTTTAATGTTTTGTTGACTCACAACCTGGAATTAAAATGGATTGTTTGAAGGTATGCACCATTTCATTCACAGAACATCCCTACAACTGTGAAGTTTTTTTTTTATATTGTGAATCAATCAACATTTAGGACAACATAACAGAAAACTTCAGCGTGCATAACTATTCACCCCCATAAAGTCAGTACTTTGTTGAGCCACCTTTTGCGGCAATTACAGCTGCAAGTCGCTTTGGATAAGTCTCTATGAGCTTGCCACATCTTGCCCCTGGGATTTTTGCCCATTCCTCAAGGCAAAACTGCTCCAGCTCCTTCATGTTGGATGGTTTCCGCTTGTGAACAGCAATCTTCAAGTCTGACCACAGATTCTCAATTGGATTGAGATATGGGCTTTGTCTAGGCCATTCCAACACATTTAAATGTTTCCCCTTAAACCACTTGAGTGCTGCTTTATCAGTATGCTTTGGGTCATTGTCCTGCTGGAAGGTGAACCTCTGTCCCAGTCTCAAATCACAGGCAGACTGAAACAGGTTTTGCTCAAGAATATCCCTGTATTTAGCACCATCCATCTTTCCCTCGACTCAAATCAGTTTCCCAGTCCCTGCTGCTGAAAAACATCCCCTTAGCATGATGCTGCCACCACCATGTTTTACTGTGGAGATGGTGTTCTTGGGGTGATGGGATGAGTTGGGTTTGCGCTAGACATAGCGTTTTGCTAGGTGGCCGAAAAGTTAAATTTTAGTCTCATCTGACCAGATCACCTTCCTCCACATATTAGGGAAGCTGCCCACATGCCTTTTGGCAAACTCAAATCATGTCTTCTTATTTTTATCACTAAGTAATGGCTTTTTTCTGGCCACTCTTCCATAAAGCCCAGCTCTATGGAGTGTACAGCTAATTGTGGTCACATGCACAGATACACCAGTCTCTGCTGTGGAACGCTGCAGCGCCTTCAGGGTTACCTTTGGTCTCTGTGCTGCCTCTGATTAATGCCCTCCTTGCCCGGTCTGTGGGTTTTGGTGGGTGGCCCTCTCTTGGCAGGTTTGTTGTGGTACCATGTTCTTTCCATTTGATGATGATGGATTTGATGGTGCTCCGGGGGATCATCAAAGATTTGGATATTTTTTTATAATTCAACCCAGAATTGTACTTCTCAACAACTTTGTCCCTGACTTGTTTGGAGAGCTCCTTGGTCTTCATGGTGTGATGCCTCTTGCTTATACCACTTTCAGACAGAAAAATCCCGTTCAACCCGGGAAGGACCCGGGAATTTGCTCCTAACCCCCTTTCACAGCACATAATTCCCGGGAAATTCCTGGGTAGACCCCTTTCACACAGAACCCAGATTATCCCTGCAATATACAGTGTGTCATAATAAATGGACTGCTTTTATGGCACACAGAGATGAGTTCATGAAAAGTGGGTGGTGTCTGCTCACTGCATACATACATTGACATAGTATAGACGACACAAGTCTTGTTTTGCAATCAAATTTTTTTTATTTCAAAGCCTCATGTTATGTACATTTTATGTCACATGTAACACCTGCTGTATTCAATTTTTTAAAGTGCTTCTTTTATTTTTCAACCAATATGCATTAGCCTTTAAAAACATGGCCTTAATGCATTCAATAATTAAAATAATTATATCTATATATAAAGACAATAGAAAAATAGGTTGTGCTGTCATGGAACTGAAAAATATAATAGGGGAGGCACCCCTACTATTAGAACTGTGTGTCAGGGCCAGCCTTAGAAACGACACATATACAGTATACATTTTGTAAAACAGCGGCCACACTTGGGAGAAAGCTCACGACTGGCCTGTTAAGTGCAGTATACAAATTTTAAATACAAAAGAAATGGAGGTAGTGTGTGTACATTCTAAATTATGTACACCCCCATATATACACGTAGCTGACTTAAAGGGCACCCACACATTGCCCTAAGCTCTTGCTAGGCCTGTTAACAGCAGGATAAATAATATTGTCAAAAACATCAAGCTTCAACAAAAAAGAAATATAAAGTAGAAAAAGTAGACAGCAAACATGTAAAACATCATACAAGTCTACAACTGTCTGTAGGCAGTGCTGACAATAGTGCTAAGTGGAGTGTTATGATGAGTGTCATCTGAATAACTATGCACTCTGCCATCCTGTGTATTTAATCCCCATGCCATCTGCATAAGTATGCACAGTGCCATATTGATTAGTATTTCCTGTGCCGTCAGGACTATTATGCACAGTGACATGTGGAGTGCTAGCCACTGTGCCCTCTGGACTGGTATTGGCATGTGGACTGCTCTGTACAGTGACATGTGGATTACTATTCCCTGTACCATCTGGATAACTATGCACTGTGCCATGTGGAGTAGCATGAGGTGGATTGGAGGGGTTACTTTGCAGAAATGGTAGCCCTCTGCTATGCTGTTGGTCATTTCTAACCAGACCCTCTGAGTACTGAGGAGGATACATTACATAAGGTTGTGGAGTGTGTAACCTAGACACTAGACCATTAAGGAAGGACATCTGTTCCTCTCTGTTTTCACGTGAAATTTGTTCGTGTAGACCAACAAGCTGACTGACAAATTAATTTTGTAACTCTCTTTCATTGTCAAAGAAGCGCTGGAGTCGGGCATCCTCCTGTGCTTGGGATTCAGCATCAGAATCTCGCAGCTGATTTACCAGGATTCTGGTCATTGTGTGCGTTGCTAGCTCCATCTTGGAAGTTTTTTCTTCTGCTCTGGTACTTCAAAGACTAGGAATAGAAGAAAAGAAAAAATACATTTACAAATGAATTCAAAGCAGTAGTAAACATATATATGTGCTTGCGGCCTACTGCACACTAGCTTCACATTGCAACAGATACATTGAGTTTAGATTTCAGCATAGTAAAATCAGCATAGTCATACTATAATGACAAGTCAATACAGGACAATGTTAACATCCCAAAAATAGTGGATGTATAGTAACTTACTGTTCCTGCGCAATGTCGGAGTCTCAGTCTGTGCAGCAGTTGGCATCCCACTCTTACTGCTTCCATTCGCCTCAACCACACCCTCCAGTGTATTGGTGTCTGGGACCCCCATGGCAGCCATCGGATCTGTGTCACTTATCTCGGTGATGTCATCAAAGAGTATTGGTAGTGTCATTGGGCAGGATTGGCTGTTCTCCGGGGTAACACTTCGTGAAGATGCACAACTAGATGATGATATGGCAATGGGATTAACCAGTGCAGAATTGCCAAAGACTTCATTACACTGATCGTAGTACACCCATTCCATTCTGGCAGCACCACTTTTCCGCCTGTTATGGTTGTGAACTTTGTTGTAGTATTTGCGTAGAGCTTTCAGTTTGTTCACTACCTGCTGCTGGGTCTGCACAATGCCCCTTGAGGTGAGGACCTTAGCTATGTTTGTGTAGACTATCGCGTCCTTCACTGTGCCACTGATCTGTTTGCAGATCTCCTCCTCCCCTCTGACTGCCAGTAGCTCACGGATCTCCTCATCCTTCCAGTGCGCCATGCTTCTCTCTCTCCTTTTCTGCAGCACAATTGTGACATCAGACGCCAGCGCCACTGCCCCGCCCGCTCAGCCAATCAGCCTGTGCACCGCCATCTCAGCCAATAAGTGCTGTTTACTATGCCCGGAGTTGAAAAACCCGGGTCGGCGCCTTTCAGACAGCCGCCAACCCGTGTAAGACCCGGGTAAAACCCTGGTAAATACCTGGGTCGAAGTACCGGCAATTAGGTCCCGTGTTGACCCTTTCAGACAGAGCCGGAAAATTACTGGGTTCTTTTCTCTGTCTGAAAGGGGTATCAGTGGGGTTGCAGCCTCTGGGGCCTTTCAGAAAAGGTGTGTTTATACTGACTGATCATGTGACACTTAGATTTCACACAGGTGCACTTCATTTCACTAATTATGTTCAAAATGAACTAGTTCACTCAGTTCACAGCTCTGGCAAAGATCAGTTCATCAGGAGCTAAAACAAGTGGGAGGAGTTAGACACAGTGACAGAGAGAGCACAGTAGCTCCATTAGGCATGAGTCGGTACTGCTAAACGACCACAGGTGGCACTACTATGTGACTTTATGAGGGCTGTGTGCCACTCATTGAACTGATTGTCATGATGATTCATGAGTTATTATCTAGTTCACCAGTTCAATTAGGTCATTGACTCTTGTAAGTCACATGATACATTCCCCATCAGCTCTTTCTCATACATTCATCATGTGTCCGTACTGCTAAACTACAACAGGTGGCACTGCTGTGCTCAGACATTGTGAGGATTCTGTATAGCTCATGAGTCATTATTCTCCCGGCATATAGGTCAGTAGTTCGTTTAGGCTAGTGAGTGGAAAGTCACATGATACATTCCCCATCAGCTCAAGACACAGTGCTGAGTGCTGCTTGCCATATACTGTAGTTATGTTTATTCCACAAGACATAGGGGGTGATTTGATCAATTGGAAAATTTGCCCATAGCAACCAATCAGCTTCTGTCATTTTATAGAAAGTGCTAGATAAATTACAGAAGCTGGCATATACAACCCCTACACTATCAGACCCATTATCTCCCTTAATTCTGAAAAATAAAAAATTGTGTATATTTGAGAGGAAAACAGAAATGCAATTATAATACTTATGATTTATAGCAAACCATGTGCCATCAAGGGTGCTGGGTATCATAATGCTGTAATGAAGGGCCTATGTTTATGTGGAGGCCTAGAGCTGTAGTCCCATCCACCCCATTTTTAATCTAGCCCGGGTGTGCATTTAGTGACATTAATGGGTGCAATTAAAAAATGAGATGGGGTAAAGGTATGTTTTTCCCGATTACTGTTTTTCTTCCCAATTACTGTGTTTTAAAAGCAAAAAAAAGTGACATGTCACAATAGTCTTAATTTGGGTCTTTCTCAAAAATAATTAACATTATAGAGCTAAACATGTCACTACTACCTTGCTGTATAAGTGATTTGCTTTTTTAAAATATTAAAAGATCAGACATATTAAACATATCTGATCATTTGAACAAGAATCATCTAGTAGAAATGCTGTACTGTATGTGTACTAGACTAGTTCTGTTTCCAATCACTTCTATCAGCAATGTATTGGAGCCAGTGATGCAATTACCTAAATGAACTGTTCTTTTGAACTACTCTTTTGAGTGAACTAGATCATAATGACCTAATCACCAAAATGAACTAGATTTCCCTTCACTAGTTGATTAATTAGTGCTTAGAGAGAAGTATAAATAGGGGTTTGTTGTGGGTGGGGCAATCAGCGCTGAACTACTTGGCCGGTCACTAGATAGGTGACCTTTGTATAGTCAGTGACAGGATCGCAGGATTCTCTTTAGAACTGCTGGATGTGAACTTGCTGTTGCTGTCTTTGCCATCTTGACTACTCTACTCTCAATAAAGTACAGCAAAGTGGTTCTGAAAATGTAAAAGTATTTGAAAGCATTTCAAACACAGAAAACTGTTTATTTAAAACCCTCATCCACTCACTGGTCATATCCAGATTGGACTACTGTAACCTTCTCCTAGCTGGCCTCCCAGTCTCTCACCTCTCTCCACTACAATCTGTTCTCAATGCTGCTGCTCGGCTCATCTTCCTCTCCAGACGTTCTATATCTGCTTCCCCTCTCCTTCAAGCCCTACACTGGCTCCCCTTCCCCTTCAGATGCCAATTCAAGGTTCTTACATTCACCTACAAAGCCCTCACCAAATCCTCTCCCGCATACATTTCTGACCTTCTCTCCCTTCACACTCCCACCCGCCCACTTCGCTCAACTAATGCATGCGCCTCTCTTGCCAACTGATTACTTCCTCCCACTCCCGCATCCGAGATTTTGCCCGTGCTGCTCCCTACCTTTGGAATGCTCTCCCTCTCCCTATCAGACTCTCCACCTCTCTACAAATCTTCAAACGGGCTCTCAAGACCCACTACTTCATCAAGGCCTTCCAGCACTCCTCCTAACCCACCTCATGCTCTTTCCTTCCTATCTTCCCCTTCTGTGTCACGCCTGTCTGTCTGCCCCTCCCCTTAGAATGTAAGCTCTCATGAGCAGGGACCTCTTCCCTCATGTGCTTCTCTTTACATTTTCTTCTACTCTCTACTCCCCATTAGGGCACCTAACACGGGACCGCCAACTCCCGGCAGCTTATTGTGAGTGCTTTAATCACTATTTCAGCAATGTATATAAGTTGTGTCCCTGTCCTGCACTGTAATGTACTGTAAGTTACTTGTTTCTTGTTCACTTATTAGTTCTATGTACTATGTAAGGCGCTGCGGAACACTTGTGGCGCAATATAAATAAAGGATAATAATAATAATAATAATTTAAGCATAATAGCAACAGCAACATTTCGGGCAGTCTTTAGCCCTTTATCAAGCATGTAAATTGCTACCTCCTGCCCGGAATTTTGCTGTTATTATGCTTAAATAAACAGTTTTCTGTGTTTGAAATACTTGTGGAGCACCACGGTTTCAAATACTTTTATGTATGTTTACCTCTAGCACCCATCTTGTTTCTTCAATTTTTTAAATAAATACTGTAGATACAATGTATTAATTTACACTACCGTTCAAAAGTTTGGGGTCACCCAGACCATTTTCTGTTTACATGTAAACTGACTTTTATCTATCAAATGAGTTGCAAAATGAATAGAACATATAGTCAAGACATTGGTAAGGTTAGAAATAATGATTTTTATTTGAGATAATAATTTTGTCCTTCAAACTTTGTTTTCGTCATAGAATGCTCCTTTTGCAGCAATTACAGCATTGCAGACCTTTGGCATTCTAGCTGTTAATTTGTTGAGGTAATCCTGAAGAAATTTCACCCCACGCTTCCTGAAGCACCTCCCACAAGTTGGATTGGCTTGATGGGCACTTCTTGCGTACCATACGGTCAAGCTGCTCCCACAACAGCTCAATGGGGTTGAGATCTGGTGACTGCGCTGGCCACTCCATTACAGACAAAATACCAGCTGCCTGCTTCTTCCCTAAATAGTTCTTGCATAGTTTGGAGGTGTGCTTTGGGTCATTGTCCTGTTGACGGAGAAAATTGGCTCAAATCAAGGGCTGTCCACATGGTATGGCATGGCGTTGCAAAATGGAGTTGATAGCCTTCCTTATTCATAATCCCTTTTACCTTGTACATATCTCCCACTTTACCAGCACTAAAGAAGCCCCAGACCATCACATTACCTCCACCATGCTTGACAGATGGCATCAGGCACTCTTCCAGCATCTTTTCACTTGTTCTGCGTCTCACAAATGTTCTTCTGTGTGATTCAAACACCTCAAACTTTGATTCGTCTGTCCATAACATTTTTTTCCAATCCTCCTCTGTCCAATGTTCTTTTGCCCATATTAATCTTTTCCTTTTATTATCCAGTCTCAGATATGACTTTTTCTTTGACACTCTGCCTAGAAGGCCAGCATCCCGGAGTCGCCTGTAGACGTTGACACTGGCGTTTTGCGGGTACCATCTAATTAAGCTGCCAGTTGAGGACTTGTGAGGCATCTATTTCTCAAACTAGATACTCTAATGTACTTGTCTTCTTGCACAGTTATGCACTGTGGCCTACCACTTCTCTTTCTACTCTGGGTAGAGCCTTTTTGTGCTGTTCTCTGAAGGGAGTAGTATACACTGTTGAAGGAAATGTTCAGTTTCTTGACAACTTCTCGCATGGAATAGCCTTCATTTCTAAGAACAAGAATAGACTGTCAAGTTTCATCTGAAAGTTCTCTTTTTCTGGCCATTTGGAGAGTATAATTGAACCCACAAATGTGATGCTCCAGATACTCAACTAGCTCAAATGAAGGCCAGTTTTATAGCTTCTCTAATGAGCAAACCCATTTTCAGCTGTGCTAACATAATTGCACAAGGGTTTTCAAGGGTTTTCTAATCATCCATTAGTCTTCTAACGCGCTTAGCAAACACAATGTAACATTAGAACACTGGAGTGATGGTTGCTGGAAATGGGCCTCTATACACCTATGTAGATATTCCTTTCAAAAACCAGACGTTTCCAGCTAGTATAGCCATTTACCACATTAACAATGTTTAGAGTGTATTTCTGATTAATTTAATGTTATCTTCATTGAAAAACACAGTGCTTTTCTTTCAAAAATAAGGAAATTTCTAAGTGACTCCAAACTTTTGAACGGTAGTGTATATGGGAAATTTGTTGCTATGCCATAAGTTTGATAGCTTTCAGGTAGCATTTATAAAGCAGAATATAAGATCACCTCCGAATTACAGCAAGTAGTCAGTCTCCAAGTTAGAATGAGTTCAAATATAGTTTCCGACCGGGAAGTGATTGGAGTCAACAGGTTTGTGCTTCCAAAACACTCTGAATTTATTCTGAACAATTCACTACTTTATAGCACTCTTAATTTGTATGTATTTACTTATCTAATAAAATTTGCATACATATTAATAATTCTCAAACATAATATATTGTCACTAGAGGACAGTATTACACTAAGTAAAATAACTAGAATGAATAAGCTTATAAATGGTAGCTTTCATTATCTGTATAGATATCTTCGGCCTTGGATCACATAAATGTAACAAGGTGCAGCTGGGGAATATAATTTGTTAAAGTGAATTATAACAAGGGTCTTTGTGACATGTCTTTGTCTGAATCTAGGAATTGAACACACACAAAATGGTGTCTGATATGCTAACATGGCTTCTGTCTTTATCAAAACAAACAAGAATAAATAAATATTTGTTTCTCTTTAGGCATGAGGAGCGTGAGAGTGAACCTAAAGATTACGATGTGAACAAGTCTCCTCTACTCAAAGGGAATTTCCGTCACTCTACCTATAGAAGACTTGGAACTTCAGATATTAAGGTAAGAATCTTGTGTTTTAGCCTTTGTGATTTAATTATTTTAACTTTATATTGATTTTTTTTTGTATTCATTGACATCATTTTATCTATCACAACGTATTTAAGCTCATCATTTTCTGTATCTTATTTTAGTATTTTTCTTTGTTTCTAAGCAGTTCCACTTTGGGGGAAAAGAAATAATAAAAGTAATGGCTGAAATCTAAATAAAGTAGATTTCAGCCATTACTTTGCCATATACCTGGCCTTACAGTATTTTAAAAACCATGGCTTTTTAATGTGGTTAGTTAGAGCAAGGTGTAGGTAAATGTACCACACTGATGTTCTGGTTTAAATGGGAAACTTATAGTACTGAGCCTATGTCTCAATGTACCAGATTTTGCATAGGTCAGGACTCTGCAAATATGTTATACTCTTGAAGCTAGCATACACATGTATTAGCCAGGCAAAATGTAAGATTATTTTTACATGACAGCCACTTATAAATTGCTAACCATATACATAGCCCCCACCCTCTTTACACACACCTCACACATTTTACAGACACTACACTCCCCCCTTCAACACATCATAACCCTTCTCTATCTCATTCTATCTCTATCTCCGAATCCATTTCTTCTTCTTCATCTCCATATTCTAACCCATCTTCAAGTCAATTCTCTCTGTTCTCTTTCACTCCTCAAAGCCATTCAACCCCTCATCAGCATCAGTTTTGCAAACTCCTCCTCTTATCATAACATGACCCTTTAATCAATATCGCCATCCTTTCCACCTCATAATCAACTACCCCCATCATCTCCCTTTCATCATTATAAGCATAATAATTACCGCCCCAATCCTCGTATTCATCATTACCCCTTTTATCCTCAGTCATCATTATGCCTTCCTTCATTCTTATTAATTAACCCTTGTATCAATCATCATTAACCCCTCCAATCTACATATTTGTAACCCCTTTCATTGTGCATTATTAACCTTTTCTCAGTAAGCTACCACGATATCATTAGCTATCTCAAACATTATGTTATCCTTTAATATTAATCCCTCACCCCACCTCTGCACCACTACCCCACATTTACTCAGAGTTACATCATAATGATTCTTCACAGCTACAGTGTTGCTCAAACAGGTCCTACATGTTTTCAGGTTAGAATCTTTGTGCCCTTAATATGAGTTAACAAATAAAGAGCAGTGCAAAGCACACCACATGTATTAAATGATAAAAGTGAGCTGAACAAGTAGTATTAAAAACATTTAATAGCCCCAAAACACTGTAACAGTAACACTGATAAAAACAATCAACATGAAATAACATATAGAAAAATGGCAAAGTTGAAATGTGCTGATGTGCAGTTAAATGAACTAATAGGGATATATTTACTAAAGTGAGAGTTTTAGAAGTGGAGATGTTGCACATAGAAACCAATCAGATTCTAGCTATTATCTTCTAGAAGGTGCTAGTTAAATGTTAAGTAGAATCTCACATTAATAAATATACCCCTTAGACTCCTAACACATTGCACAGTGGGGAGTATAGTTCATAACAGTACAGAATCAAATTAAAGTTCCAAACACCTTGTTGCAGCTGATTAAACGTCACACTGTAATGGAATATAATATGGAAGGTATGACAAAGTTGTTAAACGGCAGAAATAAATACTAATTAGTGTCCCGGATTCTGAAGGAATGTCCCTCCTTTCAGAGATAGTATTTCCAGCCCTTAGTAAAGGGATCCGTTAGCAGTGAGTACCGCGTTTCATTCACACAGTCCCAGGCTGGTTCCTAATTGCACGTGACTCCAAGGTCCAGTTTACTCACAGTATGCAAAAAAACCTTTTAGCAATAGATAACCCCTCAGTAACAGTTACCTGTTAAGATGCCAGTGGCCACTGGTCCTAACCAAATTGGAGATATCCAGTCCATCCAGCGGATCAAAAGACGCCCTGATGTTGACCACAGATGGTGTATTTATAATAGTTTATATATCATTAAAAATCTGCAATATCATATAGAAACATAGAATTTGACGGCAGATTAGAACCACTTGGCCCATCTAGTCTGCCCCATTTTTAAACATATTATTACCTCAACCCTTATTGATCCTTACTACTTCTGAAGGATATCCTTATGTCTATCCCATGCATGTTTAAAATGCTCTACTGTGTTAGCCTCTACCACCTCTGATGGGAGGCTATTCCACTTGTCCACTACCCTTTCTGTCAAGTAATTTTTCCTCAAATTTCCCCTGAACCTACCACCCTCCAGTTTCAGAACATGTCCTCTTGTTCTAATACTTGTCTTTCTTTGAAGAATGTCTCCTTCCTTTACCTTGTTAAAACCCTTTATGTATTTGAACTTTTCTATCATGTCCCCCCTAACCCTTCTCTGCTCCAAACTATACATATTAAGATCTTTTAGTCTTTCCTGGTACGTGGTTTTGCACCATTTTAGTTGCCCTTCTTTGTACAGTCTCTAATGTATTAATATCCTTCTGGAGATATGGCCTCCAGAACTGAACTCCGTATTCAAGATGAGGACGTACCAATGACCTATACAGTGCTATTATCACTTCTTTCTCTCTACTACTGATTCCTCTCCCTATCAATCAAGCATCTGACTTGCCTTCCTCATTGCTTTGTTACAATGTTTACTTACCTTTAAGTCACCTGAAATAGTGACTCCTAGATCCCTTTCCTATTCAGTAGTTTCCAGTATAGTGCCATTAATACTATATTTAGCCTTTGGATTTTTGAGACCCAAGTCCATGATCTTGCATTTTTTGGCATTAAACTGTAGTTGCCACGTTCTTGACCATTCCTCTAGTCTACCTAGATCATCAATCATTTGTTTTACCCCTCCTGGTGTGTCTACCCTGTTGCATACCTTTGTGTCATCTGCAAAAAGGCATAGTTTCCCTTCAATACGATTTACAATGTCACAAATAAAGATATTATAAAGCTCTGGTCCAAGTACAGATCCCTGAGGTACTCCACTGGTAACATTTCCCTCTTGAGACTGCACTCCGTTTACTATAACTCTCTGTTTCCTATCCTGCAGCCATGATCTTATCCATTAAACTATCTTTGTATCCAATCCCATGCTTTCCAGTTTATTTAACAGTCTGCGATTTGTAATAGTGTCAAAAGCCTTACTAAAGTCTAGATAAGCTATATCTTTGGCCCCTCCTTTATCTATTTCCTTAGTCACACAGTCAAAAAAGTCCATAAGATTTGTTTGACATGATCTCCCCCCAGTAAATCCATGCTGTTTGGGATCCTGCAAATTGTTGGATTGGAGATAATCTACGACTTTCTTTTAAGAGTGTTTTCATCAATTTCCCTACTACTGATGTAAGGCTCACTGGTCGGTAGTTGCTTGCCTCTTCCTTGCTTCCACTTTTGTGCAGTGGGACAACGTTTGCTCTTTTCCAGTCCTCTGGAATGACTCCAGTAGCTAGTGACTGGTTGAATAATTCTGTTAATTTTATTACCAGCACCCCTTTAAGCTCTTTTTTAGTATCCTTGGATGTATCCCATCAGGCCCCTTTGATTTATCCACTTTCAGTTTTGAGAGTTCTGTTATGATCTTCTCCTCTGTAAATGTGCTTGTTCCTACCTCCTTTTTCTGATCATACCTGCAACTTAACTGTGGTCTCTTGCTCTCTCTCTCTCTCACTAGTGAGTACTGAACAAAAATAATTATTAAGATGATCAGCTATTACATTGTCTCCCTCAACAAGACTCCCTCTTTCTGTCTTTAGTCTTTTTATTCCACATTTTTGTTTTTCTCCTTTCGCTTATATATTTAAAAAAAGTTTTGCCCCCTTTACCCACTGACTGTGCCATTTACTCCTCAGCTTTTGCCTTTGCACATCTGATTACTTTCTTAGCTTCCTTCTGTTTTACAAGATACTCCTCTTTGTCTTCATTATTTTGCATCTGCTTGTATTTCCTAAAGGCCATCTTTTTTGCATTCACAATACTTGCTACCTCTTTCCCAATCCATACTGGCTTTCTTTTCCATGTGGTTTTCCTAACCCTTTTGATACAAAGGTCTGTTGCCTTTAATAATGGGATTTTGGTACCTACCGGTAAATCATTTTCTCTGATTCCACAGAGGACACTGGAGGTGCTTACGCTGGGGTATAGAGGCGTGGATAACTGGAGCTGGCACTTTAAATAATTTAGAAGTGTGAAGCTCCTCCCCCTCTATGCCCCACAAGCCCTCAGTTTAGAAAATGAAAACCGAGAGGAGATGGAGAACAAACGGAGTAAACAAAAAAAAAAAGGAGAGAAGAACACACATGACAGAAGCATCCAACATACGGAATGAGCCGAACAGGCAGGCTAAGAGCGCAGAGGTGGGCGTCCAGTGTCCCCTGTGGAATCAGAGAAAAGGATTTACCGGTAGGTACCAAAATCCCATTTTCTCTTTCATCCACTAGGGGACACTGGAGGTGCTTAAGCTGGGGATGTCTCAAAGTTTTCCCCACGGGCGGGAGCGCTCTGCGGCGCCTGCAGAACAAGGCTGCCAAAACGGGATGCCGAAGTAGCAAACGTATCAAATTTGTAAAACCTGACAAACGTGTGAACTGAAGACCAAGTAGCCGCACGGCACAATTGTGACGTGGAGGCTCCTCTACCGGCCACCCATGACGCACCCACAGAACGTGTGCAATGAACCAAAATGGACGAAGGAGGCCGACGATCAGCACTATCATAAGCCTGATGAATAGTCAGCCGGATCCAACGTGCCAAAGTCTGCTTAGACGCTGGCCAACCCCTCCGAACAGCATCATAGAGGACAAAAAGTGACTCAGACTTACGGAGGGACGCTGTCCTGGCAACATAGATGCGGAGAGCCCTAACCACATCCAAGGTAGAAGATCCACCAGAGTCCTCCAGCAACGACGATATCACAATAGGCTGATTGATATGAAAAGCCGACACAACCTTGGGAAGGAAGGTGGCTACCGTCCAGAGTTCTGCCCTATCAGCATGAAACACAAGGTAAGGTGGCTTACAGGACAGAGCACCCAATTCCGAAACTCTACGAGCTGAAGCGAGAGCCAAGAGGAGGACAGTCTTCCAAGACATGTACTTAAGATCGACCTCCTCCAAAGGTTCAAACATGGGCGACTGAAGAAATAGAAGCACTAAGTTTAGGTCCCAGGGAGCTATCGGAGGTACAAAAGGAGGCTGCACGTGCAAGACCCCTTGAAGAAACGTCTGCACCTCAGGAATGAGGGCCAATTTTCTTTGAAAGAAAATGGAGAGGGCAGAAACCTGCACCTTAGAGTTCCCAGCCGAAGGCCAGAATCCAGACCCGTCTGAAGGAAAAGCAGAAACCGGGACAACCGAAAAATTCTAGACCGAAGACCCCGACTGGAACACCATGAGATATAAGCACGCCAGATGCGATGATAATGCGCAGCCGAAACTGGCTTCTTGGCGCGTAGCATGGTGGGAATAACCGCGTCTGGGATGCCCCTGCGTCTTAGGATATCGGTTTCAAGAGCCACCCCGTTAAACACAGTTGCGCTAAGTCGGGGTGTACGAATGGACCCTGCTGTAGAAGATACGGGCGTAGAGGAAGGGGCCGCGGATCGTCTGACAATAGGGACCGAAGGTCCGAGAACCAACTTCTCCGAGGCCAGTTCGGAGCTACGAGAATTACAGAGGCTGATTCTTGTTTTATCCTTTTTAGAAGACGAGGAAGAAGCGGAATCGGAGGAAAAAGGTAAACGAAGTCGTAGATCCACGGACTTGTCAGGGCGTCTACCGCTTCCACCTGCGGATCCCGAGTTCTTGAGACGTATACTGGGAGCTGACGATTCAATCGCGACGCCATGAGTTCTACCTGAGGACATCCCCATTGACGTATCAGCGCGTTGAACACCTCTGGATGAAGCTTCCATTCCCCGGGATGCATATCCTGTCGACTCAGGTAATCTGCTTCCCAGTTGTCCACACCCGGGATGAATACTGGCGACAGGATTACTGACTGTTTTTCGGCCCACTGAAGGATCTGAGTTACTTCCCGCATAGCCATGCGACTCCGAGTCCCTCCTTGGCGGTTGATGTAAGCGACGGCCGTCGCGTTGTCGGACTGAACTCTTACCGGACGAGCCTTTAGAAAGTCTGTTGCCTCTGTCATTGTAAATCGAGTTCCAGCACATTTATGGGCCACTTCAGTTCTAGAGGGGACCATCGACCATGAAAGTGATAATCGAGGACTACTGCTCCCCATCCTCGAAGGCTGGCATCCGTTGTTACGATGATCCAGTCCCACACTCCGAATCTTCTGCCCGCTAACAGATTGTTGGATTGTGTCCACCAAAGAAGGGCCACTCTGGTAACCGGGCTCAGACGGATCTGTCGATGAAGAAGCAGATGAGACCCTGACCCCTGTGATAGCAGGTCCAGCTGAAACACCCTGGAGTGGAACCGGCCGAACTGTAGTGCCTCGAAAGCTGCTACCATCTTCCCCAAGAGACGCAGACAAAGAAGCAGGGACACCTTCCTTGTTCTGAGGACCAGCTGAACTAACAACCGGATATCCCGAGCCTTGTCTATTGGAAGAAAAACCCGTTGTGAGGCCGTATCCAAGATCATGCCCAGAAACAGAAGTTTCTGGGACAGATTGAGATTTGATTTCTTGAAGTTGATTATCCAACCGTGTTGGATTAGGGTCTGATATGTCAGTAAGGCCTGATTTAATAGAAGAGATACCGATGGAGCCTTGAGTAACAGGTCGTCCAAATAAGGGATTATGTTCACTCCTGATGACCGAAGGAGAGCGATCATGACTGACATGAGTTTGGTGAAGACGCGGGGAGCCGAGGATAACCCGAACGGCAATGCCCGAAACTGATAATGATCCTTCAATATGGCGAAACGCAGAAAAGCCTGGTGAGGTTCCCAAATGGGGACATGGAGATAGGCATCCTTGATATCCAGGGATAATAGGAACTCCCCTGGTTCCAAGCTCGCTATGACTGACTGCAGAGACTCCATTTTGAAGCGATAAATCTTCAGATACAGGTTCAAAGACTTGAGGTTTAAGATGGGCCTGACCGAGCCATCTGGTTTTGGTACTACAAACAGGTTCGAATAAAACCCCAAACATCTCTGATGCTCCGGAACCGGAACTAGTACAGATGATACTACTAGAGACTGGATAGCCTCCTGTAAAACCTTGGCCTTGCTTGCAGGAATTGGCAGACTTGTGGTGAAGAACCGAGGTGGAGGGGGGACTTCGAAGTCTATTCGGTACCCCAGGGAAATTTAGTCTGCGGATCCACGGTTCGGTAGAGGTCTGGTTCCAAACCTGTTGAAAGTTTTGCAGGCGGGCTCCCACTGCAGGAGGTCCCAGGTGGGATGGAAGACCGTCATGCCACCTGCTTTTCCACTGGTTTAGGCTCTAGTCTACGTGCAACAGGGTGTGGACGACCTCTGCCACCTCTATGTTGCGTGGGAGCACCTCTGGCTCTACCACGAAAGGAATGTGGCGCACGAAAGGAATGAAACGAAGGTCCATTGTAAGGTCTTCTGGGAGCTGGAGCAACCGACGGGAGGAAGGAAGACTAACCTCCCGTGGCCTGGGATATCCATTTTTCCAGTTCCGGGCCAAACAGCATATCGCCAGTGAAAGGTAAACCCTCCACCGCACGCTTGGATTCTGCGCCCGCTTGCCAAGTGCGCAACCAGAGGGCTCTGCGGCCCGAAATAGCAGAAGCAGATATGCGAGCACTAATCTGACTGACTGATATCTTTCGAACCTTCTCCCAGGTAAACTGCAGACTCACGGATGTGTTCTGCTAGTAGACGTAACTCTGCTCTGGAGGTACCAGAGTCCAAACCGGTAATCAACTGGTCAGCCCAGCCGACCACTATCTTGTTAACCCAAGCGGTAACAAGGGTGGGTCTAAGTTGAGCACCCGCTGCAGTATAAATTGATTTTAGCGTTGTCTCCAACTTACGATCCGAAGGATCTTTTAGTACTGTAGCTCCCGGTACTGGGAGTGCTGTTTTCTTAGAGAGACGGGAGACTGATGCATCTATTGGAGGGGGTGTTTCCCACTTTTCCATCATGGATGATGGAAAAGGATAGCTAGACGGAAACCGGCGCGGAATTTGGAACCGTTTATCCGGTTGCTTCCAGGCCACTGAGAGCTGCTGTTGAAGTTGCTGTGAGAACGGAAAAACCGCAGAGCTCTTTGGTTGTTCATGAAATAATTCACACTCCTGGGATGCAGGTATTACATCCTCAGGTAGATTCAGAACTTTTCTTACCGCCAAAATTAGAGATTCCACCCCAGCAGAAGTGTACTCTAATTCTTGAGGGGAAGCGTCCTGTAACGCCCCTTCTTCTGTTTCCTCCGTAGCGAGGAATTCTTCGTCCGACTCTTCTGATTGGAGAACAGTCGCCAGAGTACGCTTTTGTGTCGGTCTTTGGTAGGAGGTGGAGGGTGCAGGCACCACTGTACCCATAACCTGTACCAGGGTGTCTGGAGACTTATACCCTCATTCAGTGGCGGTCGGAGGATGCAAGCGGTCGCTCAGAAACTGGGCGGCCGCTTGCATCCTGACCGGCTGCCTCTGTTTCGGTCGTTAGGCTGTGGGTTAACACCCACAGCTCTAACAACCGCTAGGGTGATGGTCGCGATGGTCATTGACCATCGCGACCATCGGTGCTTACGACGAGACCCTAGGGTAGGTCTCACTTGTCGTAAGCCCCGGAGAGCTTCTGGCTCTGTCAGAGCCGGAAGCTCACCACTGACATCACTAGTGATGTCAGTGGGGCCTCCCCCAAACGGCAGGCGTTCCCATGGGAACGCCTCCGTTTGGGCTGCCACCCCCCGGCACGCCTTCCAAACGGAGCGAGCTGTCAATGAACATTGACAGCTCGCCCCCTTTGGAAAGAGACCCGCTACGACCGGTGCTGTCGGTCGTAGCAGGTCTCACGCATGCGCACGAAGGAGCCGGCTCCCTCGTGCGCATGCGCACTAGACAAACATCGAGGCGGTCGTGCGGTCGGAGACCGTACGGCCGCCTCTGAATAAAGCCCTTAGTTAGCCCCGCCACCCAGGGAGGTTGAGACTTACGTGCCTCAGCTATCTCAGATGTTAAATCCGTCATTACTCCTACCATGTCAGCGGCCCATGGGGGAGCAGGTGAGGCAGTAATAGCCATAGGTGGATCTATTGCTATACAAGCATCACATAACGTGAACCCAGCAGCATGCGGCATGAATAGTTTGTTGTTACACTTAGAACAGACAAACATCTTTTGAGCCGCTTTTGTTCTGTTTGACATGGATACACACAGTCACCCAGACACAGAGGGACAGAAGTGAAATTAGAAATAAAAAGAAGGCTGGTTTGGGACACAGAGGAAGAGGCACTCCCCACTCTTTCCCACAGATTAGATTCCCTGCCAAACACCCCAATGTTACTCACAACCTTTTGCCAGGGATGTAGTCAGGAGAATCAGCCTTCTGTATATACTGCATACACCTGTAGTGGAGAGATGCAGTCTTTAAAACAGGTTTAACACGGCAGCCACGCTGTGCACACAGCCACTGCCGTGTTATCTAGACAGGGAGCCCGCTCTATTGAGACAGGGAGCCCGCGCTGTTAGGCTCCGCCCCCTTTCTTTATGCCCTAAGGGACGGAAAATGGCTGCCCCCGCCTGCAGGATCATCTCCCCCCTGTGCAAGCCCCGCTGTGTAGGAACCGCTAGCCGCGCTCATCAGCGGGGAGATAGTGTAATTAATGAGCAGCGCTATCGCGCTCTCTGAAGCCAGCGCTGGCCGTGGGACAGGAGACGGGGATGTGCATGTGATCCATACTCACTGCGCTCCCTCTCCGGACGGCTCCCTGTTTCCTCCGTTCTGAACAGCACTCACATGAAGGCAGCTGTGGTTTGTGTGCTGTGTGCGGCATTAAGGAGCTGTCAGATGCTTTTGGTTAAGCACTGCACACTCCTTCCTGTAACCCAGGAGGTTAATAGGGTGCCAGTAACCCGGACCCCACCTTAAAATAAGAAGAAAAAAACTAAAAATAAAATATATATGAAATAAAAGAAATAAATTATGTGGCTTGCTGGAGCACAGCAGGTTGTGACCAGCTCCAAGGGCACATTTTCTAAACTGAGGGCTGGTGGGGCATAGAGGGGGGAGAAGCTTCACACTTCTAAATTATTTAAAGTGCCAACTCCAGTTATCCACTCCTCTATACCCCAGCGTAAGCACCTCCAGTGTCCCCTAGTGAATGAAAGAGAAATTGCACTTTTTAAATTTTTCCACCTCTCCTGCACTCCTTTCAAGTTCTTCCACTCTGCCAAAGATTCACTTAAACATCTTCCCATCCCTGCAAAATCAGCCTGCCTAAAATCTAACACCTTTGTTTTTGAGTCAGTATCTGTCTTTATTCTGAACCATACTGCTTGATGATCACTGGATCCAGGGCCGGACTGGGACTAATAATAGGCCCTGGCATTTAAAGAACACACAGGCCCACCTTGGCGTCAACATCTGGCTCCTGGAATAGACTCCTCCCCTTACTATTCCTGACTCCTCCCACTTCTTAGTCTATGCTTTTACACTTACATACAACAGAGCTCATCCTGCATGGGATTCAAACATGTGTCATAGTCAGACATTTGGTTGGTTCGGATATGTAAAGCTGGCACTTCATTGGTGTAGGTCACACACAAAAATAAGAGAAAGCATCTTCCCAATTGACCAATCCCTAGGTTAGCAGTTGTAGAGGATTAGATAGTGATCACTGTAGGAATTTTTAGGGAAGGGGTGCTGAACACAGAGGACACACCTGTGCACACCAAAGCAGAACCATAACTACACATTGTGGTGCTCTGTGTACATAAAGAGCCTTGGTGCCTCTCTCCACACCTTAAGGAGGGGAAAATCTCACCGTAGGCATGCTTCGAAAATAAACAGGGTGTAGAGTCTCGCTGGGAAAGGGCGTGACCACACAATAGTACCCTCAATTCAAATTATGCCACACAGTAATGCTCCTTAGTCACATTACACCGCACAGTAGTGTCCCTTACACATTATGCCACACACCTTAATGGCCCTTAGATATTATGCCGTACACCATGATGGCCATTACACACATAGGTGAAACTAGACATTTGGTAATGGGTTATCCCAGCAGGGCTGCCAAAACACTGGCAGTATGAAAAAACCTATTGTCTCGCACATAGAAAAACCCACACACTATGGCCCCACAGGAATAAAACCCACACACTATGGCCCCACAGGAGTAAAACCCACACACTATGGCCCTACAGGAATAAAACCCACAGAAACAAAAAAAAAAAGACATTGCTGGTCTTCAAAGAAAAAAAAAAAACCACATTGCTCCCCCCAAAAAACAAAGAACAATGGCTCCCGCATAAAATATTAATATACATTTTTCTGCCCCTACCTGTCAGCAGAGTGCAGCATGCAGGCTGGTGGCCACGGGGCTGGCTAGGGGTGCTGGCAGAGATGGTGGCTGCGGGGCTAGCTGGATGCTGAGGCAGGCTGGCTGGCGGTGCTGGTGGCTTCGGGGCTAGCTGGATGCTGAGGCAGGCTGGCTGGGGGCTGCGGGGCTGACTGGTACACAGGTAGGCTGGCTGGTGGCCGCGGGGCTGGCTGGTGGTGCTGGTGGCTGCGGGGGTGAGTGCCTGGGGGTGCTGGTGGCCTTCATGCAGGGCAGGCCGCGGAGCTGGCTGGCGGGCGAGTGGGTTGACTGGAAATGCGGCATGCGTGACATTCGATGTCACGCTGCTGCGTCTGCATACTGTAGGTGGTGGCCCGGGCACGCCTGAGACTCCCAGAAGAGCTCAGCGCTGCCCGGTCTGCAGTACGGCAGATCTGACCGACAGCTCTGACGGTCAGACCTGACCGCGTAACACACTTAACCGCTAACGGCACACTAGTGTGCCGCGGCACAGCGGTTGAAAAACGCTGCTGTAGGACCTTCAGGTAAACATCTCTACACATTAACATCCTGTAACTGGCGTTCAATCTCAGCTTTATAGACTGTAAGGTCTTGAATAACAATTATTATATCAGGGTATAAAGCCAGATTCTTTAAAGCCTGAAGCTCACCACTCAACAAATTATTCCAATTATAAATTAGTGGCAATACAGAACTCTTTACATCATGATCCAGCAAACGTGAAAAAGTTTTAATCGTGGCATTGTAACTAAAGAGTTTAAACACCAGGCTTTATATAATATACATATACAGTGTATATATATAGATAGATAGATAGATAGATAGATAGATAGATATATATAGATATATATATATAGATATATATATACACATATACACACACACACTTAGAGATAGATATATATATCTATGTATATAACACACACACACACACACACACACACACACACACTCGGGTCCATAAAGCACATATAGAAACCGTTGTAATTCCTACACCGTTCACCTGATTTGGATGTAATTACCCTCAAATTAAATCTGAAAGTCTGCAGTTAAATCACATCTTGTTTGTTTCATTTCAAAGCCATTGTGGTGGTGAATAGCGGCCAAAATATGAAAATTCTGTCAATGTCCCAATATTTATGGACCTGACTGTGTATGTGTGTGTATGTATATATATATATATATATATATAATTATGCACACACATACACATAACTAAGCACTGTAAGGGGGTTAAAGTGTCAGCACCTACCTGCAGGTTGTAGCTGCTGTGATCATCGGGCACGTGTGACCATGGGGAAGCAGCAGTGTATTGATCTTGGGCACATCGCGGTGGGGGAGGGGCTGTTGTGATCGCGGGGGGGAACCCACGGGGGGGGTGTTGTGATCACGGGGGGCATCCGTGGGGGGCTATTGTGATCGCGGGGAGGGGGGGGGCACCGCGGGGGATGCTCTTGTGATCGCGGGGGAAGGGGGGTTGGTGCTCTAGTGGTGCACCTGCCATGTGCAGCACACAAGGGAGCAATAGCTCCGCCTACAGCCTAGCATGTTTTACAGACACTAGAGCCCCCTCTCCATCTGGCTATTACATTACATTTGTACTATGTGGTGGTGGCCATTTTGGGGGGGATTTTTCTATGTGGTGTGGAGAGAGATAGAAAAATCCCCCCCAAAATGGCCTCCGGCATCTCAGCAGCTGGACCGGCACATCTTGGCAGCGGCCCTTCTGGCATTTGCCAGAACTGCCAGATGGTCAGTCCGGCCCTGACTGGATCCCAGGTTTTCACCCACTTTTACATCAGATATTCTGTCTCCATTTGTAAGTATCAAGTCTAGTATTGTGTCTTTCCGAGTGGGCTCCCTCACCAATTGCTGGAAGGTGGCTCCGTGGAATGAATTCAGGATGTCCCTACTTCTAGTGGAACTTGCCATAGACACATCCCAGTTTATATCGGGTAGATTAAAATCTCCCATGATTATAACCTCTCCTTTTAATGCCATTTTAGTGATGTCCTGCAATAGTTTATTGTCCAGTTCCTCTTCCTGACCTGGTGGTCTATAGATCACCACAATACGAAGAATCACTTTCTCCCCTGTTTCTATAGTCACCCAAAGGGACTCTGGTTTTTTCTTTAATACTATGTATTAACGTAGTATTTATGCTTTCCTTGACATACATTGCTACTCCTCCTCCTATTCTTCCCATTCTATCCTTCCTAAATAAAGTATATCCCGATATAGCTATGTCCCAGTCATGATTGCAATTAGTTCGGGGATTTTATTTCCTAAGCTCTTAGCATTTGCACACATTGCTCTTAGACTTTTATTTGTTTGCTTATTTCTCCTGTTTACTGGGTATGCTCATCTCTCTGCCTATGTTTATTTGGTTTTGTTCTGAATTATCTTCTGTTGCTGTGGATATGCTTCCTGTTCCATTTGCCAGCAGAAATAATACCTCTTTATTGGGGGAGCAGATTTCTTTTTTCTTGTTTGGTTCACTGTCCCCCTTTTCTAGTTTAAATAGTTCTTGGTGAAGCTTTCAAACTGTTCAGTCAGTATTCTAGTTCCTTTTGAAGATGGGTGCAGGCCATCATATTTGTATAAGCTTTTATCTTGCCAGATGGCATGGCTATGGACTGTCAATGCAAATCCCTCCTCATAACACCACTTCTGTAGCCAAACATTGAAGTTTCTGATAAAATGATTTCTATCTCCCCCTCTGTGTACTGGCAATACTTCTGAAAATGTTACAGTGGTTGCCACCTGCTTTATAACCGTCTCTAACTTCCTGAATTCATCTTTTACTGCCATGACTTCAGCATTGGCCAGGTCATATGTCCCTAGGTGGACAATGACATCCACCTCTCCATCTTTGCTTGCTGCCTTCACAATCTCAGCATGCGCTCTTTATCCCTTGGAGCTGTGGCTCCAGGTAACACCTTACTTGTCTCTCTACTTCACCAGTGTTTCCAAGATGTACTCCTCCAATAATGGAATCTCCCAAGAGAAGCGTAGTCCTTTTTGAAGATGTCATTTTCCTGTTCCTATTCCTTTTTCTATAGTCAGTGGAAGACCCCATATCTTCCTGCGCTGTATTGCCTATATTAGCTGTACCTTCCAGCCCTGCAAGAGCAGCATATGGGTTTTGCAGTGTCACAGATTGTGGGAGGTGTCTGGGACCCTCTGGAAATCTCTGCCTTTCAGAGCCCACAGTAGTCCAGACATTATGTCTTCTGGGGGCTCTGTGAGGCAGTGGTGGCCTCAAGGACACAGACATCCTACATATCTCAGCATGAAGTTTTGCTATCTCATCCTGCAGCAGAGAAAATTGCTTACAGATTGGACCGCAGCTGAGTCTCCAGCATTCTTCCTGCAAAACAAATGCATTACATCCCCTGCACTGCACTAGACCAAACATTGTCTCAGATGTAAGTTGTATCAGAAATATGTGTTACTGTTTGTGTATAATAACTCACCTTTTTCTGTTTCAAAGTCACAATTCACTTAAGAATTCAAGCCTCACTTTAGATTGCAAGCTTCTTTCGATGTTGGACTCATGTTGTCCTGCAATAAAAAGCACTGATGTGCTCCACAGTATTTCATTCTGGGATCTTGAGACTGGCAGTTCTGCAAACTGAGCTACAGCAGCTTTTGTTTAGTTTACCGTTTGTTCTGTTAACCTTGTATCTTCTGAATGTCTTTAGCCACTTCCTGGCCATAGCCCTTGCATGCTGTATGCTTGTAAGGAACTCAACAGTTAGGGCCTGATTCATAGGCGCTCGAAAAAAGCAAGTGCTCGCTCTGAATCAGGGCGTCCACTTGTTTTTTCTGAGCCGGCCTCCTGGCCGCTCGCTAAGCTGTGGGTGACCACCCACAGCTTTAGCGGGCGGCCAGGTGATGGTCGCGATGGTCAAGACCATTGCGACCATCGGGCTTGCGATGAGACCCTTGCGGTAGGGTCTCGTTGCCGCAAGCCCCAGTGGACTTCCTACTCTAATAGAGCAAGAAGTGCACCTACTGACATCATGAGTGATTTCAGTAGGGCCGTCCACAAACCGCAGGCATTCCTGCAGGAACCCCTCCGTTTGCCCAGCCACCCCCCTTCCCCGCCTTCCAAACGGGGCGAGCTGTCGATCAACATCGACAGCCGCCCCTTTTGGATGCGAGCGCCAGAGCGAGTGCTTTTTGCGCTCGCTCCGGGGCACGCGCAGTGCGCACTGCCTAAGAATCAACCCGCTTGCGAGCGGGTCTGAATCGGGCCCACAGTACTTGTTCTCCTGCCTATCTTCATGCAACCAGTACTGTACATACTTATTGTCTGATTCCTGTTACTGACCTGGTTTGTTTTCTGGATTTTGATAGCACTGACTGTTCGCTCGTCTCCGATTTCCTTGTCCTAACCCCTTGTGCTGCTCTTCTCTCACCGTTCTGTATAGGCTCTGTACTTACCCTTGATCTGTAGGGTGTGAGAAGCGATGTTCGAATCTCCTTGCAGAGGTCCATTGTGAGCCCCTGACCCGCATTAGACTCTGAGCCCCTGGCTGAGTAATGCAAAGCTGAACTGAGTCTCATTACCACTAGTCAGATTCATAATAATAACATCTTTTATACCATATGAAATCAGGGCCGGCAACAGGAATCTTGGGACCCAGTACACTCATGTTTTTGTGGCCCCTATCCCCTCTCCTAACCCTTATCCTAGCCCGTCACACCTCCCCCTCTTCCCCAGCCCCTGTGTCTGTCACACCTCCCCCTCTTCCCCAGCCCCTGTGTCTGTCACACACCTCTCTTCCCCAGCCAGTCACACACACCCGTCTTCCCCATCCCCTGTGTCTGTCACACACACCCCTCTTTCCCATCCCCTGTATCTGTTACACACACCACTCTTCCCCAGCCAGCCACACCCCTCTTCCGCAGCCCCTGTTTCTGCCACCCTGGTCATCTGCAGCTCCCCACCACTCACCCCGTGACTCTCTAGCCCAGCCGGCCCCGGCCAACACTTACCTGCTGCACTGCCTGTGTTCCCCAGTCTTCCCTGGTGGGTGGCTCAGACCTGGCTACTCCTCCCTGATTCAGCGGCACAACGTCATGACGTCACGCACGCTGTACCAGCCCGGCCTCCCTGTCACTGCCATTACTCGGGAGGATCTAGGCGCAATCATCATCTATTGGAAACACAGTATATACTGTATGTGCAAAAGAAAATCCATCTCTCTGCAACAAATCACCTATAGGAGATGCCTTGACATTGGCAGATGAGCTTACCCGGTATAACTATATTGTGTACAAAATCTTCTATTATTGTACAGTAGAGCAGAAAAATTGCAAGGTAATGCTGATGCTCTGCCTTGGGTAAATTGTTTTTTTAACTAAAAGTGTTCAACCCCGTAGGTTGGAACGTGGAAGATAAGGTATACTTCTCCCAGGATACTGTTCTATGTGCTCTGAGCTAGGAGTTGATTGCTAAGCCATGTCTGTTTTGTATTTAATCTAAAGCTGTACCAGGGGTTCCCAACCATGGGCCTCAAGTTACAGTAACAGTCCAGGTTTTAAGGATAGACATACTTGAGCACAAGTGTGTTAATTCGTACTTAGTTATTTTGATTTAACCATCTGTGCTCAAGCATGGATATCAATAAAACCTGGACTGTTAGTATGCCTTGAGGACCGAAATTGGGAAACCCTGCACTATATGATGTATTGTACAATATATCGTTACGATGCAGATCGGAACGCAATATCATGCACATCGTATAGTGTGTATGCCTGATCCAGCGTTCCCGGAAGTCGTTCATTACATATACCATCTTATAGTATATGTTTCTTTTTTATTCTGTGATATTTCTATATGTTCAACTAAGGAGTCTCTATTTAGCTCAAAGGCTGTTTGGTAGGCTCTCTCTATTTCGCTAGGATTGTAGTGCTTAGATATGAATTATTCTTTCATTTCTGAAGGATCAGAATAAAAAAGAAACATATACTACAAGCTTCATAACACAATACAGTTAGGTAGTAAAAAATATGGTGGGTAACAACAAAACTGCGCAACAAACAGCAGCCACACAGGATCTCCTAATCCTATAAGGAATATGACCACATCCCTACACATAAATCAAATAAAACACAACATTTGGAACAGGAGATGCACCAATAGGCGCTCTGACAGGAAAAATACTTATGTAAATGGTACAGATAACGTCCCTTGAATCAGGAAAAAAGAATCTTCGTATACTTCTTTCTTAGGGACTCCGTAGTTACAAGTTCGTAATCGTCTCTCTCGTTGTGTGTTGAAAAATAGATTAAAAAAAAAACATATTGTTGTGACACTTATTTTTCAACACGTCCCTTGATAGATCATGCACGACAGGAGGATATCAACTATAGGGGTACAGGAGAGCGTACCCTACTCACAGAGAAAACCACCGTGATAATCGTGTAAAGGTATCTTGAGCATAGACCATCCCACACCATAAGTGTTCTAAATAGTATGGGGTATGGCATACCCTTCACTCACTAAAACAGAGAGTATTGCAGTCATATCAAGGTTTCTTTAATTCTGTAAGTGACATGCGTACCGAACTTACGGTTTCAATGTTCTAAATTCCACATATAAAGGTATCTATCCAAATGTATCCTCAGTCAAGATCAGTCCAGTCCAGGAAGTATATAAAAAAAGTTGATTTATTATAACAAAATACATCCAGCGTTGTTTAATATGCTAGAAAAAGATTTAAAACATTAAAAATTAAAATAACAAATTCCAAGAGGCGGTCCAGAACAAATATTGTCAAATGTCTATAGCGCATACAAAAACGTTCAACTATCATGACATGGAAAAGGAGTGCAAAAACATACAGGGCATACCTCCTGGATAAATTCAAAATAGCACACTTCTCCCCAGAGAGCTGAAACGCGTTGATCCCATTATACAGAAATGTGCTATTTTGAATTTATCCAGAGGTATGCCCTGTATGTTTTTGCACTCCTTCGTCCCTGTGTTTATGTGGTTTACTGTCTTTGTGTCAAACCTTCCATGTATATAGTTGTGTCTGACAGTCTGCCTGTGTGTGCGTGCGTGATACACTATCTGTGAGTGTCAGTCCCTCTGTATATAGGTGTCTGTCAGTCTGCATGTGTGTGTGTTATGTGTGATACACTATCTGTGAGTGTCAGACCCTCTATGTATATAGGTATGTCTGTAAGTCTGCATGTGTGTGTATGTGCGTGATACACTATCTATCTGAGTGTCAGACCCTCTATGTGCATGTGTGTGTGATACACTGTTTGTGAGTGTCAGACCCTCTATGTATATAGGTGTGTCTGTCAGTCTGCATGTGTGTGTTATGTGTGATACACTATCTGTCATGGCTGCTGTCACTTGAAACTCCTAGATGGAGGCAGGCCTACTAGGCACAATAAACTGGGGTGGTCTTATGAATGACCTTTCCATGAAACTGAGTAGCACAGGATAAAAGTAAAATAGAATTTATTCACATAAGCATTATAAACAGCAAGGTCTCAAAATAAAGTCTCAAACAGCACAGAGGTTCACATTTGCAATAATATGTATAGGAGAGAATCCCCAAATACATATAAGCAGTCTTTAGCATATAAGAACTAACGTGGTAGGGAACCCCGAGTCCAGAATGAGGATACCACCTCAGGATGACATTAAGGACTTTTGCCAAGGTAGAACCCTGTAGTAATGGAAATCTGTAGCATGAGCGGACCCTGCAGAATAGTATAGTTCCGGGACAGGGCCGTGCCCTGCGGTGCAGTGAGAGATGAAGCAAACTTGAGCCTTGTGGAGTAGTGAAGTCGGAGCAGGGTTAAGCCCTGTAAGACGATGAGATTCCAGAACAGGGTTGAGCCCTGCGGCGTGGCTAGAGTTTGGAGCGGGGTTGAGCCCCGTGATGCAGAGAGGATTGTAGCGGGGTTGAGCCCCGTGATGCGGAGAAGATTGTAGCGGGGTTGAGCCCCCTGACGCAGAGAAGATTGTAGCGGGGTTGAGCCCCGTGATGCGGAGAAGATTGTAGCGGGGTTGAGCCCCCTGACGCAGAGAAGATTGTAGCGGGGTTGAGCCCCGTGATGCGGAGAAGATTGTAGCAGGGTTGAGCCCTGTGGTGTGGCTACAGTATGGAGCGGGGTTGAGCCCCGTGATGCGGAGAAGGTTGTAACGGGGTTGAGCCCCGTGATGTGGAGAAGATTGTAGCGGGGTTGAGCCCCGTGATGCGGAGAAGATTGTAGTGGGGTTGAGCCCCCTGACGCAGAGAAGATTGTAGCAGGGTTGAGCCCCGGGATGCGAAGAAGATTGTAGCGGGGTTGAGCCCCCTGACGCAGAGAAGATTGTAGCAGGGTTGAGCCCCGGGATGCGAATAAGATTGTAGCGGGGTTGAGCCCTTGATGCGGAGAAGATTGTAGCAGGGTTGAGCCCTGTGGTGTGGCTAGAGTACGGAGCGGGGTTGAGCCCCGTGATGCGGAGATGACACTGTAACGGTGCAGTTGACAACTGTAACAAGGATGAGTTCAATATCCACAGGAACGAAAAGACAACAGGTAAAGTGCAGCAAAATGATGAAAGCACAATGATGGAGCATAAAGCAATACTTAGACAATAGGAATGCTGGGCTCTGTAGTGCAGCGGATAACTGGCATCAGAAGTTCATCTGGAATATAATAAAGTCCACAACCATCCACAGGCACAGCAGGGATCTGGCAGGAGTCCAAGAAAAGACCTGAAAGCAACGTTGCACAGACACTGAGACACAGTTAGTAACAGGCTTTATACTAGAGGTCTGTGACCCATAGGAAGCCTCAGAACACGCGACCCAAATGGAATCAGGTTTGAAATAATGATCAATCTAGGAATCCCACAACCTGACGACACCTGGGAAACAGATGATCACTTTAACACTCTATCCCCCGAATGAGAAGCATGCCAGCAAGCAGGATAGCTCCTCAAACGACCACAATGGAACTTTGGCAAAAGTAGTCTATCTTTATGTACTGAAATAGTCGCAGTCCTGACACTATCTGTGAGTGTCAGACCCTCTATGTATATAGGTGTGTCTGTCAGTCTGCATGTGTGTGTGTGATACACTGTTTATGTTAGTGTCAGACCCTCTATGTATATTGTTTGAAATAGGAGTGTCTCCTATTTCAAAGGATGTGCCCCATTAGCAGCTATTGTTTGTTGATCACCAAATGATATGACCCAATGCTACAAAAAAATAAAATTTTCCACAAATGGGGGGAGGGCATAGTGTGCCCTACCTCCCCCATACTGTCCTACACACGTGGGGGTATGTTTGTTTGAATAAGGGAAGTCTCCTCTTTCAAACAATGTGCCCCTTAGTGGCTTTTGTCTGGTGATCACCAGACAATGACTTAAACAGTACACAAGAAGTAAAATTTTCCACACGTGGGGGATCTAAAGCCTAGATAACCCTCATATAGTGTTGCATAAAAAAGGGGTCCCCTCATTTAATGGTATAGCTGTCCTAGTTTTAAAAATATTAGACTTTGTTGGGCTGCAATATTAAACCTACACATAGTGAACACTTAAATTGGGATGGCAAAAATTAGCAAAATAAAAAAAGATTTATTTTTGCGAAAAACTACATGTAGAATCCTGTTTGGTTGCAATTCTAGAACAATTAATGCCAAAGCTATAACCACAAAACAGTTAATGGCAACTCCTACCAAATGGCTGGTCCCGCCCCTTCAGTGGGCCACTGTCATTGTATTTCCCTGGTGGGCCCTTCATTCCCCAGTCCGACACTAACAACAGTAACACCTAGGCGTGTGTAACTAGGCACACACTCCCCGGCAGAGAGTTTAAACCAACTACCAAAGACATTGAGCAGCGCACAGAGACAGTGACTCAAGCGCCTTAGGACACACCAGGGTAAGTTAAAGGGCCAGAGGGTACGGGATGCCGCCCCTCCAGAGTTTTACACCCTCTACATTTTTTTGGACTATCGTATATCTTTTTCTATTTTTTTTTTCATTTTTTTTAATCTTCATTTTTTCATTGTGGCATATGTACTACTGGTCAAGCACTCTTATACATGCTAACAGTAATAAGAGGGATACAGCCACATGGACTGAGTATTACTACTCTACAGGAGCACTGTGACTCCATTAAACTTTAAGGATAATAAATACACATTTCTTACTTATTACTGATGTGAGATCATTACATGGTACATCACCCTATTGATTGGAGCATTAATTTGGGTAAAGCTAATTCTATGTAGGGAACTTGGTATTAATGATTAAATATTCCAATTTGAAGTGTTTAGTTAAGGACTCTCTTTTGTCATAATCATACCATAATTAATGCACCTAAATAAACAGGATATTTGGGAACAGGTACCTATAAATATTTAACTTTTTATGGAGCCTAAATTACTAACTATATGGTGGCATCTGTGATCTGAACAAACGTCACATTTCCTTCGTAGGACTAAATACTCATTAGTATTTTATATTAATTTGAAGAGGTTGATTTAGCAGTATATTTTTAAATGGATAAATGTAGGAGTCTTAAGGTTAATTGGTATTTGTGTCACATTCTGTGATTGTAATCTCTCTAAGATCTTCACGTGTAATTTCCTTACAATTCATATTCTTGTGTTATAATCAAAGTATGTCCCTTCTACACACTGCTGTAGAATATGTTGGTGCTTAGGAAAAATAAGAGCATAAGATATTTTTTCCTAACAAATCCTTTTGGTCACTAGAGGGTGCACTGATACTTTGTGTCAAGAATTCTGATTACTTTTCTCCACTCTGTTTTAGATTTGCCCCATAAAGGCGGAGAGGTGGCTTATGTAACATTTAAACATGCTCTTATTGGAATAAATGTATAAATTTTTTTAATAATTTGCAGGTTCTAAGGCTAATTGGAAACTCAAAATTGCCATATCAGTATTAAACAAGATTTAATTTTAAACAAACATATTTTTCTGCCGATTCTTTTCCTGCTCAGTGTCATATTTTATGTACTTACCATATCCCCTGGAAGATCTTGTAGACTCCCAAAATGACAGGTGATCTTCCGGTCTCCCAAGACAGTATACACAGCCTTATTGTGCTGTACACATCACCACCTTTCTCCCACCATGGCGTAGTGACATGTCATTAAATCCTGCCTACCCATGACTTCATTAAGCTCAACTCTGCATTTCTTGTTGCTATGGAAAATTATCATCTATGCTTCTATAAGTGAACATCATTTATTATTATTTAAAATCCCTTGAAATATAACAGTCACCCTATTGAGTGAACAAAATACATTTATTAAAACACATAGTACAGTAGACTGAAACCTGTGTACCTCGGTTGTCCCAATATGCGGTTCTCTGTACTTCCTCATCCCTGGCATCCTCTATTTTTCACATTGGAGTACCACTTATATTGTATTGTGTATGTTTTGCTATATCACTAGCTCTACCCACTACTCTAGGAGGGTCTGTGATTCGTGACTTTGATTTTATTGTCTTTCTAGTTCCCATGTGGCACCCCGTGACAGACTGCAGATAGGATTCAGTAGGGCCATATGAGGTCCTACCTTTCTGTATCATTCTTTCTCTGCTTTCTATATACCTGGCACTTTTTTTGAGATCTCCTCCTGTGGGGTGATAGTTTGTGATGGTACACATGTACCATTTACTGTGCGCCCTCTGTATTTCTTTGTTGCTATTGAGGATAAAAATAAAATTGATACGTAAGAAAGAGGCCATGAAACATTAGGACCTGTGCGCCCAATCTGACAACCAGCATTACATCACAAGCTCACCCCCTTCTACTGTTTCAGACAATCCTCTGGCAGCTCCACAGATGGGTTCTCCAATTTCTGCAGACTCCTTCCCTAGTCATGCCACCAGCTTCACTTTGAAACCTGTAGACGGTGGAAAAATCATCAGATAGTTAACAACACTCAGTACAAAACAGGACTTACAGTTTCTTAAAGACATGCTCCAGGCAGTGGTTACATTTCCGTTGTGGGCTTTTGTCAATCAAATCGTAGACAGAGAGACCTCCCTGGAAGAGAATAAGCAGATGCTGTAAGATATGTAAGCAAAAATCCAAGACTCTTCAACTCCAACAACTAAAAAACGTAAGAGAGCTCCAGGTATAATTGATGCACTGACAAAGATCTTTAATGAGCTCTTGAACAACGCCTGGGCACAGTGATCATTTCTGAAAGAGCTTGGCTCCATGACTTCCAATCTGGCAAACCAATGGACAATTATTTGTAGACATCACTTGTTCATGGTGGCAGAAGGTGTTCTGCAGAAATCCAGACAAGTGGATGGAATAAATTTTATTTAGCACACTGTTAAAATATTTTAGTACTTATCCTGTTGTACATTTTATCAAAGGATACTTCTTGAACTAGTGAATGGCGAACTGAGATGCTATAATATAAAATGTTGTCCCCCTTTGAGCATCCATGTGCTCTGTCATTTAAGACTGCCTTCCCTCAAGGATCTGGTAGACCTGTATTCATTTTGTCAGGTATTAGACAGTCTATATTTACACATCCCAGATTGGTATTACACCTTCCTTCCATTGACCCCCCCCCCCCCTCCTCTGACTGGCAGATGGGGAAAACGATCAGGAGAAGCAAGAAAAGAAAAATAAATTGCAGATGCACTGTGCGATCATTACTGTTCACATTTAAATGTATTTTGTAATTAAGTATAATTTCAGAGGTAGTTAGCATATCAGTGGCCAATGATACGGGCCTGCCCACCAGCATCAAGGTCACCTCATTGAGCAGGTCCCTAACATTCTGGGGTTTACATCTGGGACGCAGGGCATCCCAAAAGACACCCCAGCCAAAGACCTCCCCAGGGCATCACATGAAAAAAAGAGTGACAGTGAAGTGTTATAAAGTATCAGGTGTGTAAAAGTAGCTAATAAGTGTTGGAAATAGTAATAAAGGTAAAAAATTTGAAAAAATAAATGAATAATAAACAAACATGAAAAGTGATATACAAGTATATCATGTACAAACATGTATATCACTTTTCATGTTTGTTTATTATTCATGGTACCCACTACCACTAATTTCCCAATTCTTTGACCGCATAAAGGGGGCCAAGTTAGATCTCCATGGGGCCTACAGCCTAATCAGGATCCAAGAAGGTGATGAGTGGAAGACTACCTTCAACACACGAGACAGTCATTATGAGTACTTGGTCATGCCTTTTGGTTTAAGCAATGCACCTGCTGTTTTCCAGAGGAATGCATATTGTGAATAGCATATTTCAAGACCTGTTAAACAAGTTCGTAGTGGTGTATCTGGACGACATCCTGATCTTCTCTAACAACATTGAGAGTCATCATAAGCACGTATGTGAAGTGTTTTTACGACTTCGGGATAATCCGCTATCCTGCAAATTAGAGAAGTGCTCCTTCGAGCAAAAGAAACCTGGTGTTCCAAGGTTACATTATTTTGGGCTCTAGTCTCCAAATGGACCCGGAAAAGCTTTCCACCATTCATCTCTGGTCCAATCCTGAGGCAATCCAATTGTGCCCAACCTTTCTTGATGCCTCCACGGTCAGGGTTGGTGTGGAGCTTTCGCAGACAGATGAAGAGGGGAAGTGGTACTCTGGTGGTTTCTTTTCCCCAGCAAGTTCTCAGAGAAAAACGACGCCGTCAGGGATAAAGAATTTTTGGCTATCAATCTGGCCCTGCAGGAATGGCGATACCTGTTGAAGGGGCGAAATTCCCTGTGACTGTTTTTACCCTGACCACAAGAACCTCACTTATCTCAAGACAACTCACTGTCTGAACTATCGACAATCCAGATGGTTGCTGTTCTTTGACCACTTCAATCTGGTGATCACTTACCGGGCAGCAAAAACATCAAAGCTAACACATTGTCCCCGGCATTCAGTTCCTCTGAGGAGGAGGAAGTTCGAGAGGATAAGCCCATTCTGAATTTGGCCTGTTTTGTAGCAGTAACTACAAAGGTCAAAATTCCTCCAAGAAAGAAATTCGTAGCGTCTGAACTGCTACAATGGGCACATGCTTCGCGTTTCACCTGTCATACAGGTGTGAAAAGAACCCTAGAGCTCTTAGGATTTATTGGTGGCCAACTGTCCATCAAGACGTTGAGGACTTCGTTGCAGCCTTTTCTGCCTGTGCTCAACATAAGGTTCCACCTCACTCGCCTTCAGGTCCTCTGCATCCATTACCAGTGCCTGATCGTCCTTGGACCCATATTTCCATGGGCTTTGTCACCGATCTGCCGTTCTGTCAAGGTTTCAATAACATCTGGGTAGTGGTTGACAGGTTCTCTAAAGTTAAATAAGGTTTGGTGTCCAGCGCACACCTATATATGTCTAGATATGTGTCTTCCTATATATATGTAATAGCATTAATATTGATACATAAGCCTTTAAAATTTAAATAACTAGTTTATTCCGTTCAAGCTAATTGGAGTCACAGTGCTCCATGTAAGGTAATGTATTAGTAGAGAAAAAGTCAGTTTATTATATTTGGTTGCAGGTAATATAAGTAGACGCCTTTTAGGGTGTCTATCCGTATAGCAACACTGTGTCTACATCTCCCTGTTAACACATATAGTGACAACCTTATTATTGTATCTCGAGTTGGTGTTGGAGTCACTGTCCTTCCAACACTTAGGTTGCAGGTAATATAAGTAGACTCCTTTAGGGTGTCTCTTTATCCGTATAGCAACGTCATGCCTACATTTCCCTTTTAACACATATAGTGACAACCTTTATCCATGCACCTCAACTTCTCCGAAAATGTAATCAGAAGCTACTTGGCAAGCCATTTGTTCAAACCCCCCCTCCCCCCGGTAATGTCACAGCGCAGCCGAATCTGGTGCCCACTTACTGGGTCCGGCAGCGCTGGGGTCCTTTTCAGCGTAGGGCAGCGGGTGGGGAGTCCCCGGCACCTGCTGCTAGTCTTCCGTCCTTGCTCTTTCTCTTGTCCTCCCCAGGTGGCTGCAAGTGCAGGCAGTCGCAGCTCGCCCTAGGGATGCGTGCCCAGACCTGCAATAAGATTTAAAGTGACAGACGTGCAAAACGTGACGTCGTGTTTTGCGTGAAGAATTGAACTTATCCTTATAAAGGGAGTCTTTGGGCACTAGGAAGGTGCCAGGCTATAGGCTCCCAAACCATACTCCATTTTTTCTTGGCTTCGTTCGTGATCTGATTGCGTTTCTTCTCTGGTACTGTGCTTGTATTCCGGTTTTGACCTTGGCTATCCTCTGTGACATATTTTCGTCTGCTCCCTGGTACCATCTTGTCCATTTGACCCTGCTTGTCGACTACGTGGTACGCCTGCATTGTACTCCACTCTATCCAAAGAACACCAGAACCTGTACAAGGGAACCAAGTCTGATGGCTACGACCTGTGTGTCGGACTCTGCTAAATCCAAGCTTCATCAGTACTGGGTCTCATCAATACTGAAGTACAGGCTAGCATCCACTAGTTGCGACATCCACGTGGCATCGATTCCACAACTGGATGGAAGACCTCTGGAAAGATGTTGACTCATGCCATCTACATAGCTTCCCACAGCTACCTGATATTTGTAGGTGCAGGATCTTGGGTGCAAATGGACCTCTCCACATGTCCCATAAATGCTCGATTGGGTTCATGTCGGGTGAACATGGTGGCCACACCATTCGTCTGAACTTTCCAAAGAGCTCCTCGAACCAATTCTGGATAACTTGGGACTGATGATATGGTGTATTATCCTGCTGGAATATTCCATCTTTGTGATTGTACATGAAGTTTATGAAGGACTGCAAATGGTCATCAAGCAATGCAACATAGTGGTTACCAGTAAGTGACTTGTTCAGGTGGACCCAACCCATGTCAAGTGAACACACCCCACACCATTATGGAACCACCACCTGCCTGCATAGTGCCTTGTTGACAACTGGGATCCATGGCCTGATGGGGTCTGCGCCACACCTGAACCCTACCATCCGCCCAAAACAACTTGAACCATGACTCATCGGACCACGCCACATGTTGCCAGTCCTCCAGGGTCCAATTAGCGACGACATGAGCTCAGGTGAGACACTGTGTTCAATGTCGTAGTGTTAATAGGTGCACTCTGGTAGGTCTTCTGCTCCCATATCCCATAAACATTGCTGCGCTGACCTGCTGGATATGCATCTGGTACATCCTGCTTTGAATGTAGATGTGATTTGAGCCAGTATCGCTTCTTTGTTATCATGGACAATTCTGGCCAGTCACGATCATTAAGCACCCATGGTCAGCCACAGCGCTGTCAATGCCTTCCAGCAGGTATTCCCGGTACACACATGACACCATAGGTCAGGAAATGTTGAAGGTCGGTACAACTTCGGAAATGGAATGTCCCATCCATTGGGCACCCACTATCATGCCCCGTTTGAACTCTAAAAATTCACGTCGCCTTGCAATGAGCAGCCTAGCCGGTGACCCACGAGATGTCAGATTACAACTGATGCAGGTGTGGGCATTTCCAAAATGTCACAGATTGGTGACGCCACCTACCATTACCTTTTACATACTGCTATTCTATGACTTTTGGGACTTCAGTGTACAGTAGATTTCTAGATTATTTCTGGTTGCTTTCTTAAATATAGTATAATTTGTCAATTTAATCAGAGTAGATTGTTGGTAATTACCTTTTTTTTTCATATGTTTGTATTTATTTAGGACTGGAATACTACAACTAAGGAGCAGTTGTCTCAGATTTATCTAAAAAATTACTATGAACTCAGAGATGTTCCCAAAAAAATGGTCAATGAGGATAACATTGATACACTCAATGTTAAAAGGTAACTTTTTTTTCTTTTGATTCTTTTACAGAAACCTACTGACATAAATGTTCTTTTTACAGTTGCTTAATTAGTGACTTCTCTGAAATAAATTTATTTCCCTTCAATAAAATAATGAAAAGAAATCAATATTTTTCTTTGATTGTTCCACAGGATGAATTAGCTACTAGCTCATGATGGATTTCTACACATTAATTTCTTTCAGTAATATCTGGATATCATACACCTTTGTGGTGGTATAGTTTTATCTAGGATCCTCTCCTTTTGGCATAGCCATCACATTTTCAGTAGTTTTGGTTTCCTTAAACCCGTGCAACAGCAGCGAACATGTTATGGGTGGCTCTCTACTGGACTATTCTGCAAATTTGGGTTAGTGTATCAAGACAGCTTCTAGTGTCTGTTTTAGGCAATTAGGCCTGGAGCATTCATTATTATTTATTATTTCTCATTTGTTGTTCAGGTGAACTCCAGTGGGACAAAAATTAGGGGGTCTATTCATTATAATAATAAGTATCCAACTCGATGCGAGTTGCAGTGGTGGTTACTAAAATTTGAGAGCAATTCAATATTACTCCAGTGCGGGGATGGCTCTGAAAAACAGATGTCCCTGCTCTACCTACAACTAATTATTCCGCTGCTGATTAGTAGTGGTGGAATTTTACACTACCGGCAACAAATTTGGTAGTGTTAGTACGCATGAGAACTGCCAGAGGGGACGCAGGGCTGTAGGGGACAGTCTCCGGGAATGACACCGCCTGAAGATTGTATGTGTTCACACAGGCAAACTCCAAAAATGTTCAGTTCTCAGAGTTTGCTGAATACTGGGTGGCCACATCAGGCCCCTATTAATGTTTCTGCATGTGTAACGGACCCATAAGTGATCATAAACTAGGAAAGTTAATGAGGTAAACAATAACTTATTTATAGATAGTGTGATATGGATACCTTCAAGATGACACTGAAACTAACTTTGGTTTAACTGTCTTTGTCAAAATAGAAAATGTTCACATAAATTAAACGATTTCTTCCTAGATCCTAAGCACTAAGATAACATAATCAAACTGATTCTCAGCATCGATCTTCCACAAGAGCCAGCACCTCTTTAAAGGCTAAGTTGCACCCCAGCTCTGTCCTAATTGGCAGGCATTAAACCCATGTTTTCCATTCCCTGCTTCCCTTTATAGCATTATACACAGGTGAGCACATCTGTGCCACAGATTAGCACAGGTGATCTCTTTGGCTTGGATGCAGCTTCCCCCTGCAGCCTGCCCGCAATGAGAGCTGTATCTCCTACAAAAGTTTTTGGTGAGTCCTTAGCTTTGCCACAATAGACATATAGGTTTATTATCACATATTTTCTCTTAAAAGGCCTGGTCCAGATTTGAGACTATATTGCAGAACAGTAGATCTGTACAGTACAGACGGAAATGAAGAACGGGTGTTCTCACTAAACATAATGATATTCATTTAGTGGACAAACTTCATCCATTTGATTTTATAGAGTATGTGGTATCTAACTCAGTATTCAGCACACTATTTAGAACAACACATATCATAATGCCCATTCACATCCTCTTGCCAGGTACATTCAACTTTTATAAACATGATTACATCTGGAAATAGATAAAACAAATAGAGTGGACCTCCAATACATATATCAAGAACAAGCATATTACGGTATATTGCAATCATGTGATTAAACAGACAATAAGACATAAGCATATATATACATTTCATGAATGGAGTGTCCCTATATGATAATAAGCTTCGATACATAGAATTATCAAACAGATAAATATTCCAATTCATCACATAAACTCTAACAGCAATTTTTCTGGCTTTTAGTACACAATGTCACATTTCATCATGGGTCTAACACAATACTGGCAGCAAACAGTGCACAAATATTTTCCCATATCTGCATATCACAAGCTGTGTAAATGCAACACAAGACAATCATGATAGAAAGGATGTTAGGAGCATAAGAATGCAGCATCTCTAATCAAGACTAGATTCATTAGTAGTATATGGATATAATATGAGAGATCCATAGTACATCTGATCTTTGCACAAACAACCACACAAAGATTAGTAGGACACATGTCCTTTACCTACATTTACATACTCTGATTTCTATCTGTCTAACTAGCAGAAACCGTATTTGTAATGACATATATGTTACACACACAACTGGTGTTGATAATTAAAATGCATTATCACACCTACCAGACTCCCTGTCACAATCCTGGCTAGTTTTTACCTTTTGAGACTTACCTCTGCCAGCTGCTCCATGGATCTGTGTTTGTAGTTCCCCTGGGAGATCTGCTCTGGCTGAATCATGCTGGCTGTGACAACCCTATGTGTGCAGACTGCTCTCCTCCCCACACTGATTAATCACCTGGACTCTGCCCTGTCTGTGAGCATTGCTAGTCTTAATTGGAATCACAGGTGTGGTCCTGATTCTCAAGGGCTGCAGAGATGATTACTCCCTCTGCATGTTGTGCCTTGCTCCACTCTGAATGCCACTGCCAGACCACCTGTCTGTATCCACCAATCGCTGCCAGACTCTAGGTATATAGATCCTCCTCTAATAGCACTCAGTGCTTGAACATCTTGTTACGTCCTGTTGTGTACTACTTGTGATATAGCTGTACCTCTGTGTACCAGTATGTCCCAGGCTCCTGCTGTTTTCTAGACCAGTGTTATTCTTAAGCCTGCTGCGTTCAGCTAT
Organism: Taudactylus pleione; assembly: GCA_031769625.1. Classification (NCBI taxonomy): domain Eukaryota; kingdom Metazoa; phylum Chordata; class Amphibia; order Anura; family Myobatrachidae; genus Taudactylus; species Taudactylus pleione. The sequence goes on from JAUIMM010000176.1 coordinate 1,247,420, forward strand.
CCACGCTACCAGTTTCTCCACACGGCTCCCAGGCCACACCAAGTAGCTTCCACGCTACCAGCTTCTCCACACGGCTCCCAGGGCGCACCAAGTAGCTTCCACACTACCAGCTTCTCCACACGGCTCCCAGGCCGCACCAAGTAGCTTCCACGCTACCATCTCTCACCTACGGCTCCCAGGCCGCTCCAAGTAGCTTCCACGCTGCCAGGTTCTAAACACGGCTCCCAGGCCGCACCAAGTAGCTTCCACGCTACCATCTCTCACCTACGGCTCCCAGGCCGCTCCAAGTAGCTTCCATGCTGCCAGCTTCTCCACACAGCTATCCTGCCTCTCCACGTAGCCACCCAGCTACCAGCCTCTACCCATGGCTATCCAGTCGCTCCACCTAGCCACCCAGCTACCAGCATCTACCCACGGCTATCCAGTTGCTACACGTAGACACCAAGCTACCAGCGTCTACCCACGGCTATCCAGCCGCTCCACGTAGCCACCCAGCTACCAGCGTCTACCCACGGCTATCCAGCCGCTCCACGTAACCACCCAGCTACCAGCGTCTACCCACGGCTTCCCAAGCCACAACAAGTAGCTTCCACGCTACCATCCGTCTGCAAGCTCATCTGCTGGTACCCTGACCAGCTCAGTCAGCCTACCTGCCGGTCCCAGTCCGGTCCCTCCAAGTTCCTTCTGGTCTCATTCCAACGTCTCCAGTTTCCAGTTCCAGTCAGTCATCACCAAAGGCAGTTCTCACTGCTACCCACTTCTTACATTAAAAGAGCTATTCATGTTACCCATGGTTCCCATCCAGCCGGCCTCCAGTGATTCCAGTTCATAACCTGATACAGGTAACTCACTAGCACCAACTGTGACACTCCCATTGGTCACTGCTAGCATAAATTAAACTCCCCCAGACACACATTCATCCTTGACAAAGGCCACGATTGGCCGAAACACGTTGGTCATGTGACACACACATCGCACTCAGGAAATCCTGCAGATTACCCCCTAGACAGCACAGCAAGCCCTGTGGGGCCGTTAAGCAACTGTCACAGGTAACGTAGGTACACTGGACCTGATTCAGACCCGCTCGTTGCAGACGATGTTCGCTAATGTGCGCATGCGTGTAGTTCGCAGTGCATGTGCTCAAACTAGTACGAGCGATTGGATTTTGCTCGCTCGCCCTGCAAAGACAGTCCAGTGGAATGAGTGACAGGAGAGGCCGTTTGTGGGTTGTGGCAGGGCAGTAGTAACGGGGGAGTGGAGATGCGGAAGCAGGCGTGCCAGAGTGTTTCCACGCCGTTTCTAAGACGTGCATAATTAACAGGCAGTGTCATAGTACACATCACCTGGTTGACTTGTACACTGAACTGCTCGCAGTGCTTGCGCTAGGGTACAGTCAACCGCAAGCGTTGCGGTCAGATCCGATGGTTCCCGATGTTCCGATGGTTGCATATACTTCCTGGAGATGACGTACGCTAATGGGCAGCTAAAGACAGGCTGGTGGGCGTCTGTAAACACAAAGTGATCGCTCGCCAAGACATAGTGGGCATTCTTATGCCTTACCAAGCGAGCGGCTGCCTTGACGTCACTTTGCAAAATGTAAATACGCTGGGAGCGAGCGGCCGCATCTAGCGAGCTGGTCTTTATCAGATCCACAGTACCATACGGTTAAGTAGCCCCCTAAAAGAGCCCACTCACTACCCTGTTCATTCATCACCCGGTATCATTGGACTCAAGGGAAGAGTAGGTTGTTCCTGCACCACTGGTGCAACAAGAGTAATGTAGTTCCACAAGAATTACCAATAGAGGCACCCTGAAGGAGCCGACAAATGTCCCTGGCAACTCTCTACCCCACAAGCTGCCTGATACATTCTCATATAAACACTGGCATACGGAGAGTTGTCTCATTCATATATTTTAACCAGAGCACTGTGACTCCAATAGACAATTGAAATATATTAGCGATGATAAAAGTGGAGACTTTTAGCACCTACTAGTGGTAATGTAAATATGGTGCAATCAGTGCAAGATAAGTACTTTTAATTTTAGCTTTACTCAAATATCTATCTCATATATATACATAGGTGTTTTGTAGGGAGTAACCAACTTAGGCCCTGATTCAGAGCCGGACGCTCTTTGTGAGCGCTCGCTCTGTTTCAGGGCGTTTTTTTTTTTTATTTATGCGCTCGCGAGCAGGTCTGAATCGGGCTCTTAGTTATCTTGTTCTGCTTATATCCTTTTCATATGATACCTGACTTGCATGGATCTAGAGCTGGTCTGAAGAAAAAGTTATAAGATAAGCCTCTCTATTTATATTTATTTTTTCAATTTGTCAGATATTTGCACTGATTGCACCATATTTACATTACCACTAGTAGGCACTGGAAGTCTCCACTTTTCTCATTTTTACTCACCTGTGTAACTTACCATCACATTTTTCTGACTACTAGCTGCCACTTATAAGTTTAAGGAGTGGGATTTATTGTAAGATATTATAAGAGAGTTTTAGCACGCTTCACTTGGTATTGTTGTGAAGGAGTTATTGGGTGCCAGGTTTTATCACCCTTGTTTTTATTAAATATATTAGCATTAAACTATCTTGATATTTTTACTACAACTCTGGTTTTGATTTTTAGACATTGCATAGGTACACTGTTTTCCTCAACCTCTGCAGATCCACATTTCTTGCATTAGATACTCAGTACATCATACACATAGGTGTAGCACTAAGCACAAACTCAATCCTATAGTACAGATTTGAGAATTATTTATGCCAAAAACATAGACTTAAATTGCATTAGGCAGTTTGCACCAGTGTCTGTTTTTTTTTTAACTTTATCTCATTAGTGCACTATAGGTCCCAGGATGTCAAGTTTTACACGTTTAACACCAAAGTGTTTTGGGATTAGCCCTAATGCTGTCAGCACAGTATTGTTTTTCTTAGGTGCATCCTGCATTTTTTTTTGCACCCCCGATCCCCTTAGGGAATACAGCCCTATGCTGACCAACCTCAAATTAGTTGGCAGTATGGCATGGGGATACAATGCCATGTTTTTTTTGTCTCCCAGATTTAGTTGTTCACCATCGCCATCAGTACGGATCTTGCGCTACATACACCTTTTACGTAAAACGTAAGGAGTGTGTACTGAAAAGCAGCCAAAAGCATTTAGCCTATGTCCAACTCTACATGAGCCCCAAAATGTTTAGTAAAACACATAGGTATTGGCCAGCATTCTTCACATTCTTCACAGCATTCTGCGGTGTTGGGTAAAAGGAAAAACTTATACCTCTTTTCCACCAAAAGCCATCTCTCCCAGGATTTACCCCATTCCCACTGCGGTGCAGACTCTGATGCAGTGCCGGCACTTGGAGATGTCACCACCAAGCGTCGGAAACTGCATCTCTCCCCTGAATGCCAGACTGGAGCTGACCAGCAACCAGGGGAGGTGGTCCTTGTGGGAGAATGTGAAGTCACTGGGGAGACTGGCAGGGAGAGATTATAGCCTCTCCGTATGAAGTGGGGATGGGGTAAAAACCAGAACGGTCCGGACCATACGGGGGAGGCTGTAATCTCTCCCTCCCTGGGGACAGCTGTCACAGACAGCTTCTGAATAGCACCCAATCGGCATGCTGTAAACGGGTCCCAAGTTGGAAGACCCGGGTTACCAGTTTCCACTGAGCCTGACCAGAGTTTTATCCTAGGAGCCTTTTCCACTGAGCCGCTACCCAGGTTGACACGGCAATAGCCCGGGTATTTTGAGTTGAGAAGGCCATGTTCTAGCTCAGCCCTAAAGTGCGGCATACTTGAATCCCAGAGGTGGCAGCCAGGTCGGATTACGTCATCATTGTCTCACCATCTGTGCAGGAGGTCAACAGGTTCGAATGGTCGACACAAAAATGATCCACACAGGTTTTTTTTTTATGTTTTTCCAACATTTTTAAGGTTAGGGGTTAAGGTTAGGCACTTGGGGGAGGTTAAGGGTTAAAAGAAAAAAGTGTATTTCTGAGTCTGCGCTAACAGAAGTGACAGTATTAAAAAATTATTATCATTGATATCCCATGAGCTCAAATAAAATTATTTATTAACAAATACCATATATCTGACTGCAGTCAAATAAATATTGTAACAATGTATTTAACATACTGTAGTGTAATATAGCAATCATGTAAATATAACACTCTGTGGTATCCTGCGCTGTGGTGGCCATACCATGTTGGGCTGCTCCTCTTTGGCAAATCCAGGCCTTTTGGGATGCATTGTGCCCGCACTCATCTTGGCAACCCTGATTATGTATGACTAGATGGTGTAAGAGACTTGATTTGATCATTGAAAAAGTACTCATTGGACCAGTGTTTATTGTGATTTAAGTCCATTTATGTGGTTAAAAAGCACTGTGGCACCCCTCAAAGCCAGAGTACTCTCACATATGGATATCTTCTGCTGGTACTGTTTACATAACTACCATGGCCAACATTGAAATCTGCACATAGGTCAGCACAATATACGAGAGTTAAGGACTAGAACACAAGAAAATGCGCAGTTTCATAATCTGTCTCATTGATGATAAAAATCAGTAAATTGGTAGTTTTATTTGACTGCTTTACATCTTAGCGAAAAAAGGGTTTTCTTGCTTACCTTTCAAGTTGTGTTTACTGCATGATCAGGTATTGTAGATTATGCCTGCTTGGTTCTATGACTTTTTTGGTATTAAATACTCTGCTATCCATCTGTAAGATCTCTTAAGCTGGTTCACACTCAGAAGGTCTGTACGCTCACCTTACTCGGTTTTGGCTCAGATCTTCTTGCCAAGTTCAGATCTCAACGATGCAAAACTTAATTTTTCATGGACATCTGTGCTGAGATGAGATGTCCTTGAAAGATGATGTTTTGCCTTGTTCTGAGATCTGAACTTAGCAAGAAGGGCTGAGCCAAAACATAACCACTCATCACTACTTTAAATTACTCGCTGCTTTGATGACGGTCAACTTTGAAACATTTTAAAGAGAGTGTGCTTATAAAGAGCTATTTCTGATTGATTGTGTGATCCACTCCCAACCCCTTTAGATTTAGTGGGATCCGGTCAATATATACCAGCACATGGATTGGCGGTGCTTAGAATAGCAGCGCCGGAATCCCGATACCTCTCAGATTCCCGGCGCCGGCATCCCAAAGGTAAGGGTTATGAGGAGAGTTAGTGTTAGGGGTTAGTGTTAGGCACTAAGGGGGAGGGTTAGGTTTTGACCGCCGGGTTCCTGAGTGCCGGCATCCTGTACTCAACCCAAATTTAGTATATACAAATTATTGCAGGTAAAGAAAGTGTAAAGCTCAGGGATACCATTGTCCAGAACAAAAACTGTTATAGCTTACTGCTTACAGCTCTAACTTGTTGCACCATGTTTCTTATGTAAAGCTTGTACTGTGTAATTTTATGTAATACATTCTTTGCAGGCAAACTGGTCTTCCAGCAACTGGATTTAGAGCTGTTCTGCCACACCATAGTGAAGATCATAGAAAAATGTAAGTACAAAGAACACAGTATACTATAGTTTATAGTAATTGCTTTTATAATGTAAATTTCATTTTTTTTTGTGCCAACAAATACAAAGTAGCATTGTAGTCAATGGGCAATATCTTAAATGTTTTTGAATGCACCAACACAAAAGTTATGTGCTGTTTTTGTTGCATTTTTTCATGGTCATGTAAGGGATTAGTCTTGCATAATCATGTAAGGAGTAGTCTAGCATAGTCATGTAAGGAGTAGTCTAGCATAGTCATGTAAGGATTAGTCTAGCATGATCATGTAAGATTTAGTCTAGCATGGTCATGTAAGATTTAGTCTAGCATGGTCATGTAAGATTTAGTCTAGCATGGTCATGTAAGATTTAGTCTAGCATGGTCATGTAAGGATTAGTCTAGCATGGTCATGTAAGGATTAGTCTAGCATAGTCATGTAAGGATTAGTCTATCTTGGTCATTTAAGGATTAGTCTAGCATGGTCATTTAAGGATTAGTCTAGCATGGTCATGTAAGGATTAGTCTAGCATGGTCATGTAAGGATTAGTCTAGCATGGTCATGTAAGGATTAGTCTAGCATAGTCATGGTCGCACAGAATGGCCGGGTGTACTGAGACATTTTTCTTCTGTTTGGAATCGTAGACGCAATATGTGACACACGCCTGAAATGGTCACTACACGCCTGCGTTCTTTGCCTCCACTGCCCTTTACCTCCCACAAATGCCCTCTATCAGGTATATTTAGTAAAGGTCAATTTAGTTGTGATTCTGGGGCTAAATCACGCATTTACTAAAAGACAATTTTCAATTTGTGTTTTTTAAGTGTTAGTAAATGTGTGACCATCCAATGAGGATGGACAACATTTTGGTCCCCATATGACATTGATCACAACCTCCCACTAGTCTAACATTCCAATGAATGAGGCCAACTGTCTACTAGTGGCTGTATAAATACCTAGGGTGTCAAAGCCAGTAGGTATTAATATGTATAAATTACAAACAAGCCTGGTTTAGTATTTATTTCTGTTGCCGTCTTACTCATCTACTATTGCCGCTTTAAAACTATTAGTCAAAGCCCCTGGACAGTAAATCTACCCCATAGATTCAGATTAATCCGCTTACTAAAAAAGCGTCATTCTAACCACAATAATGTCTGAACCACTAGCAGGCAAGTATTTAAACATATATAGTCAAATGTCCATACAGTGAAAAAATAATAATAATACACTTAATCAACAGAAGCAAAAAATATTTAAATAATAATGAGCATATAAATAATGATACAAAATACTAATAGGATCTTACTATTTGTGTGTCTATTATATATTCAATGGAAAATGGGCAAAAGATCATTATTTATGTAGATTGAAAAAAGGTAAACTATGTCCAGATTATTCCCTTTTCACAAAACATTTTAAGAGGGTAACCATCATTCAGTCCACAGGGGTTCCACAGTATCCAAGAAGTGAATCCACTTTGCTTCTTTTATTAGAAGTGCCAGACCTGTATCTCCAACCCTGTCCAGGTGGTTACCTAATCGATAATTATATATATATATCGTAGCAGGGTAGAGATTTGGTGCCCATATTCAAAAAAGTGTTTAAAATGTGTTTAGTCAGTTGTCTGCTTAGTATAAGCGAGATGAGTAACTATGTAGGGTCCTAATGGTTTTGCACACATAGGTCAGTCCACGTGGGCATTTCAGTATACACCATCTGACATAGCATTAGAACCACTGACATGTGTGTGAATACCATTCATTATCTTGTTACATTGGCACCTGTCAAGGGGTGGGATATATTAGGCAGCACATCAACACTCAGTTCCTGATATTGATGTACTGGAACTGGCCAAAAAGTTGATGTTGGCTATGATAAAGATGTGTCAGAAGGCACATGGTATTGCAGCTTGCTGCAATGCCGCTGTATCGCTCTCCTAGTCCATTCTACTCCTGCATAGACTAGACTGGATTTCACCTATAACAGCCACCCTTCCCAGTTGAAGTAAGTTCACCGGGGCCGGTACTAGGATGCCACCTGGACTTAATGCAAGAACAAGGAGTAGCATGGGACTAGACGAGCTGGGAGTTAGCTGAAATGGAAAAATGGACCCTGACAATACAGGAGACACGGCAGGGTCCTAGGCCTGGAGAAAGGTAGCATGAATGGCAGGTATCCAGGCAGTGTACAGGGTCTGGAGACCGGTAGCAGGACTGGGCAAGGCTAGAATAGGCTAGCATTTAGCAAAGACTGACAAGGCATGAATAAAGGCAGGAAGCTGGCAGAAATTCACCAATAACCACAGCAGAGCAGATAACCTCAGACAAACTGAAGCTGTAAGGCAAGGCACCAGGGCCCTGGTGTATGGCTGTGCTTTAACTATTCAAGATCATCAGAACCCAGAAGAGAGACAGGCCCCTTGCAATTAATCACACTGCAGCTGTTTAGCTGCACACACACACAGATAGGTTCCTAAATTATACTGCAGCTAACTGTACACACAGCGACAGGCTCCTTATTTATACTGCAGCTGAGTCGCTACACATACAGAGGAAATATTCTAGCTGCTAGTAATAGCCGCAAAGATTGTGGCTGCAAAGATTGTGAGCCGTAGCAGCAGTTCATAACAGCCTCAGACTGGTCAGGGTGCCCATGCTGACCCCTGTCCAGCACCTACAATGGGCACCTGAGCATTAGAACTAGACCATGGCAATAGGCAATGGAAGAAGGTGGCCTGGTCTGATGAATCACATTTTTTTTTATATCATTGGACGGCCAGGTGTGTGTCTCATTTACCTGGGGTAGAGATGGCATCAGTATGCACTATGGGAAGAAGATAAGCCGGCGGAGGCATTGTGATGCTCTGGGCAATGTTCTGTTGGAAAATCATGAGCCCTGGCATTCATGTGGATGTTACTTTGACACGTACCCCATACCTAATCATTGTTGCATCCCTTCATGGCAACAGTGTTCTCTGATGACAGTGGCCTCTTTCAGCAGGATAGTGCCTCACTGCAAAAATTTTTGCGTGGTTTGAGGAACAAATTTCTGGGTGTTGACTTGGCCTCCAAATTTCCCAAAATACAAGTGGAGATTTCTGATATTATTTAATTGTGTCCTATAGAACACTGAAATCCTTGATTTATTCAGGGATATAGGACAATAAAGATGATACATCTGCTACCAGGTCTCTGGTAAATTCCAGATGATATGCATTGTCCATCCCTGTTGCCAGAGTTAATAATTATAATATTTCCATACTTTTGTAAAGCTCCCAATCTGAAATATGCTTTGCATTCTATAAACAAAAATACTAACATTCATATACATGTAGAAGTTGTATACACCTATACATTGGCATGAGTTACAGATTTTAATTATGTTTATATTGTCTGGTATTACTAACAGAAAGTCTGCTGTGCTAAGGGTTCTCGCAAACCCAACTTTTTGTCAAAATACAACTTTTTTTCTCAAAATCTTGACCGTTGATAACAGTTGATCACTGGCAGGTCTTGCTGGGACTTGTAGCTCAAAAACATCCACAGAGACACATGTTGCCTGAACCAGTCATAACTGATGATCTAAACATGCTAATGGTTCTAGTCTAACAGTATAATTAATTCTCATTGTTTGGATAGACACAAACAGTAAAAATACTGTCCTTGAATTTTTTTTATGAAGTATGATAGTAATATTGAAACTCCATCAAGTAACTGAATAAATATTAACAAGGAAACTAAATTATATGTCTCTAATTATTGCTCAACTAAACAGCTTATTGTAGAAAATGAATCACACAGAAAAAAAACAGTGGACGAGACAGATTAATTGGAGACTTTATAAATGCACAATTGTCAACACAAATTACTATTGTCATAGAGATATTATAATCACTATAAATAAACAGCATTGGATGGGTAAACTAAACACTATTAAATTAATAAAGTGTGTATCGTGACTATATTAAAAGGAAAATGGTTATGTTTGACTACCTTTTTTATTTTTAGCAAACACGGTAAAATACTAAAACTAACATGTAGAATTTTTTTCCTGTATCAACATCAGTATATTTCATTCCCTAAGTGTGGGATGGTCACAATACCGACAGCGGCATCCCATCTGTCAGAATTGTAAAAGATTGTGGAGGTAAGTATTAGGGTCAGGGGGAGGGATAGACTTATGCACTAGGGGGAGGGTTAGGGCTAAGCTGCAGGAGGGGTGGTTTAGGGAAAGGGTTAGGGTAAGGGTTATAATACTTACAGAATACTTTCGGGTTTCTGACTGTCCGCATCCTGACCGTTGGATCCCAGACCCAACACGTAAGTGTTCTATTACCCAAGTCCTCTGTTGTCATCTACAGCACTGTAACGCACTTGAACAACAAATTGTTAGATCGGCTGACCCGCCAAATGATCTAACGATTTGGCAAGGTTAAGCACAAACGATCTTGTGCATACACACTTATATCCCTTTTCCACCAAAAATCTGTCTGCAACCCATGATATTGACCACGGACTGAGCCCGGGTCAAGGACAGGTTGGAGCCGGGTTTTACCCACTTTGAAACCAGTGGCTGGATCCGGGTTATTCTTGGGTCCATCCATTCACACAGGACCCGGGTCTTCCGCCATTTAGGTGGACGCTTGGAGATCATGTATTCGCCAAACGTTTCTGAAGCCAGTCAGTCTACTGGTTTGAGGCGTGACCCGGGTCACGCCGATTACACCGGACTATTACCCGGATCATTGCCAGGTTCGACCCTGGTCTTAACCGGGATCAGATCCCAGGTCACTCAACCTAGGTTATTTTTTAGGGACCCTTTTCCACTGAGCCGCGACAGGGGTAGATCCAGCAATAACCTGAGTTATTGCGGCAGTGGAAAAGGGGTATTATCAATCGGCCGCCCGATATGTCTGGTCAGGGGAACCAGCTGTGATGTAATTATCGCTGGTTTCTGTGAACAGAATATGGGTAGGTCTTGTGTACACACAAGCAGATGTGAAAGATATATATTTCATATACATTGCATCTGCCATGCAGAACGGTTGACATCTTTCACAGATATATCGTGTATACACACTGCCAGATGGACTGAATGATATATATCATTCGTTGGAGATACGAACGATATACAGTGTATTACCTAGCATAGCACTCTAGTTATAAGAAGACCCTGCTCACCATTAAGTTGATGCTTACCAATAATAGAATTTACTGTTTTTGTGCACTCATTTTACCTAAAATGTATTCTGATCTTCTACGAATGGATAAACATAATCTGATTAATCAAATTGTGCACACAAAATATCTATATTTTAAAAATTATCTTTGATCCCATTGATCCAACACTCGGTGTATTTTTGTGCATTTTTTTAGTAGGAGAAAACCTGCCATTGTATGCTCTATAAATGTGACCAAATTCTGATGTGCCAATTATTATTATTGCTACCAGAAGTGAATCATGTCACAATCAAGATTTGTTTTTATCTTTTATCTCTCAATGTGCTTAAAAAACATTTAGGCTGGAAAGTGGTTCCCAAATCCAGTTCTCAAGGACCCCTAACAGTACATGTTTTACAGATCTCCTCCGTATCACAACTGAAATAATTAGCATGACCTGTGGATCTTTTAGAGCAGTCATTCCCAACCTCGGTCCTCAAGGCACACTAACAGTCCTGGTTTTGGTGATATCCATGCTAAAGCATAGATGGTTCAATCAAAATAACTGAGGTACTAATTAAGTTGCTTGTGCTCAAGTATGGCTATCCTTAAAACCTGGACTGTTAGTGTGCCTTGAGGACCGTGATTGGGAACCCCTGTTTTAGAGTGTGTCAGCCAGTAACAAATACACCTAGGTCCTAGGAGATCAGACTGTCTAACGTGATCCTTTCCATCAGGTACAAAGTGATCTGTTCCTGGACTTCTTCCTATTTATGATTGCTGTTACCTGTGTTGAATTAGTTAATTGATGAGAAAGGTTGTTTCAACACAGGTAACTGCATTCATAAATTAAGAGGAAAGTTTAAAGAGCAGGGCATTTTGTACCCAGGGAGAGGGGGGGGGGGAGCAAGTACTAATTACCTGGGCTTGTTAGAGTGGCCTAGCAGGGGCCTGTGCCAGCTGTTTAGTGGGACAAATACCCCCATTTGCAGATGCACATAGTATTTTCCATTTATTTTGTCAGATGGGCGTGGCCATACCTGCCTCATTTGACCACGTCCCCTCCGCTTCACCCAGGACCACCTTTTGTCTTAATGGGCCTGTTTGTACCTGATGGAAGGGGCCATGTTGGATGGTCTGTATCAATGATACCAGTGATAGTGGTAGTAGGCCACCAAAATACGAAAAAATTTAAGATCTGATAGGCCACAAACAAAACAAGTATTATCTAAGTATCGGTAAGCTTCTCTTGTTTGTACATTGTTAAGGTTCTATATCAATAAAAATACAGAAAATGTACCTTGCCATCACCACTTGTATGATCATTTAAGCTGTTGGGAGAATTTTTTTAGGACAAGGAAGATGAAAGTGCAATTTTTTGGCATGCGTGAGAAACTGTATGCTTGCAGAAAATGATAGCTTGCATTTGGTAAAATCATTTTAACAGCAAGTTCCGAAAAACAATGATACTTAATGGAATGGTTAACGCAACACAATAATCCTAAACACATGTACTACAACTGAAAGCCAGAAGCACAAGTTTAACAGTTTAGAGTCCAGATCCTAACTGATTATCAGGGAATGCAGTGCAATAATTGTAACTGAAGCAGTTCTGTAAAAGAGAAATGAATATGAGATTGATCAATAGGTTTATAAACCATGTCCTTGTCCTGCATTGTTTTGCACTGTAAGGGCTCTATTTGTTAACATTATTTTTACTAAAATTATTTTCCATTATTTTAGTTTCACCTAAATTTACTAAAAGGCAATTGGAGTACAATTTGTAAAATTCTACTCCAAGCCCTAATTATCACATATTTTTAGTAAGCAGATCGCATTTCCCATAATTGTAATGGGAAATGTGATCTGCCTGAGATTTACTAAATATAAAATGTGAAAAAATACCGGGGGAAGCCCTTTGATAATAACGCCACCTGGAGAAGGCGTTATCCAGGGTCTCCCCCGGTACCCCGACTCCTGCTCTGCTCTAACAGGCAGGGCAGAGCGGGAGCCGGGTCCCAGTGATCAGCTGTGTGGTCTAAACAGACCACAAGCTAATCTCTGCAAGAAAAAAAATCTAACACTTACCTGATTCCAGGGAGATCGATGCTCTGTGATGTCCTCTGGAACTCCGATCAGCTGGTCTCTCTGCCCCTGTACTGTGACCCTGGTCAGCTGCTGCATAGAACAGCTGACCGGAGCCCTGGAGGGAGGACATCACCAGAGCAGCGATGACCGGAGGTAAGTGAAATTAAGGGATTGCGCGGGGGGGTGCAGCGGTGGCCGGTCGGCACATGCGCGGCACCTTGTCACTGTATTTTTTCCGAAAATGCAGTGATAAGGCTGCGGAGGGGATTTGCTGGGACATCACAAGTTCTGGGATATCGCAAGTTCTGTCCCTGCAATGGATTTTTTACAAAACCCTGTGATCTTTCCTAAGTTTGCAATGCGAATTCAGTCGGAAATATCACACTACAATATGCCTTCTAAATGCGGATTGTAGTAAATAGGGCCCTAAGTCACCGTTTTCTTGTTCGCTCATTTGTTTATGTACTATGTAAGGCGCTGCAGAACCCTTGTGGCGCCATATAAATAAAGGATAATAATAATGGGTGAATTAATTAATTTGATGTTTCAACAAATACCAAATTTGAAAATTCAGTGACAAATACAGTAGACTTGATTTATGAAATGCACTGGATGCAAAACCCAAAATGCACCTAGATTGTTCGATCAGTTAGATAAACTTCTACTCTCTGCTGTCTGGAGACACTTCTATAAACAAGAAGTGAGCACAGATTTGCATGGAAACGATCAAATGTGATGCAACACTCAGTCCTGCCTCTGACATCTTTAGGACCTCCTTCAATAATAAAATACATTTAGCCCGCACCCTCCTTGTGGTCCCACGATTCGCAGCAGTTTCCTGTGACATGGGCGGAGCCTAATGACATAGGAACCCGACCCCACCCCCCAAAGTGGCCAGCTGTGTCTGCTCTCCAGGCATCTCCCGGAGAGCAGATAATAAAAGTAGGTAAGTATGCACTGTACCTGGAGAGGCTGGGTCTGCCCAGCAGCTCCCAGAGCTCTGGGGAAGCCCCCAGCGTGACGAGAATGGGGGTGTGATGCCCAGGCACACCCCCAAATGCTCATAAAGCTGGAGGCTTGGCTTTTGCGAGTCTGAGACCACACCCTCTTACGTGAGGGCGCACTTCTTCTGCACACACAAGGTGAACACAAATGGGAGTGTCAAGCACTGGGTGACGCCAAACCCCAGTGACGCCGTTAGCAGCAACCCTTTTCATTTTCTCCTCTAAATAATGACAGAAACACTGAATACAAGATTAAGATCTCAAACAAAAACAAAAGATGATATGAGGTATCTTGATTCTTTAAAAAAAAAGAAAATTAAAAGGAATATCTTAAACCGTCTGTTCCCAAACTGTGCGCCGTATCATCCTGGGGTGCCTTGGGACACTTGCAGGGGTGTCTCAGCTGTGGTCCAGCACTAAATCAAATTATTTATGCTCAATGTAATGTAAATATGTCAACAAACAGAAGCACAAACCTGTCCCCATCACATAACTGAGCCTAAGGATGACAAGTAAGCACAATATACTTCACTTTACTATTTTACTAAATTTTTTTCCTGAATTTCACAATAACAAACTTAAACTTAGAGGTGCCATGAAAACAAATCTGAAACTCCAGGGTGATTCAAAACAGTTTGGGAACCACTGTCTTTAAATAAAAAAATAATTAGAAATGTATTTGATAAAGATTGTAGATATGCATACTTGCTTTAAGTTAATTGTCGTACCTTGTGTTGCGGTTAGGGGGTGTCGCTTATTGGATGTCCGTGAAAAAACAGGACTCTACTGTTAGTTTCGTGGAGGCTCCATTAACAGGCTGGGTAGCAATACTGAGGGGTTCCTCTGCATTATTATAATGTGTTTTTATTTTTTGTCACTGGGACAGGTCACCAGTTGGGGTTGACACAGCTTTTGTGACACTTAGTAGCAGGCACTGAGTTTATGCCATGACCCTCTTGATGGTACTTGGCTACCAGGTTATGCCCCTAGATATGGTGAATAATAAATGAAAGGCTGTAGCTATATCCTCTGTTTGGTGTTATGTTCATTACTATGGGTGTCTTTTTGGTGTCAAGTAAGGGAGAGATGTATAAAACCTTCTAAAGAGGACAAGTGTTACCAGAGTCGGACTGGCCCACAGGGGTACAGGGCAAACCCCCGGTGGGCCCCACTGCCTGAGCGCCCGCCCCCTTCTCTAAGGATCACATTCCAGACTGAGCACTTGAATTATACTGCACAGGATTATGGTGTATTTTCAACAATACATTTTTATTGAATTTAAAGAAGATTTAAAATAAAGTAGGATACAAAAAATAAAGAGGAAGGGATACAAAAGAAAAAACACAGGCATAGGGTACACATTATCGGGACATATATAGAATGTATCATTACAAAATGTTCACATATCAAGGCATAAAATACATTGTACAATAGAGTATCTAGCATATACAGGTTGAGTCTCCCATATCCAAATATTCCGAAATACAGAATTTTTTTGGCTTGACTGAGAAAATTAAACCTTTGATTTTTGATGGTTCAATGTACACAAACTTTGTCTAAGGCACAAATTATTACAAATATTGTATGAAATTACCTTCAGGCTGTGTGTATAGGGTGTAAATGAAACATAACTGAATTTTATATTTGTACACAAACTTTGTTTGAGCCACAAAATTATTGAAAATATTGTATAAAATGACCTGCAGGCTGTGTGTATAAGGTGTATATAACACATAAATGCATTCTCTGTGTATATTTGGGTCCCATTCCCAAGATATTTCATTATGATATGCAAATATTCCAAAATACGGAATATTCCGTTATCCAAAATACCCCTGGTCCCAAGCATTTTGGATATCGGAGACTCAACCTGTATATAACAATACATCGAAGGATCACAAGATTACAGGGGAACACAGTAATTAAACCCTAGATTTTGCTTCCCAAAAATTCGACCATCTAAGCCACCTAATAGGAGGACTGGAAACAGAGGAGGAGTAAAATACTCCCGCTGTCTCAAACTTGTAATGTGATTGTACATCTTTCTCAATAGCATCGAAACTGGGAATATAAGGTGAATGTCAGTGTCGTGCCAACATTAGTTTAGTGGCTAGGAGAACATGACCCATAATATAACGGTCATTATTGGTCAGGCCACCATGATATAGATTATTTATTTATTTATTAACAGTTTCTTATATAGCGCAGCATATTCCGTTGCGCTTTACAATTGGAAACATTGATAGAACAAAACAGGGTAATAACAGACAGACATAGAGGTAAGAGAGCCCTGCTTGCAAGCTTACAATCTATAGGGAAACAGGCATTGATACACAAGGATAGGTGCTATATATATTGCAATTTGGTCTGGCCAGAATGCAGAGTTTCTTGGTGGGCTGCATGATCCAGTCACACAGGAATGTCGGCAAAATGTCAAGAGTATGTGAAAGAAAGACAATATGTGAGGTTATGTGTGGACTGTGAGAGGGGATGTGATAAGACATGGAAGCTATGAAGGTTATGTGGTCGGTTCTGGAATCTGATAAGCTTGTCTGAAGAGGTGAGTTTTCAGGGAGCGCTTGAAGGATTGAAGAGTAGAGGTAAGTCTTATTGTATGTGGTAAGGCATTCCATAGAGTGGGTGCAGCCCGAAGAAAGTCCTGTAACCGTAAATGGGAGCAAGTAATGCGTGGGGATGAGAGACGCAGTTCTTGTGCTGAGCGGAGAGGTCGGGTTGGGAGATATTTTGAGATGAGTGAAGAGATGTATGTTGGTGTAATTCGGTTAATGGCCTTATGTGTAAGTAACAGTATTTTGTATTGAATACGGTAGAAAACCGGCAACCAATGGAGGGACTGACAGAGCGGGGCAGCAGACGATGTACGTTTGGCAAGGAAGATAAGCCTCGCAGCTGCATTCATAATGGATTGTAATGGCGATAGCCTGTTTTTGGGAAGACCAGTAAGGAGACTATTGCAATAGTCAATGCGGGAAATAATGAGTGCATGGATTAGAGTTTTTGCAGTGTCTTGTGTGAGATATGGTCGAATTTTGTATATGTTTTTTAGATGTATGTAACATGATTTTGAGACAGATTGAATGTGGGGAACAAAGGACAATTCAGAATCAAGGATGACACCAAGGCAGCGAGCTTGTGGGGTGGGGTGGATTGTTGAGTTATCAACAGTGATAAAGAGATCAGATTGGTAACTGTTATTGGCTGGTGGAAATATAATTAATTCTGTTTTAGAAATATTAAGTTTCAGGTAGCGAGATGACATCCAAGATGAAATGGCAGAAATACATTCAGTGACACGGACCAATACAGATGGTGATAAATCTGGAGAGGATAGGTAGATTTGAGTATCTTCCGCATACAGATGGTACTGAAATCCAAAAGAGCGGATTAGTTTGCCAAGAGAGGTGGTATAGATTGAGAATAGCAAAGGACCTAAGACAGAGCCTTGCGGTACTCCAACTGATAGAGGTAGCGAAGAGGAGGCAGAATCAGAAAAACGAACAGAAAAAGAGCGATCAGATAGGTAGAAAGAGAACCAAGAAAGGGCTGTGTCCTTAAGACCTAGGGATTGTAATGTTTGTACGAGAAGAGAGTGGTCAACAGTGTCAAAAGCAGCAGAGAGATCTAGAAGAATTAGAAGTGAGTAATGGCCTTTAGCCTTGGAAGTGACCAAATCATTTACTACCTTAGTCAGTGCTGTCTCTGTGGAGTGCTGGGAACGGAAGCCAGACTGAAGTGGGTCCAGTAAGTTGTGGGTGTTAAGAAAGTGTGTGAGGCGGGTGTAGACAAGTCTCTCCAGTAGCTTGGAGGGGCATGGGAGCTGGGAGATAGGACGGTAATTAGAGAGAGTGTTAGGGTCAGAATTTTGTTTTTTCAGAATGGGAGTAATCACTGCATGCTTGAACAGTGATGGAAAGATGCCAGTAGAAAGAGAGAGATTACATATTTTAGTTAGGGTTGGGATGAGCACAGGAGACAGAGCTTTACGAATTTGTGAGGGTATAGGATCTAGAGGAGAGGTAATAGAGTAGGAGGATGAGAAGAGTGTAGATACTTCATCTTCATTTGTGGGGTCAAATGAAGAGAATGTGCCAGAGGGTTCAGGTAGGGAATTGAGTAGATCACTAGCTGAGGAAGAGAATAACATTTCATTTCGGATATTATCAATCTTGTCCTTGAAATAGGAAGCAAGATCTTGTGCACAGATAGTAGCAGGTGGCTTGGGTGAGGGAGGGGTAAGAAGCAGTTTAAATGTATTAAAAATTCGCTTGGGGTTAGAGGCTTGAGCAGAGATAAGAGATTGGAAATATATTTGCTTGGCAGTGTCCAGAGCAGTACGATAAGAGTTGTAGATAGACTTATATGTGAGGAAGTCACTTGGAGTGCGAGACTTTCGCCACTGACGTTCTACTTTACGTGAGAGTTTTTGTAGATGCCTTGTTAAGTTAGAATGCCATGGTTGACGTCTGAGTCTACGCGGAGTGTGATGGGTAGCTGGAGCTACTTCATCGAGGGCTTTTACTAAAATCTGGTTTAGCTGTGATGCAGCAGTCTCAGGAGAAGTGAGTGCAGAAATTGGTGAGAGTTGTTGTTGTAGAGAGGTAGATAGTTGTTGAAAGTTAATCACATTAATATTTCTGCGGGTTTTAGGAGGTTTGGTTGATTTCACTGACATTGAGGTTGATGTAATGAAGGAAAGTGTGCAGGTGATAAGATTGTGATCTGAGAGAGGGAAAGGAGCATTAGTGAAATCAGAAACTGAGCATAGTCTGGTAAATACAAGATCAAGGCAGTGGCCCTCCTTATGAGTAGAGGAGTCAGTCCATTGGGAGAGGCCAAGAGAGGAGGTTAGAGAGAATAGTTTGGAGGCATGAGGAGATTGTGGACTGTCAATGGGGATATTGAAATCACCCATAATGATGGTGGAGATGTCTGAGGATAGGAAGTGAGGGAGCCAGGCTGAAAAATGTTCCAGAAATTGGTGCGGTGGCACAGGCGGGCGATAGATAACAGCAACTCGCAGAGAGAAAGGGGTGAAAGTCCTGATAGAATGTACTTCAAATGATGTAAATGTGAGTGACGGTACCTGTGGGAGAACTGTGAATATGAAAGATTGGGAGAGATCGTGGATGGATGTTAGTTTGTTGCAGACAGAGCGTGCATTCCATAAGGCACATTTTAGTGACTTGGATGGTGAAGGGAGGCATGCAATATTTATGAGGTTAGCTGGATTTATAGTTCGTTGTGGGTGTGGCATGTGGGTTGGGCCTGGATTTGGAGATATGTCACCAGCTAATAGAAGCAACAGGAGCGAGATATAAATATATTTGTGGGATTTGACTGAATGTTTGTTATGGCAAGAGGTTGTGGATGTTATTGTCAATGTGTTTAGATAAGTTAAAAGCTCATATGTGTTTGTAAGAGAAGAGGAAAGTACTGAGGCAGCCATATGTACAAAAGGATGAGCTGCAGGGAGAGTAAAGGATGTAGTAGTCTTAGAGATGATTCCATGGAGTGAGATCATTAATAGAAGTTTCTGATACATTTTTGCAATGCCGTCAATAATGTACAACACACAAACTACTGGTATAGATGAAATAATGCTATTAATGGATGAGATGGGATAGAAACATTCAGTATTTTAGAGATTAGGTCAAACACTGATGACCATAAAACCTTGATACGAGGGCACGACCAAAATATATGGACCAAAGAGCCCACATTTCCACAGTTACGCCAACACAGGTTGGATTGGGAGGGCCAAAGAGTATGCATTAGTACCGGTGTGAAATATAAACGATGGCACAGTTTATAAAACTGTTCGGAGTGGGAAATGCTCTTAGAGAGATTAAAACAAGTTTGAAATATGATATGCCAATCTTCCTCAGGTATTATACTTGAGAGATCTGTTTCCCATTGCAGTAGAGATTTAAATTTGGTAAATTTGTGAGGGTTAGTTAAATATGAATACCACCAAGTAATATCTCTGCCTCCAATCCTACACAATCGATCAATGAGAAATTTGGGTAATCTCTGCACTATATGTGGTTAGGGAATAATACTACAAAGCCAATGTCTTAATTGTAGGTACTTGTAAAAGTCTCTGGAAGGGAGAGAAAATAGTGATTGAAGCTGGGTATATGACAAAAAGGAGTCAGGAGCCAATACTTCAGCTAAGGTAAAGATTCCTTGGGCCCTCCAAGTGTCAAAAGATAGATTCGGGATCAAGGTAGCTATGCCCTCAAGGGAAAAGTTAGCAGAGGGAAGGAGAATGTCCGATGTTATCGTGGCTAGTTCAAGCCATGCTTTATGGGAGTTGGAAACAGACACTGACCTTCCCAACGTCCTCACCGATACCGAAGAAGGAAGCCAAAGGCAGTCTGTAAGAGGGAATGGGTTAAGTTGGGAAATCATAGTAGCTAGTTGATAGCATTGTAAATCTGGGTAAGCTAATCCCCCCCCTCCCTCCGATTTCGGATAAGACATAGTCTTCCTACAGTAGCTAATCTAGGTTTCTTGCCCTTCCATATATACATAATAAATACTGTGTGAAACCTATTAAGAGTTGTTTTGGGAACTAATATAGGCATGTCCGAAATAAATATAGAATTTTCGGTAGAATCACCATTTTAATGGCCGATATTCGGCCTAACCAGGAAATATTTTGCATCATCCAGTCAGTCGTTAATGAAGTAACACCTCGCAACAGGGGTAAATAATTAGCCAATATTAAATTATTAGTAGTGGGAGTTAAATGGATTCCAAAGTACTTGATACTATTCTCTTGCCAGGAATATGAATATTCAGATTTTAGGGATTGTAGTGTTGCTGGAGAGAAATTAATAGCCAGAGCTTCGGTTTTGGATCCATTTAATTTATAATAAGATACTTTAGAGTAGGTTTTTAGTACTGAATGCAAGTATGGTAGAGATATAGCAGGGTTCGTAAGGGTCAGAAGGGCATCATCCGCAAACAAACTGATTTTATACGTCTTATTAAATAAAACTGGACCTTTAATAGATTGGTGAGATCGAATAGTCTCCGCTAAAGGTTCAATCGCTAATGCGAACATCAGTGGGGATAAAGGACATCCCTGCCGCGTACCGTTAGTGATTGGAAATACTGATGACAAAATACCATTTACTAAAATTCCGGCTGAAGGGTTGGAGTATAATGCTGCAATCGATGAAAGTGTTAGACCCTTGAAAAAAAAATTGTAAAGAACAGCATGAAGATACCCCCAGTGTAGCCTGTCAATTGCCTTCTCGGCATCTAATGCTAACAACAAAAGGGGCTGGGTTATTTCAAAGAAGGCATCCACTATATCAATCACTCATCTCGTGTTGTCAGGAGACTGACTGCCTGGAACAAATCCAACCTGGTCCTGATGGATAAGTGTAGGAAGTAAATGATTAATCCGATTTGCAATTCATTTAGCATAGACTTTGACATCTGTATTAAGGAGCACTATTGGACGATAATTAGGTAGTAAAGCTGGATTTTTCCCCCGTTTAGGAAATGCAACGATTCTTGCCTGTAGCATTTCTTTTGGGAAAGACCCCACACTTGAAGCCTCATTAAACAGCTGAACTAGAAGTGGAGATAAAGTATCTGACATTTTTGTAAAATGAATTAGTGTATCCATCAGGACCAGGGGCCTTCTCCAATGGGAGGGATTTAATAACAAATTTGATTTCCTCTCTTGACCATGGTCGCTCAAGTGAGCGTCTATGGTGTATTTTCTAAAACGCACTGCTGTTATTAGTCTAGTACATTATCATGCATTCACTAACAGTATTTACTATGTTTATTTAAAGTGGCCCAGACCCCATCTGGAGGCTGACCATACCCCTAATAATGGGCCCCTATCACTGCATTCCCCCGGTGGGCCCTTCATGCCCCAGTCCGATACTGAGTGTTGCCCATAGCAACCAATCAGCTTCTAGCTATCATTTATCAAGTACATTATATAAAATGGTATTGAAAAGCTGATTGGTTGCCATGGGCAACTTCTCCACCTGTCCTCTTTAGAAGGTTTGATACATCTCCCCGTGCTGCAGTGGTTTATATGCCTATGTTAATGGAAAATACTTATTTACGCAGCACATACAAATAGTTAGCATGAATAATCTGTATGATATCCAGCAGGACAGCAGGAAAGTTTCTATGCATGTGTGTGTTAACTAGATTATTTCACAACACTTTTTTTCCTTTCAGGCTTGATGCTACAACTTATACAATTGACTATAAACTCCCATACCAGTATACACCTGCTGTAAGTACTTTTGTTGATGTAATTATGTTACTTTCTACAAGTAAAATATGGTAAAGAGGAAGGTGGTGGAAGAGTAATTGATTTCTGTGTGATGTTACTAAATGACAGGAGCCTATAGGAATATAGGCGTGAATCAGAGGTGGACGCTAATCCCGTCACGGCTGTAACTTTCTACGCAGCGGTAGTTATAATTCATGCTGATTCCGCAGCCGGTGAAATTTGTACAGAGACGCCCATTGGCTGCGCTTCTAATCCGCCACTTGTGTACAAAGACGCATTGGTTGCACCATTGAATTTCTGAGCGACCCTATGGCTGCTTAGAAAGTCCGTCAGAACGAAGCCACCGAGGCCAGTGAACTGGGAACAGAGGCGCAGAAGCTGGCTGCAACATGCCCACATAGCACTTGCATTTGACCAGCCACCTTACCCGGAGGGAATCTAATCAAAATGTCAATATTTATAATGTTGACACTACAATATCGATAGTTTTGGTGTTGACATTGTCAAAATGTTGACATTTTGATTAGGGCTAGGCTGTGGGGGGAAGTTAGGGTGGGGGGGGGTGGATACAGTTAGACAATAGAGGAAGGGGTAGGTATTAAGGTTAGGGACAGAGAAAAATGCTTCCCTGAACACCATAGGATCAGCTGTTTGACCCAGAAGTTACAGTCATATGACCGCAGGAACCTGAAAGCCGTGCTGGAGCCGTTGCAGCCGTCAGGAGCAGGTAAGTGACCACTGGGCCACCAGGGACAATATGTCGCAATATGTCGAAATTCAGTCAACATTTCAGAAGTGTCTATATGATTAATGCCGTCATTACGACTATGTTGAAATTCTCATATCGATATTATGATTGTCGACATATCATACCACATCCTGACAGGATTTCTAATAGGATTTGAGCATCTTTTCAATATTAGTCTGATTAGGGACCAAACTGCTTTACAGCGTTCTCTAATAGGTGTGTTGCTATTTCAGCTCCTCACCTCCTAAGGACTTTCATGCCTGCTAGCGTTATGCTGATACTCCTGTTGTGACAATCAGTCTTACGCTGGTCAGTGCTGGGTTGGTTCCTATATGTAGGTGTTTCTTACATTAGATCAAAAAAGAAGATTTCAGGTTTTTGTTTTTTTTATTTAATAAGGTAATGTATGTGCCGCTCCCATTTTCTGGGAGGTACGAGGCCAGGGTCTGCGTCAGTGGACGCAGATTTCCTGGCCTTGCAGCTGCTAGGATCTGGACCTGGCCAGACCAGCCTGGCAACCATCGCGACCGATTGTTGCGATGGTGATGGAGGTGTCTGTTTCGTACAGTCACCTCCTGCTGCATTTGTTGTGCATCAGGCATACATTCAACTCTGTATCAGCTAGACTGTGCCCATAATTTTTTTTTATTTTTTATTATTCAATGGGGTCTTAGAGACACCTGTTAATAATACATCAAACACTGGGACAACTTAGTGTTTGTCATTATTTACATAAGCTTCGAAACCTGTTTTTTTGGGTTTTTTTTTTTGTTATTAATACGATTCAGTAACTCATTCAAGCATTTAATCCATGTTATGAGTAACATGTATGCATCAGTTTTTGAAAATGTTGACGTTACTTTGGGCCTGATTCAGAGATGGACGCAAATCCCATTGCAACTGCGTTTCGGTATGCAACGGACTAGCGGAAATATGCTAATGACTTAGGTGGTGTCTTGTGTACTGAGATGACCACATCCCACTATACAAAAGCGGAAACATCGTTTGGACATTGGACTTCCAAGCAAGCCTATGCTATCTCAGACAGAGCAAGAGCTCTCCTAGGACACTGGGTCCTGAGACACCTGCATTTTTCTAAGCGCCCCCTTTTACCTCCCCCAGACTCTGACTACCTGTCATTCACTTTGCGAAAAAATCCTCTCTGCGAACACTGGGCCTGATTCAGAGTCGGACGCTCTTTGAGAGCGCTCGCACTGAATCGGGGCGGCCCTGCTTTTCTTTAAAGACGGTCTCCTGGCCGCTCGCTAAGCTGTGAGTGACCACCCACAGCTTTAGCAAGCGGCCAGGTGATGGTCGCGATGGTCACGACCATTGGGGCTTGCGACGAGACCTTTGTGGTAGGGTCTCGTTCCCGCAAGCCCCAGTGAACTTTCTGCTCTAATAGAGCCGGAAGCTCACCCACTGACATGACTCGTGATGTCAGTGGGGCCACTCCCAAACGGCAGGCGTTCCTTCGGGAACGCCTCCGTTTGGCCAGCCACCCCCCCTGCCCGCCTCCAAAACAGGGAAGCTGTCAATCACAATCGACAGCTGCCCCTCTTTGGTGCAAGACCCGCAGCGACGGAGCACCTGTCGCTGGCCGGATCTCGCGCATGCGCACACCGGCTCCAGCATGCGCAGTGGGGGACCATCGACCCGCTTGCGAGCAGTGTGCGCTCGCGACCGGGTCTGAATCAGGCCCACTGTCTCTAAACCATCACAGTGCGTCCATCATTGACTTTGCGTCCATCTCTTAATATGGCCCTTTGTCCATTCATCACAAAAGAAACAACCCGCCCCCCCCTCCCCCCCAAAAAAAGTTGGGATCAATGTTTTTGTTTTTTTTCATCTGCCTTGGAAAAGTATGACTTGTGCCTTGAGCTTTTTTTATTAGCAATTGTTCTAGAAATAATAATCCAAACTACTTTAGTGAATTCCATTTTATTACTGCATGAGTCATTTAAAGTAATTTCCGAACCAAACCCGTGTATAATCGCGATGCAGTTAATCTTATGTGACTTCATATATCTACTATTGCGCAACTGTATCTGGTTTGTCTGTCACAGTAAAAAAGGTTGCACATTCTATGTGGTGATTCTTCCCTTTTGAGTATAGATTAGAATTTGCATCAATATGCAAAATGGAGATTTCATTTTGAAGATTATTTAAAATCTCTAAAGTTGCATTTCCCCTGTTGGAGGCTGCATAGATTTTTTTGTGCAAAAAGACTTTCCAATTGGGTTTTGTCCAGTAGTTTTATTTTGGAAGCATGTTGTACCTTTCAGTTTCACTTTGTGGAAACGCATGTTTAGGTGTGCTTTAACTTGGATTAGGAGAGGGGGGTGCCCGTGTGCAGCCTCCGTGCAGGCCCCCTCCTCTCTCTGCAGCTCAGATGTGAATCTACTGCACATGCGCAGGTTTCTGGAAACATGGCCTTTTTCCCAGTGATTTGTGTTGGGCCAATGCAAGACTCCAGAGATGTAAGTATACTAAATGGGTGCAGGGTGTGTGATGTGGGCCCCCTGAATCCAGGAACCGGCGTGCACTGCACACCCAGCACCCATTATAGATATGACACTGGCATTAACCTATGTAATAAGGATTCGGATACATAGGGGGAATTCAGTTAGCCACGGGACTTGCTGCGCGGTTTTAACCTCCTGGTTTAGATGACAGGAGCTATTCAGTTACTGCCCACAGTAAGCCTGCGAATAGCCCAGAGTGTGCACTTAACGTGGTTTTCTTCTCACACACTGCTGAAGTGCCAATAGAAACCCATATTAACTAGTGCTTTCACTGCTAGTTCAGGTCTTACCATGGGCGTTAATTGCATAACCCCGGTGGCTTAACTTGGGAGCTATATGTTACTGCACGTTAGCTGCAGGTTTACCGTGGGAAATAATGAAATAGCCCAGGGCACTTAATCCGGGAGCAAAAACCCTGCGGTAAGTCCCGCGGCTAATTACATTCCTCCCATAGAAGTAGCATGTATGAGATATATACAGTACAGACATGCTGTCCGCTAGGGTTACCACTTTTTCATTTTTTTTTATTCTCGGACAGGGGGTTTCAGGCTCACACACGCTTCTTTATATTCAGCCTGCTCTACATGCACTATATATTCCTCAGAGCCACCTCATTCCCCTTTATATGCTTCAGAGTTATGAGCTACTTGATCAAAGGCCATCCCAAAATACGGTGACAATTTTGCACAGAAGTATAGGTTCATTATTTTGAACTATATTGATAGTGCTAGTGCCTACCCTCCAACATGACACTTTCCATCAGGTACAAAATGCTCTGTTCCTGGACTTCCCACCTAATTAATGACTGCAGTCACCTGTGTTGAATTAGGTAATGAAACAGGTTTTTCATCACAGGTGGCTGCAATCATAAATTGAAAGGGAAGTCCAGGAGCAGAGCATTTTGTACCTCATGGCACGGGTCATGTTGGAGAGTCTGAATAGTGTTGTATTTTGTGTGTCATTCTTTCCTATGGAACAAATATGGATTAAGGCTTTCACACATGTTTTTGAACTTAAAAAAAGGAGTTAATTAAAATAAAACTTTATTTTGAATCAACAAGTGTCTTGTCATTAATTTTTGTGACTTGCAGCATTTAATTGATATTTATGTAGTACAGCAAATCCACCAGACAAAACAAACTCTCCATGCTACACAGGTATTTGTCAGCCATGAATACAGCAATGCATTATGGGAGCCCCACCCAATCCCTTTATAGCAAGCCCCCACCTTTTCATGACCTCATTATAGTGTGCCAGCAAAGCGTCCACTTTAAAATGACGAAACTGTGTAAAATAATGAAAAACCCTGCTCATGTCTGAAAGGGGTTGACCCGGCAATTTCCCGGGTCTCAGGTGTAGTGTGAAAGGGGGTCTTGAGCAAAAACCCAGGATTTTGCAGAGGAGAAAAACCCGGGTCTGAGCAAGGTAATTCCCGGGTCGCATGTCTGAAAGTGGTATTAGATTGTGTGCCAAATAAACCAACCTTCAAGAATCATTTTATGTAGATGTTTTCCTCTGTATAGATTTTTAAACATCCATCCTTTGCTGCCTCTAGTATAATTGGTATGTTAACAAAGCTTGTCCCACTCCAGTCAGCAGCTGTGTAGCCATAAAGTCTGTAAAACTAACAAGCGTTGCTTCATATTTGGCAAGAATAAAGCCTTTGAAATATCAGTATTCTTCTCTCTTTACAAACCCTTAATTTGTGAATTATGCTCAGAAGGGAAATATATATTTTTTTTATCGGGTCTCTACTGTAACATCGATGTTGGATTTTACTTCTGTACAAAATCATCCATTAAAAGATCTCTTGTCCTACCCTATCGGGATATGTTAGGAAAAGAATACATTTCCATATACAATGATTTAAAGTTTTCTATCAACTTAATTGTATGTCTAGTAGTACATTGGACTCTACATTTATGTTTTATTTATTAGCCATTATAATGTACTTTAATATACATTTTATGTGTTTAATCATATGTGTATTTCTGTTTGTGTAATGCAGAAAATTCCAGACGCACCAGACTATTCTTCAGCCTACAAGAAATGTCATTCACAGTTCACGGACACATCAGACTACAGGAGGCATGGTAGAAATACCTGGCAAGATGAAAGTGGCATATATGCCAATAGTAAACTTAAGCATAGGGTGTTTAAACCAACCTGCCCTATTACACCACATCTGTGAAGATAAAATCTTATACAAAGTGGCATCTATCTGCAAATCTGTCATCTTGTCTCTTTCTACAATTTTAACAGTATTGCAAATAATATTGGACTGTATTAAAAGTGGAGTACAGTATTCTGAGGAGACAGAATGGAAAACCTGGAATACTTACTCTTGATGTATCACACAAGCAAATAAATACATATAATATTTACAGCAGTAGAATGAAAAATGAAAAACTAATCAAAAATTTCATAATTAAAATGTTCACACTCATAAATAAAAATAATTGTATACTTAAGTCTTGGTCTATTCCCAGAATGCTTGTAGCACCCAATGAATACCAGCTATCATCCAACTCTTGAAGGAATAACATTAATAGACCGAAAACAAAGGGCTACTGCTTATTGTTAATTCTAAACTTTTCACCCCTTTATGAAATAAGGGATGTTCCAAAAACCATATTTTTGGATTTGTTTATATACTGAATCCTTTAACAAACGTTTCTGCTGGATATTGAACCAAACCTTAATGTGAATAGTGTCATTAAGCAGTGTTGACTAAATGGAAGAATCATATTTTAGATCCTTGAAATTCAAATACAAAATAGCCCATTTTACGCATAGCATTCAGTTCAGTTGCCCTGCACTGCAAAGGGAATGGGATTAAAATGCCGGCAGCGCATGCCCGATATGAGAAGATTCCGACTGGGGTAGGTAAGTATACTAACCCTACCCTGTCCCCCCCCTAACCCTCCCTTAGTGGTACCTAACCTCGCCCCTTAGTGCCTATCCCTAACCTTCCCCCCAGGGGTGCCTAAACCGAACATGCCCTCCCCGCACCGTAAACCTAACCCTCCTGGGGGGTGCCTAAACCTAACCTCCCCCCGGTAGTGCCTAACCCTCCCTTCCTAGGGGTGCCTAACCCTAATCTCCCCCCCAAACCTAACACTTACCCCGCTAGACTCCCTAATACTAACCCTCCCTCCCACGCGGCTAGCGCTAGGGGCGCCCCAGACTTACCTTCGGGCTGGCGACCTCTGTGTTCCAGCGTTGGGATTAACATAGGCGTCGGTATTTCGACGCCTATGTTACATGCCTTGCCGGGTTTCCACTGTCAGCATTGAGACCGGTGGCCGTCTCATCACTACATTCCCTGCAGGGAAATAGTTTAATAAAAAATGGTTCATTTTTCTCTTACTATTTCCATCCTGAGATGGCATTACAGAACAGGTTTTATGGTGGTACAAGTATGGTTTTGACCCTTAATTAATTGGGCAAACTGCATCCCCTTTTCACATAAACAGTTTAGCAATATGCAATATCAGGGCCTTAGTCGTGGCTACAATAGCTTGCACCCCTGACTATGTCTTGTGTCGCAGTGCACCTGCTTCTTCATGCTAATGCTGCAGCCAATGGGATTCATACAGAGACACCCACCTGCAGAGACGCTAATCCGCCTCTGCTTATTAAGCACCTATAGCAGGTACAATTTCTACTTCTGAACATGGCTGCCGGGATCAGTGCAACTGTGTCTTAAGACATTTGATGGCCACGACATACCCGCGTCTGACTAGCCACAACCCTGATCCCACCCATAACCGCCCACCGAAATTGCCTCTCTCTGCATCTAAATTCGTCCTGCGGCTTTTTGCACCTCTGAATCAGGCCCAGAATCTAGTAGATGTACAATGCATTTGCCTTATAGCAGTATTTCTACTGTGAGGACAGCCACAGTTCATCTGACAAAATATGCTGTCTTTATACAAATATAAGGTTGTTGTAGGACAGTGTTTACTTGTTCAAACTCTGGGATTTCCTAATGCTGAACATTTTCAGGATGTATCATCAGCTTAGTGAAATTATTTAGTTAGTTCATAAGTCACATAAGGGGAGCTATACTGGGATTATGTGGTGTTTTTAAACGATGGTTGACTCAAAAAAAAAACATAACATAGCAGTGTCATTTAAAACAGCATCAACATTGATTCCTTGTGCCTTTCCAAGGAAATCACATGAAGGGAAAAGGGTTGTAGACAATTTGGGAATTGTGAAATTTCCTTATCAGGACACACAGACACAGTTGCTTCTCTGTCTTTTGCCGCAGTCGTGTCTTTCTGCTTACGTTGTGGCCGATTTTATTAATACTGAGATGCCCACTTGCAGCAGTGCAGTTCAATCCCTGTGTGTATTTAGACATACCATAGGATGCTCCATCATAACTTGCACCAGCCGTATGGTAGGTGCCATTTCTCTGTCCTATTATGGTCTCCTGTATTCCACACCCCGTGGGTCCGACTCGGTACTGCGTCTCTGAGCGCTAACAATCGGGTCTCGTGCTGTGTGACTGGGACGTACGCGCAGACTTAAGGCATCGGCCAACTGCGTGTGGCATCAGAATCAGGCCCATGGTATTCTAAAGTGAGTATAACATTAATGAGCAATGAACAGTTACACATGTAATGCTTTACTCAGAGACTTGGCATTCACAAAATAATAATATATTCTCTCTGTATATAACATTTAATATGCAGTATATTAGACACTCATCGTGGTGAGACAATGTGAGCATACAGTTACAGTATAGCCATATTGAAGTTATCCTGCAGGACCCTTGAAGTAGTCAGGCTACACCTGAAACAGGGAATAAGAGGTGGTTCCTTCTGTTCCTCCTTTTGTTCTCTCAGTGAAATATTCCTCCTGGTTATGTATCACTATATATACACAAACATGTTTCACCAGTACATCTGGTACTTCCATCAGCACATACAGTAGGACTCCTCTCACCTGTATTTAGAGAGCACAGCTGGTTAGTTCTCTCTCTCTCTCTGGGACCTATGTATCAAAGCTAGGAGAGATAAAATTGTGAGAGATAAAGTACTACTACAAACCAATCAGTTTCCAATTTACATTTTGCAGGCTGTGTTTAAAAAAAATGATAGTTAGGAGCTGATTGTTTGCTAATTTATTTGTTACAATTTTATATCTCCCAGCTTTGATACATAGGGGTCTATTTACTAAGAAGTGATAAGGTGCCAGCCAATCAGCTCCTAACTGCCATGTCATAGGCTGTGTTTGAAAAATGACAGTTGGGAGCTGATTGGCTGGCACTATATCACTTCTCACTTCACCTAACACTGCTTAGTAAATAGACCCCATTGGCCCCTCTATATAGATATATATAGATATAGATATATATATAGATATATAGATATAGTAAATTTACTTAGATCCGTGTTGATCAGAGATTGCTATCTCGGGTGAAAATTTCACTTTTTTGCAAATCGGGAATTTCCTATCATTAAAGTCGGGTGATTTGTTCATCTTTTGGGGTTGAAATCAGGTGATTTAATGCTGCAAATTCAGCCGTGTTTTCTCAATAGAAATGAATTCACCATCGGCTTTAATCGGAAGTACTTTACATTCATGTCTGCCAAAATTGGGAATTTATTTTCGTCCGTTTTACAACCAAATTGGGGAGTCAATAGAAGTTTTAAATGCACCACCTCCTGATCTGCGAGTTTGCCATCAAACATACACAAATCAGTGTGATTTGTGTATGTTTACTGAATCCTGTGTTTTTAGGGTTAATTTTTCTGAAAAAATTTGACATGGGGTCCCCCCCAAAAGCTTAACCAGCCCCGGACTGGTCAGCCAGTCCTGGTTCCTAAAATTACAGGGAACAAAACGAGTAGGGTTCCACCGTAATTTAAGAACCAGCACCTGGCTGCAGGGCCAGAAAAAATTGCGTAGGGGTCCCCCTATATTTAAAATCAGAACAGCAAAACAATAACACGATTCCCCGAAAACCAAACTGACAAGTATTGGTATGTGTGTTGCCACACATGCCAATACTAAGCGAATGCCAGCTGATTTCCCACGTCCCGCCAGCCAATCAGAGGCTACTTCACATATAGTGGCCGCTCATTGTCTGGAACCCACGTGGGTTCCAGCCAATGAGTGGCCACTATATGTGAAGTGGCCTCTGCTTGGCTGGCGGGACATTGAAATTTCCGTGATCTCTCGTCAGCTGGCATTCACGTTGTAATGGTATGTGTGACAACACAACGGACAATATTTGTCCATTTGGTTTCAGGGAATCGTTATTGTTTTGCAAAGACCCTTCTGGATGCTATGGAGACCAACACGAGGATCAGGTGAGTATAGGATCTTTGTTGCAGGTCCTCCCATTGGAGTCTACGGGGACAAGTGGACAGAAACATCTGGCAGAAGGTAAGTATGTGTGAATGGGATATGTGTATGTATTAAAATTGTACTATATACGGTGTGTGTGTTCTGTCTTTATTTAACTATTTATTTTACAGTGGGGGTACAGGTGCCAGCCGCCTGCTGGCACTTGTAGTTCCACAAGTGCCAAAGGGCAGGCATGCTGGCACCTGTAGTTCCACTGTAAAGTACAATAGTTTATTACTTTTTAACACTTTATTACCCCCGTACCAACCGCTCCAGGGGTGGGGGGAAGAGCCCCGTGCTTCAGACCAAGCCCGGGGTTCGGGAGAGGGGGCACCCCTTTTTTTGGGGGGGTCACCACCTCCCCTGAGATCCCCGGCTTGGCCTGACTGGCTTGGATTGCGAATGCTTTGACCCTGAAGACCTGGTAATAGGGTCTCCGGGCTGTAGCATTACACCCCGATCAGTTTGGGTGCGGTGCTGGTTTTAAATATAGGGGGACCCCTATGCATTTTTTTCCCCTATATATATATATAAAATCAGCACTGGCCCTGCAGCCAGCTGCTGGTTCTTAAATTATGGTGGAACCCTACTCATTTTGTTCTCCTATACATTTTTTTTCCCCTATATTTAAAATCAGCACTGGCCCTGCAGCCAGCTGCTGGTTCTTAAATTATGGTGGAACCCTACTCATTTTGTTCCCCGTAATTTTAGGTACCAGGACTGGCTGACCTGTCTGGGACTGGTTAGCCTTTTGGGGGGGATCCCACGTCAATTTTTTTATTAAAATTAACCATTTAAAATATTTTAAAAAACCAAGCAGTCTGCACATATTTCACTGATATGTGCAGCCTGCTTGTTCGGGAGAGAAATTCAGGCAGGGAAATCGGGGGTTCAAAATGGACAAGATCGACCAAATACACCATCAATCAAAATGATCCAGTCAAAACCGGGAGCATGGTAAATTCCCGATTTTCTTTCAAGTGAAAAAAACGTCCGTTTTCAATCGATCCTATCAGTTGAAAAACGGGACAAATCGGGACCAAAACAAATCTTTGTAAATCTCCCTCTCCCTCTCTCTCTCAGGTGAAAACATCTCTTGTTTCACATCTCTGGGTGCAGAGTCATGAAAATATCTCATGCATATAAATGTAAAGGCCGATCCTCACCTAATGAAGTTATCTGTATTCATGTTCATCAACATTTATTGGTCTGTGATTCATGCAATCAAATAGATTCAGTGAGTTACAAGCCTATGACTTGCAATTTATTACAGTGTCCTCATAGACATTGATGAATTACTGTAGGTTACTACCTTCATTTTCTCCTGTCACACAAATCACATCTTCTTTTATCTGACTTTCTCACGGATAGGAGATGCTACACACATACCCTATGCAGCAGCGGCGACTTACGGTTTCTTTAGCCCCGTTTATATCCATAACCCTGCTCCAAACTAAAACACCATTTGTGTTTAGAATACATTGTAGAGTGCAATGTCTTTTCTAATTAGACAGGTATTTTATCATCATCCTATGCTCTGGGTACAAATACTTACGTAAGTACAAATAAGCATAAAGACCAGCAGGATGTACAAAACTAGCGCCACCTGGAGCCACGGACTGCATTTTGAAAGAAGTTACATTTACAGACGTCTTTGAATAATACCCACAGGAATTCTACAGCTGAGCAGAACTTGCCACAAGCCTTTCCGCCAGTGCAGATGTTCATACTGGCATGACAGAAGAAAAATGATTGTCGACAAAACAGGAAAACCAGACGTACAAGTCATGATAAAGAGCTCCTGTAACAGTGCAGCTGAGGATAATAAGACCCTGTGGAAAAATAGATGACTTTAAATACATTCAGAAATGTAATAAAAGAGAAAACACTGATTATGGTTTGTCTGACCTCTTGTAAGTAACAGAAAAAAGTAACTTTCCTCTCTCATACTTTGGTTTAAAAAACATATTTTACCCTTACACAGGTTGTACAATTTGCTGGCATTTATATCTGCATGACAGGCAATTACATATTAATAATATATAGCACAGGCGCAGTCATTAGTCAAAGCAAAACTGGCACTAGATATAATACAGGGGTCTACTTAAGAAGCAGTAAAAAGCCAAAATGGCATTGCCACTGTTTCCTATTCAGTGAATTACATTAACCAAATTACTTAGCTAACTGTCGTCCCTATTTACCACTGTGGGACAGCTCCTGTGAGAAATTCAACAATGGCAGATTACCAGTGGGACAGTCAACATGGGGCCCACACACATTGGAAGCACCCAACAAGTTTGGTCTGTCACATCAGGGAACCGGGAAGATTCCAGATGGGACACACTGTATTTGTGTTTCTAGCTCAATTTTCAAAAACAGGTGCCCTGCAGCCCCTTTTCTTGGGCGTGGCTTTCAGATTGGCTACCGAGTCCCTTAAGTGATATGTCACTTCTGCAGCACCAGTGGAAGACTAGAGCTGCTCTTTCTGCGTACAGCCTTGTCAGGATGAATCTGAATTCTTGACGAGCAGAAAGTGAACAGCATGAGCCCCCTGACACACGAGGTGAGTATCAGTGGGGAGAGAGGATATTGCGATCTGTATTCACTGTAGTAAGGCATAATACGAAATGGGGTCTCTGCAGGGAGGTATAATGGGAAATGGGTGCTATAGTTTGGCAAAATGCAAACTTTTGGTGTTACAGTGTGGCATAATACAAATTGGAGACGCTACAGTGTGGTATAAAATGGAAATTGGTAGGTACTTCATTGTGGCATAGTATGAACTTGTAGATACTACACTTTTACATAGTGCTAACAGATACGACACACACCCCTTTTTTGCAGAACGTTCCCAGACGCTGCCCCTGCTCTGCTTGGGGGAACTGCGAGTGATCTCGCAGAGGGAGACCTGCACATGCACAGGTCTCTCACAATTGAAGTAGGATGCAAACCGTCAGGTTTACGTACTACTCTGAGTCAGGCCCGTTGTTCATAGCAACCAATCAACTTCTAACTATCATTTCATAGACTGTGCTAGATAAAAGCTGATTAACTGCTTTGGGCAACTTATCCACATTATCTCTCTTGATACATCTCCCGATAAATAGGTATATTACCAGTACATACCGGTGAATCTTGAAACATGCAGCAGAGGGGACAACAAACTGCATTGACTTTTTCTGCTAAAAGACCCCGGATTCACCGGCATGGACTGGTAATATACCTATTTATCTCGACTTCTCTCCCTGATACAATCGGCAGCTGCCTAACTTAATAAGGAACATCCAGGAATGGACTATTTTTAAACCAGTATAAAATCAACAAACTTTGGTCCAGATGCAGTATATAAATAAGGGTAAATGGTAGTCTGAAGGGACCGAGTGGAGAGCGAAGGAGGTCCGTCTGTGTGTGCCTCACTTCAGTGCTGCTGCGGCGGCCATCTTTGGAGTTATCCCCCTGATGATTACTATCTCCTGTCTGATAATATTTCAAGCACCAGCAAAAAGAGGTCACTTCATTCATTTACTTCTTTAAACCTTATTGGAGGCCAAAAAGAAGGGTCCCTATCATAACTGACTGCACCATTACCCAAGTGCGTTTTACTTTTTTTTTTTTCATACACGATTGGTGCTGTTTCCTGCCCAGAGACATGTAGCTGATTGTTCTATATATGTCTCCAGCTACCTAACCAATGGCCTAATTCACAGTCGGAAATTGGAGCCTTTGTGTGATTATAAATTTACTTATGTTGCTCCAGCTTAACATATCAGTGCATAGTGTATCATAGCTCCTAAATGGCCGAAAGTAACTAAACCCATATCCAAGTTCAGGTCTGGGGGCACTGTAATTTCAGCTGCCAAGTCGGGTTCTATTGTATCTCATAATACTACTGCTGCTACTACATCTCCACCCGCTGTAACTTCACAGCTGCTCGTTAGTGATAGTGAAGTTTTGACATTTTGACAATGGGTACTATGAAAGCGCTTCTGTCTCAATTTAAGGTAGATGTTGCTGCTGAGATCCGCACTACTTTTTTTTTAGGCTTGTCAGCAATCTATTGATGACCTTGGGGGTCGGACTGATCACCTCGAGATGAAGATGGGCGAGGTGGTGAGCTCACACAATGATCTAATTAACTGTGCATGATGCCCTGCAGAATGAAGTGGCAGCTCTTAAGAATAAAATCAGCGATTTGGAAGATAGATCTCGCCGAAACAACCTTAAATTACGTGGTGTGTCTGAGAATATTTCAAACAGTAGTCTCAATAACTTTGCACTTACCCTTTTTAGGAAACTCCTGCCTACAGCACATTCTTCGGACATTGTTATAGATCGCATACACAGACTCCCCAAAGCCAAAAGGGCGCCAGAGGGCGTACCTAGGGATGTGTTCATTCAGTTACATTATTTTCATATAAAAGAGGCTCTTCTGAAAGCTGCTCCTTTGAATGAGAGGAATGCGGAGATATTGGTCTATCTTCAGCTGTTTAGTGATCTCTCTCAGGCTACCTTAACTAAAAGACGCTCCCTTCAGCTTATCACTTCTGCATTAAGGAAAGCTGGCTTATATCGCTGAGGTTTTCCTACGAAGTTACTGATATCACGCAACGGCTCCATGGTATCTATCACCACTCTGGAGGAGGGTGAAAAGGTCCTCTCCGAGTGGAATGTAATTGGGACTTCTCCGAGATCTTCTCCTGATCAAGGAATTCAGCAGAGCATGCATTCATATATAGTATTTCTTTAGTTAATATTTCATATTATAGGTTTGTAAGCGCTAATTGTTCAGAATAGAATAATGAGCTCTTTTATGAGCATTACTCTTTTATGTTTATAGAAAAAGTGTTACTTTCTTCTGAAAAGAATAGTTAATGTATATTGCATTGTATTTTCTACTTCAGGGTCCATAGGGTATCCACAGTATACCTTGGGGTATAGGTGATGACGTCAGGCATCGGGCACCATAGAGTTAAGTTTTCAGCCTCCCAGGATGCACTAGGGTCCCCCTCCTATACCCCGCCCCCGAGCCAAGGCATCTCAGTTTCGTTGGTGCCCGGCTCGGAGTCGGATGCACCTGTTTAGAGGGGGGCTAAGGACAGCCCCTGAAGTTTTCTACAAGGCAGCTGTGGCTGCACATCTGGAAGTACAGCATGGACAGTCTTTCTTGACGTCCATGCTGTCTTCCCTACACCCCCACTGGTACCAGAACGCCGGTACTGATCCGGGGATGCTGGTAGGTGACCTCAGATGTTTGGGACCATGGCCGGATTTAAGGGGGACAGCAGGTAAGCAGCGGGGTCACGCGGTGGGTCCCCGCTGGAACATGGTCCGGAGTCCCCAGGCAGGGGGCTCCCTGGGGACTGACTGACCAGCGTGGAGCCAGGTTACGGACCTGCACTTCCACTACCCCCCTGGGACAGCAGACCGCAGCTGAGCGGTAGCGCTGCGGCGTCCCAGGGGTTAATTGCATGCCAGGGGAGCGCGCCTTCCCTGTACACAGCCGGCGCCTCCCCCGCTGCACACAGCCTCTCTGTACTTCCCGATTGGCTCTGTGGCAGCGCTCCTCCCCCAGGCCAGCCTCTCTGCTCCTCGGTGGCCATCTTTCCTGAAGCATGGTGAACGCTGCTGGAAGCTGCTGATCGGTGGCATCGTGGTCTGGGTCCCCCCCGGCATACCTCTCCTCCATTGGAACAGGTCTGTGTATGCAGCGCTGTGTCCTATCAGACTCTGTGTCTGCGTAGTTGAGGATCAGCGCTGATAGTGCAGGGATTGATTTCTTTGCATTGTATGTGACTGCTGCTAGCGTCTGCTGCCTGTACTTTCACTTTCTACTGTCAGCCTTTTCACTGTCCCTGCTCTTCTTCTGCTAAAGCCCTTGCGGTGCGGTGATTGCAGGGCGGTTCTCCCACTGTACTAACGCGTATCAGTGAGAGGGGTCACATACTTGCCATCATGTCTGAGAGTGATTTTCCTCTCCAGCTTCTGTGTACTATGTGTAAGGTACCTATAGTGGAGGGGGAGGGTAGCGCGGAGGGGCTATGTTGGCAGTGTTTTTTATTAACCCGGCCAATTACTGTCACTGCTCCAGTTCAGGAACCACCATGGGCTTGTTTCGCTAAAGCGCTTACAACCCTAGTGGGCCAGTTAGCTCCGCAACCTGTGTTCCCTCAGATGGGATTGTCTCAGCAGTCAGTGGTGTCGTCACCCATGCAGGGGTTCCTGAGAAAACTGATGGTACCCCACAGTCTCCCTATTTCCCCTCAGGTCTCTCAGGAGCCTGCGTGGGTTAATTCCCTGACAAGTTCTGTGCAGCATTTGTCAGACGTGTTACAAGGGGAGTCTGCGTTGCGGCCTCATAAGCGGCCGGTGGCGTCTCTGTCCACTCCTTATGAGGATGACGAGGGGACGACCGATGATGGGGAGATTCTGGATCTTTCGGACCAAGAACCTCTCCGTACTAAAGAGTCGGACGCTAAGTCTAAGGTTTATATACCTGGTCTTATTCGTGCAGTCAGCTTTAGTTATTGAGGATGATGAACCTCCGGTGTCAAAATCCAAATATGCCTTTTTGAAGGATGTTAAGGGTGATGCCACAGTGTTTCCTCTTTCGGGTCAATTGGTGGACCACTTAGAGGAGGCGTGGAAACATCTTGGCAAACGGTATCTGCCTCAAAGACGTTTAGCAGTGGCTTATCCGTTTGCAGACAATTATTTTGCTAAGTGGGATTCCCCACCACAGGTGGATTCCCATGTGACATGCCTGGTCCGAAGTGCCACGTTGCCTATGCCCTCCATGTCCTCCTTAAAGGGTGCCACGGACCATAAGGTGTAAATCTGCCTAAAGTCTGTTTATTCCCTCGTGGGGGGGCAGCCAGGCCGGCTATGGCCATTTGTTGGGTAGCCAGAGCTATGGAGTGCTGGGCAGATAGTTTAGAGGCGTCTTTCGATTCCGACTGTTCGGCTGAACAGACCGAGTTGATAGGCAATCTCTGGGATTCAGCCACTTACATTAATGAAGCGGCTTTAGATATCAGTATGACTTCTCGGATTTCTTCGGCAGCGGTGGCGGCTCGTCGCACCTTATCGTTGCGATTTTGGAAGGCGGACGCTGATTCCAAAAAGAGCTTGGAAGCTTTGCCTTTTAATGGAGAAGTCCTATTTGGTCCGGATCTGGACAAAATTGTAGCCTTGCTGGCGGCAGCCAAATCGGCATGTCTCCCGTCTGCTGCAGTTCCCTCCAGTTCAGGTACGTCGTCCTTTCGGCCGTACAGGGCCCAGGGTAGGCCTAAAGCACAGTCCTTTCCCTGACAGACTGGCCCCAAGAAATCGGCCAAGCCCCAGAAGCAGGCCTGGAGTACCAGACGTCCGGCCCCTAAGTCCGATGACAAACCTGCGGCCTGACGGTCCAGGCCTCCCTTTGGGGGATCCCAAAGTGGGAGGCCGCCTGCTATGGTTCGCCCAGTGTTGGTCGGTAACCACGACAGACAGTTGGGTTCACAAGGTGGTTTCTCACGGGTATGCCCTCTCCTTTCGGCACAGCCCCCATCCCGATTCTTCACCACGGGTCTTCCATCAGACCGGAACAAAGCCACGGAACTGCGGAAGGTTTTGCACACTATGCTCCAGTCTGGAGTTGTAGTGCCTGTTCATTTCTCCCAGAGGGACCTGGGTTTCTATTCCAATCTGTTTTTGGAGCAGAAACCCAATGGGTCGTACCGTCTGATCCTCAACCTCAAAGCACTCAACAAGTCCTTGCAGGTGACGAGGTTTCGGATGGAGACACTACGGTCCATCATTCTGGCGCTGGAACCTGGGGATTACATGGTGTCGTTGGACATACAGGACGCTTACCTGCATGTCCCTATTCTTTCGCGCCATCAACAGTTCCTCAGGTTTGCAATCCGCAACGATCACTTCCAGTTCCGGGCATTACCTTTTGGTCTGGCGACAGCACCACGTGTGTTCACCAAGGTTATGGCGGTCATGGCGGCTTCCCTGTGGCTGCAGGGAGTCCGAATGTTGCCGTACCTAGACAACCTTCTGTTGGTAGCAGGATCTCCGGAGCTCCTACACCATTTGGATCTGATGATTGCAGTACTGCAACGGCATGGCTGGTTGATAAACTGGGAAAAGTCCACCCTGATCCCGTCTCAGAGGATTCTGCACCTCGGAGCCTTGTTGGACTCCAGTCAACAGAGGATCTTTGTGACGGGGGAAAAGATCTCTGCCTTGCAGTTGAGGGTGCGCAGTTGTCTGCAGAGTCGCCGTGTGTGTCTTCACTCGGCAATGAGGTTACTGGGCTCCATGGTGTCCGTATTCTACATGGTGGAATATGCCCAGTTTCACTCCAGACCTCTGCAGCAATTGATCCTGTCCAAATGGAATGGACTGCCTCAGAGTCTCAAATCACAGATGATGGTGCTCACTCCGGAGGTTCGCCTGTCCCTTGCCTGGTGGTTGCAGACGATCCATCTCAACAAGGGTCATCCATTTTGGGTGGCAAACTGGGTCCTGTTGACAACGGACACCAGTCTTCGGGGCTGGGGAACCGTCATGGGTCCACACCTGTTGCAGGACAGATGGACTCAGGCGGAAAAGGAGCTTCGATAAACATCTTGGAACTCCACGCCGTTTTTAATGCTCTCCAGCAGGCCCATCGGGTCCTCCAAGGTCATCCCGTGCAGGTCCAGTCGGACAACACCATTAATGCTCTCCAGCAGGCCCATCGGGTCCTCCAAGGTCATCCCGTACAGGTCCAGTCGGACAACGCCACCACCGTGACCTACATAAATCGGCAAGGAGGAACCCGAAGTCGGGCGGCACTCGTAGAGGTGTCCCGCATCCTGGTCTGGGCAGAGCGCAATCTCCCGGCCATATCACCGGTATTCATCCCGGGAGTCCTCAACTGGGAGGCCGACTTTCTCAGTCGCCAGGACGTTCATCCGGGGGAATGGTCTCTGCACCAAGATGTCTTTCAACTTCTGGTGGACAGGTGGGTTCTTCCAGAGATTGACCTCATGGCGTCACGGCACAACAACAAGTTGCCGATGTACAGGTCTCGCACAAGAGACGAAAAGGCGTCTCTGGTGGATGATCTGTCCGTCCAGTGGACGTTCCGGTTTGCTTATCTCTTTCCTCTGTTTTCACTTCTTCCATGAGTAATCCGGAAATTCAAACAGGAAGGATGGACGCTCCTGTTGATAGCTCCCGCGTGGCCCAGATGGCACTGGTTCTCAGACCTTCAGGGTCTGTCCGTGGACATTCCTCTGCGGTTGCCGCTATGACCGGACCTACTGTCACAGGGTCCTTGTCTTCACCCGGACCTGACTCTGCTGTCTTTGACGGCGTGGCTGTTGAGACGGCCATGTTAAGGTCCAGGGGGTTTTCCATCTCTGTAGTACGCACTATACTGAGAGCTCGGAAATCGTCTTCGGCAAGAATATACCATTGTGTATGGCATACGTTCTTCCAATGGTGTCGACCGAGAGGTTATGCACCTCAGGAGTTCCGTCTGTCTAGAGTGCTGGCCTTCCTACAGCTGGGACTAGACCATGGGCTTCGCCTTGCTTCTTTGAAGGTGCAGGTATCTGCCCTGTCGGTCTGGTTCCATCGTAGGATTGCTACAATCCCTGATGTGCGCACCTTTATGCAGCCGCCATTTGTTCCACCGGTGGTGCCTTGGGATTTAGCTGTGGTTCTGAGGGCTCTCCAGGGACCGCCGTTTGAACCACTGGGCTCAGTGTATCTTAAATGGCTGACAGCTAAAACAATTTTCCTTCTGGCCATCGCTTCGGCCAGACGTGTTTCTGATTTAGGGGCTCTCTCTTGTAGACCCCCTTTCTTGATTTTTCATGGGAACAGGGCGGTGCTGCGCACTCATCCTGATTTTCTTCCCAAAGTTGTTTCCCGTTTTCATATCAACGAGGAAATCGTTGTGCTGGCTTTTAACTCACCTGACCTTTCAGTGGGTGAGGTCACTTTGGACTTTGTGGGGGCCTTAAGGATTTATATTGACCGCACTTCTTCGTTTAGGACGTCGGACGCCTTGTTTGCCCTCTATGGCTTCCGTAAAAAGGGTTGGCCTGCTTCAAAGCAAACTTTGGCAGGTTGGATCCGTATGGCAATTTCAGAAGCTTATCTTCATGAAGGCCTGCCGGTTCCATCCTCTGTGAGAGCTCATTCCACTAGGTCTGTGGGTCCTTCGTGGGCAGCTTGACGTGGTGTCTCTGCAGTCCAGATCTGCAAGGCTGCCACGTAGTCCTCTGTCCATACCTTTGTGAGGTATTATGCGTTTGACTCCTTTGCCTCTCAGGATGCTCCCTTCAGGCGGCGGATTCTCCTTTCAGCACAGGAGCGTCCCCACCCTTGAAGGATACTGCTTTGGGACATCCCCAAGGTATC
The DNA here is from genome assembly GCA_031769625.1 of Taudactylus pleione. NCBI lineage: Eukaryota > Metazoa > Chordata > Amphibia > Anura > Myobatrachidae > Taudactylus > Taudactylus pleione. Next base: position 1,289,511 of record JAUIMM010000176.1, read on the forward strand.
CTGTGGATACCCTATGGACCCTGAAGTAGAAAATATGAGATATGGTAAGAACTTACCTTTGTTATCTCTATTTCTACGAAGTCCATAGGGTTCCATAGGACTCCCGCCCTGTCGCACCTGTGCTGCAGATGGGCTTTGCTCTGGTCACCGGTTTTTCCGTCTCCCTCTGGTGAGAATGTGATTCTTGTGTGTCCAGATCTTTTTTCTCTCTCTTCCTTCTCCTCCTCCGGCCTATGGCTTGGTACGTAACTGAGATGCCTTGGCTCAGGGGCGGGGTGTAGGAGGGGGACCTTAGTGCATCCTGGGAGGCTGAAAGCTTAACTCTATGGTGCCCAATGCCTGACGTCATCACCTATACCCCAAGGTATCCTGTGGAACCCTATGGACTTCGTAGAAATAGAGATAACAAAGGTAAGTTCTTACCATATCTCATATTATTTTGCTCTCTTTATATGTCTGAGGGTCAAACAATTTGATAGCTAAGTCCCTTATCTAGGCCATGTACATATATTTTTATGATATATTATGTTATTATTTTGTATACAGTGTGTATTTTCACACTATGTATATGGTGGCGGGAGACCGTACTCCTTGCCGCGTACTACCCACTGTGCTGCCATAGTCTGGCAGCCCCTTTTGGCTTCAAGTGAGGTAATTTCAGTTTTTTTTATGTATGTACTGTTTTTTTTCTTCTTCCCTTTCTTTATTGTTGTATGGGTGTCACATGTATATTGCAACAATTTTCTGTATAATGTATTTTATGTGCAGCATATGATAGGTAAGCGAATACATGCTCTTTATATTAAAAAATGGAAAATATAGTATCCATAAATGCCAAGGGTCTCAATATCCCTCATAAGAGGAGACTTGCTTTGAATTCTTTTCATAATTTGAAGGCCCATATTATTGCAGTACAAGAAACGCATTTTCATAAGTCTGCTTCCCCTGTCTTCTCTAATGATAAATTTCCTCATTGCTATACTGCTAGAGGTCCTGCTAAAAAAGCTGGTGTTGCCATCCTTATTTCTAGACAGTGCCATTTTGAACTTTTAGAGCAGCATTCAGATACCAGTGGTAGGTACCTAATTTTAGTGGGCCGTTTGGATGGGGTGGTTGCAACTTTAGTTTCTCTTTATGCTCCAAACACCCAACAATGGTCCTTTTGTAGGAAATTTTGTTCAGTTCTCCAGAAACACAGTAAGGAGCTGTGATGTTTATGGGTGATTTCAATATGGTTCCCGACCCTTTGACAGGTCTTGAGTTGCCCCTCCTCGTCTACGACAACCTGATGAGATTGCTAGAGGCTTTCGCCAACTTCTTGCAGAATACAAAATTTATGATGTGTGGAGAGTTAAACACCCTAATGAAAGAGATTATTCTTTCTTCTCACATGTGCCTAATTCATACTCCTGGAATCGATTTAGTTCATTTTGTTGTCTATTGGTAAAATCGATATTCTACCCATGTCCGACCACTCCCCTATTTTTTTTTACTTGGAATGTCGCAAATAGACGTGTGACTCCTGGCCACTTGGTAGATATGTTTTCTCAGCTGGAGGCTCGTCAGCATATTCAGCAGTCCATCTCAGGTTTTTTAAAGGACAATAGGCCTAAAGAGACTTCTGTATTTAATTTTTGGTGCTCTTTGAAGGCTGTGGCTCGAGGTTCAGCAATACAGGTAGCTGATATTCTTAAAAGGGCATATAGACTAAAATGGGGGGAATTGGAAGAAGCTGTAAACAAATTTGAAGCAGCTCACAAATCTGATCCAACTAGTAAGGCTCTATTTAAAGAATTACTTTTAGTTCGTGAAAAGTTAAATGTACTCTCTATGCAGGAAGTCCACCGTAATATAGCCTGCCTTAATCAAAAGTTTTATGTATATGGGAATCGTGTCTCTAGTTTATTAGCTCACAAATTGAGAGGAAGGAGGGCACGGGAATGTGTACAGAATATTTATAATACTAAAGGGGTTAAACCCCCGGACCCATATGACATTGCAAATACATTTGCAGACTATTACGCTATTACGCAAAACTATAAAACTTGGGGGCAGACCCATATACTTCACAACCTACAGTTGGGAGTATTAATGAATTTTTGAAGGATATGAATCTACCTTCACTTGACTCCGATAATTGTTTGGCCTTGGGTGCTCCATGGTCAGTTGAAGAGGTTGAAAAAGCTATTGATGCTATGCCAGCTGATAAGGCTCTGAGGCCTGATGGCTACCCATCCAACTTCTTTAAAGCTTTCAATGCTGATCTTGCACCGCTATTGGTGTCAGTGTTCAACGAAGCTACTGAGAAGGGAATATTTACTAATGAAATGCTGGAGGCTCAAATCAAAGTCCTTCCCAAACCAGGCATATCCACTATTGAAGTCCAGAATTATCGGCCTATCGCATTACTGAACACTGATGTCAAGTTGTTTGCCAAATTGGTTGGCTTTAGGGTTGGTCCTTTACTACCTACTCTGATTAATTCAGACCAGGTTGGGTTTGTCATGGGCCGATTAAGCACCGGATAATACCCGTCAAGTTCTTAACATCATGGAGCGATGTGAACGTACTAAGGACCTTTACTAATTCTCTCCTTAGATGTGGAGAAGGCCTTTGACAGGCTACACTGGGGCTACCTTCAGGCTGTTCTTAGTCGTTTCGGGTTTGGTGGTAAGATTTTGAATTATATTTTAGCTTTGTAGCTTAGCTCCGTCTGCCAGATTATTTGTTGACGGATGCCTTTCCTCATGTTTCAATATTACCAACTGTATGAGGCAGGGGTGTCCCCTTTCCCCATTCATTTTTGCATTGGCGATTGAGTCTCAAGCTGAGAAGATTAGGGCTATGGAGAATATACGGGGTCCTACAGTGGGTAGGATTACCCATATAATATGTTTGTTTGCGGGTGATATTTTGTTTGTTTAAACCGCTAGATTCTCTTCCTGCTCTTCAGTGCATTCTAGAGGTCTACTCCAAGGTTTCCTTTTATAAACTCAACATCAATAAAACTGAAGCCCTTCCATTAAATATTCCTAGTGATGTTTTTGAGTCGCTTAAGGTGTCTTATAAATATGCTTGGCAATCTTGTTCACCTAAATATTTGGGGGTCCATTTAGCCAGGGAAAAAGATTTAATTGAATGTAATTATCCTATCCTTAAAACGTTCATCAGTTTCACAAAGGACTGGATGTCCCACAAAGTCTCTTTGCTGGGTAGGACAGCTGCCTTTAAAATAGTACTATTGCCAAAGCTTCTATATTTATTCCAGACAATCCCCAGGCTGATACCGAAGTCGTTGCTAATTATGTTTGGAAGGGAGGCAAACCAAGGATTGCAAAGGGTACTTTGTCACTACCTAAAGTAGTTGGTGGGGTAGCCTTCCATGATTTGGAGAAATATCAATTTCCTTGTCTTTTGAGCCAAGCAAGAGATTGGTTTGAGGAGGATATTCCTAAACCGTGGGTATCATTGGAGAATGACATGGTGAAACCATTTGCCCTCTCTGATTTATTATGGTTACCTGTCTCCGTACAACCTCTAGATAACACACTGCCTCGATCAGCCCAATCCACTATTTAAGTGTAGCATACATTTGTGTCATCTGATAAGGACATGACTTTGCCAGCACCAACCCTGTCGCTATTATGTATTGCCACATTAAATGTTGTGTCTGATACTGGAGTTGTTGCCTTTTCTGACCTTCAGTGTAAGTACAATATCCCCAGGAAGGACTTTTACGTATACTGTAATTATTTACAGGTACGTCACGCAATTCAAAGTTTCTTCCCCTCCTCGACATCACATCAGACTCTGCCTGCATATATTTTAGGGCGGTTTCAGTCTCCTAACCATAAAGGTAGCATTACATGGTGGTATACTAATTATCTATCTATGGCTATCTATTTATGATTGCAGCATGGTGGATCTGATAGTTATCCACTGCGGGTCTCACACTGCCCGCTGCTGGTGTGAGACCCACAGTGTATAACTATCAGATCCATGAGGCTGCATTCATAGACGACAATAACAGCCGTAGATAGGAAGGGGCGTCAGACCCGCAGCTGAACTCTCACACTGCACATGGTAGTAAATAATAGGAAAGGGGGATTTATATACCAGTGGAGCATTTAATTACATATATATGCTACACAGTTAATGTGGAAAACGCTCAGAGGGACAAAATATAAGGGACAATATATATATATATATATATATATATATATATATATATATATATATGATATTATCCCCATAGTGTCAGAGACGCATGAATAAACAAACACAAAGAAATGTTATAAATACCTTTTATTTGTGCCACATTATTATCAATCACTTATCCACCCCTCCTTTCTAATTAACACCTTTTTAAAAACTAACCTATAAAGGCAATAGTAACACCAATATTAATTGTGGACCTCAGAAACATTGAAACAATAATTAGTTTACAATGTTACAATTGCTCTGTCACTGTATTAACAAATAAAGTAACTTGTGTTTAGAGGAGACAGTACTACATGACTATACTGATGAATTGCAATAATATACTGACAATTTCAGATGAATATCTGAGTACTAAATACCAGATGGCTCTGTAGATTGCCCTAATCAAGTGACGTACAGAAACATTAAATAATACAGAGCAATTATTATCAATAAGACTGTGTCTGTCTCAGCGGAAAGGATTTTTAATCCTAATATTAACAAACACTTTCTATTCTTTCAGCACTTTCTTTATTATCTATATTTTAATAATTGCATGTGATCTTAATTGAACATTTAATAAAGATTATATTTTAAAATACTGAATCCAAGGGTAACTATTTCCCTAAAGGCCCCGGAGTGCACCTTTGTAGCCTCACACTATTTTTCTCTCTTTTGATTTTGTTAATAATCAGTGAGCAAGGTAGCACCATTCCCATTATATTGGTCTTAAACATATCACGAAATGCATAACAAGCTTTAAAAACAATGTAATTTAAAATATTATGGGTAAAGGGGGACAATAATAATTTTGAAAATCTAAGGAAATCTGTGCGGGACTCCCACAAATCTTACAAATTCATTAGTGCAGGTTCAAGCCCAAAACTGATGACCGACAACCTTACACTGCACGTTCCAGCAGCCCACCGCACCGAGTACACACCTTACACTCTCCACCTGAAAACACCCCAGACACTGGTCTCCACGTCAAGAGTACCGACCTCATTATTTACAACAGTAATAAATAAAAAGACAATGTCATCAAAATAAAAATTGACACTGGCGCCAAGTGTAACGTCATCTCACGTGGTATTCCGTGCACAAACTACAAAACACCTACTGACTGCCATCACACTGAATCTAATTGCTTATGGTGGCCAAGTAATCAAGACCATGATCCTAATTTTGCCTGGCAGCATAAAACTGGGGTTAATAACTTTAATTGCTGTGTGTATAAATTTTGCTTTTAGTCATTTGTATTGAGCAACTCAGTCAACGAACATATTTAAAACACATTTTATTTGTAATCCTTCTGCAATAGTGGCAGATCAGTGCTATTATGTCTCCGTTGTGGTTTTAGCATGACATACAACTAATGATCTTTGCACTGCCCTGTTCAAACACTCGCTTGGTAATTTAGAGGAAAATAGACGGAGGTTGCAGTCAATGCAAACCAAAAAACCTTGTTTAACCATAAAATGAAAGTCTGACCAATATTTATTGTACATTTGAAAAAAAAAAAGAACTTTATAGTGATTATCTTACCGCGTGTTGCTGTTATTCCTCATATGTAATTTTGTATATAACCCTTGTCACTTATTAGTTTGGGCAATATTACAAAAATGTTTGACTTCTGAATTCAATTCCTATCTATGGAGAGTAACTAACTGTGACTGTAGAGCAGAGGTGGGCACCTGGGATGTGTAGGTCGCTTATTGCCCTCCCCTGCTGTAGCGGATTTAGGCCCTGATTCAGAGCCGGTCGCTCTGGCAGAGCGCTCGCTCTGGCAGAGCGCTCGCTCTGAATCAGGGCTGGTCTTTTTTTTTTGTTTTTAGAAAGGCCTCCTGGCCGCTCGCACCCACAGCTATAGTGAGCAGCCAGGAAGATGGTCGTGATGGTCAAGACCATCGCGACCATCGGGCTTGCGATGAGACCCTTGTGGGAGGGTCTCGTTGCCGCAAGCCCCAGAGAGCTTTCGGCTCAAACAGAGCCGAAAGCTCTCCCACTGACATCACTCGTGATGTCAGTGGGGCCGCCCCCAAATGGAGGCCTTCACATGGGAACGTCTTCGTTTGGGCAGCCACTCCCCCGGCCCGCCCACCAAAGGGGGCGAGCTGTCACTAAACATCAACAGCTCACCTCCTTTGTTGCAAGACCCGGAGCGACGGAGTGCCCGTCGCTGTCCGGGTCTCGCGCATGCGCACAGCGGAGCCGGCTCTGTCATGCGCATGCACACTGGCCCACCATCGACCCGGTTGCGAGCGCACAGTGCTTGCGACCGGGTCTGAATCAGGCCCTTAGACCAGAGAGTAACCAGGAGTATGGCTTTGCATTTACACATTTCAAATGTTTTAATAAACAAATGTGTTCAAATTAACAGCCTGAATTGCAAAGAAGGTTAAAAATGGCAAATCTAAGAATACTTTATTATGTACTATAGGCCTAATTCAGACCCGCTCGTGAGCGCACATTGCTCTCAAGCAGGTCGATGTTCCCCCACTGCGCATGCGCCACCTTCGGCGTGCACATGCGCGAGCCCCAGCCAGCGATGACAGCTCCGTCGCTCCAGAGCTCACTACAAGACAGGGCGGCTGTCGATATTGAGTGACAGCTCACCCCATTTTGTAGGCGGGGAGGGGGGGGTGGCTGCACAAACGCAGGCGTTCCCTTAGGAACGCCTGCCGTTTGTGGGCGGCCCTACTGACATCACTCGTGATGTCAGTAGTGGACTTCCTGCTCTATTAGAGCAGGAAGTCCACTCAGGCTTGCGGGAGTCGAGACCCTACGGCAGGGTCTCGCCGCAAGCCCGATTGTCGCGATAATCGCGACCATCGCCAGGCCGCTCGCACAACCTGTGAATGGTCACCTACAGCTGTGCGAGCAGCCTGGAGGCGGAAGAAAAAAAAAATAACGCCCTGATTCAGAGCTAGCGCTCTCAAACAGCGAGTGCCTCTGAATCAGGCCCTATGTGTATTATAGCCACACTTGGCAACCCTCCATAAATCATTGTGAAGTAGTGCAGTCTCGTTGTGTTATGCTTTCTAATTGCCTGGGCATATCCAGTCCTGGATTTTGTGTCTGGAGCTTTTCACCTATTGTACAAATATACAGTCAATTTCCAGATCATGTTTACTGTACTGAATCATACACAAAAGATCTGTGAATGTATCAGTAGCTATACAGTCATTTATGTTGAAAGTTCAAAGTCTGATACACTATGGAATATTTTTTATTAAAAAAAACCCAGTGTACTATGAATGAACCTATTTAATGTGGCTGCTGCTTTAGCTTCGGTCATGTATCTGGCATAAATTGTTTTCCATAGCTGAACAACTGTGTTGAGCAGCTGGTGCCCCTGGATGTCCATTTGCTCAATATTATACTGCAGCAGTAGCATCCAGATCTGTTGATATTTAAATGCCAGATTTCTTGGTTGGTTACTCCTCATGTTTATCTTTTGTTTGGTCTTGCTGCTGTCCTGATTGGTGCAGGCTGCCTGTACATTTGCCAATATTCTGTCTTAGGACTCCAAACATTTACTTTCAGGCAAAGTATTGCAGATGTTGCTTTTCTAGTATAATTCAGAACAGATTCACATACACTATAATGAGAGCTACTGTACACACACAATGTAAAGGTTTATATCAGGGATAAGCAAACTGCAGTTCTCTGACTGCTGTAGAACTACAAATCCTATAATGGGGCTAAATTCTCAAAGGGTCTTCACAGTTTACGATTGTTGGTGGCTTTCCTGCAGGATTAAAAATGGCAATAATATGAAATACTTTTTGCTTGGTTTACCCCCCAAAAATACTAAAGTCATTAGGAAAGTTAAATAATTTTAACTATTACAGCAAAATGTTCCCTGGCTGTTGCTCTGATGACCTCTGCACATTTTCTAGTCTCTTTTATGAAGTGTGGAAGTGGCACTTTAAGGAAAATAATACCACATGCTCTCAAATTGAGAATACAATTTTAATTGGTCATTACAGTTGGAGGGAAAGATTAAGGATATTATCAACTTACTTTCTTTTGGTACAATGGTTAAAGTTCCCATTCAATATAAAGCGAGACTAAAGGTGCATACACACACACAACGATGTTTTGAACGATTATCGATAACTATATAGTTTATCGTTCAGTCGTTGAAAAAATTGTTCACTTTCTGAGTTAAAATGATGAACGCTTATCGTTCATGCTCTTTCACGTTTGTAGTTCAGTCAGACTGGCCAACTGAACGATTTTCTATAGAAGTTGCAACATTTTTCCTTCAACACACAGAAAATCGTTTATTAAGTAAAGTAAAACCAACTACTTTGTAAAACGATTTTCGTTCACTTTTTCAAGGCAAAAACTGAACGAAAATCTACCAACAAAAATCGTTCATTACTTACATTGTTGTGTGTTTACGCGCCTTAAGGTTTGATTCCTTGATAAAGGAGGGGGGGACAATTTGTATTTATTTTTACTTTACATACTAAGGGCCTAATTCAGACCCACTCGCGAGCGGCTGTCCGCTCGCAAGTGGGTCGATGGTCTGCGCATGCGCACGACGGAGGGAGCTCCGTCGTGCGCATGCGTGAGACGCGACGAGCGAAGGACTTTCCTTCGCTCGTTGTGTCTGATCAAAGGGGGCGTGCTGTCGATGTTGATTGACAGCACGCCCCCTTTGGTGGGCGTGCCGGGGGCGTTCCCAAGGGAACGCCTACCGTCAGAAGCCGGCCCCACTGACATCACTAGTGATGTCAGTGGGAGTGATTTTGGCTCTGATAGAGCCAAAATCACTCTGGGCCTTGCGGTTGAGAAACTCAACCGCAAGCTTCGGCTCGCAGTGGCGATGGTCGCGATGGTCAAGACCATCGCGACCATCATCCTGCACGCTCGTATATGCTGTGGGTGGTGACCCACAGCTATACGAGCGTCCAGGAGGACGCTCCATAATTATGGAGGTGGGCCATGATTCAGAGCGAGCGCTCTGGTCAGAGCGTCCGGCTCTGAATCAGGGCCTGAGTTATTATTTGATAATGAAGACACGTTACTAAATAAAACACAATTGCATTTACCTTTCAAATGCAGATATATGTGTATTGGCTATTTATTGAATAGGATGTCATATGCTTTTTTTAAACAGTCGGTAGCAATCCAAATTAAGAAAACTGGAGTCAGCATTGCTAACAGCCAGTGAGTCTCGGTCGGCGATGTTTGGTAGTATTTGGGGTGGCAGTTGGCGTGGCTCCCCTATTTTGGACTGCACTGCAGCCCTATCTCTGGAGCCGCCACTGTTGTCACACACTTAGCACACGGTCATTGCAGAGAGAATTTCTGAACTCCATATATATTTGTATACTTCACTTGCTTAATATTTAGATTTTTCATTTTCTCGAAAATTGCAATTGAGCTTTTGAATGTTAAAGTAGAGATGTTGCCTCACACCATTGTCCCCATCACAGGAGACAGAGCCATCTTGTTTCGATCCCTCTCCTATCTCATGTATGACACTCAGCTAATGGCTAGGGTGGTTCGTGAACTAATTGTGAGGCACGTGGTGAACAACTGGGAGGAGTTCTCCATCATGTCCCACGACAACGAGGGGGACAACTACACTAACTCTGCTAAGTAGCTCCTTGACATGTCCCTATCCTATACTTATGGTGGTTTATGTGAAATGGTGGCCGCTGAGCAACTGTTTGAGTTTGTCTTCGAGGTTTACCGCAATGGTGAGCTGTATGAGAATTTTGGTGCAAAACATCACCCCGTGAGAAGGCTACGCTTTATGCAGGACATCTCTGGGGGTCATTGTGATGCATACCTGCCACGTGAACCTCAAAAAGTGTGCACCACAACACCCCTCCTCCAGCCCGACTCACACCTTTCACAGGCATCACCTCTTCCTGTCCCCAAAAAGGCTCCTGTCAAAAATTGTGACAGATACACCAACGCTAAAAGAAGGAATCAACTACAGGATGCGACAAGGAAATATGCACAGATTAATCCTACGGTGAACCGTGCTGCTGTGTCTAAGTACCATCAAAATATTCCCAAGGGGAATATATCAGCGGTGGCCAGGTACCAGTAAGATAAACACGTCTTTGTACAAATGTGTTTTTGTTTTATTTTGCTCTTAATGCCAATAAAAATTGTTTTATTGATCGGCCAATATATCTGTCAGTGTGTACCCAGCATTAATCAAATCATTAATTGGTGTGATAACCCTTTGCCTTCAAAACAGCATCAATTTTGCTCCGAGTTCCTTCAAAAACTTGCACACAGTTGCACACAAGGAACTTGGCAGGGAGGTTGTTACAACCATCTTGGAGAACTAACCTTAGATCTTCTGTGGATGTAGGCTTGCTCAAATCCTTTTGTCGCTTCATGTAATCCCAGACAGACTCGATGATGTTGAGATCAGGGTTCCGTGGGGGCCATATCATCACTTCCAGGACTCCTTGTTCTTTTTTACGCTGAAGATATTTCTTAATGAACTGTATGTTTGGGGTCGTTGTCCTACTGCAGAATAACTTTGAAGCCCATCAGATGCCTACCTAAAGATATTGCATGATGGATAAGTACCTGCCTGTATTTCTCAGCATTGAGTATTCCATTAATCCTGACCAAATCCCCAACTCCATTTGCTGAAATGCAGCCCCAAACTTGCAAGGAACTTCCACCATGCTTCACTTTTGCCTGTAGACACTGATTATTATACCTTGTTTCAGCCCTTCGGCTAACAAAACTGCCTTCTGTTACAGCTAAATATTTAAAATTTTGACTCATCAGTCCAGAGCACCTGCTGCCATTTTTCTACACACCTGTTCCTATGTTTTCGTGCATAGTTGAGTCACTTGGCCTTGTTTCCACGTTGAAGATATGGCTTTTGACTGCAATTCTTACATGAAGACCACTTCTGGCCAGACTTCTCTGAACAGTAGATGGGTGCACCTGGTTTCTGCCAGTTCTCAGCTGTTGGCACTGCTGTACATTTTCCGATTTCAAAGAGAATTAAGCATGATGTGTCTTTCATGCTTGGCCGACCACTGTGTCTATGGTCCTCAATGTTGCTTGTTTCTTTGTGCTACTTCACAAGAGTTTGAATAAGCACATCTTAAAACAACAGTCTGCTTTGAAATCTTTGCCTGGCAGAGACCTTGCTGATGCAGTATAACTACCTTATGTCTTGTTGCTGTGCTCAGTCTTGCCATGGTGTATGACCTGTGACATGAAACTGTCTTCCACAACCTCACCTTTGTAGCAGAGTTTGGCTGTTCCTCACCCAGTTTTAAGTATCCTACACAACTGTTTCTGTTTTAGTTTGTGACTGTTTCAACCTACATATGAAAATGATGATCATTATCACCTATTTGGTATGATTGGTTAATCATACACCTGACTATAATCCTACAAAATCCCTGACTTTGTGCCTGAAAGAATTGATGCTGTTTTGAAGGCAAAGGGTGGTAAATAATTTGATTTGATTTGACTTCTCTTCTGTTCATTCAGTTTGCATTTTGTTAATTGATAAAAATAAACATCAAAACATACTTTGCAGCATTTTTGTCACACCTGCTTAAAATCTTTGCACAGTATTGTATTATATATATATAAATTATTATTATATGTATATATATATATTTATTTATTATAAGGGCACGGTCATGCCCATGTATTAAGGCTGAATCGAACAAACCACATTCCACAATGTTAATCTTGGGAGATGGGGGGAATGGTCCCTTCCATCCTTCAGTGTCCTCCCCTCTTTCCCTTAGCACCCCTCCTTATCTCTCCCTCAGTGTCTCCCACTCAGCATCCCCCGTCCTCTGTCGCTCAGTGTCCCCCCTTCTATCTCTCAATGTCTCCTCTCTCCTACTCAGTATCCCCCCTCCTCTCTCCCTTAGTATCCACCTTCTGTCTGTGTCTCCACTCTCCCCCTCAGCATCCCCCTTCTCTCTCCTGCAGTGTCCCCCCTTCTATCCCTCAGTATCCGCCCTCTCCCCTTCAGCATCCCCCTCCTCTCTCCCTCAGTGTCCCCCCTTCTATCCCTCAGTGTCTCCCCTCTCCTACTCAGCATCTCCCTCCTCTATCCCTCAGTGTCCCCCCTCTCCTACTCAGCATCCCCCTTCTCTCTCCCTCAGTGTCCACCCTTCTATCCCTCAGTGTCTCCCCTCTCCTACTCAGCATCCCCCTTCTCTCTCCCTCAGTGTCCACCCTTATTTTAACTTTAAAAAGCTATGAAATTGCATAGACAAGCACTTTGTGGTTTAACATGCCCTACTAAGTCTTCTTACACATGAGCTGAAATGTCAGAAAACTACTGAATCTCTACCAAACTCAAAAAAAGTAATGAAATTCCCCTTAATGGACGTGTTCCTTGTGCTTACAGATATGGTATGCCATCACACCCTGGGGTTAACTGCAGATTCACCACTCTTATGGAGTGAGATTTCTGTCACTCACAAAATGATGGAGCTGCTAATTCACAGATTTGTGTGCTCACTGGAATACACACAAGTGCAGCCAAGGTAAGACTTCTTTTTTGTGGCTTTTTATTTTTGACTTTATACTCATTTCAATCCCGATAAGGACAGGGGACCCATAGGGCTCCGTCCACTACCTGACACACTGGCTGAATCAGCATTGTACTCTGTGATCCCACACGTCTACAGTTATGTGCTATTTAATAGTAAAATTAATAGCATTTATTATTTAATATTAGTGATGTTATAATAGTATAAGTTACATCACTATAGAGACATAAAAATTAGCTGATTTGCACACACGTTTAAGCTTGGAACAAAGTTCTTGAAGTTGATGTAGTGGAAGCAGGAAAAATGGGCAAGTGTGAGGATCTGAGTGACTTTGACAAGAGCCAAACTATGATGGCTAGAACACTGGGTATGCATGAAAAGACCGGCCATCCTGAGTAACCGGAGGGTTACTCAGATGGCCGATGTTCATGCAAGAAGCCACAGGAGGTGTTTATTTACATAAGACACCTCCTGCAGCTTTAGCATATTAAAAGCATTAATGCAGTGTCCAAAGAGTCTGCAACAATGCTAAAAGTGTACAACTTTATATCAGGCCCATGTTCCTTTTAATAACATACTATGGTACTCTATTGAAGAAAAAAACTTTATGGTTGCAACTTGGATTATTACCATTGCTTAATACCACATAACGGTATTATTATTTCAATTTAAATACAGGAACAGCAGCCACATTTGTGAACCTGATATATTCTTGCTTCTGGTGCTATTGTGCACTGTAATCATTGTCATATGCAGGGGCTGATGCAAGATGGTTGCAAAATAAGCATGAATAAAAGTACATATTAAAAATAGAGTATTTCCGCTCCTATGCAAGCATTTCACATATTTTGGGATGCGTACACCCCCATATTGGCAGGATATGTGCCTAGTTTACAACAAGTCATCACCAGTGTGTAATGTAATTTATCGCTATTGCAAAAGATTTGACTCCTATCATAATTGCTGATGTGCACAAGCTGCATTTGCATGAACATATTTTCTTTGTACTGTACATTCCCCCTCTCCAGCGAGTATTGATTTGTGCAAAATGCTTGCTGACCATAACAGTGACGTACCACAGAATATGCTATGTACACCAGAGTAGTACCTGCATCAGTCCCATAGTGTGTATTAAATGGTCTTGTGACGTTCTAAACAGTTCTTTTTAATATATAAAGTGTTCTTTAAACTCTATGGAAATTATTCATGTTAAGAATCCCCGATTTGCTGATCACTATCATATTTTAGTCTTAGGGTAGCTTGATGTGGATAAACATTAAGGGCCTAATTCAGACCCTCGATGTTGGCCCAGTGCACATGCGCACGACGGAGGCGGCTCCATCATGCGCATGCGCGAGCCCCAGATAGCGACGGCCAAGCCGTCGCTATGGGTCTCGTACCAAAGGGGGCGTGCTGTCGATGGTGAGTGACTGCACGCACCCTTTGGTGGGCGTGCCGGGGGCGTGGCTGCCCAAAAGGAGGCGTTCCTATGGGAACGCCTACCGTCTGGGGCTGGCCCCACTGACATCACAAGTGATGTCAGTGGGAGTGCCTTCGGCTCTGATAGAGCCGAAAGCACTCCAGGGCTTGCGGCAACGAGACCCTACCACAAGGGTCTTGTCGCAAGCCCGATGGTCGCGATGGTCTTGACCATCGCGACCATCTTTTTGGCCGCTCGCTATAGCTGTGGGTGGACACCCACAGCTATGCGAGCGGCCAGGAGGCCGCTCAAAAAAGACAGAGGGACCACCCTGATTCAGAGCGAGCGCTCTGTCAGAGCGTCCGGCTCTGAATCAGGGCCTAAGTGTGGTTAAAATCAAGTGTGCTTTCTGAACAGTTAAATAACAGTTGAAAAACATTGAACAACATCTAATACTAGGTAATTACAAACCCATTACTTTAAAAAAAATAATTTTTTTTTTCAAATACAAAAAAGACAATGTATCAAAAACTTATTTTTATAATCTCACTCCATGGAATCATCTCTAAGGCTACTACATCCTTTACTCTCCCTGCAGCTCACCCTTCTGTACATATTGCTACCTCATTAATCTACTCTCCACTTATAAACACACATGAGCTTTTAACTTATCTATACACATTGACAATAACATCTACAACCTGTCGCCATAAAAATCTTTCAGACAAATCCAACAATTATATTTATATCTCTCACCTGCTGCTTCTATTAGCTGGTGACATATCACCAAATCCAGGCCCGACCCACACCCACAACAAACTCTAAATCCAGCTAACCTCATAAACATTGCGTGCCTCCCTTCACCATCCAAGTCAGTAAAATGTGCCTTATGGAATGCGCGCTCTGTCTGCAATAAGCTAACATCCATCCATGACCTCTTTATTTCAACTAACCTCAACCTTCTGGCAATAACATAAACATGGCTTACACAATCAGACACTGTCTCCCCTGCTGCACTTTCACATGGTAACCTACACTTCTCACACACCTCCAGGCCTGGTAATTGTAAAGGAGGTGGGGTAGGAATATTACTGTCCCACTCTTTCACATACACAGTTCTTCCACAGGTACCTTCACTCACATTTACATCATTTGATGTACATTCTATCAGGACTTTCACCCCTTTCTCTCTGCGAGTTGCTGTTATCTATCACCCACCTGAGCCACCTCAACAATTTCTGGAACACTTTTCTGCCTGGCTCCATCAATTTCTATCCTCAGACATCTACACCATCATTATGGGTGATTTCAATATCCCCATTGACGGTCCACAATCTCCTCGTGCCTCCAAACTACTCTCTTTAACCTCCTCTCTTGGCCTCTCCCAATGGACTGACTCCAGACTATGCTCAGTTTCTGATTTCACTAATGCTCCTTTCCCTCTCTCAGGTCACAACCTTATCACCTGCACACTCTCCTCCATTATATCAACGTCATTGAAATCAACCAACCTAAACCTAAAACCCGCAGAAATATTAATGCTATTAACCTTCAACAACTATCTACCTCTCTACAACAACAACTTTCACCAATTTCTACATTCACTTCTCCTGAGACTGCTGCATCGCACCTAAACCAGATTCTAGAAAAAGCTCTCGATGAAGTAGCTCCAGCTACCCATCACACACACCACGTATATTTAGATGTCAACCGTGGAATTCTACCTTAACGAGGCATCTACAAAAACTCTCACGTAAAGTTGAACGTCAGTGGCGAATGTCTCATACTCCAAGTGACTTCCTCACATATAAGACTATCTACAACTCTTATCGTACTGCTCTGGACACTGCCAAACAAACATATTTCCAATCTCTGCTCAAGCCTCTAACCCCAAGCAACTTTTTAATACATTTAAACTGCTTCTTACCCCTCCATCACCCAAACCATCTGCTACTATCTGTGCGCAAGATCTTGCTTCCTATTTTAGGGCCAAGATTGAGAAGATCCGAAATGAAATGATAGGCTCTTCCTCAGCTAGTGACCTGTTCAATTCTCTACCTGAACCCTCTGGTACATTCTCTTCATTTGATCTTACAAACGAAGATGAAGTATCTACACTCTTCTTATCCTCCTACTCTATTAACTCTTCTGTAGATCCTATACCCTCACAAATCAGTAAATCTCTGTCTCCTGTGCTTATCCCAACCCTAACTAAAATCTGTAATCTCTCTCTCTACTGGCAACTTTCCATCACTGTTCAAGCATGCAGTGATTACAAAATTCTGACCCTAACACTCTCTCAAATTACTGTCCTATCTCCCAGCTCCCATGCCCCTCCAAGTTCCTCGAGAGACTTGTCTACACCAGCCTCACACACTTTCTTAACTCACACAACTTATTGGACCCATTTCAGTCCGGCTTTCGTTCCCAACACTCCACAGAGACTAAGGTAGTAAATGATCTTGTCGCTGCCAAGGCTAAAGGCCATTACTCACTCCTAATTCTTATAGATCTCTCTGCTGCTTTTGACACTATTGACCACCCTCTTCTAATACAAACTCTGCAATCACCAGGTCTTAAGGACACAGCTCTTTCTTGGTTCTCTTCCTACCTATCTGATCGCTCTTTTACTGTCCATTTTTCTGATTCTGCCTCCTCTTCGCTACCTCTATCAGTTGGAGTACCGCAAGGCTCTGTCTTAGGTCCTCTGCTATTCTAAATCTATACCACCTCTCTTTGCAAACTAATCCGCTCTTTTGGATTTCAGTACCATCTGTATGCAGATGATACTCAAATCTACCTATCTTCCCCAGATTTATCACCATCTGTATTGGTCCATGTCACTGAATGTCTTTCTGCCATTTCATCTTGGATGTCATCTCGCCACCTGAAACTTAATATTTCTAAAACAGAATTAATTATATTTCCACCAGCCAAAAACAGTTACCAACCTGATCTCTCTATCACTGTTAATAACTCGACCATTCACCCTGCCCCACAAGCTCGCTGCCTTGGTGTCATCCTTGACTCTGAACTGTCCTTTGTTTCCCAAATTCAGGGGGTCATTCAGACCCGGTCGTTAGCGCCGATGCGCTTGGACTGGGTCGATGGCCCCCACAGAGCATGCGCACAATGGCGCCGGCAACGTCGTGTGCATGCGTGAGACCCGCTACGACCGACAGCGCCGGTCGTAGTGGGTCTCGATCCAAAGGGGGCGAGCTGTAGATGTTGATTGACAGCTCGCCCCATTTGGAAGGCGGGCCGGGGGGGGTGGCAGCCCAAACGGAGGCGTTCCTATGGGAACGCCTGCCATTTGGGGGAGGCCCCACTGACATCACTAGTGATTTCAGTGGAGAGCTTCCGGCTGAGACAGAGCCAGAAGCTCTCCGGGGCTCACGACAAGGGAGACCCTACCCTAGGGTCTCGTCGTAAGCCCCGATGGTCGCGATGGTCTCCAGAGCGGTCGTTAGAGCTGTGGGTGTTAACCCACAGCCTAACGACCGCAACAGAGGCGGGCGGTCAGGATGCAAGTGGCCACCCAGTTTCTTAGCAACTGCTTGCATTCTCCGTCCGCCTCTGAATGAGGCCCTCAATCTGTCTCCAAATCCTGTTACATACATCTAAAAAACATATTCAAAATTTGACCATATCTCACACAAGACACTGCAAAAACTCTAATCCATGCACTTATTATTTCCCACATTGACTATTGCAATAGCCTCCTTACTGGTCTTCCCAAAAACAGGTTATCGCCATTACAGTCCATTATGAATGCAGCTGCGAGGCTTATCTTCCTTGTGAAATGTTCATCATCTGCTGCCCTGCTCTGTCAGTCCCTACATTAGTTGCCGGTTTTCTACTGTATTCAATACAAAATACTTTCACTTACACATAAGGCTATTAACCAAACCACACCAACATACATCTCTTCACTCATCTCAAAATATCTCCCAAACTGACCTTTCCGCTCAGCACAAGATCTGCGTCTCTCATCCCCATGCATTACTTGCTCCCATTCACGATTACAGGACTTTCTTCTGGCTGCACCTACTCTATGGAATGCCCTACCTCGCACAATAAGACTTTCCTCTAGTCTCCAATTATTCAAGCGTTCCCTGATAACTCACTTCCTCAGGCAAGCTTATCAGATTCAAGAACCTCCAACATAACCTTCATAGCTTCCATATCTAATTACATCCCCTTTTACATTTGTCGAAGCTGGATAATTGGCTGAGACAGAATCAGTTTAAAATTAGATTGGAACGACGCCATCTTGCGAATGGCCACAAAACACCATCTTAGAAATGTGATCTGCATGATACCATTTTGCGGATGGCCGCCCAGCGCCATTTTAGGGAAACTCACACTTAAGTACATACGGCGATGCTATTATTAGCATCATGCGATCGCATATTTCACCATACCCCATACACACATTAAATACACACAGTTGCGCTGTTAACATGATGCACATTAGCGAATGCATAATATCCTGCCTGCGAACACTGTTTATTAGCTTCATACTAATAACACTGCGAACACTGTTTATTACCTGCCCCAAGTTAACTAGCATCTTTTCCCAAACCCCTCATACTTACACACTGCACACTCACATAAAAGGTTCCATAGTGCTGATTGAGAATCCAGGGACGGGGGAGGAAAAGTTTGTTTTCCTTCATCGATAGGTCTTTTTCCATTTTAATTTTGTGTGTGTTAAAAAGGGGGAAGTCGCATTATTGCGTATGCAGTTGAGTTGTATTATTGCATACGCAATGAAGTCACATTTTTGCGTACGCAGCTAAGTTGTAATATAACAAGTCATAATACGGTTGTGTAGTAGTCGCATTACTGTGTATGCGACTAGTCGCACAATAGCGTATGCGTACTTCCGGTCTTGCTGCCACGTGTTTTAAACAAAGCCGTTGAGATTACATTATCAATTGTTGCCAATAACTGGGTAACGTGTATTTTTCTGCGCAGGAAAAAAGTGTGTAGCTGTGAGTATTTGTTTAGGGTGTAACATGGGACCTAAATGTTAAGGGTATCGTAGGACCCTTATGTGCTAGACGTAACAAACAGCCTAGTGACTCGGTAGCAGCTTACCGTTTACTTTACACAAGGCAGGTGTATGGGTTGTTATTTTTGTTAGGGTTCGGCTCCCAGTGTGATTATAGAATTCAGTAATCGGTTAGGCTTATTTGAGCACTATAATTGAACCGCATAGTTTTGGGCTAAACTATGATTGTGAACTGGTGAGAGGGTGGACGAAATCAACTGGAAAACAAAGGGTATATATTGCCCCCTAGCGGTTGAAACGTAGTCAAAAAGGGATTTCTGAGTGGAAGCGGCATTTCTTCCATAGGTGATTGGAGGCGTCTAGATGTCCTCCATAGAGTTCGTGGATACACCCTTTTTCCAAGACGTCCGCAGGTAAGTGAAAGTATCATGACTGTCTTTCACCAGTTTAAATCTTTATTGAAAAACGTAGGGTTCTCCCAGGATGGGAGCCACGCAAACTGTAGAGATGTTAGACAATGATGTGCTGCCAAGTGAGGCGCCACTTGGATCGGCACGCCGGATTATGCATACTAAGTACGGTGTTTATGGTAGCAGGTACTGTGATGTATGGTGTAAAATGACGACGAAGAGTGTTAGACCGTTTCCCAGAATTGGTAGCTTTGATAAGGAGGTATTGAACAATGTCCGAGATCACATCTGCCTGGTGCGTTCTTGAGTGAAAAATGTAAAATATAACGAATGTTTAAAATTGTGGCAGCATGAAAGGGATGCGTGGCTTAAAGGTGTGCAAGCAACGCCAACTAGCGTTTCGAATGCATTACCAGAGAGTACACCCGCAGTGCTAAATTGCAATACGTGCAAGCCGCGAAATGGCGCGCACATGCAGCAAGGTAGCATTGTGGAAGGTATTGCCAGTGGTTCACGTGCACCACCACCGCCCTAAGTGGTGCCGCCATCTCCATCAGTGAAAGTACAGGAAGTGTTAACATCCACTGCACCAACTGTGGAATTTGTTAACCCTATACGTTGCAGCAACAGACTAAACCCCCAGCCAGGTAATAAGGTCAAAAGTAGCAGTGCGGCCGGTCTGCATCCCATCCGGACAATAATTGTTCCGAATGGGAATGCGGATGCGAACGGAGTAGTGCCCACAAGGGAAGTAGTAATGCATTGTCCTTGGACAAGAGCAGAGCTAAATTCCATAATAAATGATTTCCCCGATCCCAAAAAGGAATTAGCCAAATGTCAAAGATTTTTGAGAAATTTGGGTACTTCTCACGAGCCAACCAATAAAGATTGGCGAGTGGTGTTAAGGGCCTGTCGACCACGCAATATCGTCGGGACAAAATTTATCACGGTTTGTGTATTGGATGGAGATGTTCCCTTAACAGACAAAATTAATCAAGGTAACATTTCCCGCATTGTAACTCAATTGGGTGTATATTTTCCAGTAGTAGTTAACTGGAACAAAATCTTCACCATAAAACAAAAAGAAAGTGAATCTGCTGCAGTTTATTGTGACTGGGCTTTGCAGGCTATCACCCAGTACACTGGGTTAGAAGATATTAAAGATAGCACTCACCACAGGGGAATGATTGTCACTGTACTCATGGATGGTCTTAAAGAGAACCTAAAGACCCGGGTTCAGACCTCACAGCCTGGCTGGAGGGGAGTCACAATAGACACCCTCATAGAATCCGCAATTGAACATGAGAAGAACATCTCTAAAAAGAGAGAGACCCAGAGAGAGAAACCAATGGCTGTCAGTATTCAAGCTCTAGAAGGAATGACGGTAACATCACAGGCAGCAGACACACCTGCATCCACACCTGCACCTGAACAGTTACACGTCCTCACTAATCCTACACCACTGCAAACACAGCCCTACCCCACTTATCACACACAGCCACAAGTCCCATACTATCCACAAACCCCATATCTCCCACAATATACCCTCCCTCAATATCCTTACCCATACCCACCACCTTTCCCTCCTGCTCAACCCACACAACAATCCTTTCATCCACTTCACCCATGAAAGTGTTTTAATTGCAACCAGCCAGGACATGTGAGTAAGAACTGTACGGCAAAGAGGGTAGGACCCCCTAACCAGGGAAGTACATGGATATACCCATAAAGGATCTAGGGGTCAGGTCATACCTGTGGTCTACAGATAGACAGGTTGACGGGAAGTACTAGGGAAAAACCGGTAATGGTAATTGATGTAACTGATACCCAATCTCTGTTCTGCTTTCTTCCCTGTGTCCTAACACCCTGACTGTCAGTATCTCTTTGCTTTCACATAGGGGGAGGTGTACACCACACATGGGTACGGGTGTCCCATGGGTTTATAGACAAGCCCAGTATCTTTTCCCAGGCCTTATATGACTGTTTATAATCTTTTTCAACCTGCCAATGGATCTGTTCTGATACAATATGTGGATGATTTATTGTTGTGCCCTGTTTCATTTATGCCATGTTTAAATGATACTAAACTGTTGTGCTTCATCTCTCACACACAGGACACAAGGTTGCTAAGGACAAATTGCAGCCATGCCAGGCTATGGTCAAGTACTTGGGAAACTGTCCAAATCCAGGGGCTAAGACACTACCTAGAGCAGTAGCTATTAATAACAGGGTTTAAATTGTACAGAAGGTTGTATGCAGATACGGTATAGGGATACTCATTTCACAGGTGATGTCTTTAAAAACAAACATGTGTAATTTGGTGGGTATTAATAATATCAAGATCACCCCAGACCGTCGTTTTCTTTTTTTTTATCTGTCCCCCTTTGAGATACTGTTTGACAGGCAGTCTCATGTGAAAATATGATAATGAGGTTACTGTGCAGTGTCTCATGTTTGATGCAAACTGTCATGATGTCAAACCTGGAGAATTTGTTATGATCCAATTTTTTTACACTCAGGTTGTTTGATCGTTGGGAGGGTCCGTATCAGGTGTTGCTGATGAGTACCACATCTTTGAAGGTGGCCGAGAGAGATACCTGTGTCCATTCCACTCTCTGCAAAAAGGTCAACCAACCGGTAGAGAAACAAGGCGGAGACAAGGCTGATAACGTGGACCTGTCGATCGCAAGCTTGTTCCAGGAGGATTAAAAGGTTGTAGTGAGATACTTGAGCTAAAGAAATTTGCAGGTCCTTGCTGAGGCAATTGGACTGGTCTGCTGTGTTCATTTTCATATTCTCTTCCAGAGTTTCCATCATCCTGGTTTGTTCGGGGATATCTGGTTTCTGTGACGGGGGACCGATAGAGGAGATGGGAGCTGATGGCAGTGCTGATGGAGTGGAGTCAAGAGAAGGAGGGCTATTCCAATCAGGGGAGTGTCTGACCAATCTTAGTACTGTAATTGTTAAGAGGTTATGACCCTCACACATGTTGAAATGCTTGGTATTCATAAAAACACACCGTCACCATATCTTCACATGCTGTATGAACACAGAGGCAAAAGAAATATGATACCTGGTGATGTGCATAAAGCCACACAGTTAATTAGTAAGACAACTGGCTTTCAAGTTTTAGTAGCATTGGATCCCACCAGGATCGATCGGGGTACACAAAATTTTAGATATATCCAAGATCTTGCTAAATTGATAGATAATATCACCGAGATGTATGATGACACCTTCAGGTATACAGGTAGGGAATTGCAAGCATACAAGAAAGAACTGGTGCAACACAGATTAGTATTAAATTATTTAACAGCTGTTACTGGGGGGTACTGCGTAACTTTGGCCACCCAATATGGAGTGAAGTGTTGAACTTATGTCACGAATGATACCAGCGACCCCAAGGAGGTGATAGGCCTGATGATGGATGAAATTCTGCAGCTAAAATGGGAATTTCGAAAGAACCATAATGCTTCAGTGGCTGAAGTAGAGGAGAAGGTAGAGGAATGGGTTTCATGGTTGAACCCAGCAAAATGATTCTCAGGTCTAGGAGAGTGGGTCCAGGAAATGATCGCAAGCATAGGTAAACTCCTGATCCTCATACTGGTTGTCATCATAGTAATTGGAATATGTGTCAGGTTTGTTTCTACTCTGTTGAAGTGTGGAAAATGTAAAGATAAGGTAAACCGGAAGAACGAAATTATGATGGTGGTTAGTAATGACAATATGAATACTGAGGTAAATGTAGAACTGCATTACAACCCTGAACTAGGAAATGCCATCGTATAATGTATTATATTTAGACATGCACAAAATGTATTATTAAAATGTTATTTTAAAACACCTCAAATAATGTAAGTCCCTAATCCCCCTCATGACTTCCTTTATAGGATAGGTGCATCCCCACACCTTTCCCATGATCTTCCAAGATCCGCGGTGTGCGTATAATGGTAGTTTTATGTTACCTCTTAGAGACCCATTATTGATGGATTAGGAACCACCTTGTGCCATCCCGTAATAACATTAAATAATATGTTAAAATGTAAGCCTAAAAATTAATGTAAGACCAGTGTATGATAGCATGTTGGTTGCTATCAAAGGGTGGACTGTCGAAGCTGGATAATTGGCTGAGTCAGAATCCGTTTAAAATTAGATTGGAACGATGCCATCTTGCGAATGGCCACAAGACACCATCTTAAAAATGTGATCTGCATGACGCCATTTTGCGAATGGCCGCCCAGCGCCATTTTAGGAAAACTCACACTTAAGTACATATGGCAATGCTATTATTAGCATCATGCGATCGCATATTTCACCATACCCCATACACACATTAAATACACACAGTTGCGCTGTTAACATGATGCACATTAGCGAATGCATAATATCCTGCATGCGAACGCTGTTTATTAGCTTCATGCATACGCACCTGCCCCAAGTTAACAAGCATCTTTTCTCAAACCCCTCATACTTACACACTGCACACTCACATAAAAGGTTCCATAGCTTCAACGTGTAATATCCAAGGTTTATTCATTTCTTACTAATGTTGTGAAATAAAGACTATTTGATATCAACAGCTTTCCGGTGTCATTGGTGAGAAGATCACAACATGCATTCTCAACTTATGGACTGTAGAGAGTTAAAACACTGAAATTTACTTTGTAATGTTAGCAGCTTAGATTTGCATGCGGCGAAAAAAAGGAGACAAAAGGCTGTCGGAGGCTGACCTATGTCCATTTGAATCAACCTGTTAAATGTCCTGTAACAGAAGCACCGTGACTGGGAACCAATGGAATCATGCTAAACTTGCCTATTGTGTTTCTTATCGCTGTAAGGGTATAAATGTGCGTACAGACTCCAATCTGGAGTCTTCTTGCTGATGCTGTTGACGGAGGTTTCTTGTTGATGCTGGTAACTGGTCCCAGTGCGCGTGCATATGTATAACTGTACCTTGGGTCTGTATGATTTCTTTGCGCTAAATTGTCTTTAGATCACATCGTGTAACCTACTGTTTTTATGTTGAATAATAACCTTTGTGCGTTGGAAACACATTTCTCAAAGTCTGAAGGCATTTATTTACTGTATGACTGCGTACGCAAATAGCGTAAATTCTAAGAGGTATAGGCAGGATTTAGAAGGTATAGGAAGGATTTAGAAGGTATAGGCAGGAGCGTATAGAGGTTTAAATCCAGTATCCTTACAGTCCACACACAATCTCACATATCGTCTTTCTCTCACATCCTCATGACATTTGGTCAACATTCCTGTGTGACTGGATCATGCAGCCAACTAAGAAACTGTGCATTCTGGCTGGACCAAAATGCAATATATAGCACCTATCCTTGTGTATCAATGCCTATTTCCCTATAGATTGTAAGCTTGCGAGCAGGGCCTTCTTACCTATATATCTGTCTGTTATTACCCAGTTTTGTTCTATTAATGTTTACAATTGCAAAGCACAATGGAATATGCTGCGCTATATAATAAATAAATAAATAATATTGTGGTCAGAATCTGCAAATCAGGGAAAAACAACATGTTGGATTTCACCGATTTCCCAACCCCGGCAACTAGGGATCGGAGAATTGTGACAGTTCATCGCTAATATATGGGGGCCTTAAAGCAAATTAATTAACTATGTAGGGTATTCTATGTTTTTTTTTAAACTTGTTTTTATTCAGAAAGGAGCAAATAGAAATAATACAGAAATCGTACCATAACAAATATAATGTGTATAGGGGGTACAATAGTTGGCAATTACACAAAATCATAAAATATATATATAAAAAAATAAAAACAAATAATAGAGAACCTGGCATTTGGGTATTCTATGTTTTAACCAGTTAATGTGTGTTTACCTTGGTTAGATGAAGGCGGCATACGTGTATATGTTCACTGGGGTTTGGTACACGATCCTGGCGCACACAATACCGGTGGTTGGATCCCATAACCAGAATCCTGTAGGTAAGTAATTCAACCCTTCCCCTACAATAACCCTAACCCTCCTCTCACACAACCTTACACTAACCCTCCCCCTAGTGCTTAACCCCTAAACCTAATACTTACCGTCGGGATCGCAGCCGCCAAGATCTCGAGCTGGGATTGTGAACACCAGCAATCTGTGAGCCGGGATTCCAACTACATCCCATTTACTGTGGTTATTATAAAATTATGGGACATATTCAATTGGGGGCGAGAAAAGCAAAAATACTGCACCTGCAAGGTTTTCCTGCAGGTGCGAGATTTTTGCTATTCAATTAGGTGCAGATTTTTTTCTTTTTTTGTACTCCGGGAGATTTTTATTCTTGCACCTCCAGAGCAAGTATGATTTTTTCCTAAAATCGTTAATTTTAGGCAAAATCAGCAGGACTTGCTCTGGGACCTCGGCGGCACCAAATCCCCAAACCCCAAGGACTAATTAAGCAATTGGAAAATTCTAATTAGCTTAATTAGTCCATAATTACTTACTTTCTGCAGCGCTGTCTTCTGCATCCAGCATCGGAAGCCGGGTCTTCTGCAGCAGGGTAAGTATGTCAGTGTGTGTGAGTGT
The DNA here is from genome assembly GCA_031769625.1 of Taudactylus pleione. NCBI lineage: Eukaryota > Metazoa > Chordata > Amphibia > Anura > Myobatrachidae > Taudactylus > Taudactylus pleione. The sequence continues at coordinate 1,315,633 of JAUIMM010000176.1, forward strand.
TTGTAAGTGTGTATGAGTAAGTGTGTGTGTGTGTGTGTGTGTGTATGAGTGTTGTGTGTGTGTGACCCCCGGTGTGTGGAACCCCCCCAGTGTCTATGTGCCCCCCGGAATTGGCACTGAGAGAACTACATCTCCCACCAGCCCCTGAGCCTCCCAGCAACCCCCGGGACTCCCATCAGCCCCCTCTTCAGTGAGAGGATAGAGGGGAGGCCACCGGGAGCCGCAGAGACCACCAAAGACCCCCGGGCAAGTAAGTGCAGAATTTATTTTGTATTTTTTTACGCGGAGCGGGGTTTTCAGAGCTGAAAATCCCACAACCACTTTTTTTTAATTGGATACTGCGGGTATCTGGAGCGCACATACCCATGGTAATCCAAAATTGTACACGAGAGGCGCAAGGTTTTTCCTTGCTAAACATTTGTTTTTCTAAATTAATTTCTACATCTGTACTGTATTCATTTCTACTTAACAGATGTCAATTTACTAAGGAAATGTTAGAAAAGTTGAGATGCCCATCTCCTTATAAGAACCTCTTGAACACAAAGTGGGCTAAATTAATATTCAGGAGAGCTGGACTCTATAAATTTTGCTCCCGAAAAACTTCAGCGATATCATTAGTTCCTAAAGATTGGAAAAGCATCATTAATGTTTGCTTTCAATATTAATATGGTCATTGTTTAATGAAAAAGGTTATCTTAAAACTGTAAATGCCTAAAACAAGTTTTAAAGTAAAGACATACATAACTAACATTATACTGTATTTATATTATATATATTTTAATTATTGTATTTTAATTTAGTTATGGGCCAGTATAGTACCGTGACACTATTATAAAATGTAGGCTTTTTAGTGAAATCTGTAAAGTTTCCACAATATACATTTTCTGAATAATCCCTAGGCAAACGATCTAAAATGCACGAATGGAAGAAACCAGATTAATACAAGTCTTACATTTCCTTAAACAACTGTTGTGCATAATACCAAACATGTGACAGTGTATGTAAATGAAATCCAGCAAACCCAATGCACTGTCAGCATCATAGATAAACCAATATGATAAACAATATTAATTCAGTGATTGAACAATGAAAGCAGTTTGAAACAAAAGAGATTATAAAACATTGTACATATTCTGCTAAGCCGCAAATTGACTATATTGTTTATCTCCCAGGAACATGCTGCAAAGAGATTTAACTCAGGTTTTGAACTATTAACAAGGACATGGTTGTATAAATAGTAGTTGATGATAATATTTAAATTTTGTTTCAGAACATGGGAACTTGTCCAAGTATTCTGTTCCTACTAAAATTTACAGGAGTACAGTAACATCTTTAATTGGAAAATGTAATTAAAGTGTGGGATGAAGTCATACTGCCATTTTCGTATCCTTTCTTTATTAATTAGCATATGAGAATGCAGTTTGGCCAGTAGGGGAATGGCAGGGTATAGGGGTTAAACCATTCCTTCCGTGGCCGCCATTGTGATCTGCAATATACAATTACTGTTATTCTATTTTCCCACTTTATTCTGGGTACACACTGTACAATATAGATCGTTTTTACATAGTATATATGGACTTTTCTTTAGACTATTTTTTAGACATATTTATTTGAATTTATTTGTAGGAACTATAGAGGAGTCACTTATCTTGAGAAAGGCGTCGCAGAGCACCGAAACATGTTGAATAGTGTTTCATCACTTTTTTTCTCACCTATATCTGTGTGGCTTCCCTGCCATCTATGCTACTCCTGTGCCTTTTTGCAAACCCTGGCTCTATCTTTATGAGGACAGAGAGTTGAGCATTAGTCCATTTTGATGGTAGGGTTATACATTTTTTTAAAAATGTATTTATTTTTAATTATTTTTTTTATGCTATATCAATAAACATCCCATTGTGTGGGTTATATATGAAACTGGGTGACTCCTTTGTTTTCGTTTCTATGTTTGCACTTGTTGGCGAGCCCTATTCCTATGTGAGGAACCCACGCCAGGGATAATCAAAGATACCTTTATATGCAAGTACCACGTTAGCAGAAGTAAGCATACGTGTAAGGAATTCACTATATCGCCTTTCCCCTCACTGATGGGTGAGATTTCATCAAGGGAGTAGGAACTGAAGCTGGGAGTGGATCCGCGTTCACCTTTCTTCTTTTTGTGTTGCACTACCTTGCGGTGGAGTGTGCCCAGGAAGTGACTGTATTACCCTACTGTATTTTTCTTATCCTTTTCATGTACTGTGGATTACCTACTGTACATTGGAACATTTTGGACACATGTGACATGAACTCCTGTAGGAACAACTCATAAGCGCAAGTGAGGTTGTTGTTTTTTTTGTATACATTGTTTCCAGTTGGTAACTCTGTTGCAACCTTTGCTGCTTTGAGGTGCAGCGCCACTATGTTGTTAATTATTATTTTTACCCAACAATATCGTCAGTGCATCGGTTTGTGTGTACACACGATATATATGTATATATCTGTCAACAGCGTTGTTCACCGATATATCGTTTCAGCCTTGCAGCATGGCAGTTGCGATATATCTTGCAGATATATCACACACATCTGCTGGTGTGTTCGAGCGACCAACCCGTTATGCCGGCCGTAGGAATTACATCACAACACGGTGGGCAAATTTAAATGCCCACCCAGCTGTAATGTACATTATTAAACATTGCTGTAGAGCATTACATCTGTTGTCTTGCATTGTAAAATATATGATTAGGTAAACAAAAAAGTTGAACATTGTCATAGGTGTGAGGTATCTGGATTTGAACTTAAGTGCATTTTTATTCTATTGTTGTTAAATAGGCATAACTTCTATCTCCAGACTGTTGACTTAGTGAAGGCATGTTTTTTTTTTTTTTTATGTCATAGATGCTTGGTATGCCTTGTTTGTTTGTATAACCCATCTTTATTGCAAGGCTTCGCAGAGGGCGGACTATCATTTATACAGCACACATGCCTTACATCACAATCCTTATGCTGGAGGTGCTTATTTCGAAATGCATTTTCAAAGTGTCAAAAGATATTAAGCATAATTTTGGCTTTACACCAGCGTTAATCCGACTGAAACCAGAAGGAGAACAATCCATCAGCCATCTCTACCCCCCCCCCCTGTAGAACAGCTTTGAAGCAACAAGTGTGAGTTAACTGACTCTACAAATAAAAAACTACATATGTGTGCATAACTTGGTCACTCCACACTGAACTTCCAGCTTGGACACTGCAAGAATTTACCACCTTGCTTGAAATGATTTGATCTGGATATTTGCTTTCATATATATCAGACTTTGGGGTCTGATAAAGGTAAAGGGCCTGATTCAGCTTAGACGGAATTGCAAAGTTGCACGCAAGCAGTTTTGCAATTGCATCCTTGCAATTATGGTAATGTAGCAGGAAGCATCACGCCCCCTGCATGCATTACTTATCCAGGCTGCGTTGTACAACGCAGCATCGGATAATCTGCGAGAACATCGGTCGGCTAAGTGACTCATGGGGTCACGCAAGCTGGTCGCCACAGATGAGAGAAAGAGGCTTGGAAATCTCCGTCAGCCGTCGGAGATCCCGGCCTCTTCCCTCCACCCCAACGGCGCCCCCCTCCCACCCCCAAATGGCAGTAGACTGTCAATTACATGCGCAGTATGGATCAGGCACTGCTGAATCAGGCTCAAAGTCCCAACCAATCAGCTCATAACTGCCATGTCACAGGCTGTGTTTGAAAAATGACAGGAGCTGGTTGGCTGATACTTTATCTCCGTCCACTTTATCTCCATCCAAGGCTTAGCAAATAGACCCCTGTATATCTGTTACAATGCCGATTTGCCTTAATACCCCTGTTAGCCCTGTCTAAATTACCACTGCCTTTCAGTCTTGACTCACATTCTTTCTCTTCTAACAGTCGTCTTTAGTAGCTATTTTCTGCACCCATAAAATCTCCATAATTATCCTGCTTAATAATAATATATTTGTTGTTGTGCACACACATTCACCATCACTTTACATTTCTGCATTTACTGCACTGTCTGCCACACAAGGACCATCTTATCTTCTTATGCCCCCTCACTTTTTATTAACATTATCCTTTATTCTACTCCCTGTTTCCACCTCTATCCTACCCCCCTAGTCTCCTCCTCCTCTGTCCTGCTCTGTCTCTCTTCCACCCCCCTGCCCACCACCTGTAGTTTCCCTTTCTAACTCAGGAGCCCGCACCATCACTACACTCTCTGCATTTTTAAATTAATCTCACATCCATACTACAGCAACCCTGATAACCTCATTCACATCTCTCCCACAAACTCGGTCCCCCTCTCCTGTGCCCTCTGGAATGCCAGATCTGTCTGTAACAATTTGGTCTCCCCCTCTCCTGTGCCCTCTGGATGCCAGATCTTTCTCTAAATAACTGCCCCCCCCCAATGATCTTTTCATATCAAACTACCGCAAGCTCCTAGCCATCACAACCTGGATTTCCCCCTCTGACACCACTTCTTCTCTGGAGGCCTCACATTCTCTCACACACGCCGAACTGGAGGTTGCAATGGTGTTGGTGTTGGGGTCCTTCTGTTCTCCGGATACTCCTTCCAGCTCATACCCTCTGAACTATCCCTCTCATTCTCTACATTCGAGGTTGATGTATTTGCCTCCTCCAACCTGTTCACCTTCGAGTAGCTGTCATTGATTTTCTCAGCCCTACCCCTAAATGTTTTTACAACTTTGCTTTCTGGCTCCACCACTTCCTCTCCTCAGATCTTCCCACCCTCATTTTAGGTGACTTCAATATCCCTATCGATGCCCCCACAGAATCCTCTGCCTCTAAACTCCTTACCCTCATATCATCATTTGGTCTCTACCAATGGACCTCCTCACCCTCCCATGTGAGTGGACACTCACTTGATCTGGTCTTCACTCACCTGTGTGAATTTAGGATTACACCAATTCCCCATTCCCCCTATCTGAAAATCAACTTCTTTCTTTTAGCTTATCCTTTTCTCCTTCTCCACCTCTAAGTGTAACATTGAGACTATCAACACCTTATCCTTATCCTCCCTGCTCAACTCACTTCTCTCCCCTATTATTTCTCTCTCCTGCCCTGAGCAAGCCACTTCCCTACACAATGCCTCCCTTACTTCTGCTCTTGACTCTGTTATTCCAGCAATCACTACTCACCCTCGCAGATCTGCACCTCAACCCTGGCATTCCATATGCACCAGATACCTGCAAAAGTGTTCATGAACCGCTGATCGACAGTGGACGAAATTATGCTCAAAGGCAGACTTCCTCTATTTCAAATTTATGCTCTCATCTTACAGTGCTGCCCTTTACCTCTCTAAACAATCATATTTCAAGAACCTTATCACCTCCCAGTCCTCAACCCTCCTCTGCCCACCCCCTCCTCACTCTCTGCCCTTGACTTTGCCACATACATTACATCTAAAATTGACTCCATATGTCAGGAAATTGCATCCCACCAGACCCTCAGCACTCCACTTTCTTACCAACCCTGACATCTTTCTCCACTGTATCTGGAGAGGAATTCATGGCCCTCATCCAGTCCTCACCCCCCTTCCACTCTCCCTTTACCCTATCCCAAACCACCTGCTATGCTACCTCTCTCCTTCTGCCTGTCCCCATCCTTCCCACCTCCTCAATCTCTCCCTGTCATCTGGCACTGTCCCTTCTGATTTAAGCATGCACTTGTCTCCCCCATTCTTAAAAAACCTACCCATAATCCTAACACTCTCTCCAACTACTGACCCATATCTCTCCTACCTTTTGCCTCCAAACTCCTGGGTCATAATGTTTACAACCACCTTACCACCTTTCTTTCTTCCCAGTCCCTGCTTGACCCATTCCAGTGTGGATTCCGTCCTCTTCACTTCAATGAAACTGCCCTCAAAAAAGGGAGCAATGACCTCCTTGCTGCCAAAGCCAAGGGCCACTGAACTATGCTCATTCTCCTCTACCTCTCTGCTGCTTTTGACACTGTGGACCACCCTCTCCTCATGAAAATCCTTCACTCACTTGGTCTACGTGATACTGCCCTCTCCTGGCTGTCCTCCTACCTCTCTGATCATTCCTTCCCTGTCTCCTCTTCTCCCCTACTTCCATTAATGGTAGTTGTCCCCCAATATTCTGTTCTTGGACCTCTCCTATATATGTCATTTTTAGGTGAACGCATCAGCTCTTTTGGCCTCTAATATCACCTCTAAGCTGATGACACTTCTCACTCATATCTCCTACTGTCTCTCTGCTATCTTTTTCTGGATGTCCCAGTGCTTTTTTAAACTTAACATATCTAAGACTGAGCTGATCAGTTCCCCACCCTTGTCGCAATTGTATCTATCGATGGCACAACCATCTTTTCTAGCCCCCACGTGTGCTTTCTCGGAGTTATCCATGACTCCTACCTCTCCTTCAAACAACAAATTACCTTTCACAGTCCTGCCAATTTCATCTCAAAAATATTTCCAGGATCAGATCCTCGCTCACCCAGGATGCTACTGAGACCCTCATCCACTCAATTGTCATCTCCAGATTGAACTACTGTAACCTCCTTCTATCTGGCCTCCCTGACTCCTACCTCTCTCCACTCCAAGCTGTCCTCAGTGCTGCTCCTCTGCTCATCTTCCTCACCTTTCCGACAAGCCCTACACTTGCTCCCCCTCCACTTTAAAACCCAATTCGAGTTTCTCACACTCACTTACAAAGCCCTCACCCAATCCTTTCGCATTTACATCTCTGACCTCATCTCCCTCTACACATCTGTCCACCCACTTTGTTTCACAAATGCATGTCACCTCTCCTGCCAATTGATTATTTCCTCCCACGACTGCCTCCAAGATTTTGCACGTGCTGCTCCCTACCTCCTGGAATACTCTGCCTCTCCCTGTGAGATTCTCCACCTCTATATTAATCTTCCAACTGGCTCTCAAGACCCTCTTCTCTTCTTCATCAAAACTTTTCAGCTCCTGTCTACCGCTTCTGTGTCACCCTTGCCTATCTGCCCTTCCCATTTAAAATGTAAGCTCTCACGAGTAGGGCCCTCTTCCTTCATGTACTTTTCCTTCCCTTATTTATACTATCATTTACTCCTAACTCCCACAACAGAACCTAACACTTGGTTGCTAGCACCCTGCTGCTTATCTAAGTGTTATGATCACTAATACAGCAATGTCCTTGTCCTGCATTGTTTTGTACTGTTGAAAACAAAACAAATTTGTTTATGTTAGGTACTACGGAACCCTTGTGGCACCATAAAAATAAAGGATAATAATAATGTATGGCCAGACATATCGAGCGGCCGATTGGTAAGTGTGTCTGCTTACCAAATTGGTCGCTTGGTCTGTGGACAGTCAGCCGGCCGCTGGGTAGGTCAGATGTGTACCCCACATTAGGCACATGCCTTGTAATTACAGTATATCTCCATTACAGCAAGATAACTGTAATTAAGCTGTGTGTGACGCAAAACAATGAACACAAAGCACAAGGTGAATCTGCACCTCTCTGTTTTAGATCAACCCATTTATATTTTAACTAAAAAAATAGCACATAAAAATAGCAATAAAACTTTAACTTTTCACAAAAATGGAACCAAAGAAAAATGTTGGTCCAGCTAATAGAACATTAACCGCATATCATGTATGGACAAAAAGCTTCCAAAGTATTTGGATCACTTAGTAGTTCATTTGAGCTTTGTTGGCAGTCAGTAATGCTTGTAATCTTATGCTGCAGCTGTCAGGAGCCAGGAAGTTATATAATGTTACTCAGGAGATAATGGTAAAAAATTGATCTACTACGCTTTTTATTACTTTCTGAAGGAAATACAGTATATATATGACACAGGACATGTCTCTGGATAATTTCTATTGTGTGCCCAAAACAAAATTAATAACAGGCTTAATATGAATTCCAGGATCATGTCAGGATTTCAACATGTCTTTCAATCTGCACTTAGAATAAATGTATTATGATTTCAAAGTCCCACCACAACTCACACAACTCCATGATGTGCAACCCTTCAAATCCCTAACTGTTGTTAAAAACGAGCGCTGTGTGTGTGTTAACTATAGCAATAACATGTTAGCTTGTGGCAACATGCAATAAATCAATAAAACAATAAAATTAGCATTAATAGCGAATAAAAGCAATAAAATCAGTTGTTAATTAACAGTAATGTTATTGCACTTTTCTGTGCCTCTAAAAAGCCAGGTACGGTAAGTGCGGTAATAGGTAATTTATGGCTAGAAAGCCTCCATACAACAAATTAAAAAACAAATAGAAGTGCTAGTCAGTTGATCATTTTTATTCTAAAAATCATTAAAACATCACACATCAATTAATACATAACATTGCACCAATATATATACAAATATATATATGTAGGAAAACGTCCGGCACTCCACATCCTTAGAACAACAGCCAGGGTGCTAGCTCCATTATGGCAGGCAGAGGCGGTCAAAGCATGGATGTGTTGGTTTACTGTTTGTTATTACCAACACTTACCATTTTATATGTTTTGTTTTTCTATCTAAAACCTGTCTTTGATGTTCTCAAATAGTTTGCATGGACTCTCAATACTGCTGTGTTTTTAGTGGGCAAGTTTTCCTGGAGGATTTGTAACTTATTGGGCTGTGCTGGGCTGTTTGTTATTATGGTGCTTTATGACATTTGCTGGGACTTATTACATCCATTGCTAAAAAAAATATTTTTATGTTCTAATGCCATTGAACAGTCTAGAAGCACTTCAGCTAAATATAATAGAGGATTACTCTGTGCTAGAGGACAATATTTTCTTTTACCATCTATCTCCTGAGGCCAGTTCTGGTATATTTCACTGCTGCTGGGGTATAATTGTTTCAACAATAAAGGGATGATTGTTGGGTATCCCGCTGGATTATAATGTCTCAAAATACCATCAAGCAAGATGTGGGGGGATTTTCCCGCATTACACTACCATTGGGAGAAATCCTGAGCTTTTTGGATTCAGATGCCGATTTACTGCTGATCAAGGATACTTTCAAAGAAGCAGCAGGTGTAGACACACCGGAAGATGTCTATCACTCTCTCTTGAAATTAAAAAGGAGAGAGTTGGATTTCTACCTACATGCCATAACCCTCTCAGACTTTCATACGGATCAAAAAATCCCAAGGGGGTTCTGTATAAAGAATGCCCCCACAATAGGTCGGGGCAAGGTTGAGTTCTGCCGCCGGTGGGTGGCAGTGCTCTACAAATGCTCGTTTGACCTTATATTGTTGGTGGTGGAGGAGGTTATACTTTTAGGAAGCCTGCGGACGGAATGCTGACCTCCGGCTTCCAGACAATTTAATCCCGACGAGGAATGAATGACAGGCGTCTGTCATTTTTCTGACGCTGGGAGACCGGCACCCGGCATCCCGACCGAGTGCGGACAGCCGCGGGGGGCAAGGGTTAGGTTTAGGGCTCCCGGGGGGAACTTAGGGTCATGCACCCCCCTGGGAGGTTAGGGTTAGGCTAGGGGAAGGGAGGGTTATGGTTAGGCACCCCTGGGGGAGGTTAGGGTTAGGCACACCCCCGGGGGACTTAGGTTTAGGCGGCGGGGAAGGGGGGGTTAGGTTTAGGCACTTAGAGGGGGGATTAGAGTTAGGCACAGGGGGGGAGGTTAGGGTTAGGCACCCTAAAGGAGGGTTAGGGGGAAAAATAGTTTAGTTGATACTTACCTAGGGATGATCGGGATTTCCTCCTCTGTCAGCCAGCTGCTGTCGGGATTTGAACCGCCGGCCAGGGGTCCAGCGGTAATTCATACCGATTCCTGGAGGAGTCCTCAAGGGAATTGGCAGAAACTAGAAAGAAAATCTCTGATTTAGAATCTTCAGCTGAAACCATCCTGTCTAAAAACAGTTCCACAAAATGCTTGGATAAACTGAATACGAATATTGATAATTATCGCAAGGAACTCATTTCCTTTAAGAAAAGCAAACTAATGACCATGAACCAAGACTACCAAGAGCTGATGGTATATGCCTGGGCTACTGGCCGAAAACCATTAAGCAATCCCAGAGCATTTAGATACAGTAGAAACAAAGATATGTTTGCTTCATCTGATAACTCCTCTACTTATAACAGTCAGGCAGCAAGTGACAGCGACTGCACTTCTAGTTCTTCTGCACGAAAACCCCCTTTAGGGGTTGTTACCCACGCACACGGCATGGGAGGAGTAGAACGCAGACAAGGTGAGGTGGCCAGGGGCAGAGGCAGAGGCAAGTGAACATACAAACGCAGAACCTAGTGGTCAATCTTATGTCCTAACGGACATTGAAGAGAAAGTTCTTAATAAAGAACTATCATTTGTGCCATTCCACAATTTTAACAACTTTAATTGGAAGAAAGATTTGTGGAAACACAATAAAAACTTGAGACTGAAAGATTTTTTTTATAATAATCAAATGGTTGAAATTAGTACTCCAATAAATCATCCGTTTAAAGCACCATCCACGTTTGACCCACCTTTATCTATTATTGCAATTGAAAATTATACCAGAATTTTGGATTGCCAAGTATCAAGTGCAATAAAGAATATTAAACGACCTCACTATAATCTTACTACGGAAGAGAATGCTGCACTCAATAATTTAAGTAAATGTGATACGTATTATAGTCATCCGTGAAGCAGATAAGGGAGGAGCCATTGTCCTGCATGATAAAACAAAGTAAAAGGCAGAACTATATAACCAATTGGGTGACACTTCTGTCTATATGAAATTATCTGGCGAATCAACACCTCAATATAAGGCTGAGATTGAAGATATCCTGCTGAGAGCCCTTGAGGAATCAATTATAGATCGCCCCACTATGAAAGCACTATTAGCTGACCACCCCTTGGTACCAATGCTTTATTCCCTGCCTAAAATATACAAGGACTTATGCAATCTACCAGGGCATCAGATAATTTTCCGCTAGGAACTCCATCTATTCTATGATTGCTAAGTATCTGGATTTCTTTTTACAGCCCATTATTCAATCGCAGGAGACATTCCTGAAGGTCACCATGGATTTTTTACTTAAATTACAGGGTTTAACTAATTTACCTGCTTTGCTGTATAGACGTAACTAGTCTTTACACTAATATACTGCATAAACAGGCTCTGGGTGCAGTTTGTTCCTTATTGTCTAACAACAGTGACTTCAAGGGCCCTGATCTGTCATTCTTTCTGTGTTTATTGGAGAAAACTCTAACATGTAACTTTTTCTTCTTCGATGGGGCATTTTATTTGCAATTGCAGGGGTGCGCAATGGACTCTAATGTGGCCCCTGCTTTTGCAAATGCCTATATGTTCCAGGTTGAACAGAGGTTGTTATTTTCTGAGAAATTGGTTTTCTATACCCGCTACATTGATGACATTTTGGTCATGTGGGCTGGTGATAAGAACCAATTTCAGATAGCTATGCATGATATCAACCAGATGGATGAAACTATCAAATTTACCTATAGTTGTGACAATGTGTCAATCAACTATTTAGATGTGAACATCCGCAGAGATGAGTCGGGTTTGACCACTAGCCTTTTTACCAAAACTTCAGACAGGAATACTCTGTTACATGCCAGTAGCTACCACCCTTAGCTATGAAAAAGGGCCGCCCCTTTTCACAGTTTCTCCGCATAAGACATATAGCTAGTAATGATGATGATGCCAGGTCACAGATGGACCTAAAGCTCAATAAATTTTTGTCTAGAGGTTATTCTTACAAGTTGCTAAATCTAGGGCTCTAAATATTACACAAGAGGAGAGCTTGAAAAAGAAAGATAAATTCAGGCAAGATATCTTTCCTCTGATTACTGATTACACCAATATCCGTGCAATTGTGAAGAACACTTCAAAAAAATGTTGGCCTCTTATTCAGTCTGATAAAAACATTCCTTCTATAAAGAATACCCGTTTACTACCCTGTTTTAAAAGGGGGACCGTGTGGTCAAAAATTATGTAACTGATAAACCTGAATATTTCTAACATTTCCTTTCTAAAAAACCTGGCTCCTATTGCTGTACTGGGTGTATGACGTGCCGCTACCTAGAAGTTGGAGATTTCTTTACTCATCCCCATCTAGGCACTAAAATTCCCATCAAGCACGTATTAACTTGCTCTAGCAAATATGTAATTTATTTGATCAAATGCCATTGTGGTCTTGCCTATGTGGGCAAGACGATCTGCCCCTTTAAGGAAAGAGCAGCCCAACATAGGTCCTCAATCAACCTAGCGCTGGAGGGGAGAACTAGTGACCAACCTGTCGCCAGACACTTTGTAGTGGCAAGACATAGTCTGGCGACACGTAAATATAAGCTTATAGATCATGTACCACAATCTTTTAGAGGTGGGGATAGAGCTAAAAGTTTATTGTGGTTGGAATAATTTTGGATCCACCGGCTAAATACTGTATCTCCAGGGGGCCTAAATGAGCAATTAAACTTGGCCTGTTTCCTATAAATCCAGAGTATTGGAATTTCCTCTATATCTCTTTATTTAAACTACGATTGTCTCTCACATATACCTCTTCATGGTCTGCCATAATATGTGCCATATGTAGCTATTTAGATCCTATTTTTCCATTTTAAATTGTTGTCGTTGGTACTCGTTGCCATGGTGATGGGCTAATACACCCATATGTTTCTGTAGTGGACAGATATACTCTGGTGACACGTAAATATAAGTCTTAAGATTATGTACTACCACCTGCTAGAGGTGGACTTAGAACCAAAAGCTTTTTGCGGTTGGAATTGTTCTGGATCCACCGGCTAAAAACCATATTTCTAGGGGGCTTTAATGAGCTTCTAAGCTTGCCTTGTTTCTTAAATATATATGGACTATAGTGTAATCCTATTTATGTCCCTCTAGTTAAACTATGTCTGCCTTTTATATAAACTTATGTCTTTATGACTTGCTACAGTATGTGCTATGCATTGCTACCTTTCTTACAGCTGCGATTGAGATTCTGTCTGTCCATTTTTAATTCAAGTTGTTGTTATTTGCTGCTATGGTGACGGATTTATTCACTTACATGCTTTGCAGCGTGCGGTCACCTGATCCGACGAGCGTCGTGTGACGTATACAAATAGTACCAGCAATCCTTGGGGTATATTTACTAAAGTGCGGGTTTTTAGAAGTGGAGATGTTGCCCATAGCAGCCAATCAGATTCTACTTAACATTTATCTAGCACCTTCTAGAAGATAATAGCTAGAATCTTATTGGTTGCTATGGGCAACATCTCCACTTAAAAACCTGCACTTTAGTAAATATACCCCTTGGAGTTAATTATCTTGGTTAGTTGCAGCTTAGTAATGAAGACATATAAAGCAGTTTAAGCTTCAGTTGTCAGTAAGTTTTTGCAGGCAAAATAATACGTAGAGCTAGTATATATTATTTGCTGTTGTATTTAGTAGCAGGATAGAGGGAGAGTTTAGGCAAGTTATAATATATAAGGCATTTATATCCAGTGCATAAAGTGGCCCTAGAGAGGTGGTGCACCGGCCCTTACAGCCCCCCTCCCCCCCGTAGGGGCATAACATATATGAAGGGACAGAGCCAGCAAGGTGATCAAGTACAGTTGGAGAAGGGAGATCATATACAGGGGTGGGGGGTACAGTGGTCAATGGGTGTTCACATATAAGGGGATAGAGAGCAGGGAATTCACATACAGAGAGGGTGGAGCATATTTTGATGGTATTTTTGATGGTATATTTTCTTCTTTACCTCAGTGACTGTCTCAAAATACCATCAAATATATATATATTTTGAGGATACAGTGAAGGGGAGCATGGTAACCTTATCACCTAGGTGTGTAGTGGGGTCAGTCACCCCTTCTACATTATGCTACACAGTAATACTAATGTCCCTTATACATTATGCCTCCCTCCCCTCCCAAGCAGCCTCTTACCTAGTTCGCCGCTCTGTCAGGTCGGGCCCCCCCACACCTGCATCAGCAGGCAGCCGCTGCAGCAGTGGCACTTCATCCTAGAGCCGCTGTCATTGAAATGTGTCGGTCGCAAGCCAATCCGAGGTTGCGGACCAGCAGCCTCTGCTGATTGGCTGCCAGTCCGCAAACTCTGATTGGCTCACGACCAGTGCCTATTTCAATGAAAGGAGCGCTGGGGACCTGGACTCTTCCTAAAGGTGAGTCCCGATCACTAAATATGTGACTGGGCAAGGTGGGCGGGCAGAGGCAGGGCAGCCAGAGAGAAGCCTGAAGTGTCCTTCTTGATCCTTAATCAGGCAGCCGCAGCTGCCTGTACTTAGCTGCTGTGGCCGGGCAAGGTGGGTGTAATTGGAGGTTCCGCCTCCAATTACAAGTAACAGAACGCAGTTGCGCACCATACCGGCCCACTTTAACCCCTGTTTATAGCCAATAATATATTCCAATCCCTTGCACAATGCTTCTTTAAAGTGCATTTAAATCTCAAGGTAGGATAATGATGGCCAATGGTATGTATCACCATACAGCAGCTATGCAAGAGCTGTTTAGCCAAGTTGTTTGTCAAAGTCTGTTTACCTCATATACTGTGTATCAGTCCAGCACAAAACCAACAGGGCACTTTCCAGCTCTTCTCAGCCCCTTAATAGCCCTTCTGAGGTTTCCTTAGGAGATAGATGATAAAACAACTTGGCTAGGCAGTCCCTGCATAGCTGCTGTATGGTGATATATAAAACTGGCCATGATTGTCTTGCCCTGAGATATATGCACACTTTAAGGGAGCATTGTGAAAGGGATTGAGTGTTGGAATGGACTATTGGATATATACAAAGTGTGGTTATTAAATAACAAGACTGATGCTATAATTTATGTTTAGTTATATTAAGTACATTTTTACTTTGTTCCCCTCCTATGTACCCCCTTCTGCATCCACATACAGCTGCATTCTTATTTTCCATTGGTAAAAGCCGTGCTGTAGCTCATTATCTGTCAGCTGTCTTAACAACTCCATCATTTTCTTCTTTACCTCAGTAACTGATGCAAAATGGGTTCCCTTGAGTACAGATTTGACTTTAGGGAAAAGAAAGAAGTCACACGGTGCTAGGTAGGCGAGTATGGAGGGTGTTCTAGCACTGCAATCTGTTTCTTGGCCAAAAACTGCGTCACAGAGAGAGCTGTGTGGGCTGGTGCATTGTCCTGATGGAGGATGAAGCCATTTTTCCACAACTCTGGTCTCTTTCTTCTGATTCTTTCCTGAAAAGTTGCCAGAACATTTTTGTAGTAATGTTGAGTCACAGTTGTGCCTTCTGGTACCCAGTCTTCCAAAATAACATCCTTGATATAAAAAAAAACAATTAACATGGCTTTGAATTTGGATTTGCTTTGACCTGCTTTCTTCATTCTCGATGATGATGGTGTTTTCCAGTGCATGGACTAGTGTTTTGTGTCAGTATCATACTGGAAGATCCATGTTTAATAACTTATCTAAAAATGCAAATCTGTTGAATTTGTTCCAAAATGTCTGTACAAATTCGCTTTTGATTTTCTTACTGCTTGGCAGTGAGAAGCCTTGGAACCATCTTAGCACAAACTTTTGTCATGTTAAGATCTTCATGAAAAACTTGCCTAACAGTTTCTTTGTCGATTTCTGCTATCATTCGAATGTTGAGACGATGGTCAATTCGAACAATGGGCCTGATTCAGAGACGCTCGTAAGCGGCCGCTCGTTCGTTCCGAGCGATGTTTGCACAACTGTTCATGCGCACGGATCGTAATACACATGCGCGAACCAGTCAGTGCGGCCGAAAATCGTTTGTTCGCTAAATAGCGAATGCCTGCTATTTTGAGTGACAGGAGGAGGCGTATGTGGGTGGTAACAGGGGAAGGTGCTTGAAAACGGGGAGTGGAGATCAGAACGCAGGCGTGCTTAAAGGTCAAAACGGGCGTTTTATGGGTGTGCATAATTAATACAGCAGCGTCATTGACCACGTCACTGGGTTATTTTATAGTCAGAACTGCTCGCAAGATTGCGGTAGGAAAAACCAACCACAAGAATAGCGAGCAGTTCATACGCTGGTCGATGTACTCGATTAACCTTATAAATAGCGGACATGACGTAGGATGCGAGCGGCCAGGGGGCGTAGTTTTCCAAAAAATGACCGCAAGTTTTGTTCGCTCGTTCAGACCAAGAGGCGTGAACAGACCGCAAAGAGCGAACGGTTCATTTGAATAGCCACCCCTTTTTTCTGAACGAGCGAGCGCAAATAGCATCCGGCTCTGAATCAGGCCCAATATTCTAAATTTTTTCCACATTTTCATTTGTTTTTGATTTACAAGGCCTTCATCATCTTTGACATCCTCATGACCATCACTAAATCTTTTGTGACACTCAAACACACGTGTGCACGTGAAGCACAAGCTGCCCTGTAAGCCTCAGTTAACATACGGAAAGCTTTGGTGGGCATTTTATTCAATTTAAATAAAGTTTTTAAGTTAACACATTGCTCTTCTTTTAAACCAGTGGCCTAACGAGGGTGCTATGACAGGCCCGGCAGAGAGGGGGGCGCCACTGGCCAGGGCAATCAACAGTGTGGAGATGTGCTCCACTGTAGCAGCCAGTGCTGGGATAATGTGTGTGATCCCAGTGCCAGAAGTCCTGCAGCTCAGTGAGTTGTATCGCCTGTTTCCACGTCAAGGAGCAGCTCGCAGACCGGCAGCCAATAAACAGCAGACATGGGGATCCAATCGTGGCTCGCCATGTTGTTGATGGCCCCACCAACAGCATCTGACGTCAGACACCGCTGGGCAGAGGAACCAGTTTGATAGAAGCGGGCATAGAAGAAGGACATCGCCTGAAGAGCTCCAGCACCCACTGAAAAGGCCAGAAGACGCCGGGCTCAATAGAGAAGATTGGAGGCGCCAGAATGAGTCTGAGGACCGGAGAGTGCTGCAGTGGTGGGAAAGTAAAAAAAATCTAACAAAGCTTCCCACTGCAGCCTCTCCCACCAGACAGGTAGGATCTCTGAGGCCTTCCCATCATTCACCCCTCCCTAGACCACCAGGTTGTCGGGCACTAGGCCCATGGAGGTAATCAAGTCTTAGGTCTGTGTCACTGATAAGCAGGCATTAGATCCGTGCTCCTATAAGTGACCCTGAGCAATAGGCCTAGGTCACATAAATTGTAGGGGGATCGTTTTTCAATTTGCCCTGGGCGCCAAAAACCCTAGTTACGCCCGGTTTTGAACAAAGCATTTTTATGTCACACAGGAGAAATACAACTTCTTTGAATGCTGTGTAACAGCAAACTATCTGTGCAAGAGGGGTGAAACTTGCAAAACCCTTTTAACTCATGCAGTATGGTTTAATATAAGTACAGTCTCGTTTTTTAATAGTCACACCTCGTATGCCTTAAAATTACTTGCCTAAACTCTCTCTCCATCCTGCTACTAATTACAACAGCAAATAATATATACTACATGTTCAAATACTAACTCTACATCTATGTCTTTTTTTTGCCTGAAAAAGCTTACTAACAACTGAAGCTTAAACTGCTTCATAACATCTGCTAAAGCAAGGTAATTCACTGCAAGTGTTGCTGCTACTCTTTGTGCTAGTGCAGTGGTACTTTTACATAGACCAACACACAAAACCCTTATTTACTATAATTCGATTTGCAATCGAACACAAAATCGAACTTCAAATCCCCGAATGAATAGACCTGCTTCATGCTTTCGATTTAACACAGATACATGCAGACATCAGTGAGATGTCTGCATGTATCTGACTGCAAAAATCTAACAAATAGTTAAATGTAAAAAAAAAATGACGTGAGGTACCCCCCAAAACACAACCAGCCCCGGACTTTGCAAAAGCCAGTCCTGGTTGTTAAAGTACAGTGAAATAAATATGTAGGGTTCCACTGTACTTAATACAACCAGCACTGGGCTCTGGGAACCAGTCCTGGTTCTGGAATTACAGGAAGAAAATTGTGTAGGGTCTCCCTGTAATACCCAGAACCAGCACTGGACCCTTTCTAACGGGGAACTGATGCCACAGCCAGGGGAGCCCTATCACCGGGCCCCCCAGCTGCAGCATCAGCCCTGACCGCTAGTCAGCCCAGGGCAGGGATCCCTAGGGAGTTGGGGACCTCCTCAATAAAGGGGTCCCCTCTCCAGGGCACCCCTAGCCTAGGCTGAAAGCCCAGGGGGCTGACCACTCTCAACCAATGAATGCTCAGACACGGACCTTCATCCTTGTTAAGGATGGTTATATTACTTAGTTTGTGGTTCGCGTTTTTCATTTTTTTATTTTAAGAAGACCATGGATGCCTACTTTGGACCGAAGAGGACCGAACCATGCATAGGATATGGTGAGTATGTTTTTTTTTATCCACAGGTACCCTATGGAATTTCTACTGGAGAAGGGGACCGATGCTACAGGGATACATAGGTGAGTATGTGTACATGTGTGTGTACATGTGTACATGTGCGAGTTCATGTATGTATGTGTGTGTGTCTTGTGTTTTTTTATTCAACATTTCTTTACAGGTGAACTACAGGTCCCAATGGGCCCTTAATGCCCCACATTCTGATACTTGAGGTTCTCCAAGTACTAGCATGTGGGGGAGGCTTTCTGGGACCTGCAGTTCTACTGTAAAGACAATGTTTTACACATTCTATTATTACACTACACCTACACTAACAACCCACCACCCAGGGGTGGCGGGGATAGCCCCAGGCTATTAGCCTAGGCTAGGGGTGCCCTGGAGAGAGGGACTCCTTTATTGGAGGGGTCTCCAACTCCTCAGGGATCCCTGGCTTGGGCTGACTAGCGGTCAGGGCTGATGCTGGGGCTGGGGGGCCCAGTGATAGAGCTTCCCTGGCTGTGGCATCAGTCCCCCGCTAGATAGGGTCCAGTGCTGGTTCTGGGAATTACAGGGAGACCCTACGCAATTTTTTCCCTGTACTTAGTCAACCAGGACTGGCTATGAAAAGTTGGCAGCTGGTTCTGTTTTGGGGGGCCACCACACGTCATTTTGTTCTTAACTTTAACTATTTATAAGCTATTTGCAATCAGATACATGCAGGTATCTAACTGATGCAGGGGCAGAACTTTGGGAGACAATGGAGGCGCCTGCCACCGGGCTCCAGCTCTGAAGGGGCACCTCCTACATTGTCCACAACGTATTCACCCCACTTAGGGCTGTAACTATGTACCCGGAGTGTACCTTCATGGCCGCCCTATACATGGCTCCCATTCCTGGCACCTGAGAAGCCAATATACACTAGCGGAGAGCTCCATATCAGACCATCAGCTGCTGCCTTCGTCTATCTATAGCCTGTCTGCACGCAAATTGCTACATTTCAGTGTCAGCGGCTGTTACGGGGAGGGGGGGCACCAAATTATAACTTGCCTCCTGCATCTGAGATTAATTTACGCCACTGCACTGATATCTGCATGTATCTGTGTGAGAACGAACTGCTTATGCTGAAAGTGAAAGCATGTAGCAGTTCATGTTCAGACGGGGATTTGCAGTTCGGTTTGAAGTGTAATTTGCTGCACGATTTGTACATGAACATGTTAAATCGAACAGCAAATCACTGTTCCAAACCGAACCAAATCAAATTCGATTTAAGAAATGCTTCTCAAATCGAATCTTCGCAAATGAGAGGATTTCAGAGGGATTTCAATTTTCGATTTGAGTCGGTTTGAGGTGAGCTAAATCAAACTTCAAAACGAAAGTCAAATCGACCTTTGATAAATTTACCCCTTAGTCTTTTATAGCTAACATTGTAGCTATTTTATATATTGGTGCAATTTTCTGTATTTTTTGATATGTGATGTATTAATGTTTTTTAGAGAATAAAAATTATCAACTGATTAGCGCCTCTAGTTGGTTTTTAGCTATGTTTTGTTGAAGGGCAGGGACTGGCTGGCAACTTTTAGCCTGGGGGGCAAATGCATGCAGGCGGCCCTGGCAGAGGAGTAGCGTGTAGCCAGGGTGCCCGAAGAACGTGCGTGCCTCGGTGCCCCCCCCTCAAATGTTTCAGGGAGGAGGCGGGTCCATATGGGATTAATGTAAGGTAAAAATAAAGATTAGGGGCAGCCCCCTGTCATAGTGTCCATATGCAGTGCCCCCGTGTGCCACAGGAGAGAACACCCTTATGCAGGCCTCCAGTAGTGCCCCAGTAGTGATCCCCCCCTATGCAGTGCCCCTTGTGCCCCCAGTAGTAAGCCCCTTATATAGTGCCCCCAGTAGTGGTCCCCCCTGTGCAGTGCCCCCAGTAGTAAGCCCCTTATATAGTGCCCCCAATAGTGGTACCCCCTATGCAGTGCCTCTTATATAGTGCCCCCAGTAGCAGTCCACCCCCCATGCAGTGCCCCCAATAGTGGTAACACTTATGCAATGCCCCTTAAATAGTGGCCCCAGTTGTAGTCTCCCCCCTATGCAGTACCCCCAGTATTGCCCTTTATAAAGTCCCCCCTTGTAGTTCCCCCAGTAGTAGTAGTCCCCCCCTGGAAGTGCCCCCAGTAGTAATCCACCCCCCTGGAAGTGCCCCCAGTAGTAATCCCCCCCTGGTAGTGCCCCCATAGTAATCCCCCCTGGTAGTGCCCCCAGTAGTCCCCCCCCCCCACCCAGTAGAGAGAGACTTAATAAAAATAAAAAAAAATCACTTACCTGAAACTCCCGCTCCTGGTCCCGCCGCTAACAGCTCCTCCGGCCGCTTTGCATGGGAGAGACGTCATTACTCATGACGTCTCTCCCATTACCCACTGCGGGAGCCGGAAGATGGTTCCCGCAGTGGGAGCAGCAGCAGCCGATGAGAGTCTGACAGACTCTCAGCGGCTGCTGATTACAGCAAACACACAGCTGCCGGCTCCGGCGGCTGTGTGTTTGTGCTGTGTAGCGCTGACCAAACTCCGTCCGTTCAGCGCTACACACGCGGTGCAGTCTGTGTCACAGTGACGCAGACTGCCCGCGGCCCGTATGATGCTGCGGCCAGGGGGGCACATGGCACCCTGCCCCCTGGCCCAGCCCGCCACTGTTGAAGGGGTATCCCAGTTTCCCCTTATGTTATTAGCGACAGCTATCAGTTAATGATATAGGGCCTGATTCACTACGGATCACTATTGCAATCACAGCTGCGCTTACGCACACAGGTCTGCTGCGAAAATATGCTAATGAATGCAATCGCAAAGCCAGCATAGAGACACCATTACCACTATCTCACATCTGTAATACCTTGCAGTCCTGCAAATACATCGGGAGCATCAGCCCCTCATGCAGAATTACAGTCTGACCTTACTCAGAGATTACTAACCTCGTCGCACGCAGTGAGTACATAAGCTATGTATGCCATTGCAATGGCTAATTTATACATGCTCAAGTAACAGTGTTCAAACGGACAGGCACGCCTGTCCACTCTCCGACCACTCCCCCGTCACTAGCCCCAAATGGTGAGGTCCCATCCCTCCATCTGCGATGGCTTAGTGTCTGTGTAGGTGATCGCAGTGTGATTGCAATGCTGACTCACGCACCATCGGCCAATCTGCGTACACTGGGCCTGATTCAGACCCGGTCGCAAGCGATGAGCGCTCGCGACCGGGTCGATGGTGGCCCAGAGTGCATGCACACGACGGAGCCAGCTCCGTCGTGCGCATGCACGAGACCCAGATAGCGACGGGCAATACGTCGCTCCGGGTCTCGTACCAAAGGGGGCGTGCTGTCGATGTTGAGTGACAGTACGCCCCCTTTGGTGGGCGGGCCGGGGGAGTGGCTGCCCAAACAGAGGCGTTCCCATGTGAACGCCTCCGTTTGGGGGCAGCCCCACTGACATCACGAGTGATGTCAGTGGGAGAGATTTCGGCTCTGTTAGAGCCGAAATCTAACTGGGGCTTGCGGCAACGAGACCCTACCACAAGGGTCTCGTCACAAGCCCGCCATCGCGACCATCTTCCTGGCCACTCGCTATAGCTGTGGGTGGCCGTTCTAAAAAAAAAATAGCCCGGCCCTGATTCAGAGCGAGCGATCTGTCAGAGCGACCAGCTCTGAATCAGGGCCACTGTTTCAGTTGCGATCCGTAATGAATCAGGCCCATAGTACACATTTGTGATGAATTTGGATCAGTGTGTATATATAACCTACCCAGATGGTTAGCGCCTTATTATTTTCATTTATTATTTAAACTAAACTTGCCCTGTCACTTCTCTCCAGTTCTTATCTAGTGCCACACTTGGCAGGTATTGGGGGTATTAATTCTGCAACGCTGGTCCTTGATAAAGTACACCAAGTACGAAATGCATTGGAAATTACCACCACCACTGATTCGCCAAGCGTGGAGCATAGAGACTTGAAACATCAGCAGCGAAAAAAGACTGCTGGTGCTATAGAAGTGTCAGGGCAAGTATATCTGCACTCACCTGGATTCTTTAGAGGTGAAGAAAATTTTGGATAAGAACAAAAACATTACCGTTAGTCACCAACTAATTTTATTGCTTTCATTCACTTTTAATTACATTTTTATTGTTTTATTGCTGTATTGCTTGTTGACACAAGCTTACATGTTATTGCCTCAGGTAACAGACACATAGCTCTCATTTTTCACAACAGTTCCATTCAAAACATAGCTCTAGCACACACTATCACAATTCTTCAATACAATTTATAAATCCCTATCTGTGTTAACCAGAAGAAAGGCTCACGGACCACACAATGAGTCAGCTGCCTTTATCTCATAGGCAGGAAAAATCCATCTTGTCCCTATGCATAGCCAAGAAATCAATCCCATGGAAAAATCATCCTTTTTATGTCATGCTGATGTCACATAAGCGGTTTAGAATGCCGAAGCAAACATTCTGACACTCCCACAGCCACACACAGCAGTAAATGGGAAATGTAGATTCCCTTTTGCACAAGAAACACTTTTGAATATGTCAGTTGTCAGAGGTGCTGGGGGAATGAATTATGTTACATTTTGCAGAGTTCAACCAGCGTATTCCAGTAGCTGGAAGAAATGCCCAATCTTTAGTGCGCAAGATATGTTCTCCTCATAGGAAAGTGGGACTCAGTGGATTGCCAGGGGATAAGAATCAGCATTGCAGTTATCCATAGAGGTCCTGAGTGGGAGATGGGATGGGGACAAAGAATTGTTGTATTCCCAGGAGTGCAAGCGAGGTGTAAACATGCCCCCAACATGGTGCAACCATGCTCCCTTGGGGTGGGCCACCAAGTTAGACCAGCATGCTGCTTTTACATAAGGCCCCTGATGGGGCAGAGCCACACCGACATGAGTGGTCACACCCCACCCTAGCTCTGGAGCGCCTTACAGCTCTTCATGGTTCTGGTCATCCAGAACAAAGATAGTTAAGACCCAGAAGGGTAGTCATACAATTCCAAATGGTGAAAACACAGGTCTTAGTTCAATAGGGTTCAAAGAGATTAGTTCAATAAACTGGCAATGTGTGTTTCTCAGTGTACATAAATAGGCCTGAAACAAGCCATGTCAGAGGAGGAGATGTATCAAGCCTTAGAGAGAGAGATAAAGCAAAGCAACCTATCGGCCTCTAAAGGGGCATACACACGAGAATATATATTTGAACGATATGAACGATAACGATATCGTTCAATGATATATCATTCATATCGTTCCGTGTGTATGCAATGAACGACCAACGATGCGCGCTTCCACTGCATGATAACGATATCTTTGGTCGTCCGTACATGCAGGCCAATTTGGACAATATCATCAAGAATTGCTTGTTCAGAGATGTGGCGGGATAACTTTGCTGTAAGATATCTTGTGTGTACATCTAATATAGTTTGTCCTGCACTACAGGAAGTTCAAGGGAAATCTTTCACCAATATCGTTCATACAGCACATCGTCCCGTGTGTATGAGCCTTTACTGTCATTTATCTATCAGCCTTGAAATGACATGGTCTGATTGTTGCTTAGGGCAACTCCTTCACTTTATCTCTCTCCAAGGTGTGATACATCTCCCCCAGAGTCACTGAAGGGAAGAAGGAGAAAATTACAAAGAGCACTTGTGATAAAGCAAAGGAAGAACATGAGAGAAGAGGGCCCTGTCTGAGAGCTTACAGGACATTGTACAGGAACGGTATACAGTTGGAAGTTGACCCAGAATTGTAACAATGTAGATAGGAGTATGGAGTGAGAGAGGAGTTAAGAGGTGGGCTGGTAGGTTATAGTAAAAAGGTGTGGCTTATGTAAAAGTTTAAAGCTAAGGAGAGTGTTAGAAAGTCAGACTTGGTGAGGGAGAGCATTCCAGAGGAGGGAATAGAGCAGGAAAAATCTTGGAGGTAGGCATGGGAGGACGTGAGCAGAGTACAGGTGAGATGTCAGTTCAGAGGAGGAGGGAGGGAATGTGGGCACATAGGTGTAAGTTGTAGCTGAGGGAAGACTCATAAAGGCCTTTATAAGTAAGGTTGAATAGCTTGAACTAGATTCTGAGGTAACCAGTAGAGGTGTTGGCAGAGGGGGAGGCAGATGCTGTTTAGCAAGAGAGGAATATGAAACAATCATCAGTGTTAAGGATAGATTGTAGATTGAAGAGGTGGCATATAGGTAAGCCAGAAAGGAGAAGGTTACAATAAGCGAGGAGGGAGATAATGAGTGTATGGGTAAGGGTTATAGTTGCACCTGGGGTAAGGAAATGCAAAATCCTAGAAAAGTGGCAGTACTGAGAAATTACCTGAATGTGGAGATAGAAGGAGAGGGACAAATTGTGGATGACATTGAGACAGTAGACATGGGGGAAAGAAGAGAGGTGATGTCACAATGCCTTAATGTCTCAGTACTTAGGGGCTTATGGTATTAAACTTTGGAGTATAATAAGTTAAGTACAACAATAACTGGACTCCTACAAACAATGCCTCTCCCACCAGGTCCATGGAGATACATATATATATGGATTTCATATTGGAGTTAGATTCACCAAGCCGACTCACTTGGTTCCTCTAAAATGGCTTTATGCAGCTCAGGGCCTAATTCAGATCCGCTCGCGAGCGCTGAGCACTCGCAAGCGGGTCGATGTTGGGGCAGTGGGCATGCACGAGACCCGGATAGCGACGGGCAAGCTGTCGCTCCGGGTCTCACTACAAAGGGGGCATGCTGTCGATGGTGAGTGACAGCACGCCCCCTTTGTTGGTGAGCATGCCGGTGGCGTGGCTGCCCAGACGGAGGCGTTCCCATGGGAACGCCTAGCATCTGGGGCCAGCCCCACTGACTTTACAAGTGATGTCAGTGGGAGTGCTCTCGGCTCTGATAGAGCCGAAAGCACTACAGGGCTTGCGGCCACGATACCCTACCACAAGGGTCTCGTCGCAAGCCCGATGGTCGCGATGGTCTTGACCATCGCGACCATCTTTTTGGCCACTCACTATAGCTGTGGGTGGTCACCCACAGCTATGCGAGCGTCCAGGAGGCCGCTGTAAAAAAAGAGAAGGACGGCCCTGATTCAGAGCGAGCGCTCTGTCAGAGCGTCCGGCTCTGAATCAGGGCCTCTGTCCAGATCTACATTAAAAAACAGGAAGCTATTATGTCAGATAAGAGTGCACTGGACATTTTTGGGAGGCTTTCTTTGATATGCTCCAAATAAAGATGCATCTCTTCACTACTTATCAGTCATACTCAAATGGACAGACCAAACAAGCAAATTATACTATGGAAAAATATCTATGAACATATAAATTTTCAACAAAACAACTGGTCTCACTTATGGTGTGTACACACGGTAAGACGGTTGGATGATCAGATAATGATAATGATCGATATCTGATCATCCTGCATGTGTTGGATGATTGTTATCGAACATCCAACACATGCTGCAAGCCCCTTACAACTATATCGACACGCGATTAACGATTGCGGGTCCCTATAGTAAACAGGCTAACCTGGTCAATATCGACCAGGTATGCCTGCTTGCATGGACTACCGATGATGGTCGATAACGACCATATGTGGCCGCGCATCGACCATCGTTTGGTCATTTGCAGGGGCCAGAAGCTGTCAGATTTAAACGATAACAATAGGCTCATTATCATACAAATCTGACAGCTTATCTGACCGTGTGTACGCACCATAAGATCAGTTCACCAATCAAACATCATTATTCTTCAACTATGGTTTCCATCAACCGACATCCATTGTATTGAATCCAGTCCTGCAGATGCTGACCCCCATTTTTTCCCTTATTTCATTGTTCACAGACATATCAGGTCAGCCCTGCAGCACAGCCGATGCTGATATATCTGAAAGATATATCAGTGCACGTGTGTAAGGGGCGACTCGCCGACCAACCATACACTTTCGGCAGGGGCCGCCAACATTGACATCTCAATTGGACAGGCACATTTAAATGCCTGCCCAGTTGTGAGGTCAGCCTAGACATATCAAGTGTGTATAGCTTACCAATCGGCCGCTCTGACAGCAGTGCTGTCCACTCAACGATTCCTCATGTAAATGTGTACCCAGCCTAAGGCACCACACTCCTCATATAAACATTGCAGACTACACTGGAAATTCAAGTTTTGTTTTGGATCTTAAGGATCTAGTATTGTTGCTAGAAACTCGTGACATTTACTTTTGCAAACATAATATTACAGACTTGCCAGCATTTAAAGAAAAAACTATGAGGTATATGGGTGACAGTGAAATATTATGGAAAAACTTGTTCAGACCCTGCATTTGTACAGGCGCCAAATACATCAAGATTCAGTATGCAAAACATGATTTATTTTAATAAACAATGCTTTGTGCACTGTTTAATTATATATATGTTTCACAAGATTGATTTTTAGGGTGAAGGGATCATAGTTTTTGGAAAGTGTAGATGAGTCCAGATTTACCTTAAAAAGGGTCATTTATTGGTAACGTTACTAAATAAAATTCTATGACAAATTGTCCATCTGTGTTTTCAATCTAAATGAATGTTGTGTCTTGTATAGAAAACTGGACCTTTGACATTTACATGTTCAATGCTCTTTCTTTTACAGAAATCTTCTACTGAGATTTGCTGATTACAGGGAGGCCTCTATAAATGTTACTCAACCCAAGGTACATGTTTTGAATTTTGAATTTTTTGATAGCTCCTATATTCTGTAGTTTTCAGCACAGGATCCTGGGGGACTCGAGATTTATTGTTTCTTGGGCGTAACTAGGTATTTGAAGGCCCCATAACAAAAGATTGTAAGAGCCCCTATGTTCTACCCAATGGTGAAAAATATATATAACACATGTAACTTTGACAAGGAAGATGCCCTCCCCCCCCCCCCCTCAGCTGTGGGCCCAATAGCAGCTGCACCCCTTGCACCTATGGTAGTTACGCCACTGTTTGGTACATTGAAACAGCATTACTGCTATTAATTGTTGGCATGAAAGTGAAAGTAGTACTGCTGAGATAGGTAATGTGGTTTTGAGAGATTGCTATATCAGGACATACCTGAATCTTTCTCTTTTTTCGATATTGTTGATGTCTATTATATATACCTCAGCCCTCACACGCTCAGCCCCCACATGGACCCACTTACCCCAGCCTCGACTGTCTTCTCTCCCCACACATCGCCATGGAAGCTGCTAGTGCACGGGAAGGACACCCTTGTTCAGTTCAGAATGTGCATTTTCATTTCAGGACATGCCATTTTGTGTTATATATGAGGTGTGGCTATTAAATAAAGAGATTGATGGTATAATTTATGTTTGATTATATTAAGTACATTTTAACTCTGTTCCCCTTCTATGTACCCCCCTTCTGCATCTACACACTGCTGTATTCTTATTTTCTCATTATGTCCTTTGCTTATCTAACTTAGTAACTGATGCAAAACGGGTTCCCTTGAGTACAACTTTGACTTTAGGGAAAAGAAAGAAGTCACATGTTACTAGGTCTGGTGAGTATGGAGGCTGTTTCTAGCACTACAATCTGTTTCTCGCCAAAAAACTGCTTCACAGAGAGAGCTGTGTGGGCTGGTGCATTGTCCTGATGTAGGATGAAACCATTTTTCCACAAATCTGGCCTCTTCTGATTCTTTACCACAAACTTGCTAGAACATTTTTGTAGTAATGTTGAGTCACTTTTGCGCCTTCTGGTATCTAGTCTTCCAAAATAACACCCTTGATATCAAAGAAAACAAATAACATGACTTTGAATTTGGATTTGCTTTGACCTGCTTTCTTCATTCTTGATGATGTATCTGTGTCAGTATCATACTGGAAGATCCATATTTCATCACAGGTAATAACTATATCTGAAAAACGTGAATCTGCTTGAATTTGTTACAAAATGTCTGTACAAATTCCCTTTTGATTTTCTTTCTACTCGGCAGTGAGAAGCCTTGGAACCATCTTAGCACAATCTTTTGTCATGTTAAGACCTTGCCTAACAGTTTTCTTTGTCGATGTTTACCATTTCTGCTATCATGTAGATGGTGAGTCGATGGTCAATTTGAACAATTTGAACAATTTGTTCCACATTTTAATTTGTTTTTGATGTGCAAGGTCTTCCATGGCGTTCATCATCTTCAATATCCTCACAACCAATGCTAAATCTTTTGTGCCACTCAAACACACGTGCACATGACATGTCTCTGTAAGCCTCGGTTACTCAAAATTTTAAGTTAACACATTGCTCTACTTTTGAATTAAGCAATTTTACAAAGCACGGGAAAGAGACAACTTCTTTGAACACTGTGTGACAGCAAAATATCTATGCGAGAGGTTTGAAATTGCAAAACCATTTTGGGATAGTCCAAGATCAATTTTCCTTCACTCCCTTTTAACTAACTCAGTATTTAAGTACAGTCTCGACATTTAATAACCACACCTTGTAGATCTCCACTGTGGATGTTTACTACTGTAGCATTTTGAGTATTTTGGTATTTAATGATTGAAAAGATCGGAGATTGATTTTAAACAAAATGTTACAAGAAAAATGTTGTTCTGTTGGTGTCTTTCCATACAGGGCTTCAGTGACACCTCAAAAACATATCAGTCAATGCTCCTTTTTGTCTTTCCAGTACACTTCAAGGTGGATTTCCATGGATGAAGATAGGGATGCTGTTCATAGTTTGAGATTAAAGATAGTAAAAATAGTATATTATTTAGAGGAATATCATAGTCAGGTTATTGGGATTATAAACAACATATATCAACCTCTTTTCTTAGAAATGGTAAAAATGTCCCAGAGACAGTTTAAAGGTAAAAAAGTAGGAAGATTTGTGTTGTTTTTTTGCGTGAAAAATGCATTTGAAGTGCAGATAATTTTAATTTGTCTAGTAATCAATTAACTACTGCCCAATTTTCTGAATAAATGTCCCTACATTACATTTGCAACAACTGCTAAATATATTCTTCAGCTAAACACATGAGAAGAACAAAAGAAACCATTGCAGTTATGCTTGATAATAAAGACAAAGTGCAATAAGGCTCTAAACATTATGAGACAAGTAGTCTCACCAATAACGTGGATGGGGAAATACCTCACGTTTGATATTAATGAGGAATGCATGCCCTGTCAGAAAGACAATAATCGTATTTGAATGTACTGTAAATCACAGTTTTCACAAGCATTTTAAAATACTAATTAGATTGTTTTTAGAAAAAAAACTGGATGATCTGTAAATAAAATGACAGAAGCATTATACTAGTCTTTGTATGATTAAAGCAAGCTTTGGTAGACCTCAAATCCTTCCATCACTATTAAATTAACAGATAAATGAGGAAGTTAGTAACTCAGGACACAACAGATTGTCAAAAATGTTTTACAGCTTCATATTTGTAATCAAAATTCTATAATAATTAAATGTTAACTTACTACTGATGTTTTTTTTAATTGGTGCCCATACTGACAAGTTCATCTCCAAAAATTAGGTGGTTCTACTTTCACTCACATCCTATCTATTTTTTTAAGTTGATACTCTTTTACAGTATGGTTGCCTCTTTGAAATCTTTCCTTCATGATTCTTCTAATCTTCTAAATTTGGTCCAGAATATAATCTGGCAAGGAAAGTATAGTTTTCTCACTTTTGATGTACAGTCCCTATATACCAACAACCCACATAATGAAAGTATAAGGTCATTAGTGTTTCTTTGGGTCACGAGAAGTATTGTCTTTGATTCTATCTATATAATTTTCTAGGGAGAATAAATAATTTACAGGTGTTGGGAACAGCCATGGGGACCTGTTTTTTCTCTAGTTAACTAACATATACATTGGAGATTTTGAATACGAATACTGGGGGGCAAACCTGGTTCTCTATGGCCATTACATTGATGATTTATTTTTAATTTGGGACAAAGAAGCTAGACATGGTTTTGTTTCTTTCTTGAACACTAATAACTATAACCTTACATTTTCACACAGCTATAGTAAAATGTCTACCACCTTTCTGGATTTGTCCATGCCAGTTCAGATCTCTATGATTACTACCTCCACTTATCAAAGAAAGTGGATGCTAACAAATATTTGCACTATAAAGTGCTAAGAACAAAACCTTGGAAAAATTCTGTCCTTAAGAAATGTGCTGAATGTCAAAAACATTTATTCTTCTGTAGAGTTCTGTGAATTGCAAGATGTTTTTGATTATGGATATGGGAGAATTATTGATAAAAGCTCATGGGGAGGTATAGAATCACTGCTAACATTAAATTAGAATAAATACATTATATTAAAAGCACATTCAAATATTGCATTTATTTCCAAATATATTAGATCTTCATATGCAAAAAGTGACAGGACTTTTCGATACTTATCTTTCTGCCGGGTCCCGTTTTTGCTGATTCCTCATTGAATATGGGGAAACGCAGGCACGTGCTCGATACTTTATCCACAGGAAAAACGGCAATGACGGTGAAATGTCCGACCTCAGACTTTTCGCCTCTAATTGAATATGGCCCTTAATTTGAAGTATTTACTGCCCCACAATTTATTTCAAGCCAAACAGAAATAACTCTAATAAAATGTGAGAGAGTTTGGGTTTCCAATACAATACAATGCAGGTTGTAATAAATGTAGCAAAACAGTTTGTTTGACATTTGGGCCTATTCAAATCGGAACGACTGAAGTAATATCAGCTATTACGAAGTAAAAAAAAAGATAATTTATTCATTGCAATGCTAGTTATGTTATCTTCCTTTTACAATGTAGCTATAATCTTCAGTACATTTGAAAAACAGCTAGATAACTTAAGACTAACTAAGACTAACCTAGGCAAATAAAGTTAAAACTGGTATAGAGCAATTACATTTAAAATTAATCAGAATTATAGTTTTGTTTGGGGACCTATTTAAACATCTTTGTAAACAGGTAGGCTGCTGGATATTTAGTATCTGATGTGTTCTAGCAGAGGGTGGACTCGAGGGGACTTGATAGTTATGGTATAATTTAATATAGATTGCATGCTTCAGTCCACAATGTTATGTCATTTATGTCACTGATATCATAATCACTTTATTTGCATGGTTGCTCAATTTTATTTTTTGCAAAATATGAATTGTAATCTTTGAACATTCATAAAGTTGGATGTATATATCCTTTGACAGTAATGTAAGACCAAATTGTTGTTCGTTATATTCAGTAGTGTATTCATAGATATTCATCTTACAAACTGACAAGATGTATCTTAGTTTCTAGCAACAACTGTATACATTCAGGAGCAGTGGCGTCACAAGGAGGGTGCAGGGGGTGGGGTCCGCACCTGGGTGTTACCTCCCGAGGAGTGACACCAAGGTGCAGACTGACACTCCCCCACAGTGACAGGAGCCAGGTGCTGCACTGTAGTATAAGTGCAGCACCCGGCTCCTGACACTGTGAGGGAGCCGGCACTGCAACTCAAGCAGTGAGCACCCCCTGCACCCCCTCAAAATGCTCAAAATGTCCCTCCCCACACCGGGTGACACCACGGGGAGCGACGCCACTATTCAGGAGTCACTCAAACGTGCAAGTGCACACTCATGATGATGACTAGTAGCAAACCAAGTGTATATGCTACACATGCCGATGTGGTCACATTTCAATTAGAGATGTGTTGTTCTTGAAATATGAACACACCCAAACTTAGGGTTTCCGAGTCAAATAGAGTCCCAGTTCGAAATCACTTTGGGGTTCCAAGTGGTACAGAGTCCTGGCTCGGGTCTGCTGTCAGTTTGGATCTCGGATTTAAAAACTGAACTTGGGTTTAGATTGGATATAAACAAGTCCAAATTACATGATTTTAGCTGTTTTTACGATATTTTTAAATCGATTTTTATACATTTTTCAGGATTTCAAAACCAAATCCGAAACAAAACCATTGAGGGTGGTTTTACCAAAACCAAATCACAATGATGAATTAGAACCAAAACATTGGGGTCTGTGCACATTTCTAATTTTGATATGTGTTCAGCTCTGCTGCATATTGGTAAATATACACATTTATATTGTGCTCAGGCCCAAAGCAAAGTGCACAATAAATATCTTGATATCACTGACCATACCTTTGTTTTTTTAAATGACCAATCTATACAAAGAATTTCCACTATGTGTGACTGCAACCTCACCAGATACAGTAAATGCTCTTTAGTGACATTGTGAACTTCAATTTGTACAGATACAGTATGACTAGATTTGTTACCGAAGTGCATGGGTTTGCATAACAAAGGTCAGTGTTTATGGATAAGCAGAATTTTGCAATTGCAGTTGGAAGGAGTTGGCTAGAGTACGGAGCAGGCACACTAATGCACCAAATTTTGTTGAGCAATGCAAAAATAATTGTTTCATTTTCAGTAGTGAGGTTGATGAATTGAGTTTAATTGATGAAGTGGTACATTTTTAGGGGTATACCTAACTTTGCAAAAGGTCACAGTAATTGTTTAATCAGTTCACAGAAGTGCTCAGAAGTGGCAGTCAGATCTTGTCCTATATTTTTATTGATACACATGTTGCATATTCCAGTTGCATTGGCAGATAAACACATTTCTAGGAGGGATTTGCTCAATATAAAAACTTATTGAAACACACAAAGTGCCAGATGCAATGAAAAACATACACACTGTTGAATTCATTTAAATCTAGATAAAATAAGACTAGTTTAAACTGAAAAGCTTAATCCAATGAAAGGATTGGTTCCACAGTAGCAGGAGGTTGGACTGTGATATTTACAGAGCGCACATCTTCAGAGAATTTCCTCTCCCTTTGGAAAATGTGTAGTTTGCAGAGGTATTACAGGGGCACAGACGTGCCCTTATATTAAGGCTGAATCGGAAAAAACAGAATTCTCCCATGGTGTTTAAGGGACTACACCTCAAAAGCTTTTAGACATACCAAGCTGAAATTTGGCTTGGACGGGTAGAACTGTCACTTGGTGCTGCATACCAAATTTCAGGGCAAAAAAAATGAGAATTTGGGATTAATCTAAAGCTCCAACTGTCTTTTTTTTTTGGCTACTTTGAACTAGGACCACTTTTCTGCTGTAGTCTATGGGGGATTTTTGGGAAGGCATAAGTCAGGGTACAGGACAAATTTAGACATGGGGTTTGTTTTATTAGGTAGCTCTTGTTCCAGTGTAGGTGCTTTTGGGGTTCAGGTAATTGAGAAAGTTACAGTTTTTAAATTAGTAGCCCACAAATGCCCCATTATAGAGATAGGGAATGTAAACTTGCTGAGCAATGTCAGTTGGTGGCCTCCTGCAGGCAGGGGTGTAGCGGGTAGCCATGGCACCCAGAGCATGTGTGTGCTACTGCACCCCCACCCCCCAAGTGTGCCAGGTAGGGGGGCATATCAAGCATGTAGGAGTAAATTAAAGGGAAATAAAAATAAATATTAGGTGCAGTAGCAAACTTGGTCATGGAGGGCTAGATATATTCCTGCCCACTAAAGTAATTCCACCAATGAAAAATATGCCACACAGTAGTGCCCCTTATTCACATTATGCCACACAGTAGTGTCTTTTATTTATATTACACCACAGTAGTGTCTCTTATTCACATTATGTTACACAATAATGGCCACAGTGCACGTTATGCCACACATTAGTGCCCAATAATTTGCATTATGCCACAGTTTTGGCTATTTTTCACATTATGTTACACAGTATTCCCCACAGTTCATATTATGCCACAGTAATGTCCATAGTGCACATTATGCCACAGTAGTGCCCCTTAATCACATTATGCCTAACAATAGTGCCCATTTTTTACGTTATGCCACAGTAGTGTCCTTTTTACACATTATGCCACAGTAGTGCCCCTTATACACATGCCATAGTAGTGCCACTTATTGGCATTTGGAGTCAGACCAGTCAGGCATGACCTCACCAGACTCACCTCTCAGGCTTCTCCCAGTCATGGGTGACACATCCCAGGCTCTCAGAATCAGCACCAAGATCAGGCCTCCCCTCAGCAGCAGGGACACAGCTGTCATGTTCTCTCCTTCATGCAAACCAGGCTGGCTGACGTCTGGGTCAGGGTGGTAGATGAAGCCCACCTCAGAAGTGGAAAAGAGGATAAGATGGGGGTTAATGATGGGAGGGGACCGCCTCCTCTTTCTTTGTTATTACCCATGGATCCACCCTTTCTTCCTTCCGTTCAGTCCCAGAGCTGGATTAAGATCCCACAGGATCCTACGCAAAATACCAACTCAGGGCTACATATTAATGTATATATAAATATAAACAGTGTATACATTTCTCACACAGCTCTCCCCACTCACTCAGATCTTTCCCCTTCTCACACATATCTCCTCACGTCAAACACACACAATGATCCTCCCTCATTCAGACCCAATCACAGCTCTCCCCCTTACACAGCTCACCTCCCCTTAAACAGCTCTCCCCCCTTACTTAGCCACCCCTGAGTCCCCTCAAACACACAGCACTCCCCCCTCACTCAGATCTTATCACTCAGATCCCCACTTTACACACACCGTTCTCCCCCTCACAAAGATCTCCCCTCCTCACACAGACCACCCCCCGCACACACTTATAAACACACAGCTCTTCCACTTAACAAAGCTCCCATCCCTTCACACACACAGATATTCCCCCTTTTACTCAGATCTTCTCCCCCCTCCTTACTGTTGCAGAGCATTGGAGATCAGCCATTCAACTGGGTGGGGGGCGGGGGGGAATCACCTGCTGTTGAGCTGAGCCTGAAGCACTTTTGTGATACAATGGGACAGGGGGTGTTTTGGGGCTGGGAAGGGCACATTATCACAGTAATAGACCCTGGCACTGCTCACATTAATGAGTTTAATTCTCCATTTCGAGCTGGGCCAGAGGAGTCTGAAACAACGCGTGATCATGACATCACTAATTTATTCAGAGAAGGAAAGTCAGTAGAAAATTCAAAAGTGCTTTATTATAAGGGCATGGTCATGCCCTTATATTAAGACTGAATTGAATAAATAGAGAATTCCAGAGATGGGGGCATGGTGTTTGAGGGGCTACACCTCAAAAGCTATTGGACATACCGAGGTGAAATGAGGTTGGTTTTGTTTGGTAGCTCTTGTTAGGTAGCTTTTGTAGTTCAGGTAATTGAGAAAGTTAGTTTATAACAATTGGCCAAAATATGCCTCTTTTTAAAGATAGGGATGTTCAACTTGCCGCACATGCTCAGTAGGTGGCCTCTTGCAGGGGGTGTACAGCAGAGGTATGCGCCAACTCCCGTGTTTTGGTTTTGGATCTGTATCTCCTCTTGTTTTGGATCTGCTTTGGTTTTGACTAGGGGTGAGCGGGTTCGGATTTCTGAAATCCGAACCCCCCCGAGCCCCCCCCGATCCGAGTCCGATCCGAGTCAGGCTCGACTTTTCCCGCCTGACTCGGATCTGAAATCGAGGCAAAACGTCATCTTCCCGCCTTCCGAGTCTCGCGGGTTTTGGATCCTATATAAGGTACACACGTCGGCGCCATTTTCTCACTCGGCTGTGGACAGTGAAGAGGGAGGGTGGGAGTTAGGGCTGGCTGGGCTATTTAGTGTAGTGTAGTGTAGTGCTGCTGTTGTCCACTACTTCAAAGTCCATAGGGGCTGGCTGTGTTGTGCTGTGCTGCTGTTGTTAATAGGGGCTGTGTCCACTACTTCAAAGTCCATAGGGGCTGGCTGGACTGTGTTGTGCAGTCAGTTCTCCATAGGGGCTGTGTCCACTCCAAAGTCCTGTGCAGTGTCCCAGTCCTAAAGGAGTGCTGTAGTGTTGTCCAGGGGGTGCTCTGTCCATCAGGGGTGCTCCCCCCAAGTGCTAAAAAAATAATATATTTTCTGTGTTTGTGAATTGTGTGCGCAGTAGCCGCACGTGCATCAACAAAGTAGTGCCAAGCGTGCGCCTGTGTCATAAGTAAAGGGCCGGCTGGCTTGACCGTTAAGGGTGCTGTAACCCCCGAAAGTACACTCCAGTCCAAACCAAAAAAAAAATTATTTTCTGTGTTTGTGAATTGTGTGCGCAGTAGCCGCACGTGCATCAACAAAGTAGTGCCAAGCGTGCGCCTGTGTCATAAGTAAAGGGCCGGCTGGCTTGACCGTTAAGGGTGCTGTAACCCCCGAAAGTACACTCCAGTCCAAACCAAAAAAAAAATTATTTTCTGTGTTTGTGAATTGTGTGCGCAGTAGCCGCACGTGCATCAACAAAGTAGTGCCAAGCGTGCGCCTGTGTCATAAGTAAAGGGCCGGCTGGCTTGACCGTTAAGGGTGCTGTAACCCCCGAAAGTACACTCCAGTCCAAACCAAAAAAAAAATTATTTTCTGTGTTTGTGAATTGTGTGCGCAGTAGCCGCACGTGCATCAACAAAGTAGTGCCAAGCGTGCGCCTGTGTCATAAGTAAAGGGCCGGCTGGCTTGACCGTTAAGGGTGCTGTAACCCCCGAAAGTACACTCCAGTCCAAACCAAAAAAAAAATTATTTTCTGTGTTTGTGAATTGTGTGCGCAGTAGCCGCACGTGCATCAACAAAGTAGTGCCAAGCGTGCGCCTGTGTCATAAGTAAAGGGCCGGCTGGCTTGACCGTTAAGGGTGCTGTAACCCCCGAAAGTACACTCCAGTCCAAACCAAAAAAAAAATTATTTTCTGTGTTTGTGAATTGTGTGCGCAGTAGCCGCACGTGCATCAACAAAGTAGTGCCAAGCGTGCGCCTGTGTCATAAGTAAAGGGCCGGCTGGCTTGACCGTTAAGGGTGCTGTAACCCCCGAAAGTACACTCCAGTCCAAACCAAAAAAAAAATTATTTTCTGTGTTTGTGAATTGTGTGCGCAGTAGCCGCACGTGCATCAACAAAGTAGTGCCAAGCGTGCGCCTGTGTCATAAGTAAAGGGCCGGCTGGCTTGACCGTTAAGGGTGCTGTAACCCCCGAAAGTACACTCCAGTCCAAACCAAAAAAAAAATTATTTTCTGTGTTTGTGAATTGTGTGCGCAGTAGCCGCACGTGCATCAACAAAGTAGTGCCAAGCGTGCGCCTGTGTCATAAGTAAAGGGCCGGCTGGCTTGACCGTTAAGGGTGCTGTAACCCCCGAAAGTACACTCCAGTCCAAACCAAAAAAAAAATTATTTTCTGTGTTTGTGAATTGTGTGCGCAGTAGCCGCACGTGCATCAACAAAGTAGTGCCAAGCGTGCGCCTGTGTCATAAGTAAAGGGCCGGCTGGCTTGACCGTTAAGGGTGCTGTAACCCCCGAAAGTACACTCCAGTCCAAACCAAAAAAAAAATTATTTTCTGTGTTTGTGAATTGTGTGCGCAGTAGCCGCACGTGCATCAACAAAGTAGTGCCAAGCGTGCGCCTGTGTCATAAGTAAAGGGCCGGCTGGCTTGACCGTTAAGGGTGCTGTAACCCCCGAAAGTACACTCCAGTCCAAACCAAAAAAAAAATTATTTTCTGTGTTTGTGAATTGTGTGCGCAGTAGCCGCACGTGCATCAACAAAGTAGTGCCAAGAGTGCGCCTGTGTCATAAGTAAAGGGCCGGCTGGCTTGACCGTTAAAGGGTGCTGTAACCCCCAAAGTACACTCCAGTCCAAACCAAAAAAAAAATTATTTTCTGTGTTTAGCCGCACGTATATATCAAATCGATATAACATAAATGGAGGACCAAACTTTCTCCGATAAAAATAAAATAGAGAAAGATCAAGAACCACTTCCTCCTAGTGCTGAAGCTGCTGCCACTAGTCATGACATAGACGATAACATGCCATCAACGTCGTCTGCCAAGGCCGATGCCCAATGTCATAGTAGAGGGCACATACAATCCCAAATGGCAAAGTTCAGGAAAATGACCTTGAAAAAGACATTTAAATCAGCTGAAGAGAAACGTAAACTTGCCAATATGCCATTTACGACACGGAGTGGCAAGGAACGGCTAAGGTCGATCCCTAGTATGTTCATGACTAGTGGTTCAGCTTCACATGACGATGGAAGCCCTCCTCCCACTAAAAAAATCAAAAGAGTTAAGCTGGCAAAAGCACAGCGAAGAACTGTGCTTTCTAAGAAGATATCACAAATCCCCAAGGAGAGTCCAAGTGTGGTGGTGGTTGCGATGCCTGACCTTCCCAGCACTGGACGGGAAGAGGTGGCTCTTTCCACCATTTGCACGCCCCCTGCAAGTGCTGAAAGGAGCACCCACAGTCCACTTGCTGATATGCAAATTGAAGATGTCACTGTTGAAGTACAACAGGATGAGGATACTGGTGTAGCTGGCGCTGAGGAGGAAGTTGGCGAGGAGGATTCTGATGGTGATGTGGTTTGTTTAAATCAGGCTCCGGGGGAGACAGTTGTTGTCCGTGGGATGAAAAAGCCCATCACGGTCATGCCTGGGCAGAAGACCAAACATTCCACCTCTTTGGTCTGGCAATATTTCTATCCAAATCCGGACAACAACTGTCTTGCCATATGTACCATATGTAAAGGTGAAATAAGTAGGGGTAGGGACGTCAACCACCTAGGAACATCCTCCCTTATACGGCACCTGCAGCGCGTTCATAAAAAGTTACTGTCAAGTTCAGAAACTTTGGCTAAGACCGTAAGCAGTCCAGGGACACCTAAATCCCGTTGTCCTGTTGTATCCAAGCGCCTGCAAACCACACCGTCAACTCCCTCCTCGTCAATTTCCTCCTTAGTCAGGATCGGAAGTAGTCCTGCAGGCCATGTCACTGGCATGACTGACTCTCCTATCCGGGATTCCTCTGGAGGATCCTGCATTGCTACGCCTACTGCTGCTGCTGTTGCTGCTGCTGGGAGTCGTTCATCATCCCAGAGAGGAAGTAGGAACACCACTACTTTTACTAAACAATTGACCCTCCAACAGTCCTTAGCGAGGAGGATGAAGTACGACAGCAGTCACCCTGAAGCAAAACGTATAACTGAGGCCTTGACTGCTATGTTGGTGTTAGACGTGCGTCCGGTATCCGCCATTAGTGCAGTGGGATTTAGACAATTGATGGAGGTAGTGTGTCCCCGGTTCCAAATCCCGTCTAGATTCCACTTCACTAGGCAGGCGATACCGAGACTGTACAGAAACGTCAGAAAAAGTGTCCTCAGTGTCCTGAAAAATGCCGTTGTACACAATGTCCACTTAACCACGGACATGTGGACAAGTGGAACAGGGCAGACTAAGGACTATATGACTGTGACAGCCCACTGGGTAGATGTATCACCTTACGCAGCAACAGCAGCAGCGTCACCAGTAGCAGCATCTCAGAAACGCCAGCTCGTTACAAGGCAGGCTACGCTGTGTATCACCGGTTTCAGTAAGAGGCACACCGCCGACAACCTCTTAGAGAAACTGAGGGAAATCATCGCCCAGTGGCTTACCCCACTTAGACTCTCCTGGGGATTTGTGATATCTGACAACGCCACCAATATTGTGCGGGCATTACATCTGGGCAAATTCCAGCACGTCCCATGTTTTGCTCACACAATAAACTTGGTGGTGCAGAATTTTCTGAAAAGCGACAGGGGCGTGCAGCAGACGCTTTGGGTGGCCCAAAAAATTTCTGGCCACTTTCACCATTCAGCGACTGCGTGCCGAAGACTGGAGCGCCAGCAAACACTCTTGAACCTGCCCCGCCATCACCTGAAGCAAGAGGTTGTGACGCGGTGGAACTCAACCCTCTATATGCTTCAGAGGATGGAGGAGCAGCAAAAGGCCATTCAAGCCTATACATCCACCTATGACATAGGCAAAGGAGGGGGTATGCACCTGACTCAAGCGCAGTGGAGAATGATTTCCGTGTTGTGCAAGGTTCTCCAGCCCTTCGAACTTGCCAAACGTGAAGTCAGTTCAGACACTGCCAGCTTGAGTCAGGTCATTCCCCTCATCAGGCTTTTGCAGAAGCAGCTGGAGAAAGTGAAGGAGGAGCTAAGACGGAGCGATTCCGCTCGGCATGTGGGACTTGTGAATGAAGCCCTTCATTCGCTTTGCCAGGATTCCAGGGTGGTCAATCTGTTGAAATCAGACCACTACATTTTGGCCACCGTGCTCGATCCTAGGTTTAAAGCCTATGTGGTGTCTCTCTTTCCGGCCGACACAAGCCTGCAGAGGTGCAAAGACCTGCTGGTGAACACACTGTCAGCTGAAGCGGAACGTGACACGTCAACAGCTCCTTCTTCATTTTCTCCCGCAACTGGGGCTGCCAGGAAAAAACTTAGGTATCCTAAGCAACCCGCTGGCGGTGATGCAGGGCAGGCAGGACCAAGTTTGGACATCTGGTCCGGACTGAAGGACCTGGCAACAATTTCTGACATGTCTACTGTCACTGCATATGATACTGTCACCATTGACAGAATGGTGGAGGATTACATCGGTGACAGCATCCAAGTAGGCATGTCAGACAGTCCGTACCTGTACTGGCAGGAAAAAGAGGCAATTTGGAGGCCCCTGTACAAACTGGCTCTATTTTACCTGAGTTGCCCCCCCTCCAGTGTGTACTCCGAAAGAGTGTTTAGTGCAGCCGGGAACCTTGTCAGCGAAAGGCGTAGGAGGTTGCTTCCACAGAATGTGGAGAAGATGATGTTCATCAAAATGAATTATCAGCTCTTCCAGGGAGACCAGCCTCCAGAAAGTACAGAGGGACCTGTGGTGGTGGATTCAAGTGGGGACGAGTTAATACTTTGTGAGGATGAGGATGTACACACTGAAGAGGGTGAGGAATCGGTGGATGAGGAGGATGAGGATGACATCTTGCCTCCGTAGAGCCAGTTTGTGCAGGGACAGATTAATTGCCAGCTTGTTTTGTGGGGGCCCAAACGAACCAATCATTTCAGCCACAGTTGTGTGGCAGACACTGGCGCTGAAATGATTGGTTTGTTAAAGTGTGCATGTCCTGTTTATACAACATAAGGGTGGGTGGGAGGGCCTAAGGACAATTCCATCTTGCACCTCTTTTTTTTCTTTGCATTATGTACAGTTTGGGGCCTAGTTTTTCAAACTGCCATCCTGTCTGCCACTGCAGTATCACGCCTAGATGGGTCACGTGTTTGTGCCGCCCACTCGTGTCATTTAGCGTAGTCATCCAGCTACCTCGGTGCAACCTTTTGGACATAAAAACACTATTGTGAGGTGTGAGGTGTTCAGCATAGACTGGAAATGAGTGGAAATTAAGGTTATTGAGGTTAATAATAGCATAGGAGCAGAAAAACCTACAAATTCTGTGATTTTAGCTGTTTTTATGCTTTTTTTCAAAAAAATACAGATCCAAAACACAAAACCCAGAACCCAAAACACGGAAGGGTGGTTTTGGCAAAACCAAT
The DNA here is from genome assembly GCA_031769625.1 of Taudactylus pleione. Lineage (NCBI taxonomy): Eukaryota > Metazoa > Chordata > Amphibia > Anura > Myobatrachidae > Taudactylus > Taudactylus pleione. The sequence goes on from JAUIMM010000176.1 coordinate 1,357,279, forward strand.
CCAGATCCAAAACACGAAGAAAGATCCAGATCCAAAACCAAAACACAAAACACGAAAAGTGGCCGGTGCACACCCCTAGTTTTGACAAAGCCGCCATTGAGGTTTTTTTTTTTGTTTTTTGGTTTTGGATCTGTATTATTTCTAAAAAAAAATCATAGCAGCTAAAATCACATAATTTGGGCCTGTTTTTATTTCTACAGTATTATTAACATGAATATAATTTATTTCCACTCGTTTACAGTCAATTTTGACCACTTCACAGCTCACAATAGTGTTTTCATCCAGTTTAGGCCCAAAATTTGCACCAAGCTAGCTGGCTGACTAAGCTAAACGGCAGCAGTTGGTGGCACAAACATGTGGCAGTTCAACTTCCAACATGGCACTTCAGGAAACAAATGTTTTTATTATTCAAGAGGCCTGAGAGAGTTGGAGTATGTATGTAGTTGAAGGCAGGGACAGGAAGGGTTGATTGGTAGTAAATTTAAGTTCATTTTTTGATTCCGAAGTAAATTTATGAGGGAGAGGGGAGAAGGGGAGGCATTTACAAAAAATATTTTACACATTCACATCAGTCCTTGCCCCAGAAGAATCATTGCATGGTGCCTGCTGCTGGGAGTGGATTTTCATCCCAGAAGGGGACCAGGAAGACTTTTAGTAGTGCTTTCCAAAAAAATGACTGTTAAATAATCCCTTGCAAAGATTCCACTTGAAAAGCATTTCCCAACTTGTACAGGGACATTAAAAAAAAACATAGTTAATGGCCTCCAAACTGCTGTTGTACCCACTGTCCATTTAACCAGCACAGATGGAAAAGTGGAATAGAGCAAATGCAAGATTTCAGATTTAAGGTCTTACGTTGTGTCTTTTTTGAGAATCCTGCACCAGCTTCTACTGCTAGGAGAGGATTTTCATCCAAGAAACAATTGACTGTTAAATAATCCTTTGTAAAGACTCCACTTGAAACTTTTTCCCAACCTGTACAGGGACATTAAAAAAAACATAGTTACAAGTTAGTGGCCTTCAAACTGCCATTGTACCCACTGTCCACTTAACCAACACATATGGACAAGCGAAACAGAGAAAATGCATTATTTCAGATTTAAGGTTTAGGTCTTACATTGTGTCTTTCTTGTGAATCCTTGAGCGCCATGCCTGCTGCTGGGAGTGGATTTTTATCCCAGCAGGGACAAAGACTTTGTTTCTTCTTCCCAATGGACACAGATCTGAAGAGGTGTAAAGAGCTGTTGATAAGCAAATTGTCAGCTCAAGTGGCACGTGATACAGGGATGGCTTCTCCTTCAGTTTCTCCAGCAAATGCATCTGCTGAGAGAAAACTAAACTTTCAAAACACCCATTGGTGATGCAGTCAACACAACCAAGTTTTGACATCTGGTCGGGTCAGAATTGCCTACAATTAATGACACCTTACCATAACTCCATCTGATATGGTCACCATTCCAAGTATGGTTGAGGACTAATTAAACATTTTTAATGATAGCATCCAAATAGGCATGTCAGACAGTCCATTTGACTACTGGCAGGAAAAAAAAGGTAATTTGGAGGCCCTTGCACAAACTGGCTTTGCTTTACTTGAGCTGCCCACCCTTCAGTGTGTACTCAGAAAGAGTTTTCAGCACAGCCGGGAACCTTGTCAGTGATCGGCCTATGAGACTACTTTCCCAAAATGTGAAAAGGATGATGTCCATCAAAATGAACTACAAATTCTATGAGTAAGACCTTTACCATCAATTACATGCAAAAATAACAGAGGCACCTGTAATGGTGGATTTCAGCAGGACAAATTAATATTGTGTAAAGAAGATGATGTATACATCACCCTAGATTATACCAGCACCCAAGCCTATATCGTCATCCCATCCTGTGTTGTGTATAAATTACAGCTGGACGTACTCCCTGTTAGATTGGGGATTCATTGTCCACTTTTGTGGATGTGAGCTCCATATTAGTCCATATAACCACACCCTTACACATCTTCTGACCTGGGCTACAGGGAGGAGCAGCTGCACTCTGGAATACGACTGCATGGAGTTGCCCCTTTGAGTTGCTGAAATTCAGGTAGAGGGGCCATGGGTAGGGAGTAGGGACACTATTATCAGAGAACGCAGTTTTAGATGCTTTATTCCATTTTTTAAACCATATCCTCTATTTTCACCTTTTGAAAATATGTTTATGTGAATCTCAGCTGGGGTTTTTGTCCTATGTATTCAAAAAAGAAATTTGGGTCTCGCACTGAACTTATTGATACTGATAATGAATTATCTATTCCCTTCCTTATTGATGCTTGATCAATTTATTTATATGTTATTCTATTTCACCAACCTTTATTACTTGCTTATGGGTATGGTGCCATCTCTCTCACAACGTACAATCCAAAATATTGTGTAGAAAAAGAGTGAGATTCTATGGTGCACTCGGAGTTGTTGAATACTGTTGTTTATTTACTTACTGAATTTTTTTGTATATAATGTTATTAAAACAGCTTTTATTACTTTATTTATAAAAGTTTAGAGAAATACTTCTATTTTCTCTAACACAAATAGATTAATTAAAATAGTCAAGAAGAACTGTGCTTAAAGTATAGAAACAGTGTGTATTAAAATTACTTATGCTGGGCATACACTGCAAGATAAAATGTCTGTCAGACCGTCAGACATTTTATCTGGCAGCCTGCCAGCCGCAGAGGTCGCCGGCATACAGTGTGAGAGAAATCTCACAGTGTATAGCCCGACATCCGCGCTCCGCCCCCGGGGGCGGAGACATTTCCCTGTTCCTTCCGTAGGAAGGAACACAGGAAATGTCCATCTGTCGGCTGCGCTGGACATACACTGCCCGATGCGGCCGACAGTTTCCCGGGTAAATATCGCATCGGACGGGCATGCTGGACAATCCAGCATGCCCGACCGAGCAATATTTAACCCTCGGTCGCCCGCATACACGCTGCAATTATCGCGGCGATCCGCCGATATCGGGCGGATCGTCCCGATAATTGCAGAGTGTATGGCCAGCATTAGATGTGCTGGGTCAGTATCTTGTTAGGTATTTATTGAAGAGCTGTTATTCATATATAAGGAGCTCCAATGGGAGTTATTTATTTAAAATAGTTTCTATTATGTTATTCAAATGCTACTTCTCTCCAAGAAAAAGTCTCTTCAATAGTTATTGTCTCACTAATGCTGGCCATACACTGTCAGATAAAAATATCTGTCTGACCAACAGACCAATTTAAAAGCAACAGATATCTTGCCCATACACTGACAGATATTTTAACACAACCAACAGATTTTTTCAAACAAAAATCTGCCAGGCTCTGTCATATTTTTGTTCCCTCACAGGGGAGGGACAAAAGAATTTGCACTTTAGCAACTATAAAATATGCTGACCCCCATTTTCAAGTACCCCAAATTTGCTGGGCATAGTTATTTTCGCCCCCAAAAAATTCTAAATGCTCTTCTGCATCACTTTCTTCAAAGTCGCATTTATGCACTTGCCGCGGCAATTATAAACCACGACTTCGTTCAGTAGTTATAAATGGGGGACCCATAGTGATCCCCCATGTCTACACATCTTTAGGGGGGTCCCTTGAATATTTCCCGAAAATTCCCGTTTTTGTTGAACCTGTAAAAAAAAGTAGCAAAAATTTACAAAAAAAATTACATAAGGTCCCCCCCCAAAAGGCAAACCAGCCCCAGGCTTGCCAGCCAGTGGTGGTTTCTAAAAATACGGGGAACAAAATGTGTAGGGTTCCACCGTATTTTAGAAGCCAACACCAGGCTGCAGGGACTAGTGCGTGTTTTAAATATAGGGGGCAAAAACCACGTGGGGTACCCCCTATATTTAAGACCAGCACCAGACCCAACCGACCGGGGTGTAATGCCACAGCCCGGAGACCCAATCACCGAGGCTCCAGGTCCAAAGCATTACACCCCAAGTCGGTCAGTGCAAGTCGGTGATCTCGGGGGAGTTGGGGACCCCCCCAAAAAGGGTCCCCCCTCTCCCGAGCACCACAGGTTTACGCTGAAGCCTGGGGCTCATCCCCATACCCCTGGAGCGGTGGGTATGGGGGTAATAGGGGGGCCAAATAATGTAGTACTATTGTACTTTACAGCGGAACTACAAGTGCCAGCATGCCTGCCATTTTGCACTTGTGGAACTACAAGTGCCAGCAGACATGCGGCACGTGTAATTTCACTGTAAAATAAATAGGCAAAAAAAATCCAAAACACACACCGTGACACTATAAGTTTATTACATACACCTACCCATTCACACATACTTACCTATACCAGATGTTCTGTCCCCTTCTCCACGTAGAATATCCCCAATAAATGGGCCTACAAAGAAAGATTTCATACTCACCTACATCCAGCACTGGTCTCCGCAGTAATCCATGGGTGTTTAAAAACAAAAAAACGTCCTTACCCGATCCACGGAACACAGCTATGTGTATGTGTGTTGTCACACATACACATAGCTCCCGAATGGCAGCTCTCGGCTCTTCACGGGGCATTGCAGTCCCGTGAGCCAATCAGCGGCAGCGCCCGCTGATTTGCTCCGGCAACTGACAGTTCCCACGTGGGCTGAGTCACACCACGTGGGAACTGTCAGTAGCCGGAGCCAATCAGCAGGCGCTCTAAAGTCAGCGCGACCGCTGATTGGCTCACGGGACTTCAATGTCAGAACAGCGCTGTCTTACCAAACTACTCACTGCCTAGACTTCAACTAATCTATGACGCCGGAAGTGAACAGCAGCTACCCGGAAGTTCGTCGGCTCAGCTCTGCAGTCGCTGGGGGAAAAGTTGGTCGCTCGGGCAGTGACCGCATACACTGCCCGATGCGGCCGACTACAAACTTGCAAATATCGCATCAGTCCGACATGCTGGTCGATTCGGCATGCCAGACCGATCGATATTTTGATCTTGGTCGCCCCCACACATAGTAAAATTATCGGGGCGATCCGCGGATATCAGCAGGATCGCAACGATAATTGTATAGTGTATGGCCAGCATAACTAATGTTATAATAACATTGTTGCTTCTTCAATTTTGCACATACTAAGTAGCCAGTTGTATCTCATACGTATGTTTTGCTACTTAACTGGCTTTTCTATATGTGAAAGCAAACACTGCTAGATTCCCTATTGTCCTATCTCTGACAAGGGATAGAGTTGATATATTCACAGGGCCCCCTTATTTTTGTTATATTCATTGGGATAATTATCCCTACAGTGGTAAGTATGTTATTATGTGGAGACACTTGTACTGTTTTCCTCAGTGTACCAGTGAGAGCAGATCTATACTTACACATCCATAGTGTTTCCTCCTCCTGGCACAGTAGGTTTGCCCTGCACATGGCTGAGACAGATTGTAGCTTATTTTTATATAGATTCTATGTGGTTTAAAGGTAGACCCTGTTTTCTCTGCAGACCACTATGTCTATTTTCGAAAGATTTAAATGTCAATATTTAGAGGATGCTGAGGTTCTCATTTCCATCTATACTCATCAGGGTCATCGAGAGTGGGAAAGGGGTGGATACTGGGTTGTGTGGCCAAATTAAGCTCAGGTAAGAGTAACCTCCCCTCTCTTGGCGCACCTGATACTCATATATCTCTATAACTTCTACAATGTGTTTTTATCATGCTTTTACTGTAATGTTTCCTGTTTCCATGATTCCAGACCTTCTTTCGTTGATGGATTACAGGTTATGTCTAGGCAAATATGAAATATAACATGGTATAGCTACCAGATATAGGGGTCTATTTATCAAGCAGTGAAAAGTGTGGAGAAGTGAACTAGTGGATAAGTTGTCCATAGCAACCAATCAGCTCCTACCTATTATTTTATAGACTGTACTTGATAAATGCCACTTCAAAGTAAGGATGAGCGGGTTTGGATTTCTGAAATCCGAACCCCCCGAGCCATCCCGATCCGAGTCGTATCTGAGTCAGGCTCGACTTTTCCCGCCTGACTCGGAACTGAAATCTAGGTAAAACGTCATCATCCCACCTTCCGGATCTCGCGGGTTTTGGATTCTATAAAAGGTCCCTGCGTCGGCGCCATTTCTCACTCCGGCTGTGGACAGTGAAGAGGGAGGGTGGGAGCTAGGGCTGGCTGGGCTGTGTTGTGCTGCTGTTGTCCATAGGGGCTGTGACCACTCAGTCCATAGGGGCTGACTGGGTTGTGTTGTGCTGCTGTTGTCCATAGGGTCTGGCTGGGCTGTGTTGTGCTGCTGTCATAGGGGCTGGCTGGGCTGTGTTGTGCAGTCAGTTGTCCATAGGGGCTCTGTCCACTCCAAAGTCTATAGGGGCTGGCTGGACTGTGTTGTGCAGTGTCCCATAAAGGCTGTAGTCCTAGAGGGGTGCTGTAGTGTTGTCCAGGGGGTGATCTGTGCATCAGGGGTGCTCCCTCAAAGTGCACTCCAAAAAAATATATATTTTTGTGTTTGTGAATTGTGTGCACTGTGGCCGCACGTGCATCAACAAAGTAGCGCCAAGCGTGCGCCTGTGTCATAAGTAAAGGGCCGGCTGGCTTGTCTGTTAAAGGGTGGTGTAACGCCCAAAGTGCACTCCAAACAAAATAAAAAAATATTTTCTGTGTTTGTGAATTGTGTGCACTGTGGCTGCACGCGCATCAACAAAGGAGCAGCGCCAAGCATGCGCCTGTGTCCCATAAGTCTGTTAAAGGGTGGTGTAAGTGCACTCCACAAAAAATAAACAATTCTTTTTTTTCTGTGTTTGTGTGCGAAATGTATGTGCAGTAGCCGCACGTGCATCAACACAGCAGCAGCGCCAAGCGTGCGCCTGTGTCATAAGTCAAGGGCCGGTTTGGACATCTGGTCCGGACTGAAGGACGTGCCAACAATGTCAATTTCTGACATGTCTACTGTCAATGCATATGATACTGTCACCACTGACAGAATGGTGGAGAAATTATTTTCTGTGTTTGTCAATTGTGTGCACTGTGGCTGCACGTGCATCAACAAAGGAGCACCGCCAAGCGTGCGGCTGTGTCATAAGTAAAGGGTCGGATGGCTTGTCCGTTAAAGGGTGGTGTAACCCCCAAAGTGCACTCCAACAAAAATAAAAAAATCTTTTTTTTCTGTCTTTGTGAATTGTGTGGGCTGTAGCCGCACCTGCATCCTCAAAGCAGCAGCGACAAGCGTGCATCTGTCAAAGGGTGGTGTAACCCCCAAAGTACACTCCAACAAAAAGAAAACATTTTCTTCTGTTTGTGAATTGTGTGCACTGTACGTGCATCAACAAAGGAGCAGCGCCAAGCGTGTGCCTATGTCCCATAAGTCTGTTAAAGGGTGGTGTAACCCCCAAAGTGCACTCCACAAAAATTAAACAATTTTATTTTCTGTGTTTGTGCGAAATGTATGCGCACTAGCCGCACGTGTGTCAACACAGCAGCAGCGCTAAGTGTGCACCTGTGTCATAAGTCAAGGGCCGATTTGGACATCTGGTCCGGACTGAAGGACGTGCCAACAATTTCTGACAAGTCTACTGTCACTGCATATGATACTGTCACCATTGACAGAATGGTGGAGGATTACATCGGTGACAGCATCCAAGTAGGCATGTCAGACTGTCCGTAGCTGTACTGGCAGGAAAAAGAGGCAATTTTGAGGCCCTCTGTACAAACTGGCTCTATTTTACCTGAGTTGCCCCCCCTCCAGTGTGTACTCCGAAAGAGTGTTTAGTGCAGCCGGGAACCTTGTCAGCGAAAGGCGTAGGAGGTTGCTTCCACAAAATGTGGAGAATATGATGTTCATAAAAATGAATTATCAACTCTTCCAGGGAGATCAGCCTCCAGAACGTACAGAGGGACCTGTGGTGGTGGATTCCAGCGTGGACGAATTAATACTCTGTGAGGTTGAGGATGTACACAACACTGAAGAGGGTGAGGAATCGGTGGATGAGGAGGATTAGGACGACATCTTGCCTCCGTAGAGCCAGTTTGTGCAGGGACAGATTAATTGCCAGCTTGTTTTGTGGGGGACCAAACGAACCAATCATTTTAGCTACAGTCCTGTGGCAGACCCTGGCGCTGAAATGATTGGTTTGTTAAAGTGTGCATGTCCTGTTTATACAACATAAGGGTGGGTGGGAGGGCCCAAGGACAATTCCATCTTGCACCTCTTTTTTTTCTTTGCATTATGTAATTGGGGCCTAGTTTTTCAAACTGCCATCCTGTCTGCCACTGTAGTGTCACTCCTAGATGGGCCACGTGTTTGTGCCGCCCACTCGTGTCGCTTAGCATAGTCATCCAGCTACCTCGGTGCAACCTTTTGGATATAAAAACACTATTGTGAGGTGTGAGGTGTTCAGAATAGACTAGAAATGAGTGGAAATTAAGGTTATTGAGGTTAATAATAGCATAGGAGCAGAAAAACCCACAAATACTGTGATTTTAGCTGTTTTTATGCTTTTTAAAAAAAAAATACAGGTCCAAAACACAAAACCCAGAACCCAAAACACGGAAGGGTGGCTTTGGCAAAACCAATAAAGATCCAAAACACGAAGAAAGATCCAAAACCAAAACACGAAAAGTGGCCGGTGCACACCCCTACTTCAAAGCTGTTTGGTTGCTATGGGCAACTTCTCCACTGGTTCACTACTCCACACTTTTCACTGCTTGATTACAAATATTGAAAGATTATTCCCAACCCACGAGAAGTTCTCTATATTTGGATGCTTATGAAATAAGGACAGAATAAATACTATATGTAAATAAGAAGACCTAATAATAAGCATATAGTGTGTTTTTTTTATTACAAATTTCATAACTATATATACTGTTTGATAAATAGACTCCTAAATGCAGAATGCAAACTGAATAGAGAAAGAGAAAGATCTGTATATGGCAGACACAAATTAGGATAAAATCTAACCTTTATTAATTATGTATATAAAATTATATAAATGTAGGAAATAAAATAATGAAATATAAAAAGATAGTACATAAAAAGTATATATAACAGGACATTTATTGTTTGATATTACTTCCATTTTTAATTAATAATCATATCTTTTAAGTACACAATTAAATGTTTTGGAGTGTTGAATGCTGGAGCTTGTGGTGGCTGGAGCACCACTGGAGCAGTAAAAGTCATATGACCTAGACTAGAACAATGTAAAAGCATGACTTCTCAGAAGTAAAAACACAAAGACAAAAAAATATATATGTATTAAAGGAATTGTAACATAGCAGCAATGGGAAAATTGCTAAGTTTTCCTTACCAAAGAAAATGAAAAGACACAACACAAGCACTTTACACATTTATATAAAAAAGATATCATTGTAGCAGAAAATTCAAATAATTGATTTGAACAAATATTTATGTATCAAGCAGTGACAACAGTGGAGAAGTTGCCCATAGCAACCAACCAGCTTTGATATAGCATTTATCTTGTATAGTCTATAAAATAATAGGAGCTGATTGGTTGCTATGGGCAACTTCTCCACTGGTCCAATTCTCCACTGTTTTCATTGCTTGATACATAAACCCCTATCAGGGCCGGTTCTAGACCTTGTGGAGCTCAGGGCAAAAGTTTCCTTTATGAATATAATTGCTAGAGAGAAATAATCGCTGTCCAGGCAATAATTGTGGTTCCAAAGCACAAAAATTCTTATTGCATTGAAAAAGAAAGGTACACGCTTTCATCTAACACAATTAGCGCAAAGACAATTAAATACAGAATATACGATACAGCCCAATACATACGCATGCGCACTGTTCCCAGCATACAGTCATCAGTCCAGAAGCCTGTGGTCATCCAAAGAGAATGGCTGCATACTAGAACCAGCATGCAAGCTATATACTCTCCCAGAACAAAGAGAAAAAGTTAACAGATTTCCATTGGGTCTTGCTCATGGACATTCTGGTACGATGCAGTTCATTGGACAGTTCATACAGCATCACTAGGGGTATGTCCCAGTTCCTCAGATGTTGCTTTGTGTGGTCTTCCTGCCGAAGAACTGGTTTAAACTAGTAAAAAAACACTTCATACATTTTCACATTCTAACCACTATTTTCATATAGTTCATATCTTGTGAACGCATGATGCAATTTCCATGCGGGCCGGAAATCTGCAAGTAAACAGTGGTTTAGAATGGTACCAAACATGATATGTCTACTAGCTTATATACCTTAAATATCGTATACCTTACATTTCACAAGATAAGTATTTACTAATAAAACCTCTAATATTTAGCTTTTAATGTGGAGGAACCTTTTTATATGTTTTGGTATGTGTAAGTGTGAGAATATTACGTATTGTCGCTAATATACATGGTACGTTTATGTGTAGAGTGCTTTGGTAAACAGAGCGACTGTGCGCTGGGCGTCTTGTATATTTTATGTTTTATTTAATGTGCGTATGGGGTATGGTAGGACTTTCAACAATATGTGGTAGCAATGCAGACGCACGACGCTAATAATCTCATATTGCATCGCACACAATGGTTCATGCTGACGACGCAAGATGGCGTCGCCCGATATTAATTTAAGATCTGGTTTCAGCGAATCATCTGGCTTCGACACCTTTAGTGCCTCCCCCCCAAAAAAAGAAAAACTTAGAGGACTCTCTTCTGCATGCTCCAGAAAAGCTCTCAAGACCTCTATCAATGCGTTGTATTCCCCATCTCCACCAACGCGTTTTGACCCCTGGTTCTGGGATCTTTATCACAGTTAGTTCCAGTAGTTCACTACTGGAACTCACCTTGATAAAGATCCCAGAACCAGGGGTCAAAGCGCGTCAGTGGAGACGGGGAATACCATGCTTTAACAGAGGTCTTGCAGAGCCGGATGGTTGGGGAGGTGAGCCGTGTCCAGCAGAATACCCAGGATTTCCACTGTTAACATCACACACTCATTGAGAATTGTTCATTGACAGCTCTCTCTGCCACTCGGTAATTGTAACTCCATATGTCTATGTGGGACACCCTGTCTAGGGGATGAATGCTGCAACATTATTCTGATGTTTTATTTATTCTTTTCTTATTAAATTGTACTTCACTATATGCACTTCCTTCATTTTCTTTTGAGTACTACCACGTCCTATGAGAGGATTCATTCCTAAGGACTACTACATAATGTGTACATTATAACTAAAGTGATTTGAAATTGCTGAAGGGACACACACTGATGGAAATTTTATACTAAGCGCAGGTTATGTGATTTCTGCTTTTCTATTACATGACATTTATTGGTGGAGGTTTGGGATATCCTCTTTAGGCATCATCACCTGCTGCATCAGTATTTGCGCACAAATCCACCCTCTTCATTATTTGTTTACTATGATATACAGTAGTATCACAAGCCCAGGATAAACATGAGGGACATCATCTTTCTTGATAATACATCCTGAAAGAAGGAAAAAACAGAGTGAGTCTCAATATCTAATACAACATAATACATCAGTCCTATAGATATAATTTTCTACTTAAATGTCTGTGTATTTGCCAAACAGCAAATTATACACCTTAACCCTTGTTAAATCTTACTAAACAAACAGTAAACATTTTATTTAATCAGCTGCTACTATAATAAACATCCTACTGTAATATCTAATCTACTGTATACATAACATTCAAACTTTTCAGTTCCCTAAACAAAACATTCACACATTCACACTGGCAGTTTTGTGGATAGTAAGAAATGCAAATGACCATCCAGTGTACTCTGTGCTGCATTTGCTCAAAGTTTCTCAATGTCTCAAAGATGTTTGTCTTTGTCAAACATGACAGATTTCTGCATTGTTTCTCCATGGTTTGGAATAAGGCTTTCTGGAATGTAAAAATCAGCTCCTTCATAGCAAGTCTTTGCACATTCAGTGCTGCGTCTGTGATGAATTTCACCATTCAGGCTATGGGCATGTACAATATATTAGCACGTACAGAGGGTGAGCGACAATCACCAAAGAGTAGGTGTCCATCGCAGTGCCGCAAAATTTGACTCCCCCACGTCCAGTGGGCACAGGGCCAATAAAAGCTATCTGCCACACCTGTCCTGCTAATTTTCCTCTGTATATAGAGCCCATGTCTTCGGTTTGCTTTTCCTTGTAGTTCGCCATCCGACCTGTTTTGCATTTCTCCACTATGTTTCTTGCCATCAACTGTGTCATGGGAATTTCTTTTCTCTGGGCCCAGGTATATGTGCCTTCTGCCCCTCTGCGGCCACACTGCTCATGAGCCCATGCTCCCATATTATACAGTTCTCTTCATTCTTCAGGGGTAAGCCCCACTGTTCTGCCTTGAACCAGTACATCCATAACTTCATTACCATCTAGTCCAGTGTGGGCATTGACATGGCCCAAGGACACAGGCCTACGGTTGCACAGGGCAGTGCTACCCCAGATAACTGGCTGGAATGCTTCTGCTGTCCAGGAGTGTCCTTGCATAGTCAGTGTAGCTGTTTCATCTGTGAACCACACAAGTTGCAGCTGGTCATCTTTTAATTCGGCATATGACTCTGCCACCTGAACTGGTCTTCCACCTATTTGCAGTAGGGGTAGCTCCTTTTCTTAATGTGTCTGTCTGACAGTCTGAAAAGATGGCTGCATCACTACAGAAAGAGCCCATAACAGTTCTGTATTGGTGCAAACAGCACTATAAACCAGTCCTGGTATCGTTGGCAACAATGGTTTAAACTTTACAAGCCCAGCAGACGGCTGTGATATAACTGGTACAACGTAAGGGCATTGTCGTTTCATGCGTATCCTTTCTTGTATGTACCATCGTCCATGTATCAAAGTCTGATTTTGCATCCCTCTGTTATGCACAATCCATTCATCTGCTTTGAACTCCTCAGCAATCGACATGGCAGCTCTGGTAACTGATGTTGGTGACTGTGCATCTTTCAGCTGATTTAAAACAATTGACTGATAGGGTTATATCAGGAAATACACTGGGGTCTGATCTACCTTAATACTCACAATCAGCTTTTCTCCAATGCAAAACACAGTGTGTACATCCCAAATTTGTCTCTGTTCTTCTCTGTTAACAAACAGCATTTTCCCAATTAGTTGGTATGTTGTGGGTGCAAGACCATTGTGCATTGCCATATGTGATGGCTCACTGGTTATCAGTATCAGTGTGTTTCCCACCACTGCTGTCTCATCAATAACTGATAAACCATATTCGTCATTTGCAAAGCATGCATTTCATCATTTTGAAACTTCACAGTAACTCTCTGGTAATCATGCCAAATATATGAAGTATCATTTGGGCAGTCTTCTGTCTCAGGGATATGGACTTTTAACTGCAATCCTGCCCACCCCCTGGCTCTTGGTAACTCCCATTCATCACTGGGCATCATAACCATCACTTAGCCCAACCTTTTCTAATGGGCACTTAGGCACTTCCTGAGTCTTGTTCAGTTCAGTACACATAGCAAACTGGGCAGTATGTGGTAATTCAGGTGTGCCATCATTCAACTCACAAACCAATGGCATGTTGTCAGAACCCTCATTTTCTAATACATCTTGCACACATTTGTTTCCATTCAATTCAGAATCAAACTTTTGTTCTAATAATGTATGACTAGGAAGACCTTCTGCAATATCACAGAAATCGTCAGATTCATTCAAAGTTTCTATCTGAAAACTATTTTTCTCAAAGGCAGCTGCATTTGATTTTTCTCCCTCAGTAGCTGCTAAGTAATGAACCTCCTCACTGCCCCTCCCTTGTGAATTCATGGGACAATGTGGATTCAGCTTTTCTCTCTATCTGTGAGACAGGCTTGCTTATCACTGCTACGATTTTTTGCATAGATTTTACACTCCCTCTTCCCCTCACAACAACTACGGGACTATGCAAAATTTCATAATTTTTACTCTCAACAGGCAGTGAAAAATCCATTATGCTTTCTCTGGAAATCAGCCAGCTGAATTTCCAATTTATCTTTTAGCATATTTCTTAAAAATCTTAAAATGCATTACTCCTTGTTTGTTTCAGTAACACAAAGACAGTAAACAGACAACATGCACATATACTGTGACATACAGTATACACTCTGTGACTGATCAGGTCACAGCTCCCTTATTAAAATGAGACAGAAGAACAGTCCTTCAGGACAACACTGATCAATGAAGGCAATTTACAATGGGTTTGCACAACCCTAAACCATCTACTACACATTCTAAGTAGATTTATGACTATTAACCCTTTGTATCCCAGTTCTGACACCATTAATGTTCTCAGTGGAACGAGATAAGATTCTTTGGATACAAAGACATTAATCAAGCCACACAACAAATATCAGTTAAAATGACATTTATTACAAAGTAAAAGAAAGAGAGTAAAGTATAATAAACACTTAACTTGCTTGTCAGATCATCTACTCAGAACATAAATGGTTTCATTCCCAGGAGCCTCTCCAACGGCTTGGAGCTGGATCAAAGTACATCGAGCATCGGCATAGGCTATACTGACAAATTACATCTAATATAGGCTGTTGTCTAAGAAAGAAATCCCTACATAAGTGTCACAGTTGGTGCTAGTGAGTTACCTGTATCAGGTGATGAACTGGAATCACTGGAGGCCGGCTGGACTGGAACCATGGTTAACATGAATAGCTCTTTTATTATAAGAAGTGGGTAGCAGTGAGAACTGCCTTTGGTGATGAGTGACTGGAAACTGGAGACGTTGGAATGAGACCAGAAGGAACTTGGAGGGACCGGACTGGGACCGGCAGGTAGGCTGACTGAGCTGGTCGGGGTACCAATAGATGAGCTTGCAGATGGATGGTAGCACAGAAGCTACTTGGTGCAGCTAATGAGCCTTGAGGTGAGTGGACTTGGAGGAACCGGACTGGGACCGGCAGGAAGGCTGACTGAGCTGGTCGGGTTACTAGTAGATGGGCTTGCAGATGGATGGTAGCATGGAAGCTACTTGTTGTGGCTTGGGAAGCCGTGGGTAGATGTTGGTAGCTGGGTGGCTATGTGGAGTGGCTGGATAGCTGTGGGTAGACGCTGGTATCTGGGTAGCTACATGGAGCGGCAGGATAGCCGTGGGTGGACGCTGGTATCTGGGTGGCTACGTGGACCGGCCGGTTAGCCGTGGGTAGATGCTGGTAGCTGGGTGGCTACGTGTAGCGGTTGGATAGCCATGGGTAGACGCTGGTAGCTGGGTAGCTACGTGGAGTGGCTGGATAGCCACGGGTAGACGCTGGTAGCTGGGTGGCTACTTGGAGCGGCTGGATAGCCATGGGTAGACGCTGGTAGCTGGGTAGCTACGTGGAGCTGCTGGATAGCCGTGGGTAGACGCTGGTAGCTGGGTGGCTACGTGTAGCGGCAGGATAGCCGTGGGTAGACGCTGGTAGCGTGGAAGCTACTTGGTGCGGCCTGGGAGCCGTGGGTGAGAAATGGTAGCATGGAAGATACTTGGTGTGGCCTGGGAGCCATGGGTAAGAGATGGTAGCGTGGAAGCTACTTGGTGCGGCCTGGGAGCCGTGTGAAGAAGCTGGTAGTGTGGAAGCTACTTGGAGCGGCCTGGGAGCCGTAGGTGAGAGGCTGGTAGCTTGGATAGCTACTTGGTGCGGCCTGGGTGCCGTGGGTGAGAGATGGAAGCTGCTTGATGCGGCCTGGGAGTCGTGTGGAGAAGCTGGTAGCATGGAAACTACTTGGAGCGGCCTGGGAGCCATAGGTGAGAGGCTGGTAGCGTGGATAGCTGAACGCAGCAGGCTTATGGATAGCACTGGTCTAGGAACCAGCAGGAGCCTGGGACATACTGGCACACAGAGGTACAGCTATAGCACAAGCAGTACACCACGGAACGTAACAAGATATTCAAGCACTGAGTGCTATTAGAGGAGGATCTATATACCTAGAGTCTGGCAGCGATTGGTGGATACAGACAGGTGGTCTGGCAGTGGCATTCTGAGTGGAGAAAGGCACAACATGCAGAGGGAGTAATCATCTCTGCAGCCCTTGAGAATCAGGACCACACCTGTGATTCCAATTAAGACTAGCAATGCTCACAGACAGAGCAGGGTCCAGGTGTTTAATCAGTGTGGGGGGAGAGCAGTCTGCACACACAGATGTTACAGCCAGCATGATTCAGCCAGAGCAGATGTCCCAGGAGAATTACAAACACAGATCCAAGGAGCAGCTGGAAGAGGTTAGTCACAAAAGGTAAAAACTAGCCAGGATTGTGACAGTACCCCCCTCTTCAAGGGTGGACTCATAACACCCAAATAAATACATAGGAGAACATGAAAAAATGAGACACCCAGGAAACTGAAAAACTTTCTTCTAAACATGACATTACAGGAGCTTCAAACATAGGAACACAATCACTCTAGAAACATCTCTTTAGATATCTTCTTAATTCTACATTATTGGGATACCAGGAGTGGAAATTTTTCAAAGGGGATGATTCTAGACCTTCGTCGATTCTTCTTTCTGCTGCGAGATCATTTTGTGCCAACCAACAGATATGGGATCTCTGGTAACCCTGTGGAAATACATGACTGGAAAGGACAGGGTGAAATGGCAGATGGTCTGATACCAAATGGTTGTCAAGGAAAGGAGTATTGTCATGCACAGGATCGAAATCAGAATCCATGTCCAAAGGAAGATCAGAGGAGTGAACATGACTTGAAAACCTAGAGGACTCTGAAGATGGGTAGAGGGAAACACAACCAACTCTCATGGTATCATGTTGTTGGTCTCTAAAAGTTCTTTGAGTCTTCTTCTTTCGGACTGATTGATCCTGTACCATATGATTTTGAGAAGGGAGTACAGCAGTGTATGCAAGTTTAATATCTGAAGGTGCTGAAATAACTTTAGAATAGTTACCAGAACAGGTATCTGTAGACGGACACATAGAAGCAAATTCTTTAATAACAGCTTCACTGAAAGTTTTTATACTTAGAAGCTCAGGATCTTTTGACTTGATGAAAGGGTTGGCCCAGTCCAACGCCTTACCTCTAAAAAGCGAAAAGGTATTTAGTAAAGTTGGTAGGAGTGATACCACAAGCTGGATCTGCTTCCATGATTGCAGCATAATGCTTCAGTAATGCAAAGTCCCCATCAAAATATATGCATCCTGGAGTATCCGATGAAGTTTGTATGTTGGAGGATTGTGGAGCACACTCAGGTGCAGGGCTGAAAGAGACTTGAGGATGCTCCGATTGATGAGGAGTCAAAACAACTGAAGTTGACAGCTGTTCGGTACTTGGACTTACTAAAGGAACTGGAAGGAGTCCTGCAGAGCCAGAGACAGCAGCTTCAACAATCGAGGCTGAGAACAGACTACAGGAACGGTCATCCTCTGGAACGATATTAGCAGGAGACGTTGAACAGGAACCAGGATCAGATTTTGTAGTATAAGACCCTTGGCATGAGACTTGAAACCCCCTCCTGGGGTATGAGACTTGAGATCCCCTTCTGGAATGAGGCACTTGAATTCCCCTCCTGGGGAATAGCACTAGAAACCCCATCCTGGGGTGTGCAACTTGAGACCCCCTCCTGGGGTGCACGACTTGAGACCCCCTCCTGGGGTGCACGACTTGAGACCCCTCTTGGGGTGCGAGACTTGAGACCCCCTCTTGGGGTGCAAGACTTGAAACCCCATCCTGGGGTACAAAACTTGAGATCCCCACCTGGGGCATAATTCTTGTAACCCTCTCCTGGGGTGAGAGACTTAAGGTCTCCTCCTGGAGTACAGAACTTGACACTCCCTGTTGGAGTATGGGACCCAAAATCCCCTTCTGGGGAAGCTGACTCAATTTTTCCTTTTGGGGTATGGAACATGAACCCCCTTTTGGGATGCAAGGACAGAGACTGCCTCCTGGGGTGAGTGACTCAAAACCCCTTCTTGGGTTACGAGACTTGGGGACCCTCCTGGGGTTGAGACTCTGGAGACCCCTCCTGGGGTTGACAACTGGAGTCCCCTACCAGTGCAGGGAGAATCCGGGACGGGACCGGAACCGGCAGAATCCGGGAAGGGACCGGAACCGGCAGAATCCGGGACGGGACCGGAACAGGCATTGAGACTTTGACACCTGGAACCACTGCTGGAATTGCAAAGGGAACAGTCTTTGATAAAGTGGTCAGAAGCTCCACAATAGCGACAGAGATGTAAATCTTTATGCCGCTGGCGTTCAGCCACAGAGAGCTTGGAGCGCGGGTAACTTCGATGTCTCACTTTACTTGGCATGGAAGAATCTTTGGTTCAGAGAGATTCCAAGACAGAGTTTTTAGTTGAGAGAGGTAGCTCTAAGAAATTCAGGAATGATCTGAAAAATTTTGCTGAGTAGAGCCTGTAGCTGTTCCAGCAGTTGATGGAAAGTAGTTAGGGGTTCAGGTAAGATTTGGGTATCATCTAGCCGGTTAGTCAGAATTTGCAGAAGCTGTAGTACTTGATGCTGTACCGCCTCCTGTGAATCCAAACGAGTGATTAGGTTACGGAAAGCACTTGATCCAGGATTAGGTGCTTGATCCGCCACCATCGTTAGGCTTGAACATACTGTCACAGTTGGTGCTAGTGAGTTACCTGTATCAGGTGATGAACTGGAATCACTGGAGGCCGGCTGGACTGGAACCATGGTTAACATGAATAGCTCTTTTATTATAAGAAGTGGGTAGCAGTGAGAACTGCCTTTGGTGATGAGTGACTGGAACTGGAAACTGGAGACGTTGGAATGAGACCAGAAGGAACTTGGAGGGACCGGACTGGGACCGGCAGGTAGGCTGACTGAGCTGGTCGGGGTACCAGTAGATGAGCTTGCAGATGGATGGTAGCATGGAAGCTACTTGGTGCAGCTAATGAGCCGTGAGGTGAGTGGACTTGGAGGAACCGGACTGGGACCGGCAGGAAGGCTGACTGAGCTGGTCGGGTTACTAGTAGATGGGCTTGCAGATGGATGGTAGCGTGGAAGCTACTTGTTGTGGCTTGGGAAGCCGTGGGTAGATGTTGGTAGCTGGGTGGCTACGTGGAGCGGCTGGATAGCCGTGGGTAGACGCTGGTATCTGGGTAGCTACATGGAGTAGCAGGATAGCCGTGGGTGGACGCTGGTATCTGAGTGGCTATGTGGAGCGGCTGGATAGCCGTGGGTAGGCGCTGGTAGCTGGGTGGCTACGAGGAGCGGCTGGATAGCCGTGGGTAGATGCTGGTAGCTGGGTGGCTACGTGGAGTGGCTGGATAGCCGTGGGTAGATGCTGGTAGTGTGGAAGCTACTTGGTGCGGCCTGGGAGCCGTGGGTGAGAGATGTTAGCATTGAAGATATTTGGTGCGGCCTGGGAGCCGTGGGTGAGAGATGGTAGCGTGGAAGCTACTTGGAGCGGCCTGGGAGCCGTGGGTGAGAGATGGTAGCGTGGAAGCTGCTTGGTGCTGCCTGGGAGCCGTGTGGAGAAGCTGGTAGCGTGGAAGCTACTTGGAGCGGCCTGGGAGCCGTAGGTGAGAGGCTGGTAGCGTGGATAGCTACTTGGTGCGGCCTGGGAGCCGTGGGTGAGAGATGGTAACGTGGAAGCTGATTGATGCGGTCTGGGAGCCGTGTGGAGAAGCTGGTAGCGTGGAAGCTACTTGGAGTGGCCTGGGAGCCGTAGGTGAGAGGCTGGTAGCGTGGATAGCTGAACGCAGCAGGCTTACGGATAGCACTGGTCTAGGAACCAACAGGAGCCTGGGACATACTGGCACACAGAGGTACAGCTATAGCACAAGCAGTACACCATGGAACGTAAAAAGATGTTCAAGCACTGAGTGCTATTAGAGGAGGATCTATATACCTAGAGTCTGGCAGCGATTGGTGGATACAGACAGGTGGTCTGGCAGTGGCATTCTGAGTGGAGCAAGGCACAACATGCAGAGGGAGTAATCATCTCTGCAGCCCTTGGGAATCAGGACCACACCTGTGATTCCAATTAAGACTAGCAATGCTCACAGACAGAGCAGGGTCCAGGTGTTTAATCAGTGTGGGGGGAGAGCAGTCTGCACACACAGATGTTACAGCCAGCATAATTCAGCCAGAGCAGATGTCCCAGGAGAATTACAAACACAGATCCAAGGAGCAGCTGGCAGAGGTTAGTCACAAAAGGTAAAAACTAGCCAGGATTGTGACAATAAGCATTTAGCAAGGTCATGTTTGGAAATATGCATAAATATTAATAGACAGTAGGGGGCACTGTTGCCTCAATTATGAATGTTGGAACAACTATTTATGAGGTGTGTTTATCGTGTATGTACTCAGATAAACTGAAGGTAACACCATGTTGACTCAGGATTAGTATGTCTGGCCACAGAATTTAAACAGTGACCTTTGCTTCTTTCTATCAAAAACACCTTATTCAATGTCTGACCACCTTCTAATGTCTGACCATTATCTATTGCCTGATACATTTATAAATTCATTGCACACAATATGGCTTTCAGCAACCATTTTCTGAACTTCCATTACACTGGGTAGTCAGTGGGTGAAAGGGAGAGGCAGTGAGTGACATGTATAAAAAGAAAATAACCCTATTTCTTCAGGATACTCCAGACAATTTTGCCCCAATATCATCATTTTTCATAAAGTGATAAAGAATAGCAGTATCTTCTGTATATATGTATTTACAAAAGAAATGCATTATTTTACTATTTTGTATTGTATTTTAACTTTTTCATATATTTTACATGAATAGGTGCTTACTGTACTTTAATTCTTACTCCAAGTGTTCCCCACTGCAGTCCTCCTCATGCAGGTGTATCAGGCTTTCAGCTACTTGTTCCATGTAAGGGGGAGTGGAGTTTCAGTGACTCACTGGCTGTAAAGCCAAGAAAGGGGCTGCCTGTGCTGCTGCCGGGCTTCCTTTTCATACAGCACTGCTGGCAGTTTTAGTGATACTATGTGGCTTTCAGCACTGGCAGTTTCAGTGATGCACTGGCCCCTAAGGGGGCAGGGTCATGGCGGCTTATACTCTTTTTTTCCACTGGCCGTGTCAACTCGGATAGCAAGTTATTGGAAAATGCTCCTAAGAAAAAACCCTGGGTCGATTGACCGGGCATTTTTTCCCAGGTCTTAAGTAGGGATTTACATGGGTAAAACTCTGGTCAGGCTAAGTGGAAAGGGGTAACCTGGGTCTTCCGACCTGGGACCCGTTTACAGCATGGTGATTGGGTTGTATTCGGAAGCTGTCTGCGACAGCTGTCACCGGTGGAAGGAGAGATGTCAGCCTCCCTGTACGGTCCGGACCATTCCATTTTTTACCCCATCCCCTCTTCATACGGGGAGGCTGTAATCTCTCCCTGCCCGTCTCCCCAGTGACAGCTGTGACTTCAGACAACCTCCCGAATGACCCCCCCCCCCCCCCGGAAAGGACCCGCTCCCATGGTGAGCTCTGGTCTTGCGTTCAGGGGAGAGCTAGAGTCTCCAGCGCTCAGTGATGACATCATCTCCAAGCACTGGCACTGCACCCGTGTGCAGTATGAATGGCACCGACCCGGGATATTCTTGGGTCATTGTCACTTTGGAAATGGGGTAAATCCCGGGTCTGACTCGGCTTGGAACCGTGTTCCAAATCCCGGGTCAGACCCAGGATTTTGGTGGAAAAGGGATATTATACACCATTCAAGGTCAGCACTGCATCAATAAATGCCTTAAATAAGCACCTTCAGCTGCTTCTGCTTGTTTAACGGCTGCTGGGTATATGATTCAGCCGACTACCCCAAACTGTAAAGGTGCAGCGGCCCGGGAAGCATGCACTAATGAGGTGACTGTGGTTGCTCACCCAGGCTGCAATGCCCCAGGGGACCACCAGGCTTGCTCGCCCCCAAAACCGCCACAGACCACTATTGTATAAATTTTAATAGTTCATAAATAAAATACATATAATAATACATCTGAATAAACACATATAATAAAAACATTTTCAAGAAGACAATAAATAAAAGAACAAGCAGCTGACAGCAGACGTACAGAGATTAGAAAAGGCTATCTGAAGTAAACAACCCAGACGCAAGATTTGTCTCCTACAAAACTGCTTTCCTATTTGTCATCTCCAGTCCAGAACAAATTGTGTGGTCAATGAAAAATGGGTTAATTTCCAGGGAAAAACCTTTACAGCAAGGTATGGTAATTAGGAACATTTGGCAACTATGAAAGTGTAATACGTACACCAATTTGTTTTTCTAAACTAGAGAATTGTCCCAAGATTCTACAAAAGAAAATTAAGTGCACATAGTAGTAATAACTGTATAGCTCTATTTGTGTATTAGTTTGTCAACATACTGCAAGCTGTCTCAGGAGTGAGTGAAGCAATCCTCACATAGGGGTATAGTTACTAAAGTATGGGTTTACGAAAGTGGAGATGTTGCTTATAGCAACCAAACAGATTGTACTTATCAATTATCTAGTACCTTCTAGAAAATGATATCTAGAATCAGACTGGTTGCTATGGGCAACATCTCCACTTTTGTTAACCCGCACTTTAGTAAATATACCCTATAGAGAGCAGGCCGCATAAAAGAAGGAATTTAATCTGCAATGAAAAAGAGAACATCTATTGGAATAATTCAAGCAAACATAAACCACAAGATTGTTTCTTGGATCTCTTCCAGAACATTCTTGTCAATTTCTGCCGGAATATCAAGATATTATTGAATTAGTATTAATCATTTTTGTTTTGCATAGATTGATGTACATGTGGAAAACATTGCATTGTACATTATCTGCTGGTCATTCTATAATATGACACAAATTTCCTGCCAATGCATCTTTGCTGGACGATTCAGAGCCATTTGTAAAGTAAAACTGTATCTGTATACATACTGTGATCAGCAATAGGTTGTTTTAGGCTTCATAATGTTGGAACTTTAATACCAAAGCAAAGTAGAAAAGACTGTAGCACTTGTTGTGGACAGAAGCAGACTGTAGTCTGTAGTCATTACCTTCCCCTTGTCACCAGCTCCACAAATAATAACACACACTCCATCTGTACCACAGTTCCTCCTTATACCTTACCACCAACCTCAAACCATTCAACAAGGGATGTGCTATGCAGCAACATTCAGCCTACTCTACACTGATAAAGAGAAGCCATCAGTCAGTCATATCAATTGTTGCACCCTCAAGGGTCATTGCATCTTCCCAATGTTGTCATTAGAGTATTATATGCCGCATGTCTTCAGGGTACTCCTCTCTAGTCATCTGCTTTACTCTCACCCTCATTGCATCTTTTACTGCTAATGCTTGCTACCCAGAGGCAGATCTACTATGAAACTAATGAAGCTTAAGCTTCAGGGCCCCTAACCCTGGAGAGGCCCTGAAGCAATTTTTTTAATCAGTGATTTTTTCAACAATATAAATAGAGTTTCTTACATGTGTTCTATTAAAATAAGGTTATTTTAGTGATAGAATCAGTACTTAAACCTCAGAATATGCTCTACAGTAGTGATGGTGGAGGGGGGGGGGTTGTGAGTATCCAGAATTCCCCATGATCAGTATTGGCCGGCAGACACTCTATCTACAGCTCCGACCAGAAGATGGCTCTTATGAGCAGGTCTGGCACAGAATGGAGAGCTGCGGTCAGTGTCACTGACGGATGCAGTACTGGCATGTGCTACTAGATACTCCCATCCCCATTTGTGCTGTCTCATCTGCAAGAAGTTGTCCCTGCAGTGCTGACCACAAACTGAAAACTGAGCTGACTGAGGGATGCAATGCAGCTCAGAGGCGGGAGCATGCAGCATGGGGAAGAGACCTGACTATGGGGGATTCCAGACCTGACTATGGGGGGATTCCCACTCAGGATCAATAGTTGGGATACAAAAGTGGAAGGGAGTACGTTTTAGATTTGAATGTGATCTATCTACAGTCTCTCTTACTCTCTGAGGGGTTTCTGCATCTATCTATCTACAGACTCTCACTCTCTGGGGGGGTTTCTACATCTTTCTACAGTGTTTTACTCTCTGGGGGTTTCTACATCTATCTATCTACAGTTTCTCACTCTCTGGGAGGTTTCTACATCTATCTATCTACAGACTCTCACTCTCTGGGGGGTTTCTACATCTATCTATCTACAGTGTTTTACTCTCTTGGGGCGTCTACATCTATCTATCTATCTATGTACAGTCTCACACTTTCTAGGAGGTTTCTATATCACCGCTATTTGTGCCTCAAGGCCCCTGCAAGGGCAACAAGGCCCTTTGGACCTTGTTGGATGTTGACTTATTGTTGCTGGTTGCAAAGGGCCACCATAACAGTTCAAGCTTCAGGGCCCCAAAAATGTAGATCCACCACTGCTGGTACCCCACTGCTAGTGAATGAAATTGCCAGGTAAACTGATTCTAAAAGATGCTCAGTATATTTTCAGGCTCAGGGCCCCTCATCTCATTTACATGCTATTTGTCTTTATCTGCGGCTCATTGTTCGTTAGCCCATAGAAAGCTAAATTAGTGGTTCAAGCTGCTGAGCTATGAATAGAACAGTATCTCCTGCAGTGTAATATTGCTCATTCATTTCAGAACATGCCTTCATTCTACTCATTGAAGCTGTGGCCTAAATTAGCAAATATTGTGACACTGTAGGTCATTGATACCGCAGTGTAATATTTAAATTTGGTATAAATTGACATGTGTGCTGTACCCCACTTCATTCCTGTTTGTTGATATGGAGAACGATAAGCTGAGAGGAGTGCAGGAACCACATACTAGTGCTGGAGCTGCTGCCAGTGTCATCAATCATGACAATACTAGTCCATCTACATCATCTACTAAAGCCAATGCCTAAGGGCATACATGACTTAAGCCCAGGCATCTAAAATCTTTTACAGTGACTAAGGAAAAAAAAATCAAAGGGAAAGTTAGCTTCAGAAAGACATAAAATTGGCAATGTGCCTTTCACCACACAAAGTGGCAAGGAAAGGCTAAGGCCATGGCCTTTATTTATGACTGGTGGTCCTGCCTCTTATGATGATGTAAGCCCTTCTCCCTGTAGATGTTTAAAAAAAATGAAAATCGTTAAGGCATAGGAACCAACTGTGCACTCAGAAATGTCACAAATCCCTGAGGAGAGTCTAAGTGTGTCAGTGGGTACCATGTTTGAGCCTGACCTTTCCAAAACTGTACTTGAAGAGTAGCCTCCTTCCACAACTTGTGCATCCTCTGCAAATGTGGGGATGAGCAGCACAAGTCAACATGCTGACATTGAAATTGAGGATTCTTCTGTGGAAGTGCACCAGGATGAGGAGGATATTTTTTTAGTTGACTCTAATAAGGATGTTGAGGATGTTGTTGATGAGGATGTTGTTTCTGTAAATCAGGCCCCATTGGAAACATTTGTTGCCCATGATAAGGAAGAGCCCATTGTCAAGCCTGGGCATAAAACAAAAAAATCCACTTCTTATGTATGGAATAATTTCTACCCAAATCGGGACAACAATTGTCAAGCCATCTGTACCCGTTGTCATGCCAGAGTAAGTAACCATCTAGGAACCTCTTCCCTGTTACGTCATCTACAGTGCATCCATCCAAAGTGTTTGCAAAATTCAGAAACTTAGTCTAAAAAAGTAACAACAAGCAGTCTAGCGTCGGCTAGCTCCCTTCTCACTGCTAGATCCAAGCACCTGGCATCTTCACCACCAACACCTTCATCAACAATATCCTCAATCATGATCGGACATAGTCCTGCATCCAATTTGATAAGGCTAACTCAGTCCTCCCCTATCCTGGATTCCTCAGAAGAATCCTTAAGCGCTACACCTGCTGCTGGATCTTCATCCCAGAAGGTAACCAGGAAGACTAGTAGTAGTAGTTCTAAAAAACAATTGACTGTTAACAGTCACCCAGTTGCACAGCGGATCACTGATGCCATAACATCTATGCTGGTATTAGATGTGCGTCCAATATCCGCCATTAGTACAGTGGGTTTTAGACAGTTAATTGAGGTCCTGTGTCCCTGCTACCAAATCCCATCTAGGTTCCACTTCACCAGAAAACCAATTCCCAGCCTGTACAGGGACGTTAAAAAGAACTTAATTAGTGTCCTTTAAAATGCCACTGTACCCACTGTCAACTTAACCACAGATATGTGGACAAGTGGAACAGGACAAATGCAGGATTGTGGAACAGGACAAATGCAGGCAGTAATAGCCCACTGGGTGGGTGTATTGCCTTCAGTGCTACCAACAGCAGCAGCAGCAGCAACTTCTAAGAAACAGCAGCTCATTCAAAGGCAGGCTACTCTGTGTATCACCAGTTTCACTAAAAGGCATACTGCTGACAACCTCTTAGAAAAACTCAGGGAAGTCATTGCAAAATGGCTTACCCTGCTTGGACTCTTCTCGGGATTTGTGATTTCTGACAATGCCACCAATATTGTGAGAGCATTACAGCAAGGTGAATTCCAACACATTACATGTTTTGCTCACACAATCAATTTGGTAGTGCAAATTAAAAAAAAAATTACAGGGCCATGCAGGAGATGCTCTCTGTGCAAAATTTCTGGACATTTTCTCCATTCAACAGGTGCATGTAGAAGATCACAGCACCTGCAAGAAATGTTGAATTTGCCCTGTCACCAGCTGAAGCAAGTGGTAGTTACAAGGTGGAACTCCACCCTTTATATGTTTCAGCAGATGGAGGAACAGCAAAAAACCGTCCAAAGCTACACAATGAACTATGGCATAAGAAGAGGAGGGGAGATGTACCTTACTCAAGCTCAGTAGAAAATACTTTCCAAGTTGTGCAAAGTGCTGAAACCCTTCAAAGTAGTCACCTGTGAAGTGAGTTTAGACACTGCCAGCTTGAGTCAGGTAATTCCCCTAATTAGACTATTGGAAAAGCATCTTGATAAACTGAAGGAGGAGCTAAAGCAAAGCAGTTCCGCTAAGCATGCCCCACTTGTAGAGTAGATCAAGTCCTTTACTCTATTCACCAGGATCCAAGGGTTGTCAAGATCTTACAATCAGATCAATACATTTTGGCGACCATGCTGGATCCTAGGTTTACTGTAAGTCATACGTTGTGTCTTTCTTCCCAGTAAACAAAGATCTGAAGAGATGGAAAGAGCTGTTGGTAAGGAAATTGTCAGCTCAAGCATCATGTGATGCAACAATGGCTCCTCCTTCAGTTTCTCCACCAAGTGAGGCTGCCAGGAACAAACTAAACTTTTCCAAAAAAAAGACCCACTGGTGATGCATATGAGTCAACACAACCAAGTTTTGACATCTGGTCGGGTCTAAGAGAATTGTCTACAATTAATGAGACATTTACCGTGACTCCATCTGATACGGTCACCATTCAAAGAATGGTTGAGGACTATTTTAATGTTAGCATTTCACTACTGGCAGGAAAAAAGGCAATTTGGAGGCCCTTGCACAAACTGGTTTTGCTTTACTTGAGCTGCCCACCCTCAAGTGTGTACTCAGAAAGAGTTTTCAGCAGAGCCGGGAACCTTGTCAGCTATCAGTGTAGGAGTCTACTTCCTCAACATGTGGAAAAGATAATATTCATCAAAATGAACTACAAATTTCACGAGGAAGACCTTTACCGCCAATTACATAAAAAAATTACAGAGGCAACTGAGGCTGTATTGGTGGATTCCAGTGGGGACAAATTAATATTGTGTGAAGATGATGAGGGTAAGGAATCAGATGATGATGGAGACAACATCTTGCCTCTGTAAAGCCAGTTTGTACAAGGAGAGATCATTGCAGGCAATGTCAGCTGCCCGTTGGTAACTTGTTTTGTGGGTGCCCAAACAAACCAATTGCTTCAGCCATAATTGGCAGTCCCTGTCACTGAAATGATTTGGTTTGTTAAACTATATACAACATAAAGGTGGGTGGAAGGGCCCAAGGAAAATTCCATCTTGCACCTCTTTTCTTTGCATTATGTACTGTTTGGGGCATTGCTGCCTGACATTTTTAATCTTCTAGTTTATGAAACTGCCATCCTGTCTGCCATTGCTTTGTGGAAATGTTTCATAGATGTCCTATGTCCATTGATTTATTTAAACTGCCGTGCTTTTGTGCCGCTGCTCTGATGCTTCCTTTTTTTTTGTTTCATACTGTATTTATTTAATCTAAAAGCACAAATAGGCATACTTGCAAAATACTCTTATGCCATTTTTCAAACTTGATTTTTAGATACCAACCTGGTGGGCTTGGCTTTCCTTGATCATAACAGCCGGTTTGGTCAGATGCAACTCAAACACCAAATGGAGAGTTTAGTTTGTGTTGGTATCTGGAGATGTTTCCTCTCCTTCCCTCCCAGCCTTCCCATACATAATCCCAGAAGCACAATGATAAGATATGTTTAGTACCAGACTTTAAAATATCTCTGCGCCTTTCCTGTTTAGAGCTTCTGTTTTGTGTGCTGCCACAGACATCATCTCCTGCATGCCCTTTTGATTCTTTTAAACAAATGTGGAACCACCGAGAAGCTCCACTGGTGCAAGGGCTGATGTGAATGAGTAAAATATTTTTTGTAAATGCCTCCCCTCCTCCCTCATAAATTTGAGGCTTAGCTTAGCCAGCTAGCTTGGTGCAACTTTTGGGCCTAAACTGGATGAAAACAATATTATGAGCTGTGAGGTGGTCAAAATTGACTGGAAATGAGTGGAAATTATTGTTATTGAAGATAATAATACTGTATGAACAAAAATAAAGCCCAAATTATGTGATTTTAGCAGTTTTTATCAATTTTTATAGGAAAATACAAAATCAAAACCAAAACATGCAAGGGCAGTTTTGCAAAACCAAATCCAGATCCAAAACTTTGATGGAGATACAGATCCAAAACCAAAACACGGAGGTCGGCGCACATCCCTAGTATATACGGTATATATATTAAGGGTGTGCACAGGCCACTTTTCGTGTTTTGGTTTTGGATCTGGATCTTTCTTTGTGTTTTGGGTCTGGATGGATTTTGCCAAAACCACCCTTCCGTGTTTTTGTGTTTTGTGTTTTGGATCTGTATTTTTTTGGAAAAAAGCATAAAAAGCTAAAATCACAGAAGTTTTTTTTTTTTTTGGATCCAACGCTATTATTAACCTCAATAACATTCATTTTCAGTCATTTCCAGTCTATTCTGAACACCTCACACCTCACAATATTGTTTTTAGGCCAAAATGTTGCACCGAGGTAGTTGGATGAGTATGCTAAGCGACACAAGTGGGCGGCTCAAACATGTGGCTCATCTAGGAGTGGCAGTGCAGTGGCAGACAGGATAGCACTTTGAAAAACTAGGCCCCAAAGAGTACATAATGCAAAGAACAAAAAGAGGTGCAAGATGGAATTGTCCTTGGGCCCTCCCACCCACCCTTATGTTGTATAAAAAGGTCACGCACACTTTAACAAACCAATCATTTCAGCGCCAGGGTCTGCCACAGGACTGTGG
This sequence comes from Taudactylus pleione, assembly GCA_031769625.1. Taxonomy (NCBI): domain Eukaryota; kingdom Metazoa; phylum Chordata; class Amphibia; order Anura; family Myobatrachidae; genus Taudactylus; species Taudactylus pleione. Next base: position 1,386,619 of record JAUIMM010000176.1, read on the forward strand.
CTGAAATGATTGGTTCGTTTGGGCCCCCACAAAACAAGCTGGCAATTAATCTGTCCCTGCACAAACTGGCTTTACAGAGGCAAGATGTCGTCCTCATCCTCCTCATTCACCGATTCCTCACCCTCTTCAGTGTTGTGTACATCCTCATCCTCACAGAGTATTAATACGTCCCCACTGGAATCCACCACCACAGGTCCCTCTGTACTTTCTGGAGGCTGGTCTTCCCAGAAGAATTGATAATTCATTTTGATGAACATCATCTTCTCCACGTTTTGTGGGAGCAACCTCCTACAGCTTTTGCTGACAAGGTTCCCGGCTGCACTAAAAACTCTTTCAGAGTACACACTGGAGGGGGGGGCAACTTAGGTAAAATAGAGCCAGTTTGTACAGGGGCCCCCAAATTGCCTCTTTTTCCTGGCAGGCCATGCCTACTTGGATGCTGTCACCGATATAATTCTCCACCATTCTGTCATTGGTGACAGTATCATATGCAGTAACAGTAGACATGTCAGAAATTGTTGGCGGGTCCTTCAGTCCGGACCAGATGTCCAAACTTGGTCCTACCTGCCCTGCATCACTGCCAGCAGGTTGCTTACGATATCTAAGCTGTTTCCTGGCAGCCCCAGTTGCGGGAGAAAATGAAGAAGGAGCTGTTGACGTGTCACCTTCCACTTCAGCTGACAGTGTTTTCACCAGCAGGTCTTTGCACCTCTCATGGCTTGTGTCTGCTGGAAAGAGAGACACCATGTAGGCTTTAAACTGAGGATTGAGCACGGTGGCCAAAATGTAGTGGTCCGATTTCAACAGATTGACCACCCTCGAATCCTGGGAAAGCGAATGAAGGGCTTAATCCACAAGTCCCATATACCGAGTGGAATCTCTCCGTATAAGCTCTTCCTTCACTTTCACCAGCTGCTTCTGCAAAAGCCTGATGGGGGGGAATGACCTGACTCAAGCTGGCAGTGTCTGAACTGACTTCACGTGTGGCAAGTTTGAAGGGCTGGAGAACCTTGCACAACATGGATATCATTCTACACTGTGCTTGAGTCAGGTGCATATCCCTCGTTTACTTATGTCATAGGTGGATGTATAGGCTTGAATGACCTTTTGCTGCTCCTTCATCCTCTGAAAAATATAGAGGGTTGAGTTCCACCTCGTCATAACCTCTTGCTTCAGGTGATGGCAGGGCAGGTTCAAGAGTGTTTGTTGGCGCTCCAGTCTTCGGCACACAGTCGCTGAATGGTGAAAGTGGGCAGAATTTTTTGGGCCACCCAAATTGTCTCCTGCACACCCTTGTCTTTTTTCAGAAAATTATGCACCACCAAATTTATTGTGTGAGCAAAACATGGGACATGCTGGAATTTGCCCAGATGTAATGCCCGCACAATATTGGTGGCATTGTCAAATATCACAAATTACAGAAAAAAAGAGATTCCCTCCAGCATACTGCAGCAATATTAGCAAAAATACTTGAATTCTACATGATAATAGAAATTCAGATGTATTGGTTGCATACATTTGCAAATACTGTATATAATTAAGCGCCGGGCCAGCGTCAAGGCTCCTCTATACTGGCGTCCCTAACATTAAGGGGTTCACGTCCGAGGCACAGGGTAGCCCAAAAGAATCCAGCCAAGGACCACTCCCAGGGCATCACACGAAAAATGGAAGAAAGGTGATAGTGAAGTGTAAAGTATAGATGTGTCAAGATAATCAATAAGTGTTAATATAATAAGAAATATTTAAAATTACATAAATAATAAACAAACAAATAGAAAGGTGATGAAAAAATATCTATGTGAATTAAGTGGTGATACCCTGAAAAAGGCCCAGCCAGAGCGACTTCGGGGACCCCACGCCCAAATGCTCACCCCAAAATAATTATTGCTACAAAATAGTAGCACCCACTCTGGTCCTTGGCTGGATTCTTTTGGGCTGCCCTATGCCTCAGACATGAACCCCTTAATGTTAGGGACGCTGGTATAGAGGAGCCTTGATGCTGGCCCAGCGCAAATGAATGCAACCAATACCTCTGAATTTCTATTATCATTGTAGGATTCAAGTATTTTTGCTAATATTGCTACAGTGTGCTGGAGGGAATAACTTTTTTTCTGTGGTTCAGTGTAAACCCCACCCTTTACAAGTACCTGAGCAATATCATTAAGCTGATGTGAGCGACCACCATATTTTCTATTTGCAAATATCACAAATCCCCAGGAGTCTAAGTGGGGTAAGGCATTGGGCGATGATTTCCCTCAGTTTCTCTGAGAGGTTGTCGGCAGTGTGCCTCTTACTGAAACCGGTGATAGACAGCGTAGCCTGCCTTGGAGTGAGCTGGCGTTTCGGAGATGCTGCTACTGGTGGCACTGCTGTTGTTGCTGTGTAAGGTGATACATCTACCCAATGGGCTGCCACAGTCATATAGTCCTTAGTCTGCCCTGTTCCACTTATCCACATGTCCGTGGTTAAGTGGACATTGGGTACAACCACATTTTTTAGGACACTGAGGACACTTTTTCTGACGTCTTTGTACAGCCTCGGTATTGCCTGCCTAGTGAAGTGGAATCTAGACGGGATTTGGTACCAGGGACACACTACCTCCATCAATTGTCTAAATCCCACTGCACTAATGGCGGATACCGGATGCACGTCTAACACCAACATAGCTGTCAAGGCCTCAGTTATCCACTTTGCAACAGGATGACTGCTGTCATACTTCATCCTCCTCGCTAAGGACTGTTGGAGGGTCAATTGCTTAGTAAAAGAAGTAGTGGTGTTCCAACTTCCTCTCTGGGATGATGAACAACTCCCAGCAGCAACAGCAGCAGTGGCAGCAGTAGGTGTAGCAATGCAGGATCCTCCGGAGGAATCTTGGATCGGAGAGGAGTCAGTCATGCCAGTGACATGGCCTGCAGGACTACTTCCGATCCTGACTGAGGAGGAAATTGATGAGGAGGGAGTTGACTGTGTGGTTTGCAGGCGCTTGGATACAACAGGACAAAGGGATTTAGGTATCCCTGGACTGCTTACGGTCTTAGCCACAGTTTCTGAACTTGGCAGTAACTTTTTATGAACGCGCTGCAAGTGACGTATAAGGGAGGATGTTCCTAGGTGGTTAACGTCCTTACCCCTACTTATTACACCTTTACATATGCAACATATGGCAAGACAGTAGTTGTCCGGATTTGGACTGAAATATTTCCAGACCAAAGAGGTGGAATGTTTGGTCTTCTGCCCAGGCATGACCGTTATGGGCTTTTTCATCCCACGGACAACAACTGTCTCCCCCAGTGCCTTATTTAAACAAACCATGTCACCATCAGAACCCTCTTCATCAACTTCCTCCTCAGCGCCAGCTACACCAATATCCTCATCCTGTTGTACTTCAACAGTGACATCTTCAATTTGAATATCAGCAAGTGGACTGTGGGTGCTCCTTCCAGCACTTGCAGAGGGCGTGCAAATGGTGGAAGTAGCCACCTATTCCCGTCCAGTGTTGGGAAGGTCAGGCATCGCAACCGCAGCCACACTTGGACTCTCCTTGGGGATTTGTGATATCTTCTTAGAATTAGAACGTACAGTTCTTTGCTGTGCTTTTGCCAGCTTAACTCGTTTCTTTTTTCTATCAGGAGGAGGAGGACTTCCATTGTCATGCGAAGCTGAACCACTAGTCATGAACATAGGGAGGGACCTTAGCCGTTCCTTGCCACTCCGTGTTGTAAATGGCATATTGGCAAGTTTACGTTTCTCCTCAGACGATTTTAATTTATTTTTTAAGGTAATTTTACTGAACTTTGTCTTTTTGGATTTTACATGCCCTCTACTATGACATTGGGCATCGGCCTTGGCAGACGACATTGATGGCATTTCATTGTCTATGTCATGACTAGTGGCAGCAGCTTCAGCACTAGGAGGAAGTGGTTCTTATTCTTTCCCTATTTTATTTTTATCCTCCAATTTTTTGTTCTCCATTATTTTTATGGAGTGAAACACCCCTGTAAATATAATTTTTGGGGGGGCAGCAGCCCTCCTTGACAGACAGCAGCACAGGACCATTGCGCAGCTACGCCGATGACAGTGACAGCTACACCGAGGACAGTGACAGTGACAGCTACACCGAGGACAGTGACAGCTACACCGATGACAGAGACAGGTGTGTTTTTTGGATGACCATGACAGTGACAGCTACGCAGATGACATTGACAGCGACAGCTACACCGATGACTGTGACAGGTGTTGTTTTTTTATGACAGTGACAGTGACAGCTACATCAATGACAGTGACAGCTACACCGATGACAATGACAGCTACACCGATGACAGTGACAGGTGTTTTTTTTTATAAAAGTGACAGCTACGCAGATGACAGTGACAGGTGTGGGTTTTTTTTTGGGGGGGGGGCAGCAGCCCTTGACAGACAGCAGCAGAGCACTGGACAACAGTAGCCAGCCAGCCCCTATGGTCAGCGTCAGCAGCAACCAACAAATCCCAGCTTCCTCCCTGTGCACACTCCACAGCAGCCCTTGACAGTTGACAGGCAGCAGCACAGCACTGGACAACAGTAGCCATCCAGCCCCTATGGTCAGCGTCAGTCAGCAGCAACCAACACACAAGTCCCAGCTCCCTCCCTGTGCACACTCTACGGCCGGAATGAAAAATGGCTGCGATCGTTGGACCTTTTATAGAATCCAAAACCCGTGAAAATCCGACAGCGGGATGATGACGTTTCAGATTAGAGCCAGGTAGGAAAACCTGAGCCTGACTTTGATCCCGGCTCGGATCGTTGGGGCTCGGGGGGTTCGGATTTCCAAAATCCGAACATGCTCATCACTAATATATATAATATATATATAGTATTTAGAAAAGAAGGCACTCAAAAGGGACTTTATAATAAAACTTATCTTATGGAAACACATTTTGGCCCAGGACATTACGTCATAGTTAGTGAAAGATTCAAGAAGTGAGTTCCTGCTTGTTTCTGCTGAAAAATAGCTCTGGTCATACCTATGAAATTGCCTGCTACTGCTCTTCCATGTCTGTGATGGGCTACGAGTGTGAGTCTTGGTTATTGTGTCACAGTCAACTCCCACACCCCCTCTCAGAAGCAGAAAACCCTAAAGTAAGCAGAGATAAAGGTGAGGGTGCAATGCCCAAGGAGCATAGTGCCATTTCTGGGGGTATAGGGGCACTACTTAGATAAACACTTTCAGCTAGCACTGGCACTGGAAAACATACTTGCACAGTTCAGTAACCTGTAATAATCAGACACTTGTTTTCATGAATCTACCTTGAACTCTGTCTGATCAGTTGCAGTTACTTTTATGCACTGTGTATGTTTGCTGCTTTGTTAGACAGTAAATAAACACTCTATAATATATATCTTTGTTTTGGGCTATCATATACAACTTTATTAAGTTTGTGTAATGGGATTATTTTATTTTGAATTTAATGAGATGGAACAGACTGAAAGTGAAGTATTTTAGACAGTTTAACGGTTATCTTCTTCTTGGCTGGCAATCCATGCAGCTAACAGTGCCACATTTGAATTACTGTAACTGCACAGGGAAAGTCCAGGCGTTAAGACAGCTGTGATCCTAGTCTACTGTTGCCAGTTTGGCTTTGTGTCATGGTGATAATGGGCAGATCTATAAGCAGCATACTGACTCATAGGAAATAGACTGTGTTCTTAGAGTGACAAATGTATCTACATCATTCCATGTCTACCAGATATTTACTGTATAATATAGCTGAAATATTGCTATATATTACAGTATAGATTACTTAGTAGCTGGAGTACAGTGAACTATTTATGTAGTAGTACGTAGAAGTGTACAGAAGATAATAAATGACTGGAGAAGATGTATTATTCAGCCAAATCGCAGATCTTGAAAGGTTCATAACCACTGACTAGTTCCTCTCCATAGAGAATGCAGTTTTAAGCCAGTGGTTCCCAAACTGTGCGCCGCGGCACCCTGGGGTGCCCCGGGACACTTGCAGGGGTGCCTCAGGTTGGTAGTCCAGCACCAATTCAAATTATTTATGGCCAATGTAATGTAAATATGTGGACAAACAGAAGCGCGAACCTTCCACCATCACATAACTGAACCTATGGATGACAGGTCAGCACAATTTACTTCACTTTACTACTTTACTAAATTTTTTCTGAATTTCTCAATAACAAACTTTTGGCTTAGTGGTGCCGTGAAAACAATTCTGATGCACTAGGGGGCCGTGATTCAAATAAGTTTGGGAACCACTGGGTTAAAGTAAAGAGATGTCAGTATATGTGAGAACAAGAAACATTGTAACAAGTGTAAAACTATTTATAGTGTAGGCAGTGGATCACCATCAAAATATGACCATGATTATCAAATCGGTGAAATTTAACTTGGAGAATTTCACCAATCCTCCCACAGATAGCGGAACATTGATGGCGTTTCTGATCCCATTGCAGGAGCTGGCAATCCGTCGGTAGGTGTATACCGGCCTTTACACTAGAGAATTGCTTGTGAGAGGTGAGTAATTATGGAACTTTATACTGGTCAGTCATAACTGCAAGGTGTCTTGGTAGGGCTATCATAAGAAATTGTAAAGCCCAGTACTAATTAAAGAGGCAGGGCCCCCACCCATCCTCTATGCGTCTACCTGCCCTGACACCCAGAGTAAGTTCATGCTATGAAGCCCCCCAAAATGTTGAAGGGCATCACAAGCCCCTTAGATGCCACACAGACTTGCCCTTGAGACTTCCCTATGTGCCATCAGATGACCCACATGCCCCTTATATGCCCCTCATAACTCATCACTATTATATGTCCTTAAGACTACCCCATATGCAATCAGACATTACCAGACCTCCTCAGGTGACCCTTATGGGCCTCTCAAATCTCTTGAGCAGCCATCAGACTGTTTGTTAATGCTGTGACTGATGGTGATACACTTCATGTCACAATTATATATGTAACCAAATACGGCACCCAGCGGACTTAAAAAAAAAACTCCACACCACCTTGGTAGCAACGTTTTGGGCTTTATTGCCCTTCGTCAGGCTGCACAAATATCACGACGAAGGGCAATAAAGCCCGAAACGTTGCTACCAAGGTGGTGTGGAGTTGTTTTTTAAGTCCGCTGGGTGCCGTATTTGGATACATATTTGCTTTAATGTAACGGGCACCGCTGCAGCTATAACATAATGGAAGGAGTGTGCCGTACCTATCGATAGATTTTATATATATATATATATATATATATATATATATATATATAATGAGTGTCAGTGTGTCCAACCCCCTTAAAAGTCAGTAGATTTGTCTGTGTTAAAAATTATACTTGCAGAGATTGTTCCAGGCAGTATTTTAACTGCAAACCAGTACAGTAGGCTCTTATGCTGGGCACACACTGAGAAATATATCATCCGGTCAACTGAACGGACAATATATTCACCGCTTGCCCTCCCTCCTCTTTACCTGTCAGTGGCCGGCAGCATCACTCACTGCTTTGTGCTGGGCTGCAGAAGGACCAGGGAGGCTGCCGCCACTTATCATCAGCAGCAGTCTCCTCTGGTAGTGCGGGGGAAAAAGGAGGGGAGCAATCACATTCATCACAAACCCACCCCTTTATCCCTTACGGCACCCCCTTTGTGGTGCAGCAAAAGCAATTTTAATTTTTTTTTAAAAGGTGGCGTGGCCATGCCTATTGCCATTAGGCCACACCCCAAAGAATAACTGGGGCCTGGCCTCACTATGGCCCTGCCAGAGACCACTGGCAACTGACATCTCAAATGCCCACCCAGTTGTGATGTCAATGCAGATAAATTGAGTGGCAACTGTAAGTGTGTATTTGCTTACCAATCTTCTGCTTGGTCTGCAGGTCCGTGGGTCAGCTGATGTGTAGCCCAGGTATGTAGCCACCTTTGCATTAAACCCATAATTCATTATTTTACTTAAGCCTTTTTTTAAACACAAAAACTAAAAGAAATGCTGGTTGCATAAATATTCAATCCCTGTGCTGTGGAAGATCCAAGTTTACACAGATGCCCTAACAACTGGCTTTTAATTAGCATCTAGCAGTGAATCTTTATATAAGGTCAACCTTTTTGGACAAAAGATCCCCTAATTCAATAACTTATTGTAAATTTGATGTAATGAGGTTATAAGCATGTTTTCTTGTGTATTTATCAGAAAATAACTAAGGGGCATATATTTTATAAGAGGGGACACCCCTCTTTCAAATAAAGGTGCTTCCATTTGTGTTTGGACAACAATATGCACTCTTCCCATATATGGAAAGTGCCAGATCTCCGTAGTGAAGGGTGATCACCAGACAATAGCTACTAGGGGAATGGTATTGAAATGCCAACAGCGTCTGCCCTGCCCCCCCCCCCCCCCAACCCTCCCTTAGTGGTGCCTAACCCTAATCTCTCCCCCTGGTGCCGAACCCTAATCCTCCCTTACTGCTCCTTAAACTTAACCCTCCTGAGGGGGGGTGCCTAACCCTAACCTCTCCCTGGGAGTGTCTAACCCTAACCCTCCCCCCTAGGGGTGCCTAACCACCCCCTCAAAACCTAACGCTAACCCCGCTAACTGCCCTAAATCTAGCGGAGGTCGGTTGGCGCATGCACGGCAGCTTGTCACTGTATTTTTTCAGAAAAATACAGTGATAAGGCTACGGAGGGGAATCGCAGGGACAGAGCTTTATCGCAAGCTCTGTCCCTGCAAGGAATTTTTAATAAATCCCTGTGATATTGCCTGAACTCGCAATGAGAACGTTAATATCCCACTACAACTGCATTTTAAATGCGGATTGTAGTAAATAGGGCTCTTGGTAGTACCAACTTAGAAATTGCATAAAGTTCTATATTAGTATTATTTGAATACTTTCATTACTTAAAATTTAGATGAGAAAACAAATACACAGAAGGAGTCTCTTCAAAATCTTGACCCTAGCTGAACGCAAAGTATTGTCATTGTGACACTTACCACAGACCAAAGTTATTACATCACTCCTGAGGTGTCAGTAATCCATGTGGGCTTCATACTAATATTTTATGTAATTATGAATACAATGCCTTTAAAGCTGTGTGTGTGTCACAGATTTAACATAACATTTTTGTTTTATATTTTATTTTATTTTATTATTATTTTCTGTCAGAATTTGTTTCTTTGTAAATAGTTGTAAAATGTCTCTGGATCCTCTTTTGATATTTTCCATTCAACTAATTTTAACATTGTAGTAAAGGAGTAGAAAAGTGTGTAACAGTGAGTATAGAGTAAGAAAATGTTTTTGATTATGTAGCAACAGATGTACTTAAGAGTTTATCACCCGTATATGATATAATTATTATTGCCTTTCATGGATTTCTTAATAGACACACAAGTAAAATGCTTCCCTACTAATTCTTGACCACAGAAGCTTCCATCCATTTTCATAATTTCTCCATAAATGTCCTTATATTAAGCATCATCAAATTGTACGCCTGTGCCCATGCTCAGTACTGTATATGGCATAACGTTCATCTTTTCAGACTCTCAACTACTATACTATTTGCCATTACACACTCTGGGCTCAATGACCTTGCTAGGCTGCACAGCCTCTTCACCTTCTGATGGCTTTCATTCATAAAACAAAAAGCTCATTGAGCAAAATATATTTAAAAATAATTTATTAAGAGATTTTGCCAAAATAAAATTACACTTTTTTTACTCTGCATTACAAAATTAGGAAGTTATTGATTGGCTGGTGGCTTTTACAAGCTTGTCCTATAAGAGAACCAAGATGATCGGAACCTCATGACTCACAAAGAGTCATCCTTCAGCACTCAGGAAAAAACCCCTGTGGAGGAAACCTCTGGGGACCCTTGGCTTGAAGGATTGCCGTCCCTCTGGGCACTAGGAGGCCAGAGCCCTAACTAGACTTTTTGGTGCCCTGTGCCAGAAAGAGCATTGGTATCCCCCTCATTTTTCAAAGGGACATAATGCACCCAAAAAAGGGCCATGGCTTCATGGGGAAGGGCCAGGGAAGAGATAGGAGAGGCCAGGAGATGCTGGGGATGAAATAAGAGGAAGCTACAAGCAAGAATGATAATAAACAGAAATTTGACAGGCCCAAACAGCACCCCCTGACCTGTGGTGCCCTGTGTGATGGCACCGGCAGCATCTACCCTAGCTACGGCCCTGTTAGAGGCTATGCACAGTAGCATTACCAAACTTAATCAAATTTTAACATGTGAGATTAAAAAATATTGAACACACCATAATAATAGCTAACATTGGCTGATGTCATTAATATAGCTCCTGTCCACATCTCCTAACACTACCCAATTCACATTCCTCGCAAAGCTGTGCAATTAGCTGAAGAGGATGGACATCACCTTTTGAGAAGCACAACATTAACCCAGTGGCTGAGATATAGTGGTAGCTGCGCTGCCCTGCTAGAACCTCCAATGGTAGAAGTAAACAAGCTCAAGGTCTTATTTAAGGATAGTCAAGCTCCAAGTCTGCAGGCACATCCAAGTGAGGCATCTTTGTCTTTGACAAGATACTTACCTCACACAGGCATCTTTCCCTCAGTGGGCTGTGTGTATATGAGGAAAATATCAGGGATGTATAGTGAGTATGTTAATGACAGCAATGATAATGCTATGTCAGTGTCCTGGGTGTGTGAGAGAAGCAGTAACAGCAAACAGTTACCATTATGACATCACAGTATGAAGTCACTCATGTTCTACATTCCTTATAGGAGAAGCGCACAAAAGACTCTCTAGTGCTGTATGATATGTTTATATTACTCCATCACCAGCACTTCCAATTATACACCTGTCATTTATTACACATCTGTCCTTTTATCAACTCCATATTTTGCATAATTCTCTGTTACTGAATCTAATTGTTCAATTAATCACCGCTGATCGCCTCTTTTTTATTTCATTAATCTGCTGCTTCTGTCTACTTTCCATGTTTTAAGACTGTTACTTAGTTAAAAAAACGAACAAATATTTAAATAGTACAAAATAACACAATTAAAATATGGTTTAATGAAGTTTATACATTGAATTGACATCATCAGTGAGGGTAAGACTAGTTATTTCATTTTACTTGAGGTGAACCTTGTGGTTACATCATTGGATACAATGTCGCTGTTCCCACCATAGACTTCAATGGCTGAACCAACGGCCTTCGGTATTTCATACCGATCCCTTTAAGACATGTCTCAGCATTACTTGTGATTCCTTGGGAGAATTTACATTTAAGTTGTGATGCAATATTTTTCCTTGTCTTCTGTTTTCTTCCTACACAAGTAAATTTGGCATCATGATTAAAACTGTATCCTATAGTTTAGCTGGCAGAAGCCTACCGAGACACTGCCCCCATGATTTAAGTTATGGTGCATATACACACGTAATGATTTTTTGAACGATTTGTTGTTAACGACGTCGTTATTGTTAAGTCGTTCAAAAAATTATTCAGTTTTAAGCAGCAAACGATGAACGATAACTACCAATGCACGCTCCCGTTTGTAGTTGGTAGTTATTGTTCATCGTCCCTTCTGACTGTCCAACACAACAATTTTCGTTCAGAAAATCGTTCATGTTTGACAGAATGAACGATGAACGATGTCCATTCGCTGTATGCATGCTTAAAAAATCGTTCATTGTTCATGAAATCATTGACAAAATCGTTCACTACAAAACACCAAATCGTTTATTTATTTCAAGGGAAAAATCTGAAGGAAAATCGTTAACGAAAATAGTTGGTAACAAATCATCTTTATGTGTGTTTGCACCTTTACTCTTGTCCGAGGATACCAAGTTTCCAGGTTTTCCTTCTTAAAGGCATACATTGTATTTCTATAATGTAAAAATTGGAGATGAGCAGTTCGGTTATACTCGGTTATGTTCAGATCTGAAAAAACAACAGGTTACTGGTTATCTGAATTTCACGTGATTTGGATAGTCAATGAGATAAATCTGAAATTGTGATATTTTGGCCAAAAGAAACGTGTAGAACTGAACTGCTCATCTCAGGTTAAATACTAATTTACTGATTTTGATCTGAATGTCTCCATCTGCTGAGAGTTGTAAAAGCTCGTGCTAAAACATTACAGATTTCTCATAAATCATTTTTGCTTGCTTTCTGTCTGAAAATATGTTATAATTTTAAGTTATGTTTTTGTATCATCTGTCTCCAGCTTGCAGTCCATCCTTGCCAAAGAGCCCATGAATTTACTGGCATATATAGAAATTAGTGGGCCCTAAAGCAAAATTTGAAAAGGGTCTACAGAACCTCCACTTACAGTACCTACCTTGCCATACCGGCTGCCCATCTCCACTCTGCTATACACTTTATTGGAGCCCCAAGATGCCAACACTGTGGAGCTTCCAGTGTCTTATGGTGGATATCTTATCAGCTAGTTGAGATTCAGAATGTCGACATGGATGGTAGGTAAACAACCAATATGCCTACATGGTTAAAATGTCAACACACTCAGAATGTCAACATTTAACATTCCATGCCAGAATGTTGACATATTGTTATCTGTTGATGTTTTTGTGTTAGTGTTTGTATTGGGCTTAGGGTTAGACTAAAATTTGCAAAAATACATAGGTCAACATTCTGGTATCAGCATTCTGAATGTGTCAATATTTTATCCACGTCAACCTAATTGTGTGGCGACATATTGGTTGTCAATTTACAGTAACACTCATGTTGACATTCTGACTGTCAACTTGCATAACCTGTCAACATTCTGGTGTTGACATTCTGAATGTTGACTAGTCATACCACACCATTAGGGTGTCTGTGATCACACACACTATCTGCTGACTGCAGACACATGCTATTGTTCTCTGACACTGTCCATGTATATGTCTTTTTGTTTCACCTGCCTATGACTTTATGCAAATACCACTACAAAGTCCTTCCCTGGTGTGCATCCACATGCACGAATGTGCAAGGACTAGGACAGTCATTAGATGCTCAAATACCAATTGGTGTGTCTTTAGATGCACCATCAGATGAACCATGGAATTTTGCACCAGCCCTATGGTTGGTGCAGTCTATACATCTGAATAAATATGCCCTCATACTCGTTTGAGTATCTCTGTACCCAACCTTTTCACTGACACATCCATGATCCATCAGTTTTACTAGTGACCATGGGTCAGTGACTAACTACACTTTTCAAATAATTATTTAGTGCCTTTGCGATGGGAAACTACAAGTCCGGCATCTTTTCAAAATAATATTCACAACTGACATACTGTATCAGAGAGCAATAAAGGTTATCATCCATTTTGCTAAAAACCAGAGATGTAATGCACAGCTAATGATTTTAAATTTTACTTTCATTTGAAGAAAGAAATACCTCTGTGATACAGTACATTTTAGGTTAACAATTAAATTTTTAAAGCATTGCAATTTAACGCATTAACACCTTATTCACAGGATAAAGTTAATATCTATTTTTACAAATATTGTACGTTTAGACGTCATGTGATTAGGAGCATTCTCCAACCTTGGAAATGAAGGCCCCATTCCTATGCAATATTTAATGTTCTGAGTTTCACTTTTGAGTACGGGGTCTGGATCAGACAAAAGGTGAGTCAGCAGTTAAGCAAAACACACACACACACACACACACATGTATATGTATATGTATATATATATATATATATATATATATATATATATACATATCACATCCAATATTCGGCACCCCACTGGCTGTTTAATTAATTAATGTACTCCAGTGCCCTCCGACTCAGATAGAGAAAAATATGCTACAAAAAGCGGCACTCACGGAGGTAATAAAAACGGGTCACGCAGACCTCACTGCGTTCATTGACATCACTTTGATTTCATGGTTCAATACACAGGTGTTGGCATATGAACTTCCAGACAACATATTGGGGATGTAAATTCTGCATGGTCAGACAACCCACACTGGAAGTAAGATATAAGTGTTGTACTGTAAGATCACTTGGAATGTGTGCAGTGAAGCCCATTGCTTCCTGTGTACACACTTCTCCCACCAACCCAGTGAATATGAAACAATACTTCATACGGAATGTAGTTGGGATCCCAGCGCACAGAATGCCGGCGCTCAGTATCCCAGTGCTAGAATCCCTACAGGTGTGAGAATGCCAGCATCAGCATCCTGGTGCCTGTGATCACGGCGGGTAAGTATGAGGGTTAGGTTTAGGGTAGGGGTTAGGCACTAGAGGGAGGGTTAGGCTGCAAAGAGGAATGGTTAGGGTTAGGCTGTGAGGAGGGAGGGATAGGCTGCGGGGATGCTCCGGAAAGTGGAAGGAACATCATTTCACATTAAACTGACCACGACCATGTGCTCCTCGCAAGATTTCTGACAGATTAGTAAAGATAATAATCAGAAGAGTTGTCCATGAGCCAAGGACCACTTGTGGAGAGCTTCAGAAAGACTTGGAATTAGCAGGAACAATTGTTTAAAAGAAAACGATAAGTAATGCACTCAACCACCATGGCCTGTATGCACGCTCACCACGCAAGACTCCACTGCTGAAGAAACAGCATGTTGAAGCTCAATTAATGTTTGCTGCACAACATTTGGACAAGCCTGTGAAACACTGGGAGAATATTGTCTGGTCAGATGATACCAAATTTGAACTCTTTGGATGCCATAATACACGCCATGTTTGGAGGAGAAATGGCACTGCACATCAAAAACACCATACCAACAGTGAAGTTTGGAGGTGGGAACATCATGGTGTGGGTCTGTTTTCATGCAATTGAAGGAAGGATGAATGGAAAAATGTACCAAGACATTCTTGATAAAAATCTGCTGCCATCAACCAGGATGCTGAAGATGAAACGAGGGTGGACATTTCAGCAAGACAATGATCCCAAAGACACAGCCATACCAACAAAAACACCATACCAACAGTGAAGTTTGGAGGTGAGAACATCATGTTGTGGGGCTGTTTTTCAGCATACAGTACTGGCATACTTCATATAATTGAAGGCAGGATGAATGGAAAAATGTACAGAGACATTCCTGATAAAAATCTGCCGCCATCTATCAGGATGCTGAAGATGAAACGAGGGTGGACATTTCAGCAAGACAATGATCCCAAACACACAGCCAAGGACACTCTCAATTGGTTTCAGAGAAAGAAAATAAAGCTGCTAGAATGGTCCAGCCAATCACCTCACTTGAATCCAACTGAAAATCTATGGAAAGAACTAAAGATCAGAGTTCATAGAAGAGGCCCATGGAACCTTCAAGATTTGAAGACTGTGTGGAAGAATGGTCCAAAATCACACCTGTGCTATGCATGTGACTAGTTTCTGCATACAGGAGGCATCTTGAAGCTGTCATTACCAACAAAGGCTTTTGTGCGAAGTATTAAATATTTTTCAGTAAACATGTTCAATACTTTTTCCCTGTATCATTTCACATTATTACACATAACTTAATTTATGGACATCTATGGTTTGATTTCCTTGCATGTGTGGATTGCATGTGTTGTTGAGGACATTTGGTGAACATTTCATTACAATGGCCCTATTACAAATATATTTACTGAGAAAAATGTTGATGTGTTCAATACTTATTTTACCCGCTGTATATATAAATATATGTATATATATATATGTGTGTGTGTGTGTGTGTTTTTGTACTGCTGTAATCGCTATTTTATATTAGGATTGTCTACTGATAATACTGATTTCATACTTGGGTTTAATTAACCACAAATTCTGAGCATGAAACCAATGTATATGCAATTATTATATGCACATTAATAATATGTATGTATGCTCATTTTATAATTGTTTTCAGTGTTTATGTAACAATTGATTAATGCTCCTTAATAATTAACAGAACTGTACGCACAGAGTCAATTTATATACAATTATCATGTGCATGTTGATGGTTACATATGCTCCTCTGATTATTACTGCTAATGTTGAATTTCTTAATCTGAGCATTACCATTGGAGGCGTTTAAAACAAGCCCATTTATACTACAGTTGATCAATGCTTTTCAATAATTGAGGGCATAAACCCCAAATATTAATTGTGTGTATGAACTAGGGATGAGCGGGTTCGGTTCCCTGAGAACCGAACCCACCCGAACTTCGGGGATCCGGGGCGATCCGAGCCCAAGCTCGGATCTCCCTGTCTGCCCCGGATCCCTCTCCCGAGGCAAAACCTCGAGATCTGCTGTCGGATCTCGAGGTTTTGCCTCGAGCGGCCATTTAAAAAAAAATGCCTTTGCCTTTAATGGGCAAAGTGCTGATTGGCTGACAGAGCCGTCTGTCACGGCTCTCAGCCAATCAGCATTATGGTGCTCATTTGCATGTAGCACGGACTCGTGAGATCCGTGCTACATGCATCTGTGTGATTGACAGTGACACAGAGCACAGATGGGTCAGTGAGACCCGTCTGTGCTGCTGTGTATTTCAATGACACAGATGCACGCACGGACCAGGAGATCCGTGCTACTTGCATCTGTGTCATTGACACAGAGCACTAACGGGTCCGTGAGACCCGTCTGTGCTGCTGTGGTAAATAAAAAAAAAAAAACCTGTGTAAAAAGAGAAAAAAATGGCGTCCTCCCCCCCCAAAAAAGAGCAACCAGCCCCGGGCATTAGTGACCCAGTGCTGGGTGTGCTTAAATACAGGGGACAAACGACATAGGGGTCCCCTGTACTTAAACACAACCAGCACCGGGCTAGTCAGAACCAGAGCTGGTTGCCAAAATACGGGGGACAAACGACGTAGGGGTCCCCCGTATTCTGCGCAACCAGCTCTGGGCTCTGATCCGGTCCTGGTTCTGGAAATACAGGGGAAAAAAATGAGTAGGGTTCCCCTGTATGTTCCAGAACCAGCACTGGACTTTTTCTAGCGGGGGGCTGATGCCACAGCCAGGGGAGCCCTTTCACCGGGCCCCCCAGCCGCAGCATCAGCCCTGACCGCTAGTCAGCCCAGGCCGGGGATCCCTGGAGAGCTGGGGACCCCCCCAATAAAGGGGTCACCCTCTCCAGGGCACCCCAGGCCCAGGCTGATAGCCCGGGGCTATCCCCGCCACCCCTGGTGGCGGTGGGTGGCGGGTTGATTGTGTGGTGTGGTGTAAATAAAGAATATCAAACATTGTCTTTACAAGTAGAACTGCAAGTCCCAGCAAGCCTGCCCCGCATGCTGGTACTTGGAGAACCACAAGTACCAGCATGCAGGGCATTAAGGGCCCACTAGTACCTGTAGTTCACCTGTAAAAAAATGTTTAAAAAAAACACAGGACACACACACCGTGACAGTATAAGTTTATTAAACATACATACACACACACACACACACACACATGTACACATACTCACCTATGTAACCCTGTAGCATCGGTCCACTTGTCCGGTAAAGTATCCATAGGGGACCTGTGAAAAAAAACATACTCACCATCTCCTATGCGAGGTTCTGTCCTCTTCGTTCCAAAGTAGGCATCCCCGGACTTGGCAAAAAAAAAAAACGAAAACGCGATCCACGAACTTAGTACCGTTCTATAGAACGGTACTTCCCGAATGAGAGCTTAGCGGCGGGGTATCACCATGGAAACCCCGCTGCTAAGCGTTCATTGGCTGAGAGAGGCCATCTCCCGTCTCTCTCAGCCAATGAACGGCTCCCTCCATTGTAGTCAATGCTGGGAGCCGCAAGGTTATTAAAGTTTACCCTGCGGTTCCCACCATTGACTACAATGGAGGGAGCCGTTCATTGGCTGAGAGACGGGAGATGACCTCTCTCAGCCAATGAACGCTTAGCAGCGGGGTTTCCATGGTGATACCCCGCCGCTAAGCTCTCATTCGGGAAGTACCGTTCTATAGAACGGTACTAAGTTCGTGGATCGCGTTTTCGTTTTTTTTTTTTGCCAAGTCCGGGGATGCCTACTTTGGAACGAAGAGGACAGAACCTCGCATAGGAGATGGTGAGTATGTTTTTTTTCACAGGTCCCCTATGGATACTTTACCGGACAAGTGGACCGATGCTACAGGGTTACATAGGTGAGTATGTGTACATGTGTGTGTGTGTGTGTGTGTGTGTATGTATGTTTAATAAACTTATACTGTCACGGTGTGTGTGTCCTGTGTTTTTTTAAACATTTTTTTTACAGGTGAACTACAGGTACTAGTGGGCCCTTAATGCCCTGCATGCTGGTACTTGTGGTTCTCCAAGTACCAGCATGCGGGGCAGGCTAGCTGGGACTTGCAGTTCTACTTGTAAAGACAATGTTTGATATTCTTTATTTACACCACACCACACAATCAACCCGCCACCCACCGCCACCAGGGGTGGCGGGGATAGCCCCGGGCTATCAGCCTGGGCCTGGGGTGCCCTGGAGAGGGTGACCCCTTTATTGGGGGGGTCCCCAGCTCTCCAGGGATCCCCGGCCTGGGCTGACTAGCGGTCAGGGTTGATGCTGCGGCTGGGGGGCCCGGTGAAAGGGCTCCCCTGGCTGTGGCATCAGCCCCCCGCTAGAAAAAGTCCAGTGCTGGTTCTGGAACATACAGGGGAACCCTACTCATTTTTTGTCCCCTATATTTCCAGAACCAGGACCGGATCAGAGCCCAGAGCTGGTTGCGCAGAATACAGGGGACCCCTACGTCGTTTGTCCCCCGTATTTTGGCAACCAGCGCTGGTTCTGACTAGCCCGGTGCTGGTTGTGCTTAAGTACAGGGGACCCCTACGTCGTTTGTCCCCTGTATTTAAGCACACCCAGCACTGGGTTACTAATGCCCGGGGCTGGTTGCTCTTTTTTGGGGGGGTGCACGCCATTTTTTTCTTTTTTTACACAGGTTTTTTTTTTTTTTTTTACCACAGCAGCACAGACGGGTCTCACGGACCTGTCATTGCTCTGTGCCAATCACACAGATGCATGTAGCATGGATCTCCCGGGTTCGTGCTACATGCAAATGGGCACCATAACGCTGATTGGCTTCCTGTCTGCCACTGCAGTGCCACTCCTAGATGGGCCACGTGTTTGTGCCGCCCCCTTGTGTCGCTTAGCATAGTCATCCAGCTTCCTCGGTACAACCTTTTGGCCTAAAAACAATATTGTGAGGTGTGAGGTGTTCAGAATAGAGTGGAAATGAGTGGAAATTAATGTTATTGGGGTTATTAATAGCGTAGGAACAAAAAAAGGCCCATTTATGTGATTTTAGCGGGTTTTTTTTATTTTTTAAGAAAAAATCCAGATCCAAAACACAAAACCCAGAACCCAAAACACGGAAGGGTGGTTTTGGCAAAACCAATCCAGATCCAAAACACGAAGAAAGATCCAGATCCAAAACCAAAACACAAAACACGAAAAGTGTCCGGTGCACACCCCTAGTATGAACATCAGTCATTATTGTCTTGCGCACACTGATTATCTGTGAGTTGATACATCTAAAAATGTCCTCTTCACAAGCGATATTGGTGAAATGAACACCTTTGATTGGATGCACTTTTGATGTAGACTGGTTTCTGCTCACACAGTAATTTGCATTTATTTAGATTTTTATATTATCCAGGTGATATAGCCACATATATAGAGTACCATATAAGCACAACACCTATCAGTAGATACCTAGCAGTGATTGATTGTCTATTACTGTGATTTGAGATATTAACCTTTGCACTGTGTTCTGTTAAAATACATATTAGCCATGCAAAATTTTACTATTACTAATAAAAGCAAAGTTTTTAATCCAGTTTTCACACATTTCCTTTAGAAGTGTGCCCCACAACAGGAGTCTCCTTCCTCTCTATTAGTTCAACTCCAGGTAGCATCTTCTTTAACCTGTATAAACACAATCTTGAATACACAATTTTTTTGACCTTAATATTTCCTGTGCAATTGATCCCTCCCTCTTTTCACGATTCTCTACATTATATGGGGTTGCAAAGCTGTCAGAATTACCAGGCTCTGGACTGCAAAGCATTCAGGAGCTTGGCCCAAATAGGATAATACCATCTCCAGGTGGTGTTATCCTTGATGCAAATATGGGTATACAGTTTTGTAGGTGTAGCTGAGGTCCAGTACACACCAGCGGGATGCCCTGAGACCATGAACAGCCCAATTGCTTTACCACTAGAGTGGTTTTATTGGTATTTTATGAGATACAGCCACACTCACTGTTATACACTGGCTTGATGGAGGGGAGCAGAGTGGTATACAACTCACCAGCTGGTGAGTGTATCTGGAGATGGGTAGTGGTACAGGGATGCTGGAAGACATTGCGGGTGGCGGTCTTATCGGGGTCTCCCTGGAGCTAAGTGGGAGACTACTATCTCCCACTGTGACACTCAACACAGGAACAAGATGGCGCCACACATGTACAGTAGCTAAGTCCAGTGGCCATCTTGGAACAGGGAATGAAATGTCCCTGGTGAAAGGAAATGGAGTGTATGCAGTAGCACTCTCCACTTCAACACCTTACTTGCTACAATCTTCTCAACACAAAAATTCAATCAAAGCTTTTTTGAAGCAGACTGTAAAAGATAGAGGGTTAAGCACATCAGAAAACATCAACATATCATGTGACTCTGATCTAATCTTCATGGTACATACATCAACAAGAATTTCCTCACTGACACAGTGAGCCATAACAACAGTCTGTCGACCCACAAACTCAGAACTGTTGTCACTTGCAATTTTTGATGTTTTCCTCACTTTTGACCTTTTAAATCTTTCAAAGTCTCTTTCCCTATCTTAGATTTTCATTCATACCAATCAGACTTTAACTTTGGTATCCTTGTGTGTGTGTACTGGAATTCTGCTACACCTTCAAACCTATACACACATATTTCCAACAGGTTATGGGTCCAGGCACACACATATTAAATGTACAGGCTCCAAGCTACTCACAGCAACACAAAGACACCATTTGGGGCGCATGCAAGACACAGACTGCTCTAAGACACAGAGCGAGGACAGGATAGAAACTAGTCAGCACACACAAGCTGCACAAAACACAGAGTGAAGACAGCACATAGTGTTTCCAGCACATATTTAAGGCTTACTAAAAGCAATATTTGCAAATTCCTCATCATACTTGTTAGGTGGCTTGCTGATATTTGATCTTACAGAAGGCCATTTCTTTGGTTGAACTTCCACGCTGGTAAGCTCTGGTTCATGTACATCTCCAGCTGCTGGTATGTCCGGTGAAACACACTTGATCTGCATATCAACTTCCTACTTTTCTGTAACTTGTGCTATATCTTTGAATATAACATCTCTTGACTTGACTAGGATTCTGTTACTTGTATTCCATAATCTGTAGCCTTTGCTCTCATGGCAATTGCCAAGCATGATGCACTGTACTGATTATGAATCCAGCTTGCGTCTTCTTTCTTTTGGTTTATGTATGTAGGCTGCACTTCCAAAAGTTCTGAGATGCTTTACACTTGGTTTTCTCTTTGACCACACTTTAATAGGTGATATGTCCTTAAGAGCAACTGTTTTTTTTAGCATGCATCTTGTTCTCTAAACTAGTGTACGGTTTGCTCGTTCACTTACACCATTTTGCTCAGGAGCATAGACAACGGTCAATTGATGCTCTATTCCATATCTTCTCAAGAATAATTCCACTTCTCTGTTTAGATATTCTCCACCAGATCTCAGGGTCTTGAGTCTGTGAACGGTTTGATTTTCTACAAGTGATGTAGTCTGCAATATTCTTTACTACTTCAGATTTCGCTCTGATAAAGTACTGTATATGTGTGTTCATTCTTGTAAGTTATCTACAAACATCACAAAGTATCTGTATCCACTTACCTACTTTATTTCCATTTGACCACACACATCTGTTTGCATCTCAAGTGGTGCTGTAGCTGTTTCCTGACTTGGGAAATGGCTAATGGCATTGTTTTCCTAATATAAAGCTTTCACATATGGGTCACTGACATTCCTGGGACCTTCCCATTCTGAAGCTTTTGAACACTGTCATATCCAAGGTGACCAAATCTTTTGTGCCAGAGTTCCAATGTCTGTGACTCAGTTGTCATCATTGCATAACAGTGCAGTGTATCCAGGATGTACAATTGCTGACACCTTGGGCCAAATGTAATAGGTTGTCAGTTTTAGTAACAGTACAAACTCGCACCTTCTCGCATTTTTTTAAGGTGCGAGTTGCTGCTTGGACTCACAAATGTAATAGCCTACAAACTTTTCAGCTCGAGGCTACTACACTATGCGAATGTGTGCGAGCATTTCCCTATGTAAGCTTACACCTTTTAATGCGACTAGCATTAAAAGGTGTGAGTTATACAGAAGCCATCCCAGATCACTGAGATCCGTTTCTTTGTGTTTTTTAAAAAAAGGATGTGGTCCCCCTCCCCAGAAGCATAACCAGCCCCAGGCTCTGTACAGCCTGTCCTGGTTCTAAAAATACAGAGGTCAAAATGTACGGTACCCGTGTATATTAAGGACTTTTCTGAGCAGGTCCTGGTTGTGGAAAAACAGGGGACACAATGAGTAGGGGTCCCCTGTAATTTCCATAACGAGCACCGGACTCTTTCTAGGTAATGCCACGGTATAAAATCGGGAAGCCGGCTGCCTTAACACCGGCAGCCGGCTTCCCGACTGTCATATGCCGGCGAGGGATGAAATGCCGGGCGTCTAGATGTAGACGCCTGACATTTCCCCGATGCCGGGAGACCGGCGCCCAGCATCCCGATCGAGGGGATGCCGGGCGCCGTGAGCGGACAGCCGTGGGGGGGGGAGGATTAGGTTTAGGCCACCTGGGCGGGACATAGGGTTAGGCACCCCCCCGGGAGGGTTAGGGTTAGGCTTAGGCTAGGGGGAGGGAGGGTTAGGGTTAGGCACCCCCCAGGGGACTTAGGTTTAGGCAGCGGGGAAGGGGGGCGTTAGGGTTAGGCACTTATAGGGGAGATTATGGTTAGGCACTTGGGGGGGAGGTTAGGGTTAGGCACCCCAAAGGAGGGTTAGGGTTAAGGGGTTAGGTTAGAGAATACTTACCTATCCACGATCGGGATTTCCAGCTCTGTCGGGCTTCCGCTGCCGGGAACTCTGCTGATGTCGGCCAGGCGCTGCCGGGAATCGAACCATGCGGCCGGCGGTATTTCATACCGATTCCAGTGCCACAGCCAGGGAAAACTTTTCACCGGTTTCCCCAGCCAAAGCATTATCTGACCACTAGTCAACCCAGGCCAGGGATCCCTGGGGAGGAGGGGCTATCCCTGGCACCCCTGGTGGGTGCTGGGTTGATAATGTAAATGTGTTGTGTAAAATAGAAGTGTTAATATTGTCTTTAGCTGTGGTACTACACATCCCAGCAAGCCTCCCCCGCATGCTGGTACTTGGAGAACCACAAGTACCAGCATGCTGGGCATTACTGGCCCGTTGGTACCTGTAGTTCCACAGCCAAATAAATATTTAATTGAAGACAAGACACATGTGAAAGTATAATTTTATTTAAACACATGCACACTCACACTAACTGACACACATACTCACCTAGTATCACTGATGACATCATGTCCCCTTGTCCAGTAGGATTCCATAGGTGTACCTGTAATAAAAAAAAACATACTCACCTCTCCTATGCGATGTTTCTGTTCTCTTCGA
Organism: Taudactylus pleione; assembly: GCA_031769625.1. Classification (NCBI taxonomy): domain Eukaryota; kingdom Metazoa; phylum Chordata; class Amphibia; order Anura; family Myobatrachidae; genus Taudactylus; species Taudactylus pleione. The sequence goes on from JAUIMM010000176.1 coordinate 1,410,207, forward strand.
TCCCTGTAGGCATCCAGGGGGTTAAAATAAAACACGCCAAAACCCGAAACCATGCCGTACAGGAGGAAAGGTATGTTGAGCAGGGTGATATACTCACCAGCTGGTAAGAGTATCTGGTTACCGGGTAGTGGTACAGGGATGCTGGAAAATGTTGTGGGTGGTGGTAATCCTGGAGTATCTCTCGAGCTAAGTGGGAGACTACTATCTCCCATTGTGAAACTCAAAACAATGACAAGATAGCAATGCACATGTGCACTAGCTAAGTCTGGCAGCCATCTTGGAACAAGGAATGAAATGTCTCTGGAGGAAGGAAATGGAATGTGCACAGCAGCGCTCTCCACTTTCAACAATCCTATAGTAGCCTATGGGCTATTAATTTGCAAATATTACCAGGAGAGGGTTCCCCTGGAATCCACCATAGCAATGGCTGCCACACATGCATTGTCAACAGACTGCACATATGCAGAATGGCCCTGGCTCCCAAAGTGAAATGATTGCTTCTGTGATCATTTTATTTCGCAGTGATGGGCTCCTTTGGAAACCCCTATCCCTGCATGTAATTCTTAGTACATCCGGATGAATGTAAATTTCTTATTGATGCGAATAGTGGCAATAACAAAGTCTAATTATCAGGTCGAAAACACAATAATTGGTAAATATGCCCCTTAGTAATTGTCATCTATAGAAACATTTCCATACATCTATCCTTTAATACAAATTATGGAATATATTCAATTTGCTGCAAGGTTCTATTGATGTGCAAATTTTTCCTCTCACCTTTATGGGACGTGAGTAAAAACAAGTATAGTTTTCCTACTGTAGTATTCTGTGTAGTGTTAGCATGCTGCATTCTGACGGAACCTCATGGCTAATTGAATTTGAACCTTGAAACCTGCTATCTATATAACTATCTGTATATATAACATACATCCTTCTTCTATAGAGAAAGGAGATAGACAGCACTGTTGTTAATTTAGAAGTTTAGCATTTTGCAATATGGTAAAGTAAAAACATCTTGTTGGCAGTTAATATATTCTCCTATCATACATCATCACTTGCCAGCTTGTTGTTTAAGCAAATATGTGAATGGCTAATAAAAAAGGTGAAAAAAAAACTTTTGCAGCGAAGTTAAACACACTTACTACTTAGTAAATCTGTCAAAGAAACTAAAACAAAATCTATTAATATTTAGAGATTTATGAGGGGAAAAAAAACACACGATGAGATTTGGGGGAGACTTTGCCAAGAGTTTTGTATATACTTGGAGGTAGTGGCCCAGACAGGGTGATAGTAACAGGATTATGTAAATGTTAAGCATACTACTTACTATCTTTGTTACATCTTTATATTTCTTTATATTTATGTTTTCTCTCTTAAGGCAGAAGTAGACAATCGCACTGTATATTCGCTCAACTCACTTTGGCACATTAATGAGTCTTTGTTAGAGTACACTGTATTACTCATCAGTGATGACCTTGAGTGACTCGATAGTACTCATACCTCTTCTATGATGTGGCTTCTCACTGGAGGCTCCAGTATTCTCTGTAGTTGGTGTCAGGTTGCTGTCTCACTCAGTATTGTCAGCTGTGGCTTTGATCTTTCTCCACTGGGGCTCCACTCCCTTGATCCCAAGGGAGTAATATGTGCACACAATTTGCAATGGTTGAGGAAGAGTAGGAGACCAGCTGGCTTGTTGAGATAAATGAACGGAAAAGCCCTAGAAAACTAAAAAGTATGTATTACCAACTTGGGCCCAGGGAAGCTAGCTCCACATGGGGAAAGCACCAGGCTAAGCCGCAGCTGGCTACTCTGAGACGGCAACTTGAGTCATGCAGAAGGTGGCAGGTGCTACATTGATAAAAGAGATATTACGAGAGAAGTGAGCATAGGCAGATTTGAGTTTCATCTATTTATCATCATAGGCAAGTTCATATTGTTAGCTAAAAAAACTATATCTATACATAGTATAAAACAAAGTCCCTGGTAGGCATCTGTCTGTTTGTTTGAGCTAATCTCGAGAACCACTAGACGGATTTTGATGCAGTTTTCACTATTCTATAGAGCATTTATTGAGAAAGGTTTTGGTGTATGAAACATTAATGTATGACAAATAGGAGCCAAGCAGTGACGATTTTAGTGAAGCAAGTCAATGTAAAAATGGACATCCAAGCGCTTTCTTGGTTTATGCTGCCTAAACCGTTAAAGATATATATAGCGATGGACTTTATTTTATATCATGTAGAGATTGATACGTATTATCTGTTTTCTCCAGAAAAAAAATTATGTAAGCCCTGCTTACTGTTTACAACATTTTTGTTTTTCCCTTTTTTACCATTCCTATAATTTATTTATTTGAAAAATGATTCTTTAATTTCAAGCGAGTCCTTAAATCAGATGTGACATTACCTTATTTGTATATAACATAATACTGTAATGTAATAAACAGATGTTTTAATGCATTAATATGTTGTTCCATAAGAAATAACTTGTCAACAAAAATTAAAGTTACATTTATCTTATACAAAAAAATTTAATAAAATACCTCCATACCCATTCTTGATTACTTAAAAAAATGGGAATTGTCATTTTTGAAGCTGTCCACATAGAAAAGACAATAATGAATCAATAGGTCATCGCAAATTTATTTAATTAACTGATCCTGTATAGCCACAATGCCAATACTGCGTGAAGTCATACTGAAAACAACCAATCAGAAGTGATAAGTAACCTGCTACTTCAAGGGCAATATGTGTGCTCCTAGAATCTTCAAAATAGCTGCACATGTAATGTAAAAAAGGCCTGAAATGACCTTGGTACATCCAACCACTTATTCCTAAATGCTCCCAGCGGCTTCTGACTTACTCCAAAATTCCGCCACATGCCAGTGAGACATCTCACTGGCTTCCACATTCCTCCACATGCCCTCAAACTCTACTTGCCTTAAAATGAATGTAGGTCTCAGTCCTCAAAACTCCCACATACCACTCAGAACTCAACATATGTTCCCACATGCCACTGACATCAACTCACATATCATGCTGCTCACACTAACTGGCACTACCTACATGCCCCAATCTCTATCACTACATATGTCAAAAGCCTTTGGAGCCTGGCGTTATCCTACCTGCTCACCGCACTGGTCACCGCAATTGGTATCTGATCAGCAGACACCTTTCTTCAAATCTTGGAGCAGGTGCTTGGTTTTGGTCTTCTGCCTCACTGGCATCTTGCTTTGCTCTATAGGACTAGTGTGTGGCTTCTCTGGGAATTTGTAGCTGTGGTCATGTGACCACTGAAATTTAAGCTGGTGCCAAATTCCCTCAGCCTATTTAACCACTCAGGCTTACAGCATGTGCTCCAGCTACCCTTGTACTTTGCCTGTTGCATGATTGACTCCGGTCTGTTTTTGACTCACCCGGTACTGCACCTGTGACTTCTGGTTCTAGCCTGTCTGAATATTGTCCAATACCTGCACCAAACCTGAACTCTTCTCAGTTATGTCACATTAGGTATCTAAACAAAAAGCTTAAGCCTGTGTACCGGGTTTAGAGAAGCCCAAATACCCTAGCTGGGGGTTCCTGGTGACTATTGGCAGACACTACAGTGGTAGGTGGCAGCGGTGTGCAAAATGGAAGTTAGTCCACACGGCAGATGACTTAACCAGTGAATTGGTTTATTAGCCAGGTAGAAATTAGGAACAGATAACACAGGATGAACAGCAGATACCAGGTTGATATGATTGTTCAGTTGCAACCAGGATCTTTAGGGTTATGCTGGGCATTGTGGTATGCCAGGTATGTGCACTGCAAGTGGTGGCAGCGGGGTTTATGTATATACACTCAGCAGAGGTGATATAGGACCTGATTCAGACCTGCTCGCTAGCAAGCAGTCGCTCGCTGCTGGCGATGTTTGCAAATGTGCACATGCGTATAGTTCGCAGTGCACGTGCACAAACTAGTACGAGCGATCAGGATACGCTCGCTCGCCCTGCAAAGATAGCCCAGAGGAATGATGGACAGGAGAGGCCGTTTGTGGGTGGTAACAGGGGCAGGGCAGTAGTAACGGGGGTGCAGAGTTGCGGACTCAGGCGTGCCTATGTTTTTAAACGCCGTTTCAGAGTAGTGCATAATTAACAGCCAGCGTCATAGGACACGTCGCTTGCTAGAAATATACACTGAAGTGCTTGCAGTGCTTGCGGCAGGGTATAGTCAACCTCAAGCGCTGCAATCGCAACCGATAGTGCTCGATGTACCAATGGTTTCATGCACTTCCTGGAGATGACGTACGCAAGTGGGCAGCTTTAGACAGGCTGGTGGGCGTCTACAAACAAAAAGTGATCGCTCGCCAAAACAAAGTGGGACTGCTTATGACTAGCCCTGAGAGCGGCTGCCTTGACATCACTTAGCCGAGCTTCATATGCTCGGAGCGAGCAATCGCATCTAGCGAGCGGGTCTGAATGAGCTCCATAGTGTATAAAGGGATCTCTATGGCCTCTCCGTTTATTCAGCGTTATGTGCGTATATGCCTGATGCCAGAGGAAATAAAGTTTGCAGGAAGTCGCGCATGCACAAAAGCCACATGTTGGAAGTCGCGTCTCAGTGGAGAGCCGCTAGTTTCATTTGCCCGGCAACTGCAGGCTGGCAATATGAAAACAGAGGCAGTGCGGAGCACGCCTTTAACAGTGACAACCAATGTGTGTTGACTCAACAATTCTGTTCTGGGTAGCCCCAATCCTAGTTGGTAGAATTCAATCCATTTTATCCAGGAGATTTTGTGACACCCTACATACACGCGACTCATTGACATTTTCTAGATGTCCATAAATCAGCGCTCACCCCACATCAACCCCACTCACTGGCACTCTCACATGCCCCCAGTCTTTAACAGTCTAATACTTGCCTTGAAAGTCTCAGCTCAAAAAGGAAGTAGAGAAAGCACATGGTGCAGATTAACCTACACTCCCTTCTCCTCTGATTGTATAAGTTACATGTTCTTCCTGTAATAGGCAGTGAAGGTCACACTATGTGAAAGCTAGCTGATCCTATTCAAGTTATATTCTTTGCTTATAACAAAGCAGAAAATATGTCATATCAAGAGCAGTGAGCAATTTGCTTCCCACCATTGCATTGCTGATAGCGATCATCACATAAATTTGCACTAGCCCGCACAAATGATATACCTCCTGACAGACGCATCTACATCTGGGTTCCTGTCTAATTGGATTTAATGTAAACAGGTCCCTACTGTACTCTGCCTATGCTGCTTGCCTGTTTCATTTGCATACTACCTCTTTCCAGGCAGCGCAGCCATCAAAGGGGTACAGGGGGTACAAATGTAAGGGGCCAGGCTGATGTGGGGGCCTATTGGTGCTGATATTCATGGCTAAGAATAGAGAGGTCTGTCTGTAAATGAGAAGTAGTAAGCAGCCAAGATCATCGGTATGGGAAGACACAAATTAAGGGGGTAGCACATCGTACACATTCACCAAGCCTCAATTGCTCAGGGGTCCTCCAAACCAGATGTGTGCATTGTTAAAGAGAGACAATGCAGCATTAAACTTTACTTCCTCCACCATTACTTTCCCTCCTGTCCTCGTCCACTGTCTTCCTCTCCATTGACCAATCCAAGAAGAAGCTAACAATGTAGGTATTAGCAGTGCACAGGAATCTAAACCCCTGTGCCCAAAGCTATCTGTTCCCCTCCACTATTTCTATATCTGTCTTTCCCTCTGTGTTTGTCTGGCTTCAGTTTTGCAGGTGAACCTCTGTCCTGTCTCTATGTGTGCCTATACCACCATATTCACAAGTGTTCTCCCTCCTTTGTGTACCACTGCCCCCCATGTGTGCCGCTTCACCCCTCCCCATGGGTGCCTCTACCACACCTCCCAATGGGTGCTGCTGACCCCTACCCCATATATGCCTCTCTCCATTAACATGCGTGCCTCTGCCCAATGCACATGCGTGCATCTGCAAAATCAAACTGGTTTTACCTTTTAAATGACTGCTACTTTGAAACATCAGGCAGACTCGCTGGGAACCCGCCAATGCCTGTAGTCAGCATGCTATTACATTTACCCATGAATTCTTTGCTTCATTGTGACATTCCATAGTAAAAAATGAGTGTTTTTACGCATGATATATGGGTGCTGCTAACCTTTGTGATAAATTGGTGGACAAGAACAGTAATGCTGGGTACACGCTGGCAGATATATTGGCCGATCAATTGATCAGCCAATATATCTGGTGCCTGTCGTCCAGTGTGTACCAACAATATGTATGTGAATGATGTTATTCACAGACATATCATGTCGGCTCTGCTGCACAGCAGATGGGCGATATATTTGCAGATATATTGGTACATCGTGCTGTGTATATGGCTGATCCACCGACGTGCGATAGGTTGGCAGTTCAGCGTGTTTCCTGGATGGGCTGGGTTATTCAGATCTTCCTGGAGTCCACGTGGGAGCAGCAGCAGCTTCTGTAGTGCAGGCAGGGGCAGAACTATGGGAAACAACGGAGGTGCCTGCCGCTGGGCTCCAGCACTGAAGGGGCACCTCCTCCATTGCCCACAATATATTCACCCCACTTAGGGCTGTAACTATGTTCCCGGAGTGTACCGTCATGGCCACCCAATACATGGCACCTCTTCCAGGCACCTGAGAAGCCACCATACATTAGTGAAGAACTCCATGTCAGACCATCAGCTGCCGCCTTCGTCTATCTCTAGCCTGTCCCTACTCATTGGTGTTGCTGCTCCTCAGCAGCTTCTTTTATCAGTGTGACATGTCCGGTGCCCCCCTCACTCACAACTCTCTGTCTCACTCCTCCACACATGCCTACAGTATATTCTGTGTGCAACTGTGGCTGTATCTGCATGCGAAATGTTACATTACAGTGTCAGCGGCTGTGATGGGGGGCACCAAATTTTAACTTGCCTCCGGGAGTCTGGGATGAACTTACGCCACTGAGTGCAGGAGCAGCGTGTATCAGTGTGGGTCAGGATCTCGCCGTCAGAGTCCACCGGAGATCTGGAAAGTGAGTAGTTGCGGGTACTGTGACCATCATGAGGCCTGGTCAGCGGTTATGCTGGGTACACACTTAACGATGTGTACCCAGCTGATGTCATGTGTGACGGGTCCCGGCATCGGTAAGTGCATACACACTTGCCAATGCCGGCAGCTACGACAGGGGCCATGCTGCATTCAGCAACATGGCCCCCGAGGACTATATCACCCATCAGACCTGCATGCAGGTCAGACAAACGATGTCATTTATGATGCGCAGGAGCGTGCATC